>OX123182.2:65772895-66408941 GCA_944739405.2 Euclidia mi
AGTTGAATAGATAAACCAAGAATCGTGTCGATTATCACGCATCTAATTTTAAACAGACCAGCAACGACCTCCTTTCAATCAGACAATGTGATATAGAAATTAATCCTAAACACGTACATGAGTCAGTAGACAGTGGTACTTACTGCAATTTAACGCAAAATCGAATGCAGCGAATTGGTTTTCACGATCCTTAATTTTATTGCATGCAACTGTATCGATAAATTAGTGCAAAAAATCGTGTAAGGAACAATACGCTATTTATTGCACTATAGGCTGTGACCAAATGGAGTGCTTTGGATAAATGCATTATTCTGTAGGTATAGAATAGTATTATTGCTTTAAAAATCGTTCACTGTCTGGGAAAAGTTCCTTAATAACTGCTAAAAGAATCGTAAAAACTGTCACCTCGTTTCTGGTGTCACGCACACTGTTCCTAATTATAGTGTGAAATCTTTTGTATTCACAGACTTTGTATAATATAATTGTATAATAAAAAACAAACACTTAAAAGTCCATTACACTTTGTTTTAAAATCTCTTTTTCTTTACGCTCTTAATTGTTTTGGCCAAATAAAAACACATTATTAAAAAGGAAAGAGCATTTTTGTGTGAAAAGCAGACAACATGTTGTATTAGGTAACAGGCCTACAGTGTAGCGTTAATAGAGTTTGTTATTAGCAACTATGTAGGTATAATTAAAAGGCTTGTATAATTATGAATCGTAATAAAACATCACTCTTTATTATGTATATATGCACTCTTTCCACATTTTCGCACGCTTACTTAAGTTTCGTTGCGTTTTATCATTCAACTAGAGGATGTCCGTGGTTACACCCGCGTTATTTAAGGCTGCTCCCGTCACTCATAGCGTAATGTTATATAGCCTATAGCCTTCCTAGATAAATGGGCTATCTAACACTGAAAAAATTTTTCGCGTTCAACCAAACAAACAAACAAACAAACTCTTCAGCTTTATATATTAGTATAAGATAAAATAAGCTATATTTTTCGTTACGTATTATAGAATTGCAAGCATTTGATTTACTCCTGATCATATCATAAGGTCACACGTCTAAATCTTCATGTTTATGGGATTCTAAGCGATACAGTGACCGAAGAAGATCAGGTCCTATGTGATTGAGCTGATAACTTAAATGTATTTGCGTGCTTCAATATAGCACAATTCTTGAACGTAAGAGTAGGTATGATTTTGTGGTAAAATGTTTTCTTAATTAACCCGACATCAGTCAAATCCACGTGCGCACCTTGAATAATAGACATTAAAGATATTCAATTATACAAAGTAATAGAGTATAAATCACGCTATACAGACTAGCAATTAATCTGTTAAATAAAAACAAGCCCGAAGCAAATTCACATCCACAATACCGCGTAGATGTTATCAGTAAATCGTCAGCTATTAATATAGTGCGGTATACTATAATATAACGTGCATGTTCAAAGCATAAATCAAGGTATAATTGTCCGTAACTTGTGGTAAGTGGGATATTGAATAATTGCAACTTGAACACATGTGTCTCGACTTTTAGTGCCCACCGGAGCGTGAGCGACGCTCGACCAAAACTCTGCTTTCTACGAAAATGTGACGTAATTTTCGTTCAAACAAACACTAATTAAATTGACAGTCTTTCGTTCTGAGAAATTGTTTTGCTGTTGGCGCTTTTCTCTTTATGATAATAGCTCCTGCCTACGTGTTTACCTGAGCGTATGCATTTGTTGATGTGCATAAAAAGACAGTGCCAATTAGTGCAAAGCCATTGTTGTGGTGATATGTTATTATCTATATAATAGTGTCGTAAATATTGCAGGTTACAAACTATTTTACAGCAATTTCTTGACTAGTCGATTTTCAATTATTGTCTTGTCAAGTTTTGAATGGAAATATCTGTATCCTTATATAACATTTTTGCTTTACTCACTGACTGAGAGATAACATACAGCCAAAATTATTGGACGTTAGAAGCTGAAATTAGCTATGTACGTTTCTTGAGGACCGTAAGGGTGCACTACGAAGGGATTGCCCGAAATTCCTACGGGCTTGGAAAAATCGGTTAAATTAAAATAAAATGTGTGGACATAGGTACCTACGGGCATCTTCAAGTGTTTTTGTATTTCAAGTACTTAGATCATTTGTAAATGAAAACTCTCTCGTTATTTGCGTTGAAGGCAGATGAAATTAAGCAGAATGTATATTTATTTATACTTTAGTAATCAAGAGAAAAGCTTATCAAATTGGACAAAATAATTGACTTGATGTGAAATACTACAAGTTTCACGCGGCAGGCAACAGAACCTTCCAAGGAGCCGAATGAGAGATTAGAAGAGCACGTTTATTAATTTTCTAATTTAAAGTGATTCGGTATTTAAAACAACAGGAAATTGTTATTTTCTGATTCAGAAACAGATACAATATAGATAGACAATCCAGAAGTAAGCGCGACATGACCAACAGAATTCATCCACAACATCATCTTAAGGCGCTGTTATACCTCAGAAGCCGTGAAACACCTAATTTTTCGTCGCGCAACTAGCCATAACGGTACATACTACAAACTTGCAAAAAATAGAGCTTATAGTCAAAAGTCTGAACAAAAGACTTTTGAAAGAATTTTTCATGTATGTAAAATAGAATCACGGTAAAAAAATCACAAAAACAAGGCAGAAAATAATCTTTCGTCTCACTGTTTGCAATATTTTGATCGTGAAGTGTCATATTTTATTTGATAATATTGTAGGAAATCTAATGAACTAAAGAATTACCCTATTTATTTTCATATTATACGTGTATATTTTGTAAAATTAAATAAAATCTGCCAAACGTCTATGATTTTGACGCTCGGTTGATTCCATCAATATCAAACGTTTCGGCAATTTAAACCTTATTAGCATAAGCGGTGTACTGAGTGTCAGTTGCTAGTTTATGCCCCGCCCAGACCTCATCATTCGGCTATGAGCCCTGTGAGAGATAGGTCATGTCGCTTGCGTCTCCGCTGCACGAAATTTTACGTAAACATGTTTGTTAATAATACGCCGATTTGAGTTCGTAATTTCATGTTTTATGTTATAGACTGAATACTTTGAATCAAATAGGCTTTTCTTGTGACTATGGGCACATATAATTAGGACCTAAGTTTATATTCTTGTTGCGTTTAATGTGTTATTGTTTCTGTGCTTATAAATATATAATTAGAAGAATAAAATATGGACAGTTAGAGAAATAAAGTTCTACGAAGAATTTGTACAAGAAAGCATCGTAATAAAATATAAATTCATCCATGGCCAAGTGATTATGAAATATGAAAAATTTTTACACAAATTATTTTCATATGAGTCTTTTATGACTGACTATGTTATACATTAGCGATTATGCATAATATAGTTATATTAATTATTCTCACAATACATAGCTGCCACAGTTTTCAATGTTTGAAAGAGTAATAACATAAAATCGAATCATTTTATGTATAGGTCGGTTCACGAAAGATGACCACTGCGCAGAAATCATTTTTTAGGTCTCCGTGGAGGTGCGGGGTGAGGCGCGGGTGGAATGCCAATGGCGTGGCTCCGTTCCTGACGCATTCCCTAAATGCGTCAAGAATGGAGCCACGCCATTGGTGCATGAATGTACATATGCGCGACGGCCGCCATTTCTGGTCAACTTTCGTGAACCGACCTATACCTATATTGCAAATTCATTAGCTTGTCAGAGCGCCTGGAGCGCTAAGATGCCGCCACGGCGAACAATAAACAGTGCTAATATGGCGCTCCGCAGTCCGCACATAAGCGGTAACGAATGTTGTATTATTGTGTTGTGAACATAAACCTATTTAGGTACATCGGGTAAAACTTTGATTATTCATAAACTATTAGGTAAGTTTCAGTACATCTAATATCTTTTTAATTTCTAAAATCAATCATTTATAAGTAAGTAGGTGACTTCTCTGTTTGCTATAACACAAGTTATAGTATTTTTAAAATAATAAAGTATCTAACTAATTATATTTATTGTAATTACAGTGAAGTTAAAGTTACAGTTTAGCAACGTCTTACAAACATTTGACTGCAGTAATTCCTAACACGATTTGTTCAAGAGTGATAAGCAAAAAATACACGAGGGATAGCAGTGACTGGTTCGAATTGCGTAAGAATATGTTGACAGATTCAAATTTTGGTATAGTGGTAAAAAGAAGAGATAACAGCAGTAAAGCCAACTTAGTAAAAATTATTTTGTACAAATAAAATATTTGCAATGAAAAAAGCAGTTGCGCATGGAGTCTAAAATGAACCACTGGCTTTGCAACAACTGGCGAAGCAAGAAAATGTAACAATCGAGCCTTGTGGATTATCCGTTTATTGGTGCCACGCCAGATGGATTAATAGGTCCAAACACGATTGTAGAAATTTAATGTTCTATAGTTGCCTATAAGAATGGCCTGGAGAATAGTATAAGAGCAAATAAAATACAAATATGAAAACATGATAAAAAAGTTAACTGACTAGTCTAAACAAATATTGTAATTTTTATTACCAAATTCAGGGGCAACGCCACGTTACACGCAAACAAAAATGTTTATTTGCTGTGTGGAGTGGCGAAAGTAAACTACTAAAAATAGAAATGATAGAAAGAGATGATGTCTTCTGGGAGACGAAAATGAAAGAAAAGCTTGTGGCGTTTTATATGAATTGGCAGTTGCCTGAAATTGTTGATTCTCGTCGAGCTCAAGGGATGGCATTGCAAAATCACGGAGAGGAAAATGTTTCATCAGTGCTTGAAGTTTCTACAATACCAAGCCTTAAAAGGAAAGTAAATGCAAATGTGCCTCTTGAACAACAGCAAATAATAAGTATTGAAGCCTCATGGGATGATATGGGGTGGTGACATTCGGTATTCTTAATCCGTCACCACACGGACAATGTATTTTGTTAGTAAATGATAAATAAATATATTTTAATATTTATTTTCTTTGAAACAACACATATTTTAAGCGAAAGAATTTTTTATATTTTTTCCATACAATGAGGAGAGCCAACGAAAAAGCAGTAACTCAAATTTTAATTCTATAATTTGGGTTGGGTTTCGAAACAAGTCGCCTGAATTTGAGGGTATTGGTGGTGTAGGGGGCTTAAGGGAGTTAGTTTTAATCCCCTAAAAGTAATTTTGGCTGCCGGAGTTGCGTCTAAATATTTTTAAACAATTTCCAAAAATTCTTAGTAGTAGTTTTTATACCTTGAAAAACGTGAAACGAAACGCAAACCCGCCATCTTGGAATGATCATATTGACAGCTAATGTCAAATTTATGTTAGGTTCTCTTTTGACTCTTAATTCGAAAATAAAAAGGTTGACGGAACCCTGCGAAGCAGGGCTCCGTCAACCTTAGTTTATTAAACTAGTGTGAAGAATGTGGAAGTTGGCAGTGCCATACACACTGATGTTTGGAGTTTTTTTTTTTTCAGAGGAAACCAAGTATTTCCGGCAAGTGAAAATGGTGAGGGCGGATTCCGAGACCTCCCCTCCTCCCCCTCAACCACTCACAACCCCTAAAAACGGCGACGTATTTCGAAACCTTTACCATAATAATTATGCCTATAATAACAATAAAACATCCATAAATAAATAAAATAAACCAACTTTTACTAAACTTCAATTATTTCGTAACTCGCTTTAGTTGAGATACGGCTTTTGCGCTTAGTAGGGCAGTATTGTGGTTTTTAGGGTACCGTAGCCAAAAATTGTAAAAGCCCTTTATATTTTGTAGGATAGTATTATGTAGGTTGTTTTTTATATATTGTAGGAACCCTTATAGATTCGCCATGTCTGTCTGTCTGTCCGCCCGTATGTAACAGCCAATTTATTGCAAAACAGATTTGAAAACTGGCAGGAATGGAATTAGATGTAGGTATTCTATGAACTGCTTTACCATTTTTATACAAAAACAAAACAAAAATAATTAGGGCCTCCATATATGGAACTGACTTAATTATTTTTATCATCTTACGGCACGTATTTATCTACTTTCGTCAACAATAATTTCGTCAAAAAAATATTAATACCTATAACGTCTAATGTAAACCAGTTTTGCTCATGGCTCCACTAAGAACAAAAATTGCGCTATGCCTATATTGTACAAACAGATTGATTTATGTAATATAAATTTTAATATCAGTATCTCAATTCAATATGCTAAAAAGTTTTGCTTGCGATTTTGAAATATTGGAATACGGATGTCGCCAGAATACGGCCGCACACGACGAGAATGAAGGGGGGCGCCCCGCAGTAGACGGAGCTAAGCGCCCTTCACCTCCCCTGCTTCACCCCCTCATTTACCAAAACAGTCGCTTAGTACAGCGCCTTAAGCCTTTCTCGACCAAATATCTGAAATAAGAGAAATAAATTTATTTGATAACTTTATTATCATCTATATGCCGATTTATGTATAACTATCACAATCATAAATTCATAACCCATGTAATACTCGCCTGTAGATTTGTAAGTCATTAACCCATTGTGTGCGTGCGGGATCAAAGTATGATAAGATATTAAACCTCCTTACTCAACCGAACCAGTAGTTGGACTGAGCGAGTATTGCCTCGATATTTGGAGTAATGTAATGCGTAATAAATGTAACCGGTTTAGCGTCGTCGTGCCAAGTGACCACGTCCTGCGATATTATCGATGACCCCCGAAATAACGGAGTGAAAAGCCTTGCGAAGAATGCGCAAGGATTGTTTACTCATATCGATTAACTATAAAAATAAAAATGCAATACTTTATGGCGGTGGAGACTGACTTTTTTGCTCTCTTTTGACTCGCAAACATATGTATGGTACATATTGTAGCTACATAAATATAGGTACCGAGTATTGACATAAATGTACTTCAAGATTATAAGTGAATGTAAGTAAAAAGAAAGTTATGGTTTTTGAAAAGGAGAAATGCGTTACGGCTTGTAATGTTTTGATCGATGGACAGCGAGTGGAACAAGTGAATGAGTTTGTATACTTAGGTACGTTATTTACAAGAGATGGTAAGAATGAAGAAGATATTGAAAGAAGAGTTAATGCAGGTAATAGAGTGAATGGAGCTCTGAAGGCGTTTATGAACAGTGTCCAAAACGTGTCCAAAAGGGCGCGTTTGGCTGTGCATAGAGGGGTGTTAGTGCCTACCCTTATGTATGGTAGTGAAAGTTGGGTATGGCAGAAGAGACTTGAAAGTAGAATAAATGCTGTAGAAATGAGAGCACTGAGAAGTATGTGTGGTGTATTTTCGACCAACGGAGAAAAGAATAGTGTGATAAGAAAGTGGTGTGGGGTAAAAGAAGATGTAGTGACAAGCATCGAGAAAGGCATGTTAAGATGACGGAACGGACGGATGACGAAAGACTGACAAAGAAGATATATAAGGCAAATATGAATGGGACAGGACGAAGGGTAAGACCTAGGCGGACGTTCTCTGACCAGATTGGAGACATCCTAAAAAAAAGGACAGGTCAGAAGTACCCTAAACAGTAGAGCATGCATGAGAAACTTGATGGAAGTGAATGAAGCAAGAGAGGTATGTGAGGATCGTTGCAAATGGCGTTCCGTAGTCTCTGCCTACCCCTCCGGGAAAACAGGCGTGAGCCTATGTATGTAAGATTTTTTGATAAAACCTCTATCCACTTATATGTAATAGGTCTTACTTAAATTGTAACCATCATTTAAGAACTTCACTTTTTCTGATAATTAATTATTTTCATAATGATGTTGATCATTCTGAATGTTAATCAGTTCTCGTTCAAACAAACACTAATTAAATTGCACACAAACTAATTGTAAATTCTTCGTCGCTTCATTATTTTATTACATCTCTAACACTTTATCATTGTAATTATTTATTAGACATTCATAGCCCACATGCATATAAAGTAAATACGACAATTAAAAATATATCAAACTCAAACATGCCGTACTTATAATAAAGTAGGCTTCAGCCCTATTTGGGCCATGACCACTATCGCTTCTTAGAGGCCGACATGATGTTAATTTCCGCTCGTAAATGTTTACGATATTTAATACAAGAGGTAATTACTTCAATTAATCTAGGAAGCTATAAAGTAGTTATAAAGTTACATCCCTTCGGTTGGTCAATGTTTGGTATAATTTGCAACATTGTAAAATGACATAATTGTTCTTAATCAAATGCTATATTGTAAGTTTTGCTTGATATTGTAAAAAATATCTTGACAAGAGTCCTTACTGCAAAATGTTAATATTTCAGAGACTAACAGTCCATGGTGAAACTCAATCCACATCCTTAGTAAGGAATTTTTGAATGGGCACTTCCAGTATGATAACTTTCCAAACATTTCTTTATATTTATACCTAGGTATTGTTGCCTACGCCTCGATCGCCCCAGTGGTCCAGTAAATAGCGTATGCGTTTGCTGATCGGGTTCGATTTCCGAGTCGGGCAAAAGTGTTACTGAGTTTTTCGAATTCTCAGTAGCAGCACGGCGCGGCGTCTGGTAATAAACCCGGTAACGGCAATGGGCTTGTCGCCTGTTACGTGCGACCAAACATTTAGCATGTCGAATGTGAAACCACACAATAGTGGTGTTCCTCTGCCTACTCCATCGGGGATACAGACGTGATTCTATAAAAATATATTTGTACTAAAGGTATATAACCATATGATTACACTGAATTTGTGCGCCTGTCTACGTTTTTGAGATGATAGTGACTTGGTATTGTGTATCTACACTTCTACACTAATATTATAAAGAGGAAAAATTTGTATTTTTGTTTGTAATGGATAAACTCAAAAACTACTGGACCGATTTTAAAAATTCTTTCACTTTTAGAAAGCTACATTATCTGCGAGTAACATAGGCTATATGGTTTTTCGGGTACGCGAAGCAGTTCCCTCAGGACGCGGATGAAACCGCGGGAAACGGCTATCAATATAAGCAGTATAATCGAGTAGTTTCTTCGCAAAATGTCACTTAATATCAAAGTGTCCGTATTTTCCAACGATGCGGACACAATGGTAAAGATGACGTTGTAGCTATGTAATTTATCGCTGAATTGGTTTGCATTTCACGGAATACTGCGTATATTACCTACTTAACTTGTAATATGGAAAGTTAAATTACCCAAAATACGTAATAACACATGGAGAGTAGGTACAAGCTGTAAGCGCATTTTACGCGTTTTCACTGTTGCAATGGCTCTTCATAAAAAATGTTATATCTAATGTTATGAGTAGTGGTTTTTATGGGGTAGTAAACAAGCCGGTATTTCTTCATATTTTTATGTTTTAAACAAGTTGCAATGATGCATTTGTGTGACTTTGCGAGAGCGGTCTAGAATGCTACTTTAACAGAAATGCTAATAGTGATGTCATTCTGCGGCCTCCGCTCGGAGTAGCATTTTGCAAGTACATTTACTCACGTCTTTGAACCGACGGGATAGGCAGAGACAAAAGAAAAACAAACCTTACGCGCTTCCTCTACACATTACTGAGATACTTAAAAATAAAATAAAATAAAATTAATTACTCTTTTCATTCATGTATCATACTTTGTGTAACCCAGTTATTATTGTTTTACCTAAGTCTGGGAGTACTTTGTATCCGTAAATATTGCTTTGGAAGATTTCTTAGTGGTAAAAATTAAGTAGTAGTAACTAGTGGAAGAAATATTTAAAAATCAAATAAATGATACAGGCATTACACATCTTGTCTTTTCTTTACACGATTACGATGATATACTTAATCGACTATATTAGTATAAAATAGCCGTTAAAAAAACGGTGGGAGACATGCCATAACTACAGACCGAGGTAGATTCGTAAGACATGCCGCTAAGGAAAGGTGAAACCTCTTTTGGGAATCGTATACAGGGTTATTTGTAAAACACCGTTAACCTCTCAGGACTATGTTACTAACATCATAAGCAACAACTTTTGTTCTATCATCATCAGCCCTTTATACTGTCCCACTGCTGGGCACGGGCCTCTTCTCACTATGAGAAGGGTAAGGCCATAGTCTACCACGCTGGCCTAGTGCGGTTTGGCAGACTTCACATGTCTTTCGAGAACATTATGGATAAACTCTCGGACATGCTGGTTTCCTCACGACGTTTTCCTTCACCGATTAGCAAGCGATAATTAACAATTTAATACGCACTTAACTCCGAAAAGTCATTGGTGCGTGCCGTGGATTCGAACCCGAGACCCTCTGCATAGCAGTCCGTCGGTCTCTCCACTCGGCTATCGCTGCTTTTTAGCAACAACTTTTGTTCTATGACTTTTAAAAATTAATTATATTTTAGTTCATCAGATTTTCATACAAAAATAAAACTATTTAAATTGAACGCTCTAAATGTTGCGAAGTCTATGCGATAGAACAATAGCAAGGGGTGCGGTGGGCGGCGGGGGCGCTCAGTCGTAGGTAGGTACAGCCACAGTCAAGTGGTACAGCAAAATACACGAGTTGAAATGTGTTAGATAGAACAACGAAATTTTGAAGGTTTGTTTTTGGTAAATGTATTATGTTTTGTAAAAAGTCATAGAACAAAAGTTGTTGATTATGATGTTAGTAACGTAGTTCTGAGAGGATAAAGGTGTTTTAAAAATAACCCTGTATAGTCACTCTACTAGGTTGCACCTTTTTCCTAGTAAACGTTAGTTCATCCTAGTTGAAGGGGAGACCTGCAAGTAGGGATTTCACCCTTTCCATTCAGTTACAATAACAATGCCACATGCAAACCAGAAACTGTTTCACGTGCTATGACTAGATAAACTAGGATGATATGAACACAGACCACCTAGTATTAAATATGATATTACTAGGTGGTCTGAGGATGTAAACTAATCACAAAATTCACTATAATATTATGATGTACCTATTATAGGTACCAAAAGCATTGTTTACTTTGTTTTATTGTTATTATTGCGTCAAGCGAAAATAGATCAAACAATTAATCAGCGACATGATACGTAACTACATAAAACAACAGTTGATTAACTGTCGAAAGGTATACCGCTGTGGCATAAGCACAACTACTCGGTCTGTACCTGGCGATCAGTGAAAAGATAGAGAATAAACTACCGGGTCTGAAGCGAGTGTTTAATCTTATGCCGGCGGCCACGGATGTCGGGATACGCCTTTGCATTTTGGAACTGGAAATAAATAGCGTAAGCCGAGGTTGTGCACGCTCTGGAAATTATTACTATATAGATATTACTCAATCATTCAATAATTTGAATCGTAAAAGTGTGACGGACAGTAACTACGAAAAACAGGGTCCTATCATAATCGTAACGATAAAGATATGTTATTTTGCAAATATGGGTACATTATATCTGGTGACACGTAAAGTACATACATACAAGTTCAGCCATATTTTACCAGCTGGCATGCAAAAATATAAGGAAAAAGAATTGAAAAACCAACTATCAAACTAATTGCACAATTTAAATTGTAAACAATGATAAGGACTTCTGATAAGAAGTCTGTGAAACTGTTGTATGCTTTATTAGCTAAGAATTTTCCTTAAAGTTCTTTTAAATAACATAGTATTAAGTAGTAAACGCATTATGGTCTAATATAACATGGACTTCATCACCATCAGCCACCGTTTATATATACTGTCCCACTGCTGGGCCACGGGCCTCTTCTCACTATGAGAAGGGTCAGGCCATAGCACAACACGCTGGCCAAGTTTGACAGAAATATGGACTTTTCTAGAATCCTCTCAAACATATTTCTGATAATAATAAAAAATACCCAGTGTTTTTATGTCATTCTCTCATTTACAATAGCAGAAATATTATTCATAAATCCTTACATTATTTTTTTATGTTCTAGGCATCATTGTTTACGACGGCCGCCGCGACAACGCGTGGCGTGTGACCCACGCTTCCATGTACCCCGACCCGGACCTCGGCGAATACGACATCGGTGGCGAGAGATTCACGCTCATGGACGGCGTCGTAGGACTCGCGCACTCACCTGCACAGGGCCTGCTCTACTACCAGCCGCTGGCTACAGACAGGTAGGATGATTATCTCTGTTGTCATGGCAACACTATGTAATCAGACCCAGACCTCGGCGAGTACGTCATCGGTGGCGAGAGATTCACGCTCAAGGACGGCGTCGTAGGACTCGCGCACTCACCTGCACAGGGCCTGCTCTACTACCAGCCGCTGGCTACAGACAGGTAGGATGTTTATCTCTGTTGTCATGTTATCACTTGGGAATATGTTATCAGACCTGCGGCGATTGCATCATCGGTGACTAGGGGTTCATCCTCGTGGACGACGTCGCACTGAGCTTGCTTTATTACCAGCGCTGGCTACACACAACTAGGATGTTTATCTCTGTGGTCATGGCAAATCTAGGGAATAAATATGTAACCTGGACTTCAGCGAGTACGTCATGAGCAGCGAGAAGTTCATCCTAATGGACGGCGTCGTACTGAGCCTGATCTACTACCAGCCGCTGGTTTCAGCACTGAATACAGATTTACATAGAAGCGCATTTCTATAGGATTTCATTTGCCGATTCCAAGTGGCGACTGTCGCCAGTGTAGTTCGTAGTTGGCGCCGTTGGCGGCGCTGGCGTCGTTCTCCGTCTCTCTTGCTCTCGTAGTTAAGATACACAGGAGGAACGTCCGTCTCTCTTGCACTCGTAGAGACAGCTGTCACAGCGCGACTGCCACGCCGCCAAGAGGCAATTTGGGTCACAGAAAGTTTGTCTACAGAGCGCCCATAAATGGCCCATAAGAAATGCGCCTCTATGTAAATATCTGAGCTCTTTGGCTTCAGACACGTAGGATGTTTATCACTGTTGCCATGGCAAGACTAGGGAATGTGTCATCAGACCCGGAACTCGGCGAGTACGTACGACCTGCACGTCACAGAGCCTATTCTACTACCAGCTGCTGGCTAAATGCTATAGGAAGCTTATGTACTATGGTCTGACTACCCACTTTTCGGGAAAACATACGCGTAAAATAATGGTGCAGTAATGTTGTACATATGTATGTAAACCGGTTCTATTTCTAATGCAGAAACTCTTCTTACCTAGTGGCGTGAGGTTCGTGTTCAGGGACGTCAATGGTAAGATGAGTAGTCAATGACAATGTATCTATGTACTCATAATCAATCCTCAATGGCACGAATTTTACGCTTATAGACGTATATTGTACCTAATAGCTGGAATGCACAACTCCTGCACTTACCAGCCGCTGGCTCAATTAGTAAGTTTACCATTTTGTAGGATCATTCTTATTGGTTCAGCCGCTATTTTTATGCTGTAAGTTGTTATTAAGATACGAAAAATAAATATTGGATATTTGCACTAGTGTCTCTTTGTCAGATCATTGTCATTAGTTCAGCTGCTTTTATATTTCTGTACCTACTGTAAGTAGTTATGCGATAAAATAAATATTGGACAGTTTCATTAGCGTCTATACGCAAGAATTGCCCGCGCATTTCTCACTATAGGACAATAAATATGCAATAATGAACGGCTATCTATAGTTTATGCGATAAACGTAGCTAGGTGCCAACAAGTATCACTTTTTTACTCGCTAACCACAAGAATAAAATCATGAAAAACATGTTAACCATTTTCCTCATGATATATTCGTTTTTAGGGTTCCGTACCTAAAAGTTAAAAAAGGTTCTTTGTCTGTCACCAGGCTGTATCTCATAAACCGTGACAGCTAGAATGCTGAAATTTTCACAAATTATGTATTTCGGTTGCCGCTATAACAACAAATACAAAAATAAAAATATTAAGGGGGTGTCCCATACAATAAACGTGTTCTTTTTTTCGTATTTTTTGCTCAAAATTACTAACAGTAACAGGTAGACGCTTAAAATTTTCACAAAATATGTAGTTGTATATTACCCTTGTAAATAAATAATTAAATAAAAGAAAGTAAAAAATAAAGGCGGGCTCCCATACAAGAAACGTAATTTTTAAGCAATTTGTTACTCGATCTTAATAAACAGGTAGAAACTTAAAAAAATATTTAAGTATACATACAACAAACGTGATTTTCTTTTAGGCTGGTTTCAGAGTCACGTGTTTGACCGGCGCCGGCCACACGCGCGCGCTTACAATCACACTAGATTCGTAGTAGCGTTTCATAGTCACGCAGTTCAAACGCGCCGCGTGTGAGACGCGCGCCGTCGGCCGGCGCTGCCGAAGCTTCATGCTTCATACATTGCAAAGAGAATCGCGAACTCGTTTCACAGTGGTCCGCGCGCCAAACGCGCTGTTTGACCGGCGCTGGTGGCAGGCGCGCGTCAAACGCGTGACTCTGAAACCAGCCTTATAGATGATGGTACGGAACCCTTCGTGCGCGAGTCCGACTCGCACTTGCCCAATTTTATTATTGTTTATTGCTTATATCCTAAATCAAACCGGCTATATTTATACGTTACCTATATGATAGTTAATTAAAAGCAATTCATATCTGTCGTGACAAACGTGATATTGCGGTTACACGTTTTACCACAAGATTATTTGTACATATCGAAAAAATCCTGCTGTTAATAAACTTATTTTCTAGTTTGCCAAATCTTTTAGTAGCAAAATTAATCAAATAATTATTCCTTTGATTCTCTACATAAAATATAAACTTACCTCATGTTATAAGATTAATTAAATAGAAGAAAATAACTTTGCACTTTAAGATTTTAATATAATAAGACTTAAATTCGATTGATCATTTAAAGTAGGTATAAATACACTCAAATTTCTAACTCAAAACATTTAATCAATTCAATAACTACAGCTACCATTGTATTAAAACAGTATACTTACATATACTTAATATCAACACTTCAGTACAATAATTATGAATGCACCAGTTATTTAAGGGTTGTTCCTACTCCTACCATGAGAATGAATTAAGTAGTTATGCTCCAAGTTACAGACTATTTATTATGATTAATATTTGCAATTGTATCTTGTAATAGGTAGCTTTTTATGCTCGACTTGGCGGGGGCACTGCCATGCCCCCAGATGTTACGTAGCGCCTCGTTACTATATTTGGCGTTACTACGTTTGGCGATGGATATGGTAGAATAGGAATCTGAATAAATTGCAACAGTTTTTTAGTAGGCGGCAACACATTTGCTGAAAGTCTTCATACCTTATTATCATACCTCATTACCTGGGGCTAGCTTACTAGTCTAGCCGGATCTGACTGATTATCAGCTTTTCCACAGAGAGACTGCCTGTCTGACCTCCGCAATCGAAAAGGATAGCGCTGTTCCATGGTATAGATTAGGGTCAGTTTATTTAGAGATACTCCAGTGGCTTAACGTGCAGTGCTCTCCAAGGTACGGGACAAGCGATAATTAACAATTCAATACGCACATAAAACGCACTCCGAAAAGTCAGCGCCATGGATTTGAACCCGATACCCTCTGCATGGCAGTCTGCCGGTATCACTAGGCTATCGCTGCCCTGCTTCATCATCATCAGCCTTTAACAGTCCACTGCTGGACTAGGCCTCTCCTTTGAAAGGAGGAATTGGTCTACTATACCACGCTGGCCAAACGGGTTGGTATAGGGTTTGTGTCAAGTTTTCCTTCTCTTTCAGTGCTGTTCTCTGCATAATATGCTCCCTCTGTCGGCTCTTACGACACCCATGGGATGATATGGGGTGGTGACTGTCCGTATTCTTAATCCGTCACCACACGGACATGCTTACATAATTATCTTTAATATACTTGTTATTTTCCAGATTATTCAGCGTTTCAACGGCGGTGTTAGCGTCAGGCCCTCCTGCAGAAGGCACCGATCTGCCCGTGAACCTCGTGGGTCGCAAATCTTCCCAAGGCCTCGGTGTGGCCGTCGACCCCCGCGATGACACGATTATCTTCAGCCCCATCACCGAAACTGCCATCGCTGCTTGGAACCCCATCAGTAACTCTCACAAGTAAGCTTTTGAAATTTGCTTATTTTTTATTTTTTTTAAAGACATCTCTCGGACTAGGAATAAATCCTGTGTTTCGGGGGACTTTACAAACATACATCCAACAGAAACAATGAACACCCAGACTCAAAACAATTATTTATGGATCACATAAAGTGTTGTCTCATGTGGGAATCGAACCCACAACAATCGGCGCAGTATTACCGCTTGGCCACGGGGACCGGCGAGGGCGACGCGACCTGCGACAAGCGATTTCGATGTACATGGCGCGTTTACTGTGAGGCGACATCGGTCGCCGCAGCGTAGTTAAGCGCGCCATGTACATCGAAATCGCTTGTTGCAGGTCGCGTCACCGGTCCCCGTGGCCGGGCCGTTAAGCCGTGCAGTTAATCCTCTTATAAACACGACATTTGTGAGAATTGATACATCCAATTACCATGTCACGTAAAAATTACTTAACGGATTTTGATAAAGTTTCGTTGAAACTGCAGTAAAATAGCACATACACATGGAGGTACGCCACGCTATTTGTTAAAATTATTATTCTAAATCATCTAAATCATTCTAAAGCATTTTCTCGGCACTGTGATGCAGCCTTGGAGCTCGGGAATCATTTTCTAGTCTATCATTTTAGTTTTTGCGACTGCCATCTGATTGCCAACTCCGTGATTTAACATCCGTCATGTAAAAATATCGTTTCTATAAAAACTGTAGGGTTACATCTAGATGTTTTATTTACAAATGAATATATTTAACTTTTTAATTTTAGCTTTATGTAAGTGACTGCCTCCATGGTCCAGTGGATAGCGTATGCGACTGCCGATCGAAGGTCCTGGGTTCGATTCCCGGGTCGGGCAAAAGTCTTACTGGGTTTTTCCGAATACTCAGTATAGCCCGGAGTCTGGTGATATGCCAATGGTAACGGCAATAGGCTCGCCCTCTATTACGTGGGACCTAAAAATTCATGACGAAATGTGGGTGTAATATTTACACCTATGTCTACCCCTTCGGGGATACAGGCGTAAGACTATAAATAAATAAAAAAGTTATGTAAGTACATATGTAGATAGATATATTTACTTAGATATTATGATTAGATTAAGCTACATATTTATTATAAAATTACGTTTGACCTTAATTGAGAAAGAAGGAAATGTCTCGAATCTTCATTACACCAAGTCATGTGTTGCTTATTCATTCGAGTTTTTTGTTTGCATTCATAAAGCACAACTATACCTGCATACTAGTAATAAATTATGTCAGTAATTTGTTTCTTATAATATTATATGCAAAAAACTGCTATATTTATAAATTATTGAAATGATGCTGAGTTTTCACTACTTACCATCGGAAAATGTTCAAGGTATATTTTTGTTAATAAGGATATGGTGCAACATCAATGAAGTAGGTTCTTGTGATCAATTGTGTAAAGCACAATAGGCGGACAATTTCTTGTTTACCTAATCATCACAAATTAAATACTTATGTAAAGGCCAAAAGGAAGGAAGGAAAAGAACTCTATGAATTTATAGGAACTAGAACTTCAATGTGAAATATTAACCTCGTTCTCTTCCTAGTATACAAATAATTGATACTATAATAAGAGGCTTATTATATCTGACAAACAATAATCATCAATTGTTTCTGATGACTAAAGTTATGATTGACTACTTGGCACCGAGAATTACATCACTGTAATTTATTAAAACGGGTCAAGTTCGTAGCAACACAAAGTATGGGAGACTGGGTATGATTGTCACACGGGTTGGTTGTCACAGAGGTCATAATAGACTATCGAGTGGTCGAATTTGTCCGGCATGTCGGAGTACGCTGACATGAGGTACAAATGGATGTGCTACTCCCTCGGTCCTACCACGCCGTTGAATTGTCTGTTATGGCCTCTGTGACAACCAACCAGTTTGACAACCATACCCGGTCTCCCCTACACGAATAGGTCCTTACAGTCTTACAATTTAGTGTGTTTCACTTTCAGATCATGTTGGTAAAAATAAAAGCAACCAACTACTAGAAAGCATATCATGGTGTTCAAGGCGAAAATTTTGGAACCAGTAACGCTAATGGTAGGAAAGAGAAACCCACCACGCACCCTCGGATTGAGCACCCCAACTATTGCAATAGAAAAAGGTTGACACTACCGAACTCCTCTAAATGGATAAGGGATATAGGAATGGTATGGGTTCCAGGAAGATACCTGACTTGCAGTATCCCGCTGTATGTGCCGACTATTCTTCGACACGTGTTTCGCCTCTGCACGAGGCATCCTCAGGAGCGATGGGCAACGACTGATCCGATGCAGTAACGCTAGCAATGATGATGAACCTAAAGGATCAATTAAATATTCCAATTTTGCCGTTTTCGAATCATGTGAATCCACTTGAGTCTCGTCCAACACATAAACTATCTGCCTTTGTATCGAAAGCAACTCACATCATAGTCCATGATTTTGGACTGACAATCTATGCTAGAATAACTGTCATCATCATCCTAGCGCTGTCCCGGTAATCAAGACCCTCGCTATGGAGCATTATCCGCTATGCATAGTTCATGAATTTGGGCTTACATGCTATGTAAGCATCCTAGCGCTGTCCCGGTTACGATCCAAGAGCCTCGCCTTGAATCCCGGGTTTCGCTATCCGGTTGTAGATCTATCATAACGCATGGTCTACTGCATCCGTGGTGGTCCGTCGATTGGCACGCATATCGTCCCTTACGACGTAAATTTTTAGACCTTCGAAGTTTATATGACTGTGTTAGTTAATAATGATGTGTCCGGAACGACAGTGTTAGCTTATATGTGTGTGTGTTGCAGGGTGTTGGCTCAAGACGCAGAGAAGCTGCAGTTCTGCGCGGAGGTGCGGTGGGCGGAGCGCGACAACGGCGCCGTATGGGCACTCTCCACGCGCTTCCACAAGTTCTTCAAACGATCTGCCTCCAAACATGAGGTCTGTATCTACTCGCTCTTGATATCCCACCGTTTTCTTATCGAAAATTTCGCAGGAGTTCTTATGTTGCGAAGGACTTTACAAATATGCAACCACAAAAATTTGGCACAAATACCTGAACGTCGCTTCTAAGATTCGGTGCGCTCGGTCCTGTGTGTAGATTGAATTTTGTAATAATAAGCGGGATTGTGGGCAATAGATCTCCACTTTCACCGTCTAGCCTACTTGGTTCACCAGTTTCATCATTATTTTATGACAGTCTACATTGAGAAATGAATTAGTGACGTTGTACCAAGACGGACTTTGAAATGCTAAGCCTTAACCATAATGTTAATCAATCCATTATCCTCTTCACAATAATTGAAGCAATTATATACCTGATGAATTTATCATTATTTATTTCTTTATTCCAGATCAACATCCGTATAGTTCGTATCGTGGACAACAGCTTCGTGTCGCTTCAACCGCACGTTCTGCGCCGCGCCGCTCGACAGGCCAACGCTACCCTTGTCTAAACTCGCCACTACCACTACACATAAAATAGCCTATTTACACTTAGTTTATTTGTCGAAGCAAATTTCATGCCATCTCTATTTAAGCCCTCCAACTGAAAAAGAGGAGTGACAAAAGTTTGACGTATGGACGTATCTGTGTGTCTGCCTGTCTCATCGTAGCTCCGATACGAATGTACTGATCATGGTGCGGTTTTTTGTTTCAAAGCTGACGTGATCGAGACGGCTTATAACTATAATTTATCAAGCCCTATGACGGGAGTTTCTTAAATGTTTTAATTTTATATTATACCCGTCTAATGAGACAAAGGCATATTAACCTTTGCTTCGTGAGAATATCTTGGTGTAAATAGGTCTAAAAGTTACTACTGCCAAAGTCATCAAACATTACCGTTTATTACGAGTTACCACATTGTGTAAATTCACCAAACAAGCAGCTGCGATGCATAAATATAAATTATAATCCAAGTTTTATTTGTACAGTATAATAACGTATTGTAAATAACTTATGGTACGTTGTTTTTTTATCTGTATCATTATAAAGGTAGATTAACAATACTTCGCGGAGTCGTACTTTGTCGTATTTTCTAGAGTAACTAACACATATATTTTTAATAGTAAAGTTGAAAGAAAATGGTACCCTTTTGACACCGTGATACGCCATGAAGTATTGATCATAATGATAAATAACTAGATGTAATTTATATCATGGGCCAATTTAATTAAAGCTAGTTTCGGTTGCTTAAGGTTAGGTATATTAATTGTACATAAAAGAATGCTTAAGCGTGACCGCCGCGCTTTGACAAGTAAATTTAAAAAGTATGCCTGAGAGATTGAAATCGTTAGATGTGCCCTGCGCTTCCAAAAAACTATCCACGTTTTAAGTCAATCTAATCGCGCAGAGTACCTACTGGGCAAGCGTCTGACAATACAATGCGCGCAGTATACGGCACGCTTATGTAAATGCGCGCACAGTACTCATACTCAGCACGCTTCTGATAATGCGTGCGCAGTACTCGGCACGCTTCTGGCAATGTGTGCGCAGTACTCGGCACGCTTCTGGCAATGCGTGCGCAGTACTCGGCTCGCTTCTGGCAATGCGTGCACAGTACTCGGCACGCTTCGACAATGCGTGCGCAGTGAAAGGAAGAGTGAGCACACTCTTCCCAACGATGACACGTTTTTGTGCGCCATATAAATGGTATGGGAAATTCTTTCGATTTAAATGTCTGATATTGCTGTATTTGCCGCTTGATATATCAATTCGACCGCTTTGCTAAACTTTGCTCTGTTAGTCGAGCGACGCCAAGTTTAAGCTTTTGCCATTATTTTATATTAGGTAATCGCATTGATAAGTTACAACTATTCGAACGAACGAAAGAAAATAATGATCGTAAATGATAAACGAAGCTATTGGTTTAATAAATACAACTATAAATATCTGTAAAAATACGTAATAAACTACAATATATTTTTATGATAATAATGAGGAGAAAAATAAATTTACACAATAAATGTGACGTTACGATTAGTGGCCGAGTAATTAAAAAAGCAAGTTTGAAGCAGAAATCGCACTTAAAAGGGCCATACTTTAAAGGCCTTCATGTAATAGGAATTGCTGAATATTTTACAATATTTTACTATTAATAAGCTTCAAAGTTTACTTCCAATATTGGATGATTTATTTTCTACTTTTAGCTTGAATTTACAGGACAGTTTGGTGGGAAAACTGTATTGTTTAAGCTAAGGCCACGCCTTATAGAATCTCGAGTTATGAGGTAAGTTATAAAGAAGATGATAAGGTAGCAAACTAGGTCGTCTGCGGTTCGGCCTACTTCGGTAGTATGTGATACGTCCTTCATTGGAACAAGTAATTATTCAATTGACTGTAAATAATAACAGATTTCTATGGGGTGGCCTTATTCTGACGTTTCCCTATAGCTTGTCTCCTCTTTCAATTTTCTTTGATGAACGAAACATACCTTATATAATGAACGTTTCCTTCATAGAACTAATGGTTTATATTTATATTAAAATAACGTATATTTTGTTTATTTTTACATATGTACAAAGAAAAGTATTTATTTACACACTTTCTAGTAGTACGGGTTATACCGCGTTAAATAGTATTAAAAATTAGTGATTGTCTATTAACAGATGTCAGATGAGATATGATTGTTATCAATTTAGGTCGAGGCTATGTGTATTAGATTAGAGAAAATGCGAGTGACAATGCTTCGCTGCTACAAGCTATGGGCTTCCAACATTTTATTTGCTTACTTAGATATACATAAATACTGTGAATAATAACATATAATTATGTTACCTTTGGAAGTTGAGAGAAGTAGTACACGGCAGAGATGTTTTGATTATACAAATAATTGTACGTAGATAAAGTGCCACAGTGGTTCGAAAATATCTAAGTTTGATTCTCGACCAACCTAATCCAAATAATGAACTAAAACCTGTAAACAGAAAATGTCAACATCAAATTAAGATTAAATAGGTTCTACACAAATGTATAGAAATGATTGATTGCTATTATTCTGCGGATAGAACGATGTAAAGTAAATGTAAATAGTTTGATTCAAATGTAAATATGGAAACTAATCTATAACATGTGTGACGTATTCAAATATAATTATTTGACCATAAATATTTACGTATTCGAAACTTAGAAATAGATAATTAATTGTAAATATAAAAATGTAAAACCTGCCAAACAGTCCCAGTTTGAAAACATAACAAAATTTATAAAACGGGTCCTAATCGACAGATTATTTAATAAAAATAACCAAGTCACCGACCATGGGTTGTGTGGCTCATTCCAGGATTTCGGGAAAACAAAAATATATTCTTGCGTCCATTAGTTTAAATAATTATGCTATTTGGACCCGTTATATATTAAAATGCAAAACTCGCTATCAAACTACCAACAACACCAGTGAAAACTAGTATAATTCTAACATAATTCGTATTGTAACCGTTTCTAATTAAGTATTTGGTGGTTATACGTAACGAAATATTAGATATTACATATTTACGTTTGTTATTGTGAAAGCGCTCTTATTTCTTAGGTTTATTTTCACCAAAATAATAAATTTAATTCACTGTCAAATACTTAGAGTTGCCATTAGAATAACTCTAATAAAGCAAAGCTTCGTTTTTGGAAGACAATTTTTCAAATCGTTTCATGGCAACCCTATAACATCAAACTTAACTGAGAAAATCAGTACAGCCTGACTTGAAGCTGTTTGAATTGCATCATCCTATATTTGAGAATACTTTTAACTCTAAGTACTTTCCTATGAATAGGAACATGACTTTTTTATCTAAATAATTATTACCTATTGTGTTCTTTACCTGGAAACAATGGGTTACAATTACACAAGAACTTCCATTTTCCTTATTTCAAGATGTAAATATCAGCCTATGTTGGTGCTAGTCAACCTACGGAATGAAGAGCGTTCTTAGATATTCAAGAGATATGTCGGTGTGTAAAAGCTGAGTGTTATGGGTTCTATTGCTTTTCGCCGGCAAGGCATATCCACCGATATGCGTATTAGTTATCGTATTTATAGATATTTATAAAATAATTCCAATAGATTACCTCATTGATCCAGTGGCTGGCAATGCACAACTGCTGATCATGAGGTCTCTAATTCAATTCCCAGAACAGATTGTTACTGAATTTTTGATAGTGACTTTCGGACACGTTTTATTTATAGGTAGTCTTCATGTAGTGATTATGAGAATCAGTGCAAATCAGACGTTAACATCTGATTTTATCGATATAATTATGTATTGTATGTAAATGATTAGGCAAACATTTTATGCATAACGTACATAGAGACTATAAGTCTTTTTAAAGCTATCTATTGGGTAGATCCATTCCGTCGTAATGGGTGCAGAAATTGTTCCGAATTTATTGAGCTCTGCATTCATATCACCATCCATACACATGAAATCACATTTTCCTTATTTGAAGATGTAAATATAGGGCTCATGTTGGTGCGAGTCAACCAACGGAATGATATTCAAGAGATATGTCGGTGTGTAAAAGCTGAGGGTTATGGGTTCGATTGCTTTTCGCCGGCAAGGCATATCCGCCGATATCCGTATTAGTTATCGTATTTATAGATACTTATAAAATAATTCCAGTAGATTGTCTCATTGATCCAGTGGCTTGCAAGCGCATACACAACTGCTGATCATGACGTCTCTAATTCAGTTCCCAGAACAGATTGTTACTGAATTTCTCCTTCACGAAATATTCAGTAGCAGCTCGGATTCTGGAACTGTGACAGTTCCAGAATTTATATTGACAGTTCAACTGTCAATATAAATCCTTTAAGGATTTTTAGCATCGCCACCTACGCTACATGAATGTAGGTATCACTTTGATATTGTGTTAAGTTTATTGCGTGTAATGTAATTAACTAACAATATATTATGATTAAGTTTCGCGTGTGTCTGTTTAGTATTGTAATCTGATTCTTCTATGACATGTTTTTATTTGCGCATCATCTGCTAATATAAGCGCAAAACTGAACCGGTATAGTTATTGCTTAATATTATAACCGCACACGTGTTTATTAGGTACGTAACAAGTAACACGCTCACGTGCGTCAGCGGTTACAATCGACCATAAGGTTACAGCACCTTCATTAAAAAATAAAAGTAAGAGATAATTACACTTAGTATGTGCAATACCCGATTTGAAGAGCGAAACCTGAATAAAAACGTTATTGTCACATCGCTTCGCTATCGCTAATTTACATAGTTGTTTGCGACAACTTGGTAAAGGCGAGAATTTCGAGGTACAAGCACGTGATTATAAATCTGAGGGCCTAGGCAAGTGGTAGGTATGCGATCAGTGATATCACTTTTCACTAAGTGCAAAAGTATATGGCATTGACATACGCCTTCGACATGTTACGTGCTCAATCGAATAGCACATAGGTACAACCATGGCAACCAAAAGATATTAGGAGCAAATGCCATTTGTGTAGGGCCGCCGATCGCATCACATACCGGTATTACACCGAAATGGTGAAGACGGGTCACACACTATCTCGCTGGTACCTCGTAACTGTCAGAATAATTGAACCTAATGGTTTGTTTTTTGTCAGATTTCGTTGATCAGATCATCTAACATGTATCGAGTGTTCGCTTGTATGCTTTTGTAAATTCATAGTAGATATATTCGCATGATAGTGCTTATTTAATTTGTAGGTAGTAAGGTCATTGACACTGGAAGTGTACGTGTCTGCTATTTTTATATTTCTAATAAAAATACAAAAAATATGTTTGGTTTTTAATTCCCAGAATTTATTTTAGTCTTTCTTCCTTTTCGTGTTTGGTCAAGTCTGGTGTCAGAGTTTAAAGGCAGTCAGCGACACGCTTAAAATATTCTTGTACAGACTCAAGAACCTGGACAACTTTCGAGCCAGCAAGCTGGCTCCCATCCAAGTGATGACCGCTGCAAGCGTTGCTTAACTTTGCTAATCCATTACAAACGGCAAGTCAAGTCCTTATATAGGCACTACTTTTTGAGCGAAAAGAATTTCATTATTTTTATTGTAAAATAATGAGTAAGGGGTACTTGGGGAATTATTGATATAATAGGGGTAGTTTGCCCCCATTATTTAGCATACAAGGTTTGTAGTCAAGTGATACGTTTTCTAAGTATTATTGAAACAATGTCATATAAGTACCAATGTGGGTGTTCTATTAGCCCGTGACCTTAACACTCATTAATTAATCATTTGAATGGACAATCCATTGATAAGTATTGTCAAAAGAGGTCGATGTCGATTACTAACTTCTTAGCTCGAACAAAAATTTCAATGTCGGACCGCACACTGGGCGATAATTGATTTTAAATCGGCAGTAAAGGCGATAATTAGTTTCGAGCGAGATTGTTAGTTGGTACTGTCAGTCGGTGCGTTACTAATTCGAAATACCTACTAGATCAAATTGTCACTGGGGACGATTTTAACGGCTGCATGAAATAGGTAGTACATGAAAGATTACAGCTGTTTAGATTTCGCGACGAGTATTCGAAGTCGTATCTTCACTACAACATTGCAAAATCCATGACTTTGAAATTCATTGACATTTGTGCGAGAATCGTAAAAACCGAGTAAGTATACCTATAGCGGTAATACTATACTCGGATTGTACTTTAAGCCCGTTAGGGTATATGTATTCTGTGACTTTAAGTACCGACTTTCAAACTTTCGCGAATTTTACCCATACTAATATTAATACAAATACAACGGGTCTTAACCATCATTATTCTAAAATAAAGGTTCTTTTTCTTCATACTCCCGTGACCACGTAGTTGTTATAATTACTATGTTTCATTCTGCTTCTGTTTAAAATGTAGAAACATGCTCAGTTCCATTGTTAAATAAATGAAATGGTAAATCGCAGTACAGGACGATATATGTCAGGTCACTTGGCTAACGGAATATATAAGTATTTTGCCGAAATCGTGATTTGAATGTAATGGAAGAAAGGAGGAAGATTGGCTGCAAAAAGCCTACGTAGGCGTACGTGTATTTTGAGATCCAATAAATTAAGTGATGCAGAAGCTTTTTATCACCATGTGACAGTTTGATTGCAGTGAAAGCCTTGTTGTTTCAGTGGTCGCTTTGTCGTTCGGTTTGGGTAGAGTTTTGTGGATAGATTGATCTCGACTTATGCTAACGTCTGTTTTCATGCCGAATGGATACAACTTATAAGTCGCTCATCAACCAGTCAAAACTAACAGTTACAAATTGATGTAGAATCATCTTCATCAATTCACTCACTTATGATGTATGTGTGCAAACGTAATAGGAATTTTGTAAGTACCTCTGATGACTAACACTTTTATGGCACCATTACCTATAATATAGTTAGTTTTATAAAATTAAACGAAATCGTGAGTCGTTCATTTATCTTTGGATCAGGTTATGTATGTCTCGAGCAAATAAAAGCCTGTGTCTCACCGGACTTTGTTTGATGACGTTTGACGTAAATATCATCAGTAAATACTAAACTTAGGAGGAAAGTCTATATTCCGAACTCCACTGCACAAGTTGGTTTATCCAGAAACACTGTATGATTCGTAGGGCTTTCGCATATCGTGACTGTCAGACACGTTTTGTTTATCATCATGTAGTGATTATGAGAATCAGTGTAAATCAGACTTTAACATCAGATGATTTTATCGATATAATTATGTATTGTATGTATGTAAATGCTTAGGTAAACATGTTTATCTCTCTGGACATCTGGAAATGAAAAGCCGTAAATCGGGCTCAGTGGCGTGCCATTGGAGAGGCCTATATCTAGCAGTGGACTACGGCAGGCTGATGATGATGATGATGAAACATTTTTATACATACCGTAGAGACTTTATGAGTTTTTTGAATCTGCATTATTTAAACTTGTTGGGTAGATCTATTCCCAGGTAATGGGTGCAGAAATTGGTCCGAATTTAAACTGTACATATCCCCAGAGCCGTTAGAAATTAATATTACCACAATTACTACCTTACCTTTGCCTGCCGTTTGCAAGCTTACCTAGTCAGTCGCATTACCAGATTTAATATGGTTTTCAATAAGTATTTCTTTTAACTTTCACGTTTTATTATTGGTGTATGAATCACGAAAGTTGACTAAAGACATAGGATGACAGAAGTAGGCACGAAAATTTGCATTTATTAGACATTTCTCAAAATTATCAAGCAGCGATAGCCTAGTGGACAGACCGATAGATTACTACGCAGAGGGCCTTGGGTTCAAAAACACGGCGCGCACCAATGACTTTTCCAAGTTAAGTGGGTATTAAATTGTTAATAATCGCTTGCTAAACGGTGAAGGAAAACATGGTGAGAAAACCTGCATGTCTGATGATGATGATTAGACATTTATTAGTCAAACATTTTCCGTGTGACAGTTTTCATACACATACACACATATACGAGTAAATCACACCCGCATTTCACATTTTCTAAGAACTCACATATTGCAGGGCCTACATATCGCCAATAGATATTAAATTACACAACATTCGACAATGATGGGGAAGGCCCAAGCGTGGCGGATGTGTATGTAAACAACAAATCCGCCACGCTTTTAATAGCACGTTAGAATTTACTAACGAGTCATCGGACTGGTATGATGTGGAGGGATCTCCCTTTACTGAAAATATTAGAGGCATGTCAGTATTTTTTGTTAATCCTAAATGTCATATATGAGTATTGCCAATCGATTGCTGTACTTTCAAATAAAATGGAAAAATCAAGACATGAAAATAATATTTAACTATAAATATGTTGTTAAGTACAGCACCAAAGGATTTAGTCTGTATACAGGATGTCACAAGACCCATCACCAAGCCGAAGTCTACTCGTTGTGGACATCATGCCAAGTCATACTAACCAAAAATAATACCTGGGAAACGATTTTTTTTAAGTTTCACTTTTTAACCTTAAACTTTTAAACCGCAATTAAAAGAGCGCGCGTACAATGCTCGAAATCGCTACTTATCCATGGGGTCATAGGGCATCTAAAGAACATATTGGCGGGGTAAATGCATTGATTTTGTACCTAATTAGAAAAATTCCATACTAACTTTGAGCCTCAATATCTCCTGAACCAGTAATTACCCAGGTGGTGCCGAAGCAAAAAATGATCGTAATGATTGGTACAACATGGTATTTCAGTTTTCGTTAAGGGTCTTTTTACACCCTGTAGGTATACCGTATATATAAAATTCCCATGTATGTTACATTGGGAGCGTGTGGATTCCATGAAGATTATGAGATTTGACCGTGAAGTCGGGATCGGAAAGTAAGCGTCAAATTAAAAAAATATGCGGGCGTAGCTGAGGGCATCGTCTAGTTCCTAACAAAAGGGATAATTTAATTCATGGCATTTATATTTTAGCAGTTAACTTGTCATCATAAGCTTATTTTCATGCCAATAAACCAGCGAAACAATGAAACTTATTACTGTGAAGCTTATTCTCTCGTAAAATATGGCTTTTCTCATTTAAATAATGATCATTGTCTTTGAATAACGTTACAATGTGGTCGCTTAAATAACTGCTCATCTAACGTGTATGAATCTTGTATGTCGTAAAACAGAATTATGTCATACTGTCAAGTCAATGGCTTCATGACTTGTATGTAACTTAGATACGACAAACAATTTTATAGAACGCACACTAAGTTAAAGTACCTGGTTACAAACTGAAGTAGATGATTGTGAAATGGAAAATATACATATTTTTCGTAGTCCTCAAGCGGAATAAGGAGGAAAACGATTTTAAACTTTCTCGATTTGCATACATTATACGCAGAATGTAATCGCGAAAACTGAGATATTTAAGGCATGAATACCTCGGTTTTCTGACGTTTTGACCGACTTGCAAAGGTTCTTGATGGCTTGGAACAACTCAGAGCAAATGGATAACATAACATTGACACGTATCCTGTGAGGATCGAAAACACTACACATAGCTAGGTACTAAATGGCAAAGTGGACACGTAATCCACTACACTAGCAGCGCGGTCAATTTCACAATTAATCATCCGCGCTATACGCAAAGGACACTATTAGAATTTGGAGATGGCAAACCCAATAAGTATGAACTGTCTGAAATAACTGTCCGAAATTTCAATTTTATGTTACTCCTCTCCTCAGTTAAGTAAGTTTTTACTTTAAGTTATAGCAATGAAACGATAAAGGGAAAATACCTATCATTCAAGCTATAAAAATGAGCATTGGCGATCCCAGTTTTTTGTAGTACCCAGCTGACGGCGCTAAATCCGGCGTTGATGAATATGGCATGGTGCCTAAACATGAGCACTAGGTATAGGCAGGCTGCTATTACTGAAACCGGACTATCGAGTTTAGCTTTGCATTTTTTGCATCATCGTGCTAGACGCAAGTTGTTGCAGGATAGATTCATATCTTGCCTTATTCAATTATTATATCATCCATAAATGTTCTAAGATAATAAAGCAACATCATTTTAATTTGAGATTGACATTCTCAATGTCCTGGGTAATTAATAATTTTACGTAAATTTTAGTTCCACCATCAACTATTTAATATGCATGCACTTGTACATACTGTAGCAATAAGTACATATCCGTTATTTACTTCACATTATCTGTATCAATAATGTTGAGGTCGACTCAACCGACCGACTATATATATAAGAAAACAAGGCATCGTTTTCAGCATAATACTTAGAGGATAGAACAAAACGAAGTTTTTCATTACGTATAATAAGTTCACAAATATTCTTGAAGTGACGTGAACGTCTGTGTATAGCACAAAAGTAAGATTATTTCAGTTTTATTAAAAGAAAAAAATAATGTGTCCGATATTTATTGTAATATAATGCAATCTGTGCAACAGATGATCCGCGTCGCCATTAGTCATGAACGGAAAATACGCGCGATTATGATTACCTATAATAAAATGATAACCTTCTAAGTAGTGCTCAATGGATTAGGTAATAGATATTTATGCGTCCAGACGTCGTGGATTCGATTCGATCACCACCAACCGAAAAGTTTTTTATTTATTTATTTATAACGATCTTACCTATACTATCATTACAGATCTATGATCCAATGCAACAGAGTGGCCTTACTAAATCTTAAATCTATACCTTATACCTAGTTAAAAAAATATCTTAATCTAAATAACTTATTACATATAGTGTAACTTTTGCGAATTCACTCAAGTTGTACCGGTCGGGCACGTACAGCTGTAGGTGTCGCAGCACTCCCGTGTTATGCGCCACGCCACGTAGTAGTTTCACTACATAAGTACGCTACGAGCGAAAACTCCCGTCGTACTCTTAGAGTGTTATACCCTACGTGTTACAATAAAATAAACTAGGTGCTTTCTTTCAAAATCGTTCCTCGTCTGAATAAAAATTTTGACGCTATAAGTACCGCTGCGGTAGAATACTTTTATAGAAAATGTTATAGAGCAGGCGTTACCTCTTTTTTAAAAGCACTTGCGCTTTTTTTTAGCAATCTGTAATTTTCTCTCTTACTAATAAGAGAGAAAATTACGAGTGTACTTGATGGATGTATTTAAATTTTACTACCGTGCGTATTACAAATCAACAGTACTGAGTACCTAGAGCATTATAGCGACGCGCGCGACGCAATTGTACCAACGTGTGTGAATGGGCCTAGCTGTCTGCGTCACAGCCGCGTGCGAAGAGGAAACAGAAGATGCGCCGCGAACCTTTCCGGTCAAATACGATTTACGGTTTTTATCTATTATACAGTATATAAAGTATTTCGACGGCTTTCGCAACAGTACACGCTTGTATCTCGCGGGAAACGCCCGTATGGTATTTTTCGCCATATTCAAGTTTTTATCATTTAAAAATTTATATATTCTTTAAAAACAGTGAAGCGAGTTTCAACCCATTAAAAAGGTATGTTAAAATTTACTTAGACGTGACACAAGTTGCACTTTATGATTTTTATATGTAGCAATTTAATGGGCAATATTCATATATCGTATTAATATAGCCAAATTGGAAGCTTCTAATAAAAACAAGTTTCTTTTAAATTATAATTTATTAAGCTTAAGTCTACAACAAAAATCGTCTTCATGATATTTTTCTTATGTGGAGTTTATCTATGTTAAGTTATAATTACATTCAGAATATTATACTAGTTTTACTTTTTCACTTTATAAGTAACTAGCAGCCCGCCCGCGCCCCGGCTTCGCACGGGTGGACATTTGTTTTTTTAAATATCTTTCTATCTAGCGCCACCATAGGTACCCCGGGCACACACCCCTGTCTTTTCGAAGTTATGTGTGTATTAAAATGTTAATTATCCTAATAGGTATAGATGCCAATAGGCTCGCCCCCTATTACATTGGGACCAAAACATAACTGTCGAAGTGTGGGTGTGTAATACACCTCTGCCTACCACTTCAGGGTTAAAAGGCGTGAAGTTAGGCGTTTCTATCTATCTATATAGTCAAGCCTGTCTCCCATTAGTGTACGCAGTGACTATGGAACGCCATATGCTTCTGTTTGAACATGCCTCTTTCGCTTCCTCGACATTCATTAATCTCATCATGCATGCCCAACTATTATGGGTACTTTTAATTTGGCCCTTTTTCGCCTTGGGCGTTCCCTGTCGACATGTCCACACCATTACTTATAATGTACTGTAAGGTGCCATTCACACAATTTCCTGCTTTCACTCTCCTTTCAACATCTCCCTCACATTTCCCATCTTTCGTAAACAAAGACCCGAAATACACAAACTCATTCACTAGTTCCACTTTTTCATCTCCTATCAATATATTACATTCAGTTACACTATCTTCCCTCTCTATGACCATGACTTAAGTTTTGTCACTTTCATACCTTTCTTTTTATACGCCTCATACATCATGGTGACCATCGGCTGCAAATCCGATGCATATGATTTATTTATGTTATCATAATGAATACATTTTAAATAATTGATCGCATCAAGAAAGTCTCTTCCCGTCGGAATATCGGTGTGCGAGCGGTGAATTTATTTTCTCAAGCATTATTTTTATTTTACTATATCTTTTAAGATATTCATTATAATGTTATACTGTAAAAGAAAATGTTTATAAGCATTAAATACACAACATATCTTGCGTATTTAGTTGGATAAGAAGTAATACTGCATTGCTTAAAATAGCTTCCAAAATAACCCAATATATTTTTCTAATTAATTATTGATAAAAATGGTTACTGTGCATTTTCTTTAGGAGATAGACCTATGCCATTCTGGATTTTTTTGTAGGTAATAATGAGTACTTTAATAATGTAGTACATTCTTTTTCTGTATTATTAATAGTTTTAGCAGCGCACGCCATGAAAGTTTCTGGAATTTTTTCTTACACCTTGGGTTACATTATTCATGCCTTTGTAAGGAACCCTATTATTCTCTAAAAATAAATATAGTTTATGTTACTCAGGGATAATGTCGCTTTACAATGGTGAAGGAATTTTTAAAATCCGTCCAGTACTTTTTTAGTGTATTCGTAACAAACATACAAAAATACAAAAATCCAAAAATACAAATCTTTCCTCTTTATTATATTATAATAATAGTATAGAAGTTTAGATAAAACAGGGTAGCTAGATACCTTAAAAAAATAATGCACCATACTTATATGATTCAGTGAAAATACAAAAGTTCTCGAAACGAGCTATATTTTTAACAACGATGTCGTGCAAATGATATGAGTATTTTTTTTAATTAAAGAAAGGTAACCAAATAGATAAGAATGAATATGTTTATATTCTGCTGTTTGTCCCGCCAAAATGCAAATACCTAAAATTTCAGTTGTATAAATGTTTATCTAGTTAAATGTTTTGCATTTTGGCTTATGCTTCAAGTAGGTAGACAGCGCTCTATTTATTTTATTTATCTATTTATGACATGGAAAACTTACAGCTACACAGACAGCGTAAACAACATGATCACATCAACAAATGATGCAAATCTCTTTGTTTATCTTTTGCAACGCCAAGGGAATTCAGTTAAGTATATCCATCAACGTCAATGTGTATTACATTTCAAATTTTGTGTTTTCATTATACAAATATTGCTAATATTTTAATAGGTCTCCTACCCAATGTGAAACCTATACAGGTTTATGCTTATAAGTATTTAAAATTGTATTAGTCAATTTTATTACAAGAATGAAATGACGATACGTAAGGCAAATCCAAAGAGACACTGACATCCCTAGTATAAAAATACATGCCAGTGTATTTGAAAAACATATATATTGTATTTGAAAAACTTTACGCATTATTGACTACGAGAACTAAGTGGAATAAAAAAGAGTGAACAATGAGATTATTTCTTCTCTGATTATTTGTCTCTACATTAATTCGGCTTAGATGCAGCTAAGCATTGATCACACATTCATACCTTCGTGTTAAACATGGTATATGAAAATTTAGTTAACAATAAAATCAAACAACTGGTTTCTTTTTTAATTTGGTTTTTAAATACTAAATTACGTTTTGTACGTCAATAGCCTAGTGCGCTTTCTCTGTGAAATAAATTAAACGCTTTAAAATGTTTTATGATATGAAAGCTCTAAACTTTTGACCTACGAGACTACATGCTTATTTTCTCAATAATAGCTGTTTTAAGCGTATTAGAACGGGATGATTAAAAATTTTGTTGTGTACAATTATAAGGTGTATCAAAATTAACGCATTTAGTAGGTACTTTGTTGAATTTAGCAAAAAACTCATTTTCCAGTCTTATAATATGATTGTTGTATTCTATTTTTGAAATAAAAAGAACAAACGATAGGGTTATTTATGCAATAAATGTTTTAATTTTTTAAACGGTTTTAAAACCTGCTTCATAAATTACTCCCTTATGTAGAGCTAGACCAGCGAAACCGCAAAAATGTGTTTTTTTACAATAGGTATTAACGTTACCGTTTATCATAAACTATTTTATGATGTATTTGTGGTGGCATAATAATTGAGTAAACAAGAAACTGCGTCTTAATTACCTTAGTTACCTATTTTTTATGGATACTATTATAATGGGGACACGCGACTTATAAGCTGAAAGAACACACATTCTCATAAGCACGTGTTATTCTGAGGCAATATTTCGTGATAATATTAATGACATCTTTTCCAATTCCGCATTCATACAGAAACGTTATTTACTTTAATTCAAATTAAATATTTTGGACACTACACTAAACTAAAACTTAAAAACGAACGGACGAGCTGCTGTATATTTACTGTTGTTTATTTTACAAGTCCTGAATGTTTGTGAGAATGGATGTTTGTTACCTTTTCTCACAAAAAGCTATATACTGATAGGATTAAGAAAAAATGACCTAACATCTATACTATTATAAAACTGTAGAGGTGAAAAAGTCTGTACATTAAAGATATTTTTACGAAAATTAGCTAATAAATCTAGGAAAATGCTAAAAAGCAATAGTTGATATTTTTTACAATTTATGTCTGTCTGTCTGTCCGTCTGTCTTTCCCTATGTTGCTAAGGATCTCTAAAATGGCGAAATTAATTTCAATAAAACTTACACTCATGTACAAAGGATACTCAAACCTATAAAATAGTATATGTTACATCACAATCGGTTGAGTGGTTTTCGGTGTACAGTTTGACCTCTCCTTTGTACGTAGTCCCAAACAAAACAGGGATCATCCAAAACTGGTTATATATGTGGTGCCATCTATGATCATTATAAGTTTGTTAGTAAAATTATAGTTAGTCTAAATAGGTACCTTCAAAGTGTTTTATGGCTATTTACCTGACTTTAAAAAAGGAGGCGATTCTTAATTTCGTCAGTATATTTTTATGTATTTTCGATAAATAAATTACTGGAACCGAGGATAATTATAGTTATCCTTCCGACCGATAGATGTCACTATTTTCAAATAATTTTCTAGCAAAATAAATGTTTCTTGCAAAAAAGACAATAATTATGTGTCAGGTATCTTCCTGTTATTAAAAAAATAATAGAGTATAATATTCGGCACTTTCATAAACAAAAAGTCTCTGTGACAAAATTTATTACAATGTCCACTTAATTTAAACGGTCAATCTCATTTATTTCAAATTATTATGTTTAAATATTAGTTATATAATTATATAATCATTTCATTTTATTTTAAATGATAAAAACAATGACTATAGATCCTATTTTCAATAAATTGTCGATTAGTCCATATTATTTTCTATCTCGGCCGGTTTGTAATTATGTAAACATAAATGACGTCATTTTCTGAATGGCGGTGTTAAGAATCTCCGAGGATTGATGAGGTTCTCGGTTAATTTTCTTTCGTCATCGTTGGATTTGTTGGATTGGTGTCTTTGTCGTTTCTTTTGAATTTTTGTTTGTTGAATGTGATTGTGTTTCTTTGATTTCTTTCGTTCGTTCGTGTTCTGTTCTTATACAGGTGTCTCATTATTACCAATTTTCCACTCCTCACGTCACGTACGTGGGAATCTTTGGGCGGGAGGCTGAGGCCTGAATTCAGATACCTCTTGAGTTACTCAACGGGGCTATCTTACTTTCGGCAGGGCTGGATATTCGTAGAAGTGTAAGTATTTTCTAAATAAATCGCAGGGACAGACAGACACTTGAAACAGCTGGAATCGACCTCCGAACATGTTGTTTTTCACATGGTCATTTATAATTATGTGGCATGTTAACGAGTAAGCGGCAAAAATAATTTACCTACATGTTCTATGTGAAGGTGGTAACACAGTTAATGTTGTGTATAAAGACATTCTCTAAAGATATATATTAGGTACCTATATAATATACATATAAAAGTTATAAATATAATATACTTTTGGCATTAATGTCATGCAAATTAAATTCCAACATTTACGCGAACGAAGTCGCGGGCACAGCTAGTAACATATAAATCATTACCACACAGTATATGTACTTGCGGACGAGGTGGCGAGGAATCTTAATATTTCATAATAAAAATAAATTTATCAGAAAAATATAGCGTCATATTACCAAGGTAGTCTTCTACCTACTTGTTGACAAGACAAATCGAACAAGTACACCTTCAAGAGGAATATCCTTTAAGAAGTTGTGAGTCAAAGTTACTTAATACAGTCGTAATGCATGAATGGTTGAGTATAAATAAGTAAATTCGATAATTTAGTCAAAAGACAATGTTTTATCCGAGTGAAAGTACCTAGATTTATTTTAAAGACTAGGATAATAATATATTAGTAAAGATGTATTTAATATCAAAATAATGAATTTGCTTAACTGTGGGCTGTTGGATTTGATCGGTCTGTGCGGATGTGCTCGGGACAGGGCTTTGTCCAGCAGTGGACGTCTCTAGGCTGAAATGATAATGATTCCGTTTTTCTTAAATCACAACTCTTTTACAAAACACTATTCCTGTGTCGCTAGGGACTTAGGAATCATAAAAAAATTAACACCAAAATTGTGCACCACACAAAATAATACCCGTTATTGTTTGTAATTATTAGCATAATTATAATCGATACGAATTTAACAACTTGATTCTGATTTTCATAATAATGATGTTAAATATATTAAAATATGAATAGAATACTAGTTATTATTTAGATTATTTTAAGCCTCTGACGCAATTTTACTTTACTACTAAGTTATTTTAAAGTTTTAATTTATTGTAATACTAGCTGTGCCCGCGGCTTCGCCGGCGTGGAAGTCGGTATCCTTTAAGTAAATATCTGTGGCCTTGGTAACGTAAAATAACATAATGATCGGTTGATAAAACTCACACTCGTATTTAAGTTTCTTACTTACTGTACTAGAAAAGTAGTAACCTGTACCTGCCACCTAAATTCTTAGCTCGGATTGATGACAATATAAATATTAGAAAAGAAGTCAAAATTAATTTGTGCCCAAATTGAGTACTTGATAACCAATGCGGATATATGTATATCTTAAATTGTGATAACTTTTGATAGAATAAACGGATTCTGATAAACTAAAGACTAAATGTTAACCAAAGACACAAACTGTGCGTTTGTCGCTATCTCGATACAAACAATTTAGTGTGTTGCTTGAATTCAAGTCCATTAAATTTATTGAATGACACTGCTAGGCTCCCATAGGTGAAAGCGTGATGATTGTTGTCCAAGATTTTAATCGGGTCTTCAGGCAATATATTGGTGAAAACCGCATCAAAATCCGTTCACTGGTTATTGCGTGATGATTTAACAAACCTACAGACAGACAGACAGACAATAATTAAAAAAGATGTTTAGTGTTCTATATCGATAACATGTCACAATCCAATTGAAATTGGGCAAAAATATTCAATGTACAGACAAAGTGCTCTTTGAGTTTTATTATAGTATAGATACATGTATGCTTAATAGAAATCTAGGTACATCGAATATTAGTCGCCTTGTAAATAAACTAAAAGATAAACAAGTAAAATTTTGCCTGTAAGTATTATTCAATTATAACTCGTTGTCTCGAGATGGCTGTAAGCATAGCTCTATTGATAAAACGTTATATTTTATCAAATCTAGGTTCTTTAAACTAGTAAGTCTATGTGTTAAGTACTTAAAGAGACAGAAGCTTATATTATACGTTTAAGCACTGGTAATGTCACTGTAGTTGTCTCTATGATACCAATCATAGAGTCTAGCTAAAGACATATTAGACATAGACGTAAAATCATTTGGAGCCTCTAAAATATACTCTAACAATTAGATAGCCTCTATTTAGCAACGGACTGTAGCAACGATGTTGAATTCGCTCCACCTGCTTTACAACTAAAATCACTAATTAATGCAATAAATTATATAAAAAGTTAATACTTTGATTTGTGCTTCCAAAAATATTATACCAGCCCCCTTAGCCAAATGGCATTCGATTAACGAAATCGATAGTCGCTAAGTGCAAAAATGTATGGAAATGACATAAGACTTCGTTATATCACGTGGTCAACGAAGAAGAAATTCCTTATGTTGCCATGGCAACCTAGCGTTATCGAAAGTAGATATCAGAGCGTATGCCGTTTGGCTAGGGCCTCTGTAAGCTATTCTATTAAATTAAACTACCTATGTACTTAATAGCGCATTTATGGCGATCTAATATTTACATGTAAAATTGGCATTTTAGATGGGTATAAGGATTATTTTTTTACAAAGTAGTTATTAACTAAAATCAATTTAAAAGAATACCTGGTCAAAGTAGTCATGTGTTCACAGTAGTCATGTGTTGCGAACGAGTGCCAATCATATATTTTATGAGTCGTATAAAACTTGAGTAGATTCCTTAATGAAAATATTCTACATTTATCTACTCAATCAATGTTATATGTATTGTAACATTAATTAAAATTAATATAACAGATTATGCTACACGTTTTTGTAGTTATTATTACTTTATCTAATAAAAACAACTATTAACAGTAATGCACTTTTTATTGAAGTTAATAAAACCGGAATTGACATATGCCGCAAATGGCACCTGCATAGTGGCACAGTCTTGTGATAGTGGTTTATGAATATAACAATAAATATAAGCGTGAACTTAATATTTAAAAATTCTTACTTACTTCGTTTTTGACATACCCAACTAAATTAAGAGTATGAAATGCTATAAATTTAAAACAGATTTATTTCTCAAATGTTTTATATGCAATTTTGACTTAGTTTTGGAAAAAAAATCGTTGTGAGGAATGAAATCTCCTTAAATCATGCAGCAGTGCCGAAACCATTCTTCTAACTGCAATAACTACGTCCTTGAAAAATTTTATATACCTACAATAATATGGTCACTTTTGCGCCCCGCTAGTAACTAGGGCTGTGCCTGGGCACCACTAGCATAACTCTAATTGCAGACAGAAATTCCTTAGTCCAACAAATTTGTACAATATTAGTAGGTATGTGTTAAAGCCATACTGTAGCAATAGCCCATCATTATGTACACGAAGAGCTCACAAACGAATGTCAATGTCAAGTTCAAAGCACTTTATCTCTCGTTATGCACATTGAACTTGACATTGATTTAAATCATTACTGAGCTGTTTCAAACATAACCGATCTTATATTTTGTTTACAAAACATGTTTCGTGAGTGATGCAATATGCTCAATAGATATAAATGTATTTATTATATTGACGAGTTTATGATTGAAAAGTGCTTCATACAAAATCACTTGACTTACATAATTTTCATCGCCGGCGCTAAACGACAGAAGCAAGAAATATGAAACTTTTGTAACGAAAGCATTCATGGTTTTATAATATTCCATTGCTGGGGGTTGAAATAGATATGTTCGTTATTTTTTTCTGGCATACACCTCCGAAATAGAAGTGTGCGTATAAATATATCTAAATATCTGTCTAACCTAAAACATGATTGATTACGGATTACATCACTTGAGCCTGCATCTTTGAATGAGCGCTGGAACAAAAATGTATTATGTATTTACGACTACATGCCGCATTATTTTAATGATAGTAACTGCGTCTATAATTTGTCACGCTTACCTGCGTAATCACGCCAAGAAACAAATGAGTTTGTACATCATAGTTTGTACAAAGCTAGTACGGTTTACGATTTATATTCATTTAAAAATATAGAGTGCAAACGTGTAAACTATTACGTAAAATAATGTTGAGATGCAGGGAAACAAAACATTGTGAACCAAGCCTATTTGAAATTGAAATATATAATGTACACAGTAAGTGAATTACTAGAATATTTTAATTCCGGGTCAATCCGATCAGATATCATTGTTGTTAAGCCTAATGTTATTAGTTCCAGTCTGTGATTTTGAAAACTCTGAAACAATGATTACCTAGACTAAAACGATTGTGGACCTTTTTTTAATATATCTGTAATGACATTGTTTGTGGATCACATTATTTTTGTTCCGTGTGTAGATGAAGCACATACTACAATACGGCATCCGTCGTGGCACGAAATTATTTACGGCGTCACTCTACGTCATAAACTAGCTTCTAAATTAGCTCCGGATTAACACATCCTGCTTTTCTTTTAGCGTGTCATGTGATAGGAAGTACACTTATTGTGTTGTTTCTGGGGGACTTCAAACCGTGATGCCCTAAGCATTATTGCTTAAATTTACTTATGGTATGAGGCACTGGTTCTTAGTGTCACAATTTCAAATAATATCATTAATAATTTCGCAATTTGTTACAATCATAGCCGTTCTTCAACCGGGGATCCATAAACTACCATTATCTTCTTTACTATTTAAATTTGGAAACCTGTTTAAAATTGTTTTTAATCTGTATAACAGCAATAATAACATTCGGACACGGATTAGTGGCAGAGTCTCTGATTGTTGTCAGAAAAACTTGTGGTTGATACATTGATATTCAAGTATAATACTAGCTATTATACTTGAATATCAATGTATCAACCACAAGTTTTTCTGACTAGTCAGTCACGTGTCCCGGCCGAGCGATTTGTGATCACTGGTCCGTGATGTCATACGTCATGTTTTTATTTTGCTTTCAGCCTTTTTATATAGCGTAAAGATGCTTAACCCGAAGCTATAATTAAAAAGCTATTAAACTATATTGTTGTTTGGTATTGGTAATCATTTCATTCAGGACAGCACGCGATGGTCTTACTAAGTAGCTTCAGCTGCCAATTAAATATGTGTTCAGTGGTTCCAAAGGGGTTTGTATTTACATCTACTAGATGTATTTTGTATTTAAAGATAATTTAAACTCTCATCTCTACAGTGCTTAAGGTTTGGGAACCTTTAAGTGTAGACTACAATACAATCGACAATTATTAAGATTACATACAATCACGCAATTGACACCATTTATCACTACAATAACATCAATAACGTTACCCATACTCGCCAATGCACTACTGAATCCTTTCCAAAACTGGTACTAATTTGTTTTTTGAATGGTGGAGTCACGCTAGTTATGGGTGAATGGGCCGACTTGCCTAACTTTTCATACAAGATCGCCACAAAGGATTTATACCATTGGGTTTCGTGTAATTAATGAGAACATCGCAGGCAGAAAATCCATTTCTTTAAAAGAAGATTGAAAGATATAATAAGAGGAGAAATTGGTTTTGGGTAAATAGGATAGAAATAGCTACGCCGTTCTCTTCTTTTTATTTCTAGAATAGTGGATCATAGTGTAAGTGATGTTAGGCCAACCTAACACCTCATTGGCGTCTAAGAACCATATATAGTTAGGTGATTTTCACTTTATTTAAAAAAATGCTGGTTTGATAAATATAATTACTATTTAGAATTCATTTAAAGCCATTTTAAGCATTATGCCTATTCGATTTACCAGCGATTATCTAATTTAAACGCTCCACGTTGCATGTTAAGCTGAACGAGGCAGTTTTAATAAACAGACAGTGACTGGGGCACCAGTTGATAAGTGTCTAGAATTACTGAACGTTTTAAAAAGATTTTATGAATATTAGGCTTTTGAATACGTGTATTTGATATTATAAAATTCTTGCTATACTGACTGAGTGACAGACAACGCGCAGCCAAAACTATTCAACGCAAGAAGCTAAAATTTGGCATGTACATATGTCCTTTGGGGACCGTAGGGGTGCACTAAGAAGTGATTTTCCGAAATTCCCAAGGGCTCGGTTAGAAACGGTTATATTAAAATAAAATGCGTGGGCGTAGCATCGGGCAGCCACTATTCTATGATAAAGTGCGTGCAAGTATGTATGTTTGTGGGAATTTCGGCTTGTTTGATTTTATCGTCAGTTGTCTATCATAACATTGGTACAATCAACAAGTAATTTTATTAAATGTAGTAGAAATTAGTAAAACAACAGAGGTAATTTAACGTGACGTGTGTGTAAAAAAACTAAGTGGGCATATGTATTTATATTCGCAATATTTGCTTACTTGCAAGCAAGTCTATGGTTTTTTGCCAAAGCTAACCTTTCTTACTTTAGTATACAATAGTGTTACTTTTATAGAACAATAGGCAACGGCTCTCAGTGTCGGTGTCAGGCCACTGGTTTCAAATCAGGATGGTCTCGCAACCGCCGCACCGCCACGCCCCCTGGGCCTATAGGTCGCGGTCGCTTTCATTGACCACTGATGCATACAAAACCCTACCAAATAGTTTGTCGTGGCTGCACGTCTTTATCGCGCGTTTTTACTAATGACGAATTCACTTTTTTTGCAACTAAAAATACTCTATGATGTCCGCGTGTTTTAGATTTTTTACGATAAAATTATACGATCGGTCGGTGGTTGCGGCTATACAAACGAAATTGAGGCTTGTATTTTTACTGATAGGGTAACCATTTTATAGCAGAGCGGGGCAAGATGGGATGCGTGGTCATAAATGTTTGCAGTGAAATCCAAAAGGAGATGGGCTGAAAAAGATATTTCTTGAAAGAATAGAACTAGTTTAGTTTCTTTTGTGAATGTGTGTAGTGAATATGGATGTGAATACTGAGGTAAAAACTAAACAGGTAAGTATTTCTTACCCTGATTGTTTTTATCAACATATGTCTTAGCTTCGAGAGAAAAGATATAAGTACAAATCTTATTTGTCGCCTAAAATACCACTAAGACGTTTGTTATTTAATTGGTAGAGACAGTGCGCTCCCATCTTGTCCTTTACTGAAGTTACTTTCTGAACTTACTTTCTTTGAACCCAATGAAGTAGAAGAAAAGTTAAAAGTACTTTGCTGACATTGTGCTTAACGTTTCCTAGTAATTTTTACTAATATTCTCATTTCACATGGGCGGTCCAATTATTTATACGTCGACTTATCGCAGTATATAGCCATTAATAATTATTATGATATTTTTATAGAATCAACGAAATCTATCTTCACTATTTTCATATGTAAATTGAAATACTAGTAGACTATATAGAATATTTACGACTTGTGAGATCCTGTTTAAAAACACTAACACAATGATTTGCCTCATGCAGCAAACGTGATAAAAAGAAATATAGTTCTATAATATATAGCATATACGTCTTGTATATTTTATTAACGAAGCATTTTACATACCTTTGTAGGTAAAATTATCAATTTTACATAGGTATCTTAGTTAGGTATAATCATGTTTATGGGTTTTTACGATGATATAGATAGGTAAAGGTATGCCATATCATAGGGTAATGCTTCTACTGACTAATACCGGCCTACAAATAGAGAGAGTAAAAGTATACCTAGTGCTAAAAGGGTAAAATAACACTTGAGATCGGCAACACTTTGTATACAGCATATCAATAGTGTAGCACCCGATTTTTATTTCATTAATAACTAGAATTCACCCGCGGCTCCACTCACGTTAATTGTAGAGCTGAACTTTGCTCAATAATTACACTATCTATTGGTGAAAACTAAAAAAATCCGTTCAGTACTTTTTGTGATTATTGTGATCATACAGATCCTGTCTGTAAAATCTGCGAATGGGGACTTCATTTTATAATAAGTATAGATATATGTACCTAAGTGTCGGATACGCGGTTAACCTAGCTTAACTTAAAAGGATTTATGATTTAAATTCGCACTTCTTCCCTTTTCATAAAATCAGGACTTCGAGAAACGTCGTCAGTGAGGCATAGAACACTTTAGTATTTATATCTAACTGTCCAATTGAAGGGGAAACACTCTGAAATCATTTTTTGCATTCACAAGTATATTATGATTGATGATGATAGCTAACCTCACGACTTCACAATAAAAACTAACCGCAAGCTAAACAAGTTTATTTGCTACAATACAAAAAGATAATAAAAGTTCGTTTAGACGAATCATTTAATTTAGATAAATAGCAAACGTTTTAAAACAATTTGAAATTGCTGGATGAACGTTAATAACAAATGGTTCTATATTTTAAAACTATCTGATGTATAAAATTTAATAATGATAATAGGGATTCCTTACTAAATATTAACATAAAAACATAATAATCTACTAGGATTGATGATGTGACGACGATGGCCCATTGTTTGTAGTCCGACAATCTAAAAGGTAGATTCTGTGGTGGCTTGAACTGACCTGAGCATACAACTCACATCACCTCTGATGCATCATCAATGTAGTCTGATTCAGCAGGGTAGACTATCGAAGACAAGAGTTTCATCTTGAAGTATCGGGAAAGTGAGCATAATTTTTCCTGGGACGTTGTTCAGTTGTGACTAGGATAGTTAATAGATTTAATGTTACCGTCGTATTGCTTATAGAAAAAGGTATCGTAAGTTGATATAAGTTGTGAACATTGATTTTTTTACCGTGCAAGGAGGCACTTTCCAAATATTCTATCAACGGACACAAAAACACCCAGACTCTGAATAGCAATTGGGATCGAAACTGCACAGTAGCGAACCGGCCGCTTAGATTTTTACGCTATACGTGCTTTATAAAGTTCACCGGCCCTAAACAATTGAATTCCTACGAGAAAGTTTAACAAAATAAACCATGTAATTGATAAATTCCAACTACCTATTTATTTTTGAAGCGGCAAGAATTGTTTGAGATGGATTATTTCACAACACAACCTTTATACAAGTGCAGCGTTCCAAAGAATTTCCATTTATGCAATAATGTGTTATTGGAAATGGTAATTTTATTGTAAAGTTATTTACTAAACTTAATTACAGAGCCATATTTTTATAACTACTATACAATCAATGAGTGCATTTTCATGTTTACGTAATTTGTGCGCACCCAAAAGAAAGTCCTCGGGTGAAAGTTAGAATGACAGAATCCGAAAATTAATAAACTGTTGTTTACAAGTTGTGTATTTTGCATCAATGAATGAGCACATATTGTAGTTCGACACGATTGTGTTATGCCATGAAATGGGAGATGTACTTGCAGTTAAGATACCACTGAGATCATGTTTTCATTGACTATGTCTTGAACACTGCCTCGTTGGTTTCGCGGCATAAATGTGCGCGTGGGATTGGGAGGTCTCGGGTTCGATTCCCGGGTTGGGCAAAGTGTTATTGGGTTTTTTCGTTAGGAAATTCTCAGTAGCAGCACGGAGTCTGGAAATGTGCCCGGTACGGCAATAGGCTCGCCCCTATTTCGTGGGACCTAAAAAATTCATGGCGAAATGAGGGTGTAATATTACACCTCTGCCTACCCCTTCGGGGATAAAACAAATTGTCTTGAACATTATGTACTAATATTTATATAAGGGGGCTACATCGATTAAATATTTAAAAAGGACTTGGACAAAATGTGCCCCACGTTGACCAGAAACAAGCGGTTGTATATAAGTTATATAAAACATACAAGGAATTTTAAAGTACTTTTTACATTCCATTGCAGTCGCTGAAAAGAAAATAATTTAAAAGAATTTGAAGTGATTTCCTTTTATTTGACTTTGTTTGAATCTACCGATAATGTTGCCACGTAACAATGATAAAAGATTAGTGTAGGGAAAAAATATAGCAACAGAACTGTAAGAGTTAAAATACGCGTAATCTTAAGAATGATTAAATCATTATAATTATATCATCATCATCATCAGCCTTTAACAGTCCACTGATGGACTAGGCCTCTCCTTTGAAATGAGGAATTGGCCTACTATACCACGCTGGCCAAACGGGTTGGTATAGGGTTTGTATCAAGTTTTCCTTCTCTTACAGTGCTGTTCTCTGCATAATATGCTCCCTCTGTCGGCTCTTACGATACTCATGGGATGATATGGGGTGGTGACATTCCGTATTCTTAATCCGTCACAACGCGACAATAATATGACGATAATTATATTATTTTCTATAAAAACAAACCTCTTAATTATAAATAAAAAATACGTTAAAAATATAGTTCAAAATCCACTTACTAACAGGCTTATTTTAATCCAGCTCTGGTATCACCAAGCTAATGTCAAAATAGTTGACATGTTGACTTATCGTCTTATCCATAGAGTAAAGTAATACTACTGAATACTACGGAGGTCTTATCTTTCTACGTACGCGCCTTTTTGGTTATTGTTTACTTCTAGACGAGAGTATTATACTTATATTTTATATGACGAGAGTCCCTCAAGCGAAGATCCAAAATAAATAATAGAAACTTGGGACAATAAAATGCATGAAAACTAAAATAGATTATATAACTAATTACATTATATCAATACATTGTGAAATATTGTCAAAAATATGTCATTAATCATTTATTTCCAACCTTAATAACTTTTGACCACTGCTGCTTAGCTAAATGCGCCTTTCTTATTGCATAACTAGAAGACTTGTTCTTTAAAATGATATATGTTTCATCTCTGTACTTGCTGGGGCACAGGCCCATATGATTTTTGTTCATCTCCTTTTCAAATTTTGCTCCATCGGGACGTTTTGGCACAGGTTACACCAACCGTAGTCGCGAAAAGTAGATAGGTTTGATTACATACTTTGTGGTGAGATCATTACACACGCTGGTGTACCTACGACTATAGCATAATTATTTCAATTGTCAAATGGTCGTGACAGCCCCTAACTAACCAGCTACATCAGCTAGAAGGCTATTTGTTGACGGCTCGCTCATCGCTGAAGCAAGATATTTCTAACGTAAAATTTTGTTACCACCACTAATTCAATGGTGTTAGTACTTGTACCCAAGATATACTAACTTAATGTAAGTGTAAATACGTAGGAAAATTTACGCAGCAAGAACGAAAATGTTATCAGGTTTTTAACCGAAATTAAAACTACGATTAAATTCTGACTAACATTGTTAAGTTCGTTTGTACTCAATTTAAGTCCCGATATAACGAGTAGTATGCCAAATTCAAATTAATTTAATTGTTGAGGGACTGATAAAGAATCACTTGAGTGCTCCACTTTCTTCGAGTTAAATTAAAAAGTGTATTCATGCGATATTTTTCTCTCTGGTGAGAACAAGTTATTTTATTGTTGTGGAACCATGCTTGAGTAAACGTTAGCTTTTTACTTTTCGGTCATACTACCAACCGGGATCGATCCCCAAGTATCTCAGGCACACACCTATTGACTTTTCGAAGTTATGTGTGGATAAAAAATGTTAACTATCTGCCAAGTGATGGCAATAGTAGTTTTACTCTTAATTCTACACCTGCTACATCATCTCTGAACCACCTGAAGGTTGACTGGCAGAAAATGCCTCAGGCATTAAGTCCGCCTTATGCAAATTGTTCGCAGGAAAGTTTAAATAAATAAATAAATAAAAAATGGGCTCGCTCTCTATTACATTGGGACCGAAACGTAGCAGGCAAAGTGTTGGTGTGTAATACTCTGCCTACCCGTTCTGGGATAAAGGCGTGAAGTTATGTAATGTTATATTCATTATTGTAACCGTGTTAGTAGAAAGCTGCAAAATATTCGTATCGTCGATAGACTAACCCTACTAATATCGTCAATTTGAATATACATAAGGTCAGTGACCGTCTTAATGCCGGATACACGGAATTATTGTTTGTGTCGAAATAATTTGGTTAACGATTGACTATTACGATAATGGTTGTGATAATGGTTAAATGTAGGATATCCATACTTAGTAATGGTTAGATATAACCATATCCTTTCCTGATTTAAACACAATGAATACAGCGCTATAAATATTAACACTTGAATATGTTTTCCATCCATTTACAAGGATAGTTAATCGGCAGTTGCATCTACGAGAAAAATACATATTATATTATATTAAATGTCAAATAAAAAACTATTTGCATGTCAAAATTAGCAACCAAAAGTCAAACGCAGAGAGTAATTTCAAAAACATAAGACAGCAAGTTTTTAAGTCGACAAAAACGTTTAACAATCGAAATAAAAAAAGAATTGTTCATTCTTGTTTGAAAATTGTTATTTTGCTATGATTGCCAATGGTGGCCTTAAGATATCTTTACATTAATTGGTATGCAAAATGCCAATTCTTCTTTTGTTTGGGATTTCCGTTTTTCAACACTTCTTCTCCCATCTTATATAACTTATTGCGCATGTTTGGGACTGATATGGCATCTTACTCGTAGTTTAGGGCTTCGTAGTTACCTACTGCACCGAGTATTGTAAGTTTGATCCCCACACGAAACAATCCATTATGTAACTCACAATTTGTTTTTTTATGTCTTGGTGTACGTTTCTATTGATTGAATGTTTGTAGAATTCCTCGTGGCATAAGATATATCTATAATAAATGCGGGAGTTGTCTTAAAAAGGAGTTGTGTTTAAAAAAAATGTAAAATCAATGTCAAGTGGCGCAAAATGAGCCCATTCTTTATGAGTCCAAATTGAACTGAAAATAATTAGGTATATAAATAATTAGGTCTGCCTCGTTGGTCTCGCGGCATAAATGTGCGCGTAGAATTGGGAGGTCTCGGGTACGATTCCCGGGTCGGGCAAAGTGTTATGGGTTTTCCGTTAGGAAATTCCCAGTAACAGCACGGAGTCTGGTAATGTGCCCGGTACGGCAATAGGCTCGCCCCCTATTACGTGGGACCTAAAAATTCATAGCGAAATGTGGTTGTAATATTACACCTCTGCCTACCCCTTTGGGGATACAGGCGTGAGTCTATAAAAAAAAAATTAGGTAATGGATTACGATGACCATTTACCAACATGCGGCTCTTATGCTATAATATTTATCTTTATCAAAATATAATGGTCTGTTATGGCATTAAACTGTAGATTCTGAAATTTATAACCTCGCTTGCTTGTGCTACAATGTAATTATCTGTTTAGAATTTAGATAATTTAAATATACGCTATTAAATGTTACACGTGTACTCATCATCATCGTAAACAAAAGCAGAATAAGCATACATACATACATAGACTCACGCCTGTTTACCCGAAGGGGTAGGCAGAGGCATATTAAACGCCCACTTTTTGCCAGTGTTTTGATCCCACGTAATAGGTGGCGAGCCTATTGCCGCTCACAATAAGCAAAACTAAATATAATATTATAACATGTTCAAAAGAGTCAATTATAAATTACTACTAATTAATAAGGTTTTTGAATTCACAACAAAAAGGTAATAGGGAGTGTTGTCGTTGTAGGGAGTGAAAGTGTTTTGTTCGAAGTCATAGGGCAGCATGCTATAAGCGGTTTAATTGTCAAGGTGGGTTAACTAATTGGTTCAGCTCTACATAAAAACAACGCTTGGATGTTTGCTATTATACTGCAGATACAATAGAAATCACGTTAAGACAGGATTTCTTGTTGGTAATTCTCTGCATTTTTAAGACCGTTTTATATCGTTTGAAGCGTTTTGTTTCAAGGAATGTGAAATATTTTTGAGATAAGAATACGACATGTCCACGCAGTATGCTGTTAAATAACAATTGCCGGCCAAACACAAGGAACAGTTTCTATGTCACGTGGTCTTTGAGAAAATATAATCTAGAAATAGTAGCCAGACTTGGAGTTGCGTGTTGAAACTGCACCGGCGAAGTGACTTCTTATGAAACCCGACCATTATAAACATACTTACTTGTGATAAACAAATATGGTAAATGATTATTTCGCACCTGTATTCAGATATATAATAGAGCTATTCACACTTACGTGAAGAATGATTTAGTAAACCTTAAATAAATAGGAAACTTAACATTTGTAAATTAGAAATCTCATTGAACTTAGTCTTCATCAATATCCGTATAGGAATATTTAAAACAAATTAACATTTGTACATAGCTTCCGTGGATAATGTTAATAATCTAAATGGTGAAGGAAAACATCGCAAGGAAACCTGCATGACTGAGAGTTCTGTGAAATATTCTTCAAAGACAATTGAATTCCTTCGCACTTGGTCAGCTCAGTGAATTGTGGCCTGGTTCTTATGATGAGAAAAGTGCCCAGCAGTGGGATACAGTCTATTTCAAATTGCAATATGAATTGTATGGCAATCTTTGGATTTATATTGAAAAAAGATAACAGATTTCTGCACCCATTGCGTATACCAAATAATAACAATGTGGGGTATTCCTAAAAGCGCAACTATTTTTGAGCGCAACTGAAAAAGCGCAACTACTTTATTCCACAAAGCGCAACTAAATATCAAGGTGCAATAGTGCTGGTTAATAACAAACGGAAAATATCGATAGTTGATAAGACAGGACATTTTAGTTTACTTTATGACATTTGATGGATATAAAAATAATACAATGCAGCGGGGAGCAGGGTGCGGTGCGGGGAGCAGTGACCACAGGGCAGAGCTGTTGCTGTGCGCCTGACTTTTACCTATACATGCAGTGCCTTATTTCTGTTCATTTATGTTACCCTGGTACCTTCCGAAACATTTTACTAATTGATAACTTTGTTACCAGATTCTATAAACACCTCTGTTCATTTCTGTTATCCTGGTACTTTTGTAAACGATCACCATAATATAATAAATAAAAAATGGACAGATGATTTAAAAATCCTATCGATAATAAATAGTCCTTTATAAATCTATTATGCCCCTTCACTATTTTTCGACGTGTTTGCGTTTTGTGGAATAAAGTAGTTGCGCTTTTTTAGTTGCGCTCAAAAATAGTTGCGCTTTTAGGAATACCCCAACAATGTGAATACACCCGAATACCAAATAATAACAAATAAGTTGGTGCGTAGGTAGTTGCGTAGGTAGGTACATACAAAAACACCTGATGCTATTCTTTGCCAACAGGTCACCAAACAGTATTCCACTGATCTATTTATGTTAAACAATCTAATTAATTCTAATTAAAACCGAACAAAGTATGGTAACGTACTAATTCTGTCACAGTCGAAGGTTAACGAACGAAAAGCAAATATTTTTTGTGTTATCTTAGGCGCAAATATTTAACTAAAACGCACTTCCGATGTGTTCCACTGTTTCATTATCACCTCGCGAAGTCAGTTCGCCAATATTATTTCTAAAGAATTGCATCGATTTATTTTGTTTCGTAATAGTTTGCTCTCTTCGAGCCTTAGGCGGCAACCGAGCAGCTACGGATTTAGTCAATAATTTGCGTATAGAATATCGCGGTGCGGACTATTGCAGTCTATTCGGACGGTTTAGCCGTTTGTAATATGACTTTCAGTACGAAAACGTGTGAAAAGTGGGCTCAGAATAATGCCATATTGTATAAGGATTATCGTCGAAATGCGGCGAAACCTTTTACAGGTATGTTGTTCAGATTTTTTTGTATGTTTCGTGCCGATTGGTTATTTTTATAATAAAGTTTAGTTGTAATAGTAGATTGACGATGATTTTATGTATTTTAGAGCCTGCATTTATTTATTAACTTGGTGTTTTGCGGTTACGTATGCATAATAATTGTCACAAGTCATATAATAGCATGATTTTCTTTAATTTTACTATGTACGACGATCCAATTCGTACGATATAGATACATATTGCACAAATGATGTGTTTTTTTATCATATGCGCATACATTTAATGAGATTTCCTATGATTATTCACATACCTAGGTATACTATACATACATTTTTGCATTTAAATAGTCAGAGCCGCAAACTTAAAATATTGTACATTTTCCGTCAAACTCAGTCAAACCACAGTCTAAAAATCCATACAGTCGTTCGACGAACGCGTCTGGACGGGTCAATCGTGCGGGGTTAAGAAATGAGACGCGGGAAGAGCGGTACCTAGTTACGTATATCGCATTAGTTCGTAACTAGGTACATGTTTTTGGGGGCTGGCACGTGCTTGTATTTTTGTTCGTTACTTATTTATTTGCTTATGAATATTAATTAATATGGTGCATACGACTTGTGCTGTGAGACATTGAAATTCTTCATGCTTTTTAAAGATATAAATAAATAAGGATTTAAAAATCTGCGATTTCATCAATTTACTTATACCAAAAAATAAAATTTCATTAATTATAATTATTTATATTATTTTGAAATGTATGTACCTATAACCACTTAAAATAATGTGCACGTTCCTACTAATCTACTAACTTTTTACAATATCTCATGTCTAGCCAAATCACAGAATAAGGAAGTAATCATTGTACGTAAACAACATGGCAGACGTAAGAAAATATGCGTTGTAAGGTAATATTCGATTCAAGTGTGTATATGTCTTTATACTGTGGTAAAACTGAAGATTTTTTTATTCTTGTAACATAAATATTTACTGAAATACACTAGATAATTGGCATCAGTTTGAATGCACAGTTAAAACTGTACGTGCGTGTGAAGTGTGTTTATTTGTTGGGAATTTTCTGTTCGTTTACATTTTGTTTGGTTTACCTAAACTGTGTTAAATGTATATCGCAATGGCCGTGGCAAGTTGTATTATGTACTATTTATTAGTAAATGATTAGCATTCAGTAATTAGTCGCAACGACTTAGTGGCTACCTAGCAGTATTCATTGGAGCAGTTATGGTAAATTTAGATACTCTAGAGTGAACTGCTCAATAGCATGAAGATCACTATTGGATTTATTATAATTTTCTTTTATGTTACGGGTGTTCCTCGCCAAATTATAACACATAACATAACATAACTTCACGCCTTTATCCCCGATGGGGTAGGAGGAGGTGTATTCCACACCCACACTTCGCCAGTTATGTTTCGGTCACAATGTAATAGGCGAGCTTATTGGCATCTACCGGGCATATTATTAAGCGAGCGATAATTAACATTGTTAATACACACATAACTTTGAAAAGTCAGAGGTGTGTGCCCGGGGCACCTGGGGATCGAACCCGACACCATCGTCTCGGCAGTCCGTTACGTACAGTTATCTTGAAAATAAAGGTGAATTTGCTAGCTCATATTTGCTTTATGCCGTGTGGTTGACGGCATAGAATACAAGTGTCACCACTCCCTATCTTCCCGTGGGTGTCGTAAGAGGCGACTAAGGGATAACACGATGCAAATACCATCTTTGCGTAGAGACGGAAAACTCGACATCAAACCCTATACGACTGCCTCGTTGGTCTCGCGGCATAAATGTGTGCGTGGGATCGGGAGGTCCCGGGTTCGATTCCTGGGTCGGTCGGCAGTGTTATTGGGTTTTTCTGTCACGAAATTCCCAGTAGCAGCACGGAGTCTGGTAATGTGCCCGGTACGGCAATAAGCTCGCCCCTTATTACGTGGGACTAAAGTATATCTGGCGAAAAGTGGGTGTAGAAATACACCTCTGCCTACCCCTTCGGGGATAAAAGGCGTGACGTTGTGTATGTATGTGTATGTATATTTGCTTTAATGCCGCGGCATGGGTCAAGTTCACCAGCTTTGGTCCGAAGATGACTGAATCACCTTCATTTTCAAACAATTACATGATATTCTGTCACATATAATCATGATGGCCTTGTGCAAATTGTCTAAGGCTATTATAATTTTTTTTTATGTGCAGTGGTGAATCCAGAGGGGAGACGGGATTATAAGGGAGTCAAGTCTCCGTTTCCCATATTATCTGTATAATACGCACGGTTGGCCGCCTTGCCGCCTGACACTGCGCTGAGTGTTGTGGGTTCGACCCCACACGAGATAATACTTAGTGTGATCCATAAATTGTTGTTACTAGTCTGGTTGTTTGTTTTTGTCCATTGGTTGTATGTTTGTATAGTCCCTCCCGACACTGGATTAATTCCTAATGCAGAAGTGGCCTCAAAAAATAATGTTTAATTGTGTGATACATTTTTGGCCCATACCTCTTGGGTCGGTAAACTTAGGATATAAGACTACTAATGAAAAACCTTTGAAACGTAGTACTACCTACATATATCCAAACTCGCAGGCTCAATGTGGTTTAAGCCGCCAGTGGATCACCCTTTTTAGACCATAAGGGAACATTTATGAATTTTAACAGCAAATTAACAGTCGTTTATCATTCTTATGTATAATTTGACAAGTGTAGTGCAGAATCACGTGACGGCATGCACCTACTGGTACAAACGTTTAGTGGCAATAGGAATATTCAATGCTTTGACGAAAATATCATGTAATTGTTGAATTGTATTTAGCTATGAACCAATTGCTTTAAGTGGTTCGTAGTGTAGGTACAATCAAACAAGTCGGCGCTAGATCAGTTTGAAAAAAAATCCCTTGACTCGCTCATAGAGTCGAGGGACACTAGAAACTAATTTTGTATACGAGTGTCAATGTGCGTGTAAAGTAGCACTGGAAGCGACGATGTCTTGCTGAGCGATTTTTGCCCTTATGGTGGTCTAGCGGGAAGTTGTTCGATTGTACGTATCAGTGCAATGATAACGCGTTGGGTGCACTAACAGACTGCTACGTAAAAGTCTCGGGTACAAACTAGCTTGTTACCTACATGGCAATCCGTGGTCTAAACTTAAAGCACGCACGTTCACTTGTCGATTATCGCTCGCTAAACTTTTAAGACAAACACCGGAATGACATCTGCATGACTGAGAGTACTCCATAATGTTTTCAAAAGACATGCGAAGTCTGTCAACCAACGCTTGGCCAACTTCGACTGTGGCTTAGCCCTGCCCATAGTGATAGGTGCCCGTCAGTGGGACAACTATACATAGAGCTGATAATATTAATTTTATTTAGTTTCAGCTCCTCCAGAATAGGGTAAGCGGTCGCCCCACGTTTAAATTTAAGTCCTCCGCGATACAGGGTTAAATAATTATGGGTGCGGAAGTTGCCTTCGTAAAGATAATAAAATGCATCTTTTGCATTTGCATCTCGACTACAACAGCTTTACATAATTATTGGTGCAATTCTCTAAAGGTTACTGCACCCTTGACTTGACCACGCATATGCATGCATATCCAATGCATAATGTGGCAAAATAAATTCTAAAATAAATTTATTACCTTGTTATGTCAGGCATCCCTCAAGGATCTTAACTTGGCCCATATCTGTTCTATTACAATAAAGAATGGTTACATTCTTGCTTATTTTTCTTCTGTCATATGAATCCGTAGAAAATGCTCCTAACCTTCGTTTTACCGATAAGCAAAGTGCTATGATAAATTCCATTAAGTTTCAGTGACACTTGTTTAAAGTAAATGAATGCAGGTCAATATCATTGAAGACCTCGTTCTCATCAATTATTATCTGATATACGAGGTAATGACCATGCAGGTTGACGTAAACAATGACACATAATAAACAATCTAAGTTTAATTATATTCGTTTATAAGGTTTCTTTTGAGATTTTTCAATTCTTATTTTGAAACGCTACTGAATTGATTTTTTATTGCTTTCGACGAGGATCGACTCAAGTGGATAAAAAAATAAACGAAAGTTTACGATCTAGAGTTATTATTTATTATTATTTTCAGCATGTAGCGTCCCACTGCAGGGCAAAGGCCTCCCTCTCCTTCTGTCTCTATTATGTGCCAGCACAGGCCAGTTCTTCCTGTTCGAGTCCAGTTCGTCCCGCCATCGCCGCCTCGGCTTTCCACGCTGTCTCCTAGCACCTTCGGGGATCCAATTAGTGGCGATTTTGGCCCAAAGGTCTTCCGGCATGCGGCAAACATGGCCGGCCCAGTCTTATTTGAGTTTGCAAGCTTTGTGGATGACATCGGCGATTTTCGTTTTGGAGCGTAGTCTTGTATTTTTGTTTTTCTCCATTGCTCGCTGGCACACCTCGAATGCGGACCTCTGTTGAGCAGTCAAAGACCATGTTTGTGCACCATATGTGAGAATGGGGAGAACGCAAATGTCCATGAGTTTACGCTTGTGGCATAATGGGAGAAATTGATTTTTAGAAATTTAGATTTTCATAACCTTTGCCACACGAAATGTGGCGATTGTTATTATTTACTATGATTACATTTAATATTATGATAGTTTCAAATAATGTACCTGTAGACATTTCCCATATCAGTAAAATCTAATATTCGTAGTATAACCAAATATATAAAACTAGCGGCTTTATTACGTATTGGAAGACCTTCGATTTTCCCACGGTATAACCACGTTATGTATTCATAAGGTCTATCACACAGCCATGAAATATTTGCATCTCTATGTTACAAGCTTACCTTTGATGGGCTACCGTGTGAACGTGTAGTACTACGTACGAGCTTACAATGGAGGGTACGAAATCAAAAGCAACTGGATGTTTGGCACAATAGTCAGAGATTGTCTACTTTATTTACCATGTTTTGTACAAACTAACACACATTTAAACCCGATTTATTCATAAATCTTTATTAGTATTTACAAAAGCAAACACTAATTACGGTAGTTATCCCATTTTTAATAAGAGGCTTATTTAAACAATAACTTAGGAACAAAAACGTGTGAATATTTAAATTTGTGCTAAGCTACTCGAGATCTTCTGAAATGACCTGTGTTCCATAATTAGAAGTATCATCTTGATGGATTTTCCTCACATTGTTGGCATTGATAACAGCGCTCTTCTTTATAGGCAGCTCAGTCGTTCCACAGACCTCAGAGATTTCAGTTCAATCCAGTGCATTGTGTAATTTACTAGTGAAATTATATTTCCTTTAATTATTATTTACTAATTAATTAATTTTGTGTGCAAGCTATTTTTTATAAAAAATATTCTATTAGAAACGTATTGCCGAATTTTAAAGCGATGTTTGTTTTAGCCAGCGGCTAGTATCAAATATTGCTTATAAGCTTACTATTAAAAAATCTAGGCTGTTATAATTTGCGTAAATCTCCCGACCACAGCCTTTACCTAATATGCTCAGTGACCCAAAAAGATACGCCTCCGCAAACATAATCAATAGCTAAATCATTGATTTTAAATAAAACTATAGAATAGTCCCTGTCACTGAGTAATCGCATAATTGTAAACGTTTAATACTATGCGCCTTTAGTAGTCAATAATTATGTACTGCCATACTGTAAAGATTTATAGGCACAAACCGTCAGTACAAGTGAGAATATACATTTTTTTTGTTTTAATGTGAAAATAATAATAAATAAAGAGCACAATCTTTTTAAGGTCCCTTTGAGTCATTCTGAAATACTGGGGCCCTCAGACGCTGACTTCCACAGCAGACGATAAACTTGACTATTTTGCTTTTCTGCTGTTGGAATGATTTTTGACAATGATCCATCTTTAATGTATACCTAATTCTCTACAATGTTTATTGAAGAGACCAAATCACCATTATTATGCTTATCATTTTGATCACCTGATATACAAAAAGAGTCACTGCTGCTAAACTAAAGGTTATATGTAAGAACACATTTCTTCTTGAAACATCAGAATCTCGAAAATTCATAAGGCTATTTTTTTGCAATACAAACTAGTGAATAAAAATCTAAAAGCGAAAGTGTAGCTTTTTCTTTCTTCTTTTTCTAATTATGTCGCATGTTTATATGAAAGTGTCTTACTGCTATATCTTCATCCAACTATACTCAAATATTTCTCAATCTATACTATCTATCAAATATGTATCAATTTATGAATTTCTCGTAAAGTTGGTAGAATGTTCTGACGAAACGATGTTTATGATTTCAATCTTTAATGATGTGAACATTTTTCTGACAACACTTTTAAAAATAAATTAGAAAATAGAATAGGATTCGATTTTGGTAGTAAATAAAGGATTAGTTTGTGCTATTTTCAATAAGAACATTTTAGTTGCTCTCACCTATTGCTGATGACTGTACAGGAAACTTTGTCAATAATAGTAAATACCATATACCGCATGAACAAGTTATACGATAGAGTAAACATAATTAATAAGCAGAGAAAACAATCGGTCAATAGGGCAGGTGTACGGACCACTTATGTAGATTCCGTTAGCGAAATATGTGAAATGATTCACGTCTACGATCTCTAAGCAGAAAACTAGGTATTGGTTGATGTCAGTCATTAGTTGAAGAAGCAGCGAACCTCTTCGCGTAAAAGAGCATCAATACGTAAAATTCGATTAGTGATATTTTTGTGTGCTTAAATAAAAATCTGTGTGAAAAGCCAAACTTGATTAAATGAAATAATAATATTTCATTGACGTTTAATTGTTTTATTTTGTAAAGACGGCGCGCTAAATTATATAAGTTTATGGTGATAAATAACATAATTATAATGAAGGTGTCATTGTATCTTTTTAATAAAATCTGTGTAATATATTTGAATACGTGTATATTTAAAGCACTGTAGAAAATCTAACAGGATTCTTTGATTTTAAAGGATATCGTTTTATTTCCTTCAAATTATTTCTTTTATTTTAAAAGAACGGCGTGCGAGATCATCTTACAATATTATGAAGATTTATTAAAGATAAATAAATAGTGCTTAATTCGATTAGTATCATCAAAATACAGCCATGGCTTCTAAAAGGTTGTTAACAAGTGTCAAAACTCTAGTGATATTTATATTATATTTGGAACAAGCCACCATGAACCCGTTCTATGAACAACGGGAATACTGCTCTACGTTGCTGAGTCAATATGGTAATTTTTATTTTATTGTATATTTTATGGTATCATAATACTAAGCAGACCTTTTTTGATATTCTGTCTGTTATCTTTTTCTAATAGAGTATGTCAAAAACACACAGTTTTAAGGTTTTGGTCAAATATATAGAGATCTAAAATATTGATTAGTGGTCAACTGCATTAATGTAGTGTTTTACATAGATCGCCTGCTTAGGGTAAAACTGTTTAGTGTACTACTGCAAATGAAGTGAATTAAAAAAATATAATTGATGTTTCTTCACTATGTTTAATTCATTAATGCATGTACTTATAACTCATATTTAATTTATTCAAAGTGTTTACATATTGGTGCAGTTGACATTAGACAAAAATAGGTGATTAGCATGCGTTTTGTTTCTTGTAAACAATTACATCATTCATCTATTTAAATATCTTCAATGGTGTTTTGTATTTGAAGTAATAATAGCTTTTATTAATATTCGCAAAATAATTTGTTAATGCATAGAAAGAGCTGTAAGATCGTAAGAAGTACCTTATTATATTATTATAGTATAACTTCCTAAACAAAATCTTTTTTCATCTTTTTTCATGGCTTGAATCTGACTGCTATTTGGTAGACTCATCATCTTTTTATGATGGTTTTAGAAAGCCTAAAACTTATCTGCGACCTTTTATGTTGGAGTTTCCGGACCTCTCGAATTTAAAGGGAAAAGCTTTAACATTGAGCAAGATGCATAATACTACAGGGCTCGGCAACCATATTTTCACTTTTAGTACCTACCTCTGAATCACTATAACTAAAAGAAGGTGAATAAACAAAGCACTTATTAGCATCTACCTTGATGCTTATGCATTGTTACAATTGAATGCGGGAACGTAGCCAAGAGAATTCTTATAACAGTAGATTTTCCATCCATATTGCTCACTATAATAAAATGTACCACTAATAATTTTCATGTAAGTTATATCAGCCGATATATATCAGATCTCCGATGCAGATATACCTATCAGGTTATAAGTTCACCAAGCCAACCAAGGCTTGCACTTGGTTGGCTTATATCCTAGGCATGCTCAGGTAGAGCAGATTCAGACAGTAAAACAGCTTATAAAAGCTAATAATTTATTAATAATTTATTTTCGTATGGTCTACGCAAGTATCGGAAGCTATAGGTCACTCGAAGCCCTCCGATGTGTCCTAGCGGCTCTAGTTCTGAGATAAGTACCGACAGCAACGGCTTCACGTGTTTTCGTAATAAATAAAGCAACTATTTCCTTTGTTCTAGATCCACACCTGCTGGACACATTCAAGTGGGAGATGTCGCAAGGAATAGAGAGGTTTTTTCTCCTGTCGTACTGCCTGGCTTGTTGCTGGCCAGGACTGGGAGCCAAGAGTGACTTGCGAGTCGTCAGGCAATGGAACGAACTGGAGTTCGTATTCCCGGACGACGAGACGCTTCACAGAGCTACGGAGAAAAGCTACTACGTACCTGGAAACTCTGTGCCCATAGATGTTGATGTTCATCATAGACAAGGTGAGTTATTGTGGGTTGTAAAACTGATTTCCACGTGCGCCTCCTTGGTGGATGGGAAATTATCAGCGGGGTCCCTTTAAGTGGACTGGATGTCATTGGCATCGCGCGCACTGTAGAGTCTCGTGAGCAGGCAGGAAACTACATGTGTACTTGTGTACATGTAGTTTCCTGCCATGTTTGTTTTGCAGGTAAGTGTTGCTGACACTCAAATTAGGTATACAATAGGTTCGACACGGCTCTAGCTTGAGGATTTCTGTACTCATACTTTTCCGGATTTATATCTGAATGAACTATTTTCTTGTTTCGTCCTTTTTATGAGTAAAACTACTTGTGGTTGGAGACCCCACCCTATGCCTACAACACAACAAAAAATGTAAAATGGAATCAAATTCAAATTAATACTGCCCAATAACTTCTAAATCATGCATAAGATCGTATGTTTAGTAGTGCGTATGCTTACCTGCGTATGTATGTATGTGGACATATGCGTGTGATTGAAGGATGTAGTAATCCATTCCTAAATAATTGTGATTTATTTGATTGGATTTGTGACTCTAAGGAATTTTGCGTGATGCCACACTTCGGGAAAACATGCGTAATACAAGTACAGTCGAGTTGAAGCTAATCAGTCTGTTAATTATGGCAACAAAGCAATTGTGTGAAAGAGCGTGGTACCAAACGGGTACCTTCTGTAAGAATTGAGTTACCATTTCATTAGGTAACTATGTTATTCGCAACTAGAGCTACTTACTAGATAACTTCTATTCTTTTAAGTTACAATTTTTTGTATCGTGCTAGCCTATAAGACACTCCCAAAGGCGTTCGAGACTACTTACTTTTTTTTTTTTTTCCTCTATCAACCTATTGTAAAATGTCACGATAACTATTTACCTTAGTAAAGCGTATCGGAAAAGAAGTCTTTAAGTTACTTGGAGATTGAAAACTGTTAACTTATTTTTTTTCCTGCTTCTTGTCATGAAGCTTTCTTCTTGAATTATAATTTAAAGTTAATGTTTATTATCAATGTGTTACTTATCTGTTACGAGTCTTAAATTATGTCCTAATATAGAAATAAACATATATAAGTATCTTAGTGTCACTTTTAGTAATCATAGAGGAGAATGAGATAATTCTGTAATCACTAGATACGAGACCAGGCGCACTTTGGTGAACCATTGCGATTGTTCTATAATTTCACACTTAGCAACCCGAAACTGTGGCCTATCATATTATACACTGACTTATTGCCAATTTGCAATGTTTATACTAAAATAGCCAAAATAGACTGATTGAATTAATTCAAATTAGTCGCTAAATCACAAAAGGCATGCATCAGCCTTGACCGAGTGACTCTTGGTATATAGAAAGTAGTGGGTGGGTAGTCTTCGGACAAAATGACACAAATAGCCAAGACCCCTTTAATGTTATTGCCCTTATAAAGATTTTGACAGCCACTTGGATCTAAGACTATCTAAGCACCATTACTAACCTGAATATGTAAAATCGTTGCGTTACTAACTGACTGACAGACAAGCCACAGCCAAAAGTATTGGGCGCAAGAAGTTTGGCATACGTAGGTATGTTGCTTGGGGTGCACTAAGAAAGGATTTCCCGAAATACCCACGGGATCGCGCTGAAACAGTTATATAAAAAAGATGTGCGGGCGTAGCTACGGGCATCCTCTAGTTGAGATATAAGTTTGGGCACAAAAAAAAAGAAAACAAGCTTGCAGACATTTTTGTGGTACAGCTATTGTATTGCCATAGAGCAGCAATTTATCATCGCAATCGAAGTCTTTGTTTGTCCCATGGCATTTGGAGAGCGATGATTCGTAATGGCGGGTCTGTTGATATGCTCTGTAAACACTAAAAACAACATTTTGGAACGATTGCCGCTAATCTGTACCGAAGTTTGGCGGGAAATGCATGTCGTAACTGCATGTGAATTAAAAAAAAGAAACCTAATTGGCGAATTATATGTAAAAGTAGACCTCCGTATACACGTTTAGAAATTGATAGGATTCGCATGCGAATATTTATAAAACATAGTAAAATTCTGATGTGACGTACACTATTCATCATTTCTGTTTCATTGATAGACAGTGGAATGAATCTGAATACCAAATTTCATCATTTTAAGACAGCGGCAGAGGTACCTTTGAGTTCCAATGTCAATTTGAAAATTTGCGTAATAAAGATCGTTATAAACAAATAGCCACATTTTTATACATATACCGTATTTTATAGTAATTATGTTTTATATATAGACAAGGCAAAGAGCCTTATGAGGTACTAAAGTCTAAGAAAAGAAATTGAAAATAAGATAGGATATTGATATACAATTGTTTATACAATTCTATATCAATGTAAGCTAATAATTACCTATTCAAAACACCCATAAAAACCGGAACAGGTATTTGTAGTTGCTGTTCCACAGAGTGCTCGCTTTTTATTTTGGCAAAAAAGGTTGGTTGAAATCATGACTCATGTTTTCCCAGCGGCGTTTTTTGCAGAAATGTGGTTTTCAATTAGATTGTAAACCACAACAACATGCGATGGATTAAGCTAAGAGTCATGTGTGATTATAATAATATATTAAATTACCTTATTGACACAGTGTTGTTGATAGCCTAGCGAGCGTGACTGATTGTTATTGAACGGAAAATATCACTCTTTTTGTATTTTGCTGATGACTAGAATCCGCGCGTCTATGTGTCATTCCAATATATTACTATAAGTCATACCTACTGCTGCAAAGTTTCACCAGAAGCCGTGCAGTTTAATTTTGCGTGAAATAAACAAAAATCTATCCATCCTCATTAATGTTAGTGCTATGTTCATTGAATATTGTTCGTATGATATTCTTTTGGTAGCTACAAATGAGTACTGGTAGAATTTAACAATCGATGCACGATCATTTTTGAAATGCAAAAACATACATGCATTTACTATGTATGTATGATTTCTTTATATTACTCAAGCTAGAATGAATTAATCCTTTCTCCATGCACCTGTGGTTGATTCAGCATAATGGTTGTAACCATTATCTTGGATCAACCACTAGTGCATTCAGATATATTGCAGACCCAAGTGTATCCTTAGGGATGTCTGCGCAATGCAAGGAGACATTAATAAATGGCATGCGAACAACGGGCTCTACGGCTATGGGAATAACCCTTTGAGTCGTAACCGGGATATCGCCAAGGATGATTACAAAGATAACTGGGCCAGGACGATATCTTTTTGGCTCGGTTGAGTTCTAGTATACATAGTATCTAAGTAAACAATGCAACATTTGACACTGGTCAAGTTTATTTGAAGACCTTGTGTAGAGTGACCAGACCGGTTTTCAATAGCCATCTTCATAGCGGATTTTAAGTGATCAAATGTATTAAATTAGGTACACCTGCATTTTTGGCTAGACTATCTTTTTTAAATGGGTATCTATTTTTAAATATAAGTATAAGCATTCTTTATGTACATGCATATAACATAGGTATATATTATATTATTTTAATCGTCAAAAAGTAATTTCTCTTAGAACAGAAGTGTTCGGGACACGCTGATAAATATCGACGAAATGCAGTCTCCCCAAAAATAATATTGCAAAATAAGGATTGTAAATTATTCATGACATTACCTTAACCAAAATGTTGGAATTTAATGTAATGTATCCCTTCTCTACGCGTTTATTTTCGTTTGCTGAACAAATATGACGACTTCAGATAGGACTTTGGATACTTCTGCATAGTAGTTTGTGACACTGAAGCTCCTAAACGAATTGACCGATTACGGTGCGGTTTTTTCGGTACATAGCTACATTTTATGTCTATGTCGGCGGTTACTTAAAATTTTCAATCTTATATTATTTTTTAAATGTACCACTCGTTCTTACAGGCGATCAGCAGTCGCGTATCTTCATAACCATCCCCCGTTTCGACATCGGCCGTCCTATAACACTCGGCACCGTGGACAGTCAAGGGCGCATCTCTGCTTACCCGGACTACAGTTGGCATGACAACCAGGGCGAGAACTGTGCTGGACTTACTTCGGTCTTCAGAGTCGCTGTAAGTAACATTTGTCCTATATTACATAGGCACATACATACTACACAAACTCACGCCTGTTTCTCGAAGGTGTAGACGGAGACTACACTTGCCTTATATATATTCTAGGCCACTCTCTCCATGTGCCAAAAGTATCTTAGCATAGCTTTTTCGATGGTGGTCACTACATCTTCTTTTACCATACAATACGCTCTGTCGCTCAAAGATACACCACATATACCTTTCAGTGCTCTCATTTCTACCATACCCAACTTTCACTACCATACATAAGTGTAGGCACTACCATTGCACTGCTGTATGTTATATCCTACACTATAGCCTCTATTTTCTCTTCTGAGGTTCGGTGGGGCACATAACAAGACTTTGTGTTTCATTCAGAATTGTGTTGATATTTGATACCTTAAAAGTAATAAGAAAAACACCTAACAACTACGCTAAATATAATAATTATTATGTGTAACAAGACTTTCGCGTGAATTAGACACCTAAAACCTCCTCAGAAACCACACTACCTATTTGTGAAAACCGTATAATAATTGGATCGGTAGTTTTTAAGTTTATCACTTTATATACAGACTAGAAGATGCCCGCGGTTACACCCGCGTTATTTGAGGCTATTGCTCCACTCCCTTCGCTCATAGCGTAATGTTATAGGTATAGCCTATAGCCTTCCTCGATAGTTGGGCTATCTAACAGTGAAAGAATTTTTCTAATCGGGCCAGTAGTTCCTGATATTAGCGCGATCAAACAAACACACGATAGACACTACAAAAGTGGGACTTCTTTAATAATACCTGTGTATCGAAGACGAGACCAGAGGCATAAATTTGAATAAGAACGACTTACATAATCAGCTAAATATTGGCTTAACCTACAAATAATTCTACTTGTTCTTGTTAATACCACGTGCTCAGCTTCCGGTGCCTCATTGTCACTGGTATAATTTAGATAATTAATCTTACCGGAGGTCACAGGGCTCTTACGTCATTTTGATATTTGTACTGACACGCTATCTTTGTTTAGGTGTAATGATAAATGCGCCGAGATGCCCTTTGTTTCACGTACTTACTAGTGCTATTGATAAGTTTTACAATTACTGCCGTATAAATAGATGACAAGAGAAAACCTTGTATACTACCTAGTTCAATATCATCTGTAAAGGTCTTTGTTGAGATAATAATTGTTTATGAACTATACTTTATTGACTAGACTATGTCTTATGGTTGTCCGTTTCCGTGAATGACGCAAACCAGTGTTGGGTAAGAGCTTGTAAGATGAGAGGAAAATTGGCGTTTCAAGTATTGAAATCGTGAGGGAATGACACTGAAAATTGTTACAATAAGCAATTGTTCTCATAGCTACACATTAAATTGTATACAGCCATTACAAAGTGGTCTGACGTTGATAAAGGTAAAGATATTTTATTTTGCAAATATGGGTTACATTTTTGGTGACACTTAAAGTAAATATATACAAGTTCAGCCATATCTTACCAGTTGGCATGCAAAAATAACATAAAGAAAAAAAACAAAGAAATATAACAGAGCCATCAAACCAATTACACAATTTTACGCTGACACAATACACAATTTTACGCGGCTGATTTTTTTCAGCTCGTATTAAAACTGAATAGCTTGTCGTCAGCCATATACATTCCATGACAATGTGGTATATGAACACGAAGTATGAAACAATGTCTGTTTAAATCGAAATCTTATTGACTATTGTTATAATTGTCGTTACTGCGCTTTGAAGTTTTGCAATCTGCATAACCAATCTGAGACTGGGTAGATACCTACGTGACGTACCTACTGTGAATAAACACAGTTTAAGTACCTTTTTTTTTGTTTTACGAGGTGGAAAATCCCTTCGGATCTCCAACTCTTGGGGGAAATAAGAGCCGGAGTATGTGGTGTTTCCACTAAAAACCACCTCGACTTTCTCCACGTACCCGTGTGTCGGAGGGTCGGGTTTCGCACAAGCATACGTCGCAACCCCCCGACGGGTATTGGCCCGCCAGATGGTCAGGCGGGTCCCAAACAAAACCCCCTTGGCGGCGGATGAAGGTGTTTGGCTCCGCCGCCAAAACACTCAGCGGCCGCAGAGGATAGGGAGGACGGCAACGCAACACCGCATCTCCTCTTCCTCTGCGGCCCCACCGCGACGCATCAAATGGTGCGCCCCCATTTGGTCGCGGGAGATAGGGTGCGCGGCAACGCAACACCGACACGCCTCTCCTCCCGCGACCGCGCCCGACTGCGAGGGACAGACAGAACTGTCCCCCGCACCCGCACCGTTGGACTCATCCTGCGCAGGCCCCTCCAAGCCCACGCGGAGCGTCCCCTCCTGGATCCCTCTTAGCTTCACCGCGGGGTTCCAAGCCACGGTTACTGAGCCCCCCCACCACGACAAGGTGGAGATCCCACGGGGGGGACAGTTTAAGTACCTGATTCACAGGCCTTTATCTTGCTAATATATCATGGCTATAGTCAATATATATGAGGATTTGCATAAGGAATGCCATTTTTATCTTTTTGTGATTATCGACCCTGGCTTTTAAGCTGCAGGTCGTTGCTTTGACATATAACATTTTTAGTTTATTGCCTGATTGAGTTGTTACAAGATATGTCTGATAAAGTATAATAATATCATAGACAAGTCGAAATAAAAATCTTAAGATTAGATTCCGCTGTAGTAGTAACATAAAGGCAAGAAATGAGATAAGAGAAGGTCATATAATACAAGTAAATAAAAAATCTAAAGTAGTTAATTTGTATTGAGTATAAGACACTTAAATATATTTTCTCAATTAGAACTTGTACCTGTTTCTATCGAACAATTAGTAAATTGACTGCGGTCACCGCGGCCCACACTTTTCAGGAGTAGGTGCGTTGTACGGAAATCTCGGGAAGCAAGTCGAACTTGCACCTACCCAAAAATTCTAGCATTCTACGGTTTAAAAAATATGAATATTGTTGAATATTAGCTATAGATTACGTTTTTCAAGGGATACACATATAAGTTTAAAATAAATCTGTGCAATATAAGCTTTTTAGACATATTATTATGTCCCATATATGTACAGTAGTTACCTACCAGCCTCATACAAATATACACTATCTTTTCTTAATATAAATTTACAAACAAACATTACCTCAGTAATTGACTCACGAACGAAACGGACACAAAAACGAAAAAGACAGCTATGTAGTATACAACTATATAACTATATTTCCCTTTTTTATCTTTTATTCTGAATAATAATTACTGCCTCCGTGGTCCAGTGGATAGCGTATGCGACTGCTGATCGGAGGTCACGGGCTCGATTCCCGGGCCAGGCAAAGTGTTAGTGGGTTTTCCCAAATTCTCAGTAGCAGCACGGAGTCTGGTGATGTGCCCGGTAACGGCAATAGGCTCGCCCCCTATTACGTGGGACCTAAAAATCCTTGGCAAAATTTGGGTGTAAATTTACACCTCTGGCTACCCCTTCGGGGATACAGGCGTGAGTCCATAAAAAAATAAAATATATAATGATTAAATCCCAAAAGGCTTCTGCGTGAATGCAGTTATCTTTATTGACATTGCAAGCTTTGCATGGCGACGTGAATCCTCCTTATTAGCTACCATTCAAGGTTGTAACTTAATTATTCACATGTTATTAGGCTCATCTAATCTTGAAGTGCATTTTTAAAGGATTTCCATCTTATTGTAAAGACGTGACTTATCGTTATCGTTTTCCTTATGTTACATTCGGTTTGGTCAATTTATTCAACTACAAAAACTTGGACCCGGACTTTATATGCCACACTTGAGTTGCTATCATCTGTCTTGTGAAGAGGCACTTGTAGAATACAAATACATGTACTATTAAACTTGTACATAATTGTTATAAAGTGAAATCGGTTAGGATGTCGGAGATTACCATATGCGCAGCTTTTTTATGCTATATTTATTTATATGCTATATTTTGTTATAGAAGTCTGTTATCGAAGTAAAAACTAGCATATTACACTCACCAGCCTCCTATCGCCACACATAAATCATATCATAACACAACGCTCCGTTTCCACGTAAAAAAGGAAAAAACAAACAAGTAAAAAACAAACAAACACATTTTCGCGTTTATAATATTAGTATGGATTAAATAGCCTAGTGGAGATACCAGGACTGCCATGCAGAGGGTATCGGGTTCGAATCCACGGCGCACACCAATGACTTTTCGAAGTTAAGTGTGTATTAAATTGTTAATTATCCTTTGCCCCGTGCCTCGGAAAAATGAATGAAAATGAAGATCTTTGAGAGTCGTTACGGGGAGTTAGTACACTCAAATAAACTGATACTGGTCTAAACCATGGAATATCACTATCCTTTTGGGTTGCGCAGGTCAGACGGCAGTCGCTCTGGTTAGACATACCTCTATCTGGTTAGACCAGTAAGCGGATCTCGGATTCCAAGGTGTGCAAGTCTTGGATGCAACCGGGATAACGCTAGGGCGAAGATGAATAATATTAGTATGGATTAAGGACGAGCGATGTAGTACGATAATGAACATTGGTTCTCGTGTTTGGTAAACCTCTATAATAGCTCTTTTTATTACATATTTTTTTTTTATAAATCATAGTATAGTATGTTTTCTATAACATAGTCAGCGCCATTGCCATTATGCTGGATTACACAGAATTACTTTACTTAGTGTTATAGTAAAGTAACATAGCAGTTTGTAACATTCAATACACCTGTATACTAAAGTCGCTCCAAATTTTAGTTCGTCATTTGTGTTTCAAAAACACAATCAGTATTGTAGGGGAACTAATGGGAAAGAAATAGTCGAATCGGTAGTTATCACCGGCACACTGTGGGTTCCGCACCATTGACTCTGATTGTCAATTCGTCACTGTACACCGCCACCGTTCGACCGCTTGACCACACGCCGTGATTTGAATAACTTCTACTATATCAACTTGAGTTTTAACTAAAAAAACTGTACAGCTTAATAATACAGCAGCTTACAGCAGTAATAATAAATATTTAGTTATTAAATGTGAAAATATCGAATCCTATTATTTAAATGCTAAGTTTACAATCAACGAATTTATACATACTAAGTAGCTGACTCTTCTGACTTATTTATGTCCCTATATGGGACAGAGGGTGTTCGCAACTCGTCTCCATCCCGGTTGGTCCTGACCTTTTGTGATCTGTTTCACGCCAGGTCGTTTTGATATCCTTTGCTTTAGTTTAGGACTGGTCTGGGTTGTGGCTCGGATTCCTTCAGAGAGTTTGGCCAACTCCAACTCAATTTGCGACGTGTGACATGCTTGTCGATAGGGACTTTGACGATAGGTCATTGCAGTGTTCCCAGAGCAGTAAAAAAGCGCGAATTTTGCGAAGGCATCTGTTAATCAAGACTTGGAGCTGATGCGGGATATCTTTTGTAACCTTCCACTTCTCAAACCCGTATCGTGAATAATGTATAGCTATACGGTATTCACGATGTACTGAAATATTTTGAGCTTTCCCTCCATCTTATTTTCCGTGAGAGGTGAAGCTGCACCAGGATTTCTCGAGCTTTGGCAATCCACGAAGAGTTGTCTTTAGTTCTTACAGTCACTACCTATGAGTTACTACGTTTGAATTGAGTAGAATAGGTGGCTTTCGGTCCATGTAAAACCTGATTTTCTGTCATACCTGGTTTAATTTTAATATAGATAGATGGATAGATATTGGGCTCCAAAAATAAGATCTAGAATAGCAATCGGAGTAGTGTTACGGCCCGGTCACGAGATCGGTCTAAGCGGCGAGCGGCGCGGCAGGGGCGATGTACATGGCGCGTTTACTCTGTGGCGACCGCGCGTCGCGTCACAGTAAACGCGTCATGTATACATCGAAAACGCTCGCCGCTGCCGCCCGCCGCTGTAGGTCGTGACCGGGCCCTTAAGATGATGGTGCTTGACGCTTTAATATTATAATCGGTTTGCATTAAAAACCAGCTGTGTGCAGCTGTTTTTGTGTAACGGTGGCATACACGCTACATGTAATGAAGTTATAATACAGTTCGTATTATGAAGTTGAGCGACTAAGTACGAATGTATCTATTATTTATTACTGAAGATGACACGCAACGTTTATGGTCATTATGAACTTATAAAATTATCTTATGGTCAAACTTGAACTAAAGAAGATAATTAAAATTGTATCTAGAACATATCTCATATCTTCTTAATATATAAAATCCTTGCGTTACTGACTGACTGACAGACACGCTACAGCCGAAACTATTGAGCGCAGGAAGCTGAAATTTTTCATGTATGTTCCTTGGGGACCGTAGGGGTGCACTAAGAAGGGATTTCCCGAAATTCCCACGGAATCGGCCAAAAGGGTTAAATTTAAAAAAAATGCAGGCGTAGCTGCTGGCGTCCTCTAGTTTAACATAAGTCGACGCTATTATGAATTATATTTTTTACTAGCTGACTTGGCGAACTTCGTAGGTACCTACCTCCATTATGTCCAATCACTTTTTGAAGATGTTTAAATATGGGTTATTATTTTTCTTTGGTGTTTTTATTTTCATACAAACATAAAAGAAAAAATATGCAATTTGGTGCAGTCGTTTAGAAGGTATGTGCGTACAAACATTTTGGTGAATCATTTTTTTTATATAGATTAAATTAAGTAACATACTCAGGTATCAAATACGTCTTCCACTTCTTGCAATGCTACGCCTATATTGGCAGAATTTTGTTGGTTTTTTAATTGACGCCGATAAACAGAGTTTAAACTCTGTATTAATAGTGTCATCAGATATTAAAATATAGTTAACCTTAATATCGTTGTGTATTAATTATTCTACTAGATTTATGCCCGGTGTTATTATTCATTTATTTCACAAACAATTTGCATTGTGTTGAATGATGTATCTTAAGTTCTAATAAAACAATATAAAAAGAAAAATATAACAATAATCATTTAAAAACAATATATAGGTTACAAACAGTAGAAGAAATGTCAATAAAATTAAATAAAAAATGTCAAAAAAGTTAAAAATCAGTAAGTTACGCTATTTTCCACAAATTCAATTCAGAGTAAAAACTCTCTCTAACAAGAAATGCCTTAAGCTTGGTTTCAAAGTCTCTTTAATAAATAGAACTCTTTATATCCAATGGTAGTCTGTTAAAGAGTCTGACCGAGTTATACAGCGAGCTATGTTTAACAACATTCAGAGCGGATGATATCATGGATGGCTTATTGTGTTTAAGATATGCTCGCACTTAGGAGTTTGCCATCTCTCGTATCTTCTATCTAGTTTCTACGCATCATGACAAAGAGAAAAGTATATGTGCTAGCCTATACGTAAATAACCCAGCGTGTGAATACACCGTTATTTTAATTATAATTCCAGATCGACGAATGCCAGCGGCTGTGGGTGATGGACGCGGGCAAGATAGGTGACACCCAGAACTGTCCACCTCAGCTCCTCGCATTTGACCTCGCCACCGATCAAGTCATCTACAGACACGTCGTCAATCGCTCCAGTTATATGCAGCAGTCGCTGTTTATTACACCTGTGAGTAAAAGCTATGATTTATTTGTTATATTGGTTTAAGAAAAAAGCACGCTTCAAATTAATGCACTTTTTTCTAAAAAAATAAACTTTGAGGCAAAACGACGGGCAAAATTTATTTTCACCACAGCAGCTCAAACATGCCACTTTTGCTGCGAGACAACAGTGAACAAAACACGATTTTGATTCGAGCGTGAGTTAAGCTGCGCGTCCACAGGATCGGAATCGGAGCGTACGGAGCGGACGGAGCGTAGTCATTTACAAAATGCCGATGGGGTGCGTTCACTGCATTCGGATTCAGCATCGGCAATTTAGGTATTTTTAAAGCAGGAGGACAGTGACGAGGATATTTTTGTAATTAGATTAATTTTCGGCGAATATCATACATTATATTCTGATTTATTAGAAGATGAAAATAGATTTTATTTGCCCAATTTCGTCCCAAATATTGTCTCTCCTAAGTTGATTATGTTAATGTTCATGTTTTAGATTATAAAGTTCTTCATACCTTTCCACTAACATAATTAAAACATCGTCGTTCATCGTGAATAAGTATTTTTGCCCACAGTTTGCCGTCGCAAACACATCAGAACTTGAAACGCTCGGAATCCGTATGATGCGTTCACAGCTTAAAGCTGTGCGTTAGTGATAACAGGTGATACAGTATAGCGTAACGTGTTAAATTATATTAATATATAAAATAATCTAAAAAGATGAGTGAAACTAGCGATGATGACTGTACTTTAACACCAGTAGAGTTAAATCAACAAAGTGATTAATGCAGAATTTAATCTATTCCTCTTCATTTCTGTCTCCTAAGTAATATGTGTTCTCACTGCTGTGGTGAAAAATTATGTGTGCTACACGAGAGCAAAGTTTTTGTATCTCGTGCTGTTGAGTCCCTCAGTACGCTCAGGATTCTAACTTTGATTCACTCGCTACGCTCGTGAATCAATCATAGAATCCTTCGCTTGCTCGGGACTCAAAATCAGCACTCGAAACAAAAAACAACTTTGCTCTCTTGTTGCACAAATAACTATTGGTCGCCGTTTTTATCATGACAGCCAATAGCGTGACAGCAGTTTTATCATGACAGCGAAGCGTGCAAGCATTGCATGTATTTGCCTGCTATTTTTGTCAAATATCAAGTTCGCTGGTTATATGTTTTTTAGGTGGTAGACGTGAGACAGCGAGCTCCAGGCGATTGCGCCAACACCTACGTGTACGTCGCAGACGTGTCAGGCTTCGGCGTGCTGGTGGTAGACGTGATGAGGGACAGGTCCTGGAGGGTCACCCACAAACTGTTCTTCCCATACCCCTCTAGAGGAACTTTTACTATCGACGGTGAGTCTTTTTGTTGTATTATTTTTTCGAGTGGGCACGTGGCCAACTGTGGTGTCGGGGTTTATAGGCCGTCCCAAAGCCTGCGGCCAACAGCTCTAAGTGCCCTCTGAAGACAGGAAGTGACGCTGTCCGCTGCCTCCTCTTTGGACACAGAGTCCTGTGGGTTAGATCCCCATAAGGGTAAAAACTCGGTGATCTAAAAAAAATAAGTTGCGTTTCTAAAAATTATATTATCGTTTTTATGTCTATCGCAGGCATTTATTTCATATTTGTTATTAATAAAAAGCGCCTTGTAATTATATAAATATGTTATATCACATTCAAGTTCATTGCTTTTTCTTATTAGCAATACTAGGTAGAAGTATTGCAAGGTCTGCATACTAATACTGAGAAGGCATCTATTTTTAAAACAATGCATGTATTTAGTAATCAGGTATTAGGAAGAGATTAAATTACAATAACGTTTTTCCTTAATCCTCGGCGATTGACCTATGAATGTAATAATAAGGCACAGTATCATGTTCTATATTATCATATGTTCTATGTTGTTATATCCCTTTTATATCCGGAATAGCTGCCCTGTTAATTTATGGCACGCCTAGTCAAAAGCCACAATTGTAAGAGGAGATTTTTTTTGCCAGCACGAATGGGCCCGCCTCACCTTTTAACGTTGATATTGTGGGTTTGATTCCTGCACGATATAACACTTTCTATGATGCATAAATGTTTTTTTCAAGTCTGGCTATTCTTTGTGTCCAATTAGAACAGTCTTTAACAAAAAAGTTGTGAGGCCATTTTCACGTATTTTGCATGCTATTTCAGGTGAAAGCTTCGACTTGATGGACGGCGTGCTCGGTATGGCCCTGTCGCCGTACAAGCCCGGCAAAGAGAGGAACCTCTACTTCCACGCGCTTGCTTCTACCACAGAAAACGTCATCAATACCAGAGTTCTTAGGGACGATTCATACGCTCCTGTGGGGTCCAATGCGCTTGATACTAACTCTATCTCTGTAAGTATAAACCATGTATAAAATAAGCATAATTCGACTACACGTGTGGTGCGCCGAATGTTGTAGGTTCGATCCCCACACATCCACAAATTGTTGTTTCGAATTTGGTTATACTTGCCTTATGTCCGGAAATGATCCTGTAAATGCTATGCAGAGTGTATTGGTTTGAAACCACTTTCCGTACTAATGTGCGTATTAACTATCGGTTGCCTCGTTCCTCGTAGATCATATTAGGCCGTCAGATCCGCCTAATATGAAGACATTTGACGTTATGTAGAGTCTGTTCCGTTGCATAAATTGACGCTGGTAATGGAATATAGTTTATTTCGGTTGTTGAGGTCAGACGGCAGTAGCTTTGTGCACAGCAAAAGCAAATCTAATGAATATTAGCTTTGCCACAAAGCGCATTTTTTTGTAAAATCGTATTAGACCAGTAAGTGAAGCCCTGCAAGGTTCTTTGGACTCCAAGTGGGAAGTCTAGGAGGGATCCGCTTATAAGTTGGTTGCAGCTGGAATAACGCTATGACGGTGATTATGGTAGGAGGCAGAAGTAGCTGTATTAAAAAAAGAGTGTGAAAAATATTGTTTCACTGTATGTAGGTATTATTGGTTTTTGTTTTATTTTGCTAGTCTAGTAATTTATGTGTTTACATATTATTATCTAACTCTTATAATATAAGAGGGAAAATACTGTTTATTAAATTCTATACAATATGTTAGAAGATTTTTGTTTATGTGTTTTGTAGTAGGTATGTAAATTTAAATGAGTCGAATACAGGTGGTGTAATAGTTGAAATTATTTATGATACTGCTATACTATCATATTCGTATAACTCGATTTTACGAACACCTCAATCGAATAACATTATAAATGAATAGGTACTGCGTCCTATCGTTTAACCTATTAAAAGGTATGCCTCTCTTTCCATACTCGTTTCCTTTCGAGGACAAAAGTCGCTTGGCCTTCTACATATTTCGTTTAACATCAACTTTGTCCATCACGACACAGGATTTGCTAAGCGAGAGTAGTATTTTCAAAATAACAATATGCCGTCTAGTTCTAGATGATCTTTACCAATTTATTTCTTAGGAGAATAAAATTCGTGTCTCTATACCGTTAAAAAATATATTTCTTGTCTTCCAGGTATTCCCAGAAGAGCGGCCATCTCAATCTGCAGCGGAAGCTATAGACCGCAACGGAATAATGTACTTCGGCCTGATGGACCCTCCCAGTATCTGGTGTTGGAACACCGGCACCGAATTCTCCCCACGTAACTTCCACAAAGTCGCCATGGATCAAGAAACCCTGCAGTTTGCCAGCGGAGTCAAAGTCGTCACAAATTCGAAAGGAGAACAGGAACTATGGGTACTAACGTCCAGCTTCCAGCGAGTCATGACAGGAACAATCTCCTCAAGCAGGGTCAACTACAGAATCCATGCTGAGAAATTATCAAATATATTAGAGAATTCCCCTTGCAGAGAAACAAGACATAAAACATGGGGCGGTTATCATTAGTTTCGAAATTTAGTTTTAAGTACGACCATTTATTTATTTAATATGTTATCTGTTTGTTAAGGGCGTGATGATATAATGTCATCATGACGACGGGTATCTTAAGTTGGGATTTTCACATATATGCTGTTCGAACTAGAATTCGAATTCTTCAAAAATACGTATTACCTCGTTACCAGTCATTGTAACCACTTGTTGTTAAACAAGTACTAAATAAAAACCGCTGAATTTAAACATTTTGCTGTTTGATTTCTATAATTAATACACTCAGAACATTTGTCAACACACTCTTAATAATAGGAAATATTGCACAAAATAGAATTTCAAGTAAGCACATCATATTGGAACGCCTGATCAGTCTCGAGTAGTGCTCTAATGTAGACAACTAGCGAGCCGAGCGCCATCGCAGACGTCAGTGAGTTGCAAGCGCCACCTTCAGACGTGGCTGCCTTCTTCACTCTGTAATCTTCCTGAAATTACATCGAGCCATTAACATTTAGGAAAATAATGCGTTTGAGTAGTGAAATATACTTTAACATAAGCTCGTTTTGCCCGGCAAGCGGTTTGAACCGCGGTGTCAATTGAAAAAGAGCTATTTCTGAATGGTTTTATGTCGCATGTTTTTATTTTTCCTCCTTTGTACGAATAGATAACTAAACAAAGACTAAAATTTCTAAAATAATTGCATTTTTGACTTTTCGGAGTTATGTGCGTATTGAATTATAAATTATCGCTTGCTCCGTGCTTTCGGACTACGAAAAGAACAGCCGAAACGACCCATTCCAGAATGAAACCTTGAGTCACTTACACTGCTCCACCACTGAGTGGTCGATGGCTCGAATGGTCTCATTCTGAAACAGTTCTCAGGCGATTCACACCACAATTTTATTTGTTCACTAGCAGCCCGCCCCGGCTTCGCACGGGTGGACATTTGTTTTTTAAATATATTTCTATCTATCGCCACCATAGGTAGGTACCCCGGGCATATACCTCTGTCTTTTCGAAGTTATGTGTGTAATCAAATGTTAATTATCGTTTGCTTAATAATGTGCTCTGTAGATGTCAATAGGCTCGCCCCCTATTACATTGGGACCGAAACATAACTGGCGAAGTGTGGGTGTGTAATACACCTCTGCCTAACACTTCAGGGTTAAAAGGCGTGAAATTATGAATTTATGATTCTTTCTATCTATCTATACACCACTATTTTTTAATTAGTACAAAAACTCTAAGGACAGATTAGCGAAGATATTATTATCATATATGTGACGTAAGAATTTCATAATATCAATAAAGAGCAAAGTTATTATCATTTGTTTATTGTAGAAAATCTCACTTAAATCATAGTCATAATTTACAAGCCATTCACTAATTCATTGATAATATTCCATCCTGCTCATTCGCATTCTCTCTGTCGCACTTATGATGTAGGTAGCCATAGAAATAAAATGAAGAAAAATAATAAATGTAGGTAGTTATATTTTAATTTTGTTAATTCTACCCTCTCCTTCATAATTCATTCGGGCTTAGGACCGGTAAAATTTATCGTTTAACAAGTAATTTAATACGGAGGTATGTAATTAGAAAGCAAACAAATATCAAAATAAAAGAAAGTGTTCAGGACTAAAAGAAACGAGTAATTTTGGCGTTTTTATGAAGTTAGAATCATCTGCTATTTACAAATATTATTTTATCATCATCATGTCAGCCTAGAGACGTCCACTGCTGGACATAGGCCTTCCTCAAGGTGTGTGGAGAACACATACTGATTTAGAGCCGCCCGCATCAAATTAATATTTACTAAACTTACAAGTATTTCCATTGTCCTTCGAAATGTCCACCACCGTTGTCAAAAGCATCCAATATGCACTGTTTTAATTGTTTGACACTGACCGGCTCACTTTTGTACACTCACAATAAGATGTCCATGGGTACACAGCTGCACTCGCGATTTTTCCACTCAAAAAGTACGCACGAAGCATAGCTACGTACTCCCGTGATATGAACTGATATGATAGGCCATCGCGTCGGGCAAACGTAGACAAACAATTAACTTTTACAACGAAATTAGATACGCTCACTTTCGCTAGTAATTTAGCACTGTTTGTCGCATCGTCGGAGCGTGGCGCAGGCGCAGAGGGGCGGGGTTTAATTTATCAATGGGTCATTCTACTATGATAGAATATCGGTCGGTCATAGTATTAGTTATGCATTTACCAATTATCACGTATTTTTGTGGACAGTTATGAGACAGTTTTGGGACTTAGTGTTTTTATTTTTTAACTACGTAAATATGATCAGTTAAAGATACTTAGTGCTCTGTTAAATTTTTTGTACTAATAAAAAAATAGCGGTGTATAGTCAAGCCTGTTCCCAATAGTGTAGGCAGAGACTATGGAACGCCACATGCTTCGGTTTGAACATGCCTCTTTCGCTTCCTCGACATTCATTAATCTCATCATGCATGCGCAACTATTATGGCTACTTTTAATTTGACCCTTTTTCGCCTTGGGTGTTCCCTGCCGACATGTCCATACCATTACTTATAATGTACTGTAAGGTGCCATTCACACAATTTCCTGCTTTCACTCTCCATTCAACATCTCCCTCATATTTCCCATATCTCGTAAACAAAGACCCGAAATACACAAACTCATTCACTTGTTCCACTTTTTCATCTCCTATCAATATGTTACATTCATTTACACTATCTTCCCTCTCTATGATCATGACTTTAGTTTTGTCACATTCATACCTTTCTTTTTATACGCCTCATACATCATAGTGACCATCAGCTACTAATCCGACGCAGATGATGTATTTATGTTATCATATGATTTATTTCATTATTGTACAATTTAAATAATAGATCGCATCAACAAAGTCTCGTCCTGACGGAATATCGGTGTGCCAGCGGTGAATTTATTTTCTCACGCATTATTTTTATTTTGCTATATCTTATAAGATATTCATTATAATTATATACTGTAAACGAAAATTTTTTATGAGCATTAAATACGCAATATATCTAGCGTATTATTTGGATAAGAAGTAATACTGCATTGCTTAAAATAGCTTCCAAAATAACCCATTATATTTTTCTTTTTTTTATTGATAAAAATGGTTTCTGTGGATTTGCCTTAGGAGATAGACCTATGCTGTTCCGGACTTTTTTGTAGGTAATAATAAGTACTTTAATAATGTAGTACATTATTTTTCTGTATCATTACCTAATAGTTTTAGCAGCGCACGCCATGAAAGACATTTCCTGGAAATTTTCTTACGCCATGGGTTACATTATTGATGTTTTTGTAAGGATCCCTATTATTTTCTAAAAATAAATATAGCCGTTGTTACTCAGAAATAATGTCGCATTACAACGGTGAAAAATTTTGTAAAATCCGTCCCGTTCTTTTTTAATTTATTCGTAACAAACATACAAAAATACAAAAATACAAAAATCCAAAAATACAAAAATCCAAAAATACAAATCTTTCCTCTTTATTATATTAGTATAGATATTAGTATAGATGATGCCAAACGATTAGATGAACAAATAAAATAAGCTCTTTGCTACAGCCGAGAGCTTATTACCTATAGCAATAGAGCTTATAATATCATTATCTCCAGACGAACTAAAAGGTTTGGTTACGAAACCGAGTACAGTAGGTATTTAAGCTCACGACTGGCTTAACGCCAGTCTGATGACCTCGTAAACCTATGATCTACTTGCACTTGAGATGACAATTAAGCAAAGTCATCGACTATAATATATTATAGAAAGACTTAGCTCTGACCTTATTACTTTTATAATATACTAGAGGACGCCAGCAGCTACGCCAGCATTTTTTTTAATTTACCTGTTTTGGCCGATCCCGTGGGAATTTCGGGAATTCCCTCCTTAGTGCACCCCTACGATCCCCAAGGAACATGTATGCCAAATTTCAGCTTCCTGCGCCCAATAGTTTCGGCTGTAGCGTATCTGTCAGTCAGTCAGTAACGCAAGGATTTTATATATTAAGATTAGATACATTTATCTTATACATTCAATAATAATTATACATTACGTATGGTGTAAGTAGTAGTTTCAGAGGTCGCCTCACTATTACTATTGTGGTTTCTAGACATCCCTTTGTGTTCCATCTGTGTCCTTGGATATTAATTAGAATAGAACTACTTCTGTTCGAGTTAAATTGTCTAGACAATGTAAAGCCAATAGAAAAAGTCAATAATGTCACATACCTCTCTTTCCTTTTGACCTGTTGAAGCTGGACCAACAAAACCAGTAAGCCTCAAAAACGGTTGGCGGTCATCCGAATAGCATCCTTTAGGTTCTTGCCACGACAATATTTTGTTCATCCATCTGGGCTTAATAAACTCTCCATACCCTTGCAAGGCGCAATATAAAACTGAAAACATTAAAAGATTTTGCAACAGCTATTCATAAGTACATTAAAATATGTAAGACTAGGCTTCGCTCCCGGATTCACTCGTGTGAATTATACACTTAATCCATGTGCCAAAACAGAAGGCTTTTGAGTTTATCGCGTTTGGCATACAGATGGACAGACGCGGCCAGGGGACTTCATTTAATTATATGTGTATAGGTCCAGTTTAAAACACAAACTTACTTTGTTGCATAAACAACGTTCTGGTTCCTGGAGGATGATCCCAAGCTTCCAATGATTTGGTCTCCTTGTAAATTTGTATACAAAGTTTGTAGATGTGAGCTGACATATCCATTCCTTCTAAGCAGTCGAAGAGATATGCTAGCGAAGCAGCTCTGACTCGACTTGTTTGTTGAAAGGCTAAACCTGAACCCTTAAGAACCTGTGCAGTACATTCTGGAGTCAGTTCACAAGCGCCATCTGACTGAGTAGTTTGTGTCTCCATGGCTGATATCAATAACTGCATGGTACACGCATCTGTAATTAGAACATAAAATTAGTTTTAGATTTCTCTCTTTGACCTCCTAAGGAATTTTAATGAGTGACAACTCGAGTATTATTAGTTTATGAAAAGGAAGGTCAGTCAATATTAGAATCTCAGCCTATATGAAATAGCCACGACTCGCGGTTACGCGTACCAGCGCGGCGTTTAAAAAGAGAAAAGTCATTGCTATAACGGTTTCTGAACGTGATCGAGCACATTTTGTAAACATGTCTGTTCATTGGTTTCTATTTCGAATTCATTCGTATGAATTTACCGATTACGACAACATAGATCTTACGTAACCTTAACATACGCAGGCTATTGTTGTAAGTATTAAGTATCTATAAGCTCAGAACAATGTGTAATTTATTGTTTTAAGTCACCGCCTTCAAATTGAGTGACTGTCGTTTTTGGTTCAATGTGTTTGACCTACTCTTAGTAATGTATCACACAATTACTTTAGATCTCTACATTAAATATATTTACATTGCCTATTACATATAAGCATTAGCAGTATTACGAGCAGATAATTGTTTATGCAGACATCCCTTAGAATTTTTTTATTGAAAAGCAGTTCCAGCAGAATAAACCATTATAGATATATCTGGATCAGAGCGTATCGTAGTATAAATGTGTTGACACATACAGACAGAATTAAATTTTAGCCAGTAAAACAAGGATTTATAACTGCCTAACCACTGGACAATATATAATATGTAGCTTAAATAAATGCCCTGACTCTCATCGAAATATAAGAAAATAGAAAACATTACCAGCTGCTTTCCGCGTCGGCATCTTAGTCCTTGCTTCCTGCACGTATTGTTCAAATGTAAACCGATAAGGCTTTTGCGTGCCCATAGTACCAATAGAGATCGGTTCCATCATAGCTGCTAAAACGTCCATGTTCTCAAAAATTGCTTTAGCAACTGCAATAAGAAATAAATTCATGATAATATGATAAATTTTCCTGAAGTTTTTAGGTTTAAGTACCTATTCAACTCACGTAAGTACATCATCATCCTCCTAGCGTTTATCCCAGTTAGAACCCGGGGTCCGCTTTCTAGTCTAACCGGAAATGACTGAGTATAAAGCCTCGTATTCATTAGGGGACATTTGTCCCGCGACCTTGTCGCCCGACATGAATTCTACGTGTTGAGCGACGTCGTGGGGGACATCGCCCGACATCGCAGGCGACATCTACGTGACGGGGAACAAGTCGCTTGTCGACGCTCCGATAGCGTCGACCTTGCGCGACTTCGTGTCCCTCGACAGTTTCCGACAGCATTTGACTTGTGAGGACGTGTGTTGCTATTTGTTCCGCGACTACCCGCGATTATAGCACACTTCGTTAGTCCACACTACCAACGAAACTATGTTAACACTTAGGCGACATCTTGATCACAATGCCGGTATGTGGACGAGCGAAATGTCGGTCGACAATGTCGCGGGACAGTCGCACGTAAATGTCCTGCGACTGTTCGCGATAAGCCGAGCGACTTTGTCCCCTAGTGAATACATGGCTTTAGATTTTCCACTGAGCGACTGCCTGTCTGACCTTCGCAAACCGAAGGGCTAGCTATATTCCATGGTTTAGACTAGTGTCAGTTTGTTTATAGGCACTGATTCCCTATAACGACGGTCAAAGGCCTTCATGACAGCCGGGACCGACGGCTTAACGTGCTCTCTGATGCACGGGGCAAGTGATTATTTACAATTCAAATTCATATAAGTACATGTATAATTATAACGTAACGTCTTTCTTACTACGAGAATTAAAGTCCGGTATGTGCTATGCTGATATGGCGAATGAGGATTCTACATGAATCTTTAACTGGGTGTACTTAGTTAAGTTGCTTGTCCCATGCCTTGGCGAGCACGTTATGATTTCGGTCTCAGCTATCATGAATATCTTTGACAGGTAAGTTACTGCTGGCAGTCATTAAAAGTCAAAACCAAAAAGTAAAGCCATCGTTTTAATTGACGTAAGTAAAATGGCTTAGTTGCTGCCCCATTCAGTAGCAAAGAAATCATCCACATTGAACTTATCTTCAAATTAAAATTTCTTATATAACAATACATTTCAATAATAGCAAGTCACGTTCTAAATATTATTGGGTATGATTTGATTTGAAATTACAATTTTACTGGGGAAATGTTATAAAAATAGTCATGAAAGTGACCAGAAATAACACGAAATGTCTTTTATGTTGTAATTTCTGTTTTTTTCATGACGAATTAACCAGAAATTACAAGAAGAAAGACTTCAAAAAAAATACAGTAAAAAAATAGAAATAAACGAGTTCCCTAACATTCGACATTGAACGGCATTTTATGTTGCGGCTACACAGTTTAAATTGAAGTCCTAATTAAAAGTAGTTTCAGTTATGCAACGTTATTAGCTTTAAGTGTAGCACACAAAAACAACGCGAATTTAAACATTTGACCTTATAGTTTTATAATTGCACCTTAAAGTAAAGGCCTGCACCGATCAATGCTTATTGCAATCATATCTTCTATTTTGTTAAGTGGAATGTACATATGTGTATGTAAATTTGAGATTCTTTCACGCAAAAACAACTAAAGGATTTCGATTCCACCTTTCAGCATTATAGCTTATACATAATGTGAATCTGTAATTGTGAATTTGTACATACCTACGTAATCTACGTATGATTGAATGGGATTCTGGATGTTCTATATCCATGAAATCTAAAAAATATTACGGGTATCGTTCTCTGCAGAGAACAGCAAGACTGTACATATAATAAAATACCCCGCCTTCGTGCTATCTGTCTTTTTGAACGCTATAAACTCACAAACTATCGCTCGAACGGATTTATGTAGGGTTTCATCAATAGATATTCGTGAAAACCATATATAAGGAAAGTTTAGGTGAATAATTCACGCAGGTGGAGCCGACGACAGAGTCTAGTAAAGTATAAAATATTACGAGTTAAAATGCAATCTATTATACAAAAAATGTGGTTTAATTTGACTGCTAATCTCGATTTTAGATCTAATATATATTAATAGAAATACCAAACGAAAACAATAATTACTCAACATATAAATAAGAATGTCTGTTAATTAAATAACTTAACATTGGAAAGATACTTTCAGTTTGCAATCTAATGGTGTAATACATATATGAATAATAACATAATATGACTTCAGGCGTGAAGGCGGTTTCAGGCACAAGTTTCCAACCTTCTGGTTTATGCGGCGTCTATAATGCAATAAGGAAAAGCCTCGCGATTTATAGTGAAAAATAGAGCTTTCGAAATATTTTATAGTAGGTATATTTTAATTATAGGAAAAAGAATATATATAAATATATAATCATGAAGATAAAACATTATAAACATGTTGATACAGGCGTAAATTCCGTGCAGATAGGTGTGCTTCTTCAAGTAGGCTAAGATTAGTTTCCTTACAGAGATACTTAGATTATTTTCCCGTGAACTTAAGATGGTAGATTCATCATCACCCTAGAGTTATCCCGGTTGCATCCAAGACGTACACGCCATGGAGCCCGAGGTCCGCTTACTGGTCTAACCAGATATAGAATATCAGCTAGGTACCTACATAAGATACAATTTTATTATGATATAAAAATGAAATGTTTCATGGGAAAATTCACAACATTTTGCCATAAAGCGGTCCTTATTTTTTTATGATAAGGGCGTTATTTAAATAAGGGTGAATAAGGTGAAGTGTACTAAATGAAATTTTCTTGAGCAGGTGTAGTCGCACTGATATGAACACAGGTTAAAACTCTTTCTATAAACCGATTGAGCAGTTTTTATTGTTATAAATTAAATTATTATGTTCATGCTGTACTGGTAATTGTGATCATTAGGTGTTTCCTGCAAATCATCATGCGTGGAGCATAAAAGCATCGTAAAAATTATGTACACGCTAGTGAAGTGTACTGGGACCCTAATGTGAAAGTTATCACATCTATGAGAGACTGTTTAGAAATATATTTTGTCAGACTAATGGATCTAATAATAAATACTAGGTGCACATTTCATAAACTGAGTCTAATTATAACCGCAAGGCAACATACTGCAGCATGTTAATTATATTTTTCATATTAAAATATTTTCAAGACTAAATGTCCCCAAGTGTCTCAATGAAAAACAAACGAATAAGCTGTATTTTGCTAATAAATATCGCACATACGCCCGCAAATTTTTTTAATATAATTCTTCTGTCCGATCGCGTAGGAAATTCAGAAATCCTGCCTTAGTGCACCCGTACGATCCCTAAATACAAGAAACAGGTTCTTGCACTCAATGGTTTTGGTCGTGCGTCATCTGTCAGTCAATCAGTTAAGGAAGAATTATTTATAGGTATATAGGTATTCGTAGGGTGCATAGGGTACCCACCAAGAACTTAGGGTCCCAAGCCAACCTCACCTGCAAGTGGTGCACCTGCCGGTCAACGGACGAGGCTCTGGCAAACAAAATATCCCAATAAGCGGCAATAGGCTCGCCACCTATTACGTGGGATCAAAACACTGGCGAAAAGTGGGCGTTCAATATGCCTCTGCCTACCCCTTCGGGGAAGCAGGCGTGAGTCTATGTATGTATGTATAAGTATTCGTAAACATTGTGGTCCAAATAAATTATTGACATTGTAACATGTAGATATAGTTTCGAAATTCTTGATATCCTTCCTTCTTTTATAGAAAATGAATAGGTACCATATTTACAAATCTTTGAAGTACTTCGGTCTATATTTAGTGCCAAGTGTCACAATGATTCATAGTGATGTGGCAACTGATATCTTAGAATAACAATGTACAATTTCTTCACTTTTACAGAATGCTTCACCTTTGCTCAGGGGCAAATGGAACCTGCATACTAGACAGGTTATGCAGTGCATAGCATATTAAAGTTAGAGACTTTAAATATTGAAATACAAATAACTTCGGTGTTAGTTTGAAAGACTTATTTTTAAAGGGAACTCCCGCACTAGGAATACATTCTGTATGGTGGTGACTTTACAAACATCGGAGATAACGAATAGGCAGACTAGATTTTGATCCACAATTTATTATTCTTTTGTAAATATTTTGTCGCAGGTGGGTTCCGAACCCACAACAATCGGCATTTATGTCAGAATTTTTATTTACATCCATCTTTTTCATTATGAGTAGGACGTGTAGAACTGTAGGGAGTATATTATATAGAACGTGCGAAAGACGTAATAGCACATACAAGCAAAGCAATACGACGCGCGACGCGACTGTTCAACGGACTAAGTGTGATGGGTGAAACCGCAGGACAAGGCTTAAGACACAATTTTCCAAAGGAAGGGCTCAAAATCCATGGTGGACATATAGACAACACAATCAACACCTAGGTTTGTACAATAAACCGCTTTAAGTTAAGATAAATGCTGAATTTATAACAATTACTCTCCGCGGGCGTAGATTGCTTAAATGCTACCGTCTGTTGATTCTTAAAATATACAAATAAGTGTAATTTGATTTAATTAAGTAGGTAGTTTAATTTAGCACACTTCTCGAGATCCATCTAATCAAGTCACATATTAGCGTCAAAATTAATTAATTTATCAATTAAAGTTGTAACGTGTGAAGATATTATGTAGTATAATTTACATTTTAAGTGCTTGCCATTATCTAAGGAGCCGTATTGCGTTTTTCGTAAAAGAAGTCGAGTCACATCAGTGACCTGTTGCTCGAATGGTGTGATAACCACTCAGGAATAAATTTCATTCCTGAGAAAACAGGTCTTGACAGACGGACGGACGGACAACAAAGTGATCCTATAAGGGTTCCGTTTTTTTCGTTCGAGGTACGGTACCCTAAAAATCATTGTGTGATGAACACGACCGTGATATTTTTGCACAAAACATAGACGCTATATACCCAGTTACTCAAAAACATACTACACTACTTACCTAAATGAAGACCAAAAAGAATGACCAAAAAAACATAATTTAAAAGAATGCGACGTTATTTTCATAAAAATTACTCCTCTATGAGTCGCAAAAGTATCTGTTTCGAATTAATATGAAATGGTTTTAATACGGATTTCCTTATGCATTTCTAACGTAAATTCGCTGTGATACGTATGCATCAAACTCATTTAGTTATCATCTTACCATATTCGTAATCTTTGCTGCGATATACAAGACTTGAGTAATCCGTGTTGTTCTTGATGCGGTCCATCGCTCGCGTGATGTTCTGTAAGTTCTCCTTCAACTTCACTGGCACCGACTTATCCAATTCGTTTATCGTGTATTCTAATTGACCTGAAATATTTAATATTATTATCGACAGACAGTGGATCGTTGCAAATGTAGGTCCGTAGTCTCTGCCTAGCCCTCCAGGAAACAGGCGTGAGTATGTATGTTTGACAAGACAGTGACATCGTAGTAGGAAGACCAACAGATTGCTACGGGTCTAAAGACACGATCCGCACTATTGACTTTTGTATGTACCTATGAATTAATTTTGATAAGTATATAATATATTACTGACTGCCTCGTTGGCCCCGCGGCATATATGTGCGCGTGGGATTGGGAGGTCTCGGGTCTCGGTTCCCGGGTCGGGCAAAGTGTTATTGGGTTTTTCCGTTAGGAAATTCTCAGTAGCAGCTCGGAGTCTGGTAATGTGCCCGGTACGGCAATAGGCTCGCCCCCTATTACGTGGGACCTAAAAATTCATGGCGAAATGTGGGTGTAATATTACACCTCTGCCTATCCCTTCGGGGATACAGGCGTGAGTCTATAAATAAAAAAATAAAAATATAATATATTTATTCAATAGTTCAATCATTTTATTTTCAATATTGAATAAGTACATTATAAATAAGCATATTGTAATAGTCTTATTCAATAATTAATTATCGTTTGATGATCGATCAAGGAAAACATCGCGAAGAAAATTACAGGAGAGCTGTTAAGCTCTCCATAATAGATCGTAATTCACTTGAAGTCTGCCAACCTGCACTTATTTGTTTTTTGTTACTTGTTGTTTGTTTCTTCTACATGCGTATTTTCTTACGAAATGTGTAAGGAATGTACACGGCTCCTTGAGAGGCAACGGACGGAGACATGGCTTGTGTCCAACGCACAAAAACTTGCACTATAAATACAGTCACATTAGGTGTAGGAATATTTCTACCTGTGTGGAAACTAGTTATTCTAGGCTATTTGGATGGACTATGTGTGTTCTTCTAGACTACTCCATTCAGTATTGGCCTAGAAGAACACTTTCGATGAAAAACGGCGTCTGCCTTAAATACCTCCTACAATGGCGAATTAACTTGTTTTGATACATACTAATTAGCTGCAAAAAACAAATTTAATAGGCTAATTAAATATCGTTAATTGTAAGGTTTGAACAATTACTAGGATTGAAAGGAACTGAAATCAAATACTTAATAGAATAATCGCTTTACCACTGACTGATTGGCACTTTTCAACAACATTGTTATTGCGTTCATACATGCGATACCAAAGTTAACAAAGTTGCATGAATTATGAAGGAAGTTACAAAAAATATATTTTTGGTGAAAACATGTTTAATCATCTTTTGTGAACATAAATTAGACAAATAAAAAAAATATACGTTATCTTAATATATAAAATCCTTGCGTTATTGATTGACTGACAGACACGCTACAGCCGAAACTATTGGGCGCAGGAAGCTGAAATTTGGCATACATGTTCCTTGGGGATCGTAGGGGTGCACTAAGAAGGGATTTCCCGAAATTCCGACGGGATCGGCCAAAACGGGTAAATTTAAAAAAATTGCAGGCGTAGCTGCTGGCGTCCTCTAGTTATTTATGGATTTACATCACCAAGCCATATCTGGACTCGTATGCATTCAAGTTGAAATTATATAAGCCATATCTGGCTTCGCATGCACAGTTGTTACAATATGTCAAAATCTTTGAATCAGTTCCAATTGTCATTATAGCATTAGAAGACTTGTTATTATTTATACTTTGTATAATTGCGTTTTTTTTCAGTTTTACCTTAAAATAACCATAAAACATGGCAATATCCATTTCTGTATAATAAAAAACAGGAACTCGACTGCATACGAAGCCATATTTGACAGGCATTATTTTGACGGAAACGCATAGCAAGCCATATTTGGCGCCTGAGAAACAACAGCTCAAAAATCAAATGAAAATAAAATTTATACAAAAACAACTTTCTATTACGCTAGTCGATGATTCTAGAAGTAAAAAATAAAATTTATCCATTTTTCAGTCACATTATTACTATTATTTTTTCTCTGATAAAAGTTTGACTAAAACATTGCAGTTAACTTGCTGGCCCTGTCATGAAGTCACATCAAATAATTTTGACACAGATGACTTACCACGCTTGTTGATGTTTTAACGAAGAAATCTTAATATATAAAATCCTTGCGTTACTGACTGACTGACAGACACGCTACAGCCGAAACTATTGGGCGCAGGAAGCTGAAATTTGGCATGTATGTTCCTTGGGGACCGTAGGTGTGCACTAAGAAGGGATTTCCCGGAATTCCCACGGAATCGTCCAAAACGCGTAAATTTAAAAAAAATGCAAGCGTAGCTGCTGGCGTCCTCTAGTTCTTCATAAGTTACAATTAATTTTGCTATAGGTAATTCAAATGTTAGTTATGTTGGAAAAAAATAACAAACTTCAGAAACCACCAGTGGCTTCGTATGCGGTAAGGGGTTAAAAGTTGCCTGCATAATGTGACACGTTTTGGCAGCATGCGCATGTATACCTTCCAGGTTAAACAGTAAATCAATGTTTATTCTGACATTATTTTTTTGCATCCCAGCCGGCAACCCAGTTTACAGAATATTGGTTTTACTTCAAGGTGATTGCAGGCTAACTGCCGTAACTCAAAGATACAGCTATATTATATTCCTTAAACCTAGAGGATACTCGATATTCTTGATGACAGACGGGAGTTTTTTTCTAATTAAAAAGACAACTCCCGCATTAGGACTAAATCCTGTGTCGCGGGGGACTTTACAAACACAACTAACGGACACAATGAACACCCAAACTCGAAACAACAGTTTATGAATCGCTCAAAGTGCTGTGTCGTGTGGGAATCGAACCCACAACACTTCGACGCAGTGTTAAGTGGCGAGGCGGACGCTTAAACCACAACGCCTACCGTGCAGTCATTTGGATGGATGATGTTGATGTGTGTTCTTCTAGACTAGACTAATCCATTCAGGACTGGCCTAGAACACTATACAAAATAAACAAAAACGGCGTCTACCCTAAATACCTCCTATATTTACTGCTAAAATACGAATTTAATAGGCTTATTAAATAGGTATCGTTAATTGTAAGGTTTAAAGAATTACTAGGATTGAAAGGAACTGAAATCAAATACTTAATAGAATAATCACTTTACTGACTGATTGGCACTTTTCAACAACATTGTTATTGCGTTCATACATGCGATACCTAAGTTAAGTTGCCTGCATAATATGACACGTTTTGTCAGCATGCCAATATATACCTTCAATGTTAGACAGTAAATCTATGTTCATTCTGACATTATCCTACAGCCGGCAACCCAGTTTACAGACTATTGGTTTTTCTAGAGAGCGACTGCGGGCTAACTACCGTATCTCAGAGAGACTTATGAGCTATATTCTATTCCTTGGACCTGTATAATTGTGAAGATATTCGAGTACTCTTTGAGACTTTGTAAAGTCAATGGTTCTCACTGTAGGAATGTATGAACTGGAATCTTTCTGCGTGAAAGTTTATTGTTTCCTCCGAGCTACGGCTGTGACGTTAGTAATCGATTGCAATCATTTATTATATTATGGCGACTAGTTTTAAAACTTTAACCTTTATAAGTATTCTGTAACTTTTTTGTATAGTGGCGGCCGTTTTTAAATCTTGCTTAAATTGGTATCATTGAAATTTGAATTGAAAGAACATTAATCTGATTGGCAGTTCTTATATTAATCATCGTCGAATGTTATTATAAAATGCACAGTGCATTTCATAATAACATTTTGTGATCGGGCTTAATAGCATGCAATTCTTTAATACGAATGTATATGCACATACTACATAATTATAGACCATTCAAGGTGAATCAACTTTAAAAGTATCTCAAGAATAGATGCAAAGGAGAAAGCAAAATATTATGTAGAATGATAGTTACGAAGAAATTAAATTTTGATTGTGTCAGGAATTGTTATTTTGATCTTCTCCTAATCCTGACATTTAAGTTGAACATTTTATTATGCAAAACCACTTGAATCACCAAGAGATCTGCAAAGAAGCGTTGAGACACTTGGACAAATTCTTTCTCGCAAAGGTAAATGGGCACCTTAGTATGGAAACCATACCCATGGCGGACACAAACGAAATATAGCAGAGTGTATTCATCTATGGCTCTCATTTACTATGGCATTAGTCGCATTAATGTGAGCTACGGGAATCTCAAAAAAATTCAAGTGTTATCTATGTATATATCCATACTCTTTATCTCTGAAACTACTGATCCGATTTGAAAAAATCTTTTTGTGTGTGATAGCCACATTCACGAGAAAGGTACTACTAGGCTACTTTTTATCCCGATATTCCCGCAGGATCACTGAATGAGGCCGACGAAGTCGCGGGCGTCCGCTTATTAATTGATATAGGTAAGAAAAATAAAATGCTAATTCATTAAAATATTTTTTATTCAATTTGATCCAAAGCAATCATAACATCATTTAAAAAGGCAGTGGGTGCGCCAGTTGCTTCATGGTGTATGGCCCAAGACAGATAATAAACAATGCTAGCGGTATGGGCGCAGCTAGTAAATGTGCGAAAAAGCCTGTTCAATGTGCGAAAGAGACAGCGTATAACATATCTCTAAACATTAGCTCATTTCGATAATTATTTTTATGCCTTTATAAGATGAAATAAAAACCTTTGATACCATTTGTTTTCTTTTTTAAAGGATCCTGTGCATTTTTCGCCGACGATTTTTAATCAAACAACTAGAGGACCCATGCTGCTCCACAGCATATTTTAATATTATAAAAAAACTCTTACATAGGAATAGCAGTTTTGCTGAAATGGTAGTTTTGGTAAAACGGTAGTTTTGGTAGGAATGGTAGCTTTCGTAGCAATCGTAAGTGACAGTTCTACCAAAAGTACTATTCCTATCAAAACTACTATTTGTACCAAAACTACTATTCGTACTAACACTATCATATGTACCATTTTTTTTAAACTACCATTTCTACCAAAATCACCGGTGCTGTCCAAAGTACCTTTTCTCTGAAAACTACTGTTCTTACCAAAGCTACAATTTCTACCATAACTACCACTTGTAATATAATTATATGACAATAGTACTATGAACCGCTGTAATATGTTCCACATAAAAAAAACCGTGTGGTGACGGATTAAGAATACCGATTGTCACCACCCCATATCATCCCATGGGTGTCGTAAGAGCCGACAGAGGGAGCATTTTATGCATAGAACAGCACTGTAAGAGAAGGAAAACTTGATAAAAACCCTATACCAACCCGTTTGGCCAGCGTGGCTGGTGGCATAGTAGGCCAATTCCTCCTTACAAAGGAGAGGCCTAGTCCAGCATACATACATACATACATACATAGACTCACGCCTGTTTCCCGGAGGGGTAGGCAGAGACTACGGAGCGCCATTTGCAACGATCTTGACATATCTCTCTTGCTTCATTCACTCCCATCAGATTACTCATGCATGCTCTTCTCTTCAGGGTGCTTCTAACCTGTCCTGTTTTTAGGATGTCTCCAATCTGGTCAGAGAACGTCCGCCTAGGTCTTCCCCTTCGTCCTGTCCCTTCCACACTTGCCTTATATATCTGCTTGGTCAGTCTTTCGTCATCCATCCTCTCCACGTGTCCAAACCATCTTAGCATACCTTTCTCGATGCTAGTCCAGCAGTGGACTGTTAAAGGCTGATGATGAGAAAAAAATTAAGATGCCCGAAGAAAGTCCGTAATTTAAGAACACAAAAATTTTCCTAACATAAAATGTAATTTACCCGTCTGTAGGGTTGATTTTCCCAACATTAGGCGGGCAAATCCTCGGGTCGCGGGTATACTGACGTCGTTACCGCGACCCCGTCATGAGTTTCGATACAGGAACACCGCGGTGTTTTAGTGCGTATGCCCCCCCGAATATCTAGAATCACTTGCCCCAAACTCGGTACAGAGTTGGCGGAGGGGTCCCTTTGAGGAACATTCCGTAACTGCATTTCATCGCGATACAAAAAAAAGGGGAAAATTCCTTAAGGTTAACTGGTAACATTAGGGGAATATTACCTGCCATCAGCGATAATTCACTATAGTGATAATTTTACCAACATCGGGTATTTTATTTTACACACCACCACACTCACACCCGTCTGACTTATGAAAGGAGGCATAACGGTTTTTCCTGGCAGTTACCGCAAAGAACTTATTAGATGCCATAAAAATATTTTTGAATTTAGAACCGTCCATGTAGAGAGAAAGCAATGGAATCTTAAGAAATTTATAGGAAAATATTGAAAAATAAGTTCAATGTCCACACCTATCTTCCTTCAAACTTACCCAATTTAAATGAGCATACCATCAAATGACAGAGCTCTTTTCAGCGCGTGTTTAAGGCCTTTAACGAAACGCCTACCTCAATAAGAAGCAGATATATAGAAGCAGAAAGTCATTGACTACGAAAATGTAAAAAATGTATGGGAGAAAACTGTTTTTGCATATAACTTGATGAATGTGCAAGTTAGATAATTTCTAATGCTTGATGACAAATCTACGCAGCGAGAGCTTTCATTTAAAAAAATAATCATCCGAATCGGTTGGGTAGAATGGGCTGGCCGACTCGTATTATAAAACACAAATTCTTTTTATATATAGATTATATGCAATGAAAGGTCATATTATTCCCCTTTGTTTAAAACTATTTTGCTTAATGTCCGCGACTGTTCGCAAAGCGGGTCAGATATGCCCAATGACCTTTAAGAGCATGTGCGTCGTGCATAATTTTTAACAGTCGTCAATGTGCTAGTCATATCTTAAGCGCTGAATGAGTTCATACTTTTCGGAAATGTCTAACCATCAGCACACATTATGTTTTGTCACGTAGTAAAAAGCAGCCTGCTCGTTGCTTTGCGTTTTGTTTTTTATATTAAATAACTAGCACTGTGCAAAAATCCTGTGCCGAAGACTTTATAAACATATTAGGAACAGACATAAAGAACGTTCCTATCTGTTGATAATAGGTATGTTACGATGTGACGTGTTTAACGATTGATATAATAATTAAAAAAAATTATCACTTGACATAATTTCAGTTCACTTTTATTTAATATTAGAGGATGACCGCATTTTTGTCCGATAATACGGGAATTTCGAAAAATCCCTTCTTAGTGCATCCCCAAGAAATATAGATACTTACATGCTAAATTTCAGCTTCTTACGCCTAATAGTTTTGGCTGTACGTTATCAGTCAGTTAATCAGTAAAGCAAAACTTTTATACATACTGACAATTGTAGTCAAGTTGCTCATAAAAAGAGAATTATACTTACGAGTACATATTGAAAATTACTTCAAATGAACGTTATACCAAAGGATATAATATCAAAAGAAAATTAGGTAAGTATATGAAATGTAACATTAGATCATAATAATATAAAATTATACTATCCGTTATATTATATAGCATATATTATATGAACATTATATTAACCTCTTGTATGCCGGAATGCCAGACACAATTAAAAAGCTATTGTGTCTCGCGTAGATCTGCGTTCCGGCATACAAGGGGTTAAGTAATAAATAATTCATATGTTATTAGGCTATATATTACCCACCCCAGCCTCGAAACAACTTTATGGCTCACACAATGTGTTGTCTCGTGTGGGATCGAACCTACAGTACTTGGCGCAATGTTGGTCGACAAAACCTCTTAAACCACCATGCCATGCGTTTAGCCAAATTATTTATTGGGTTGGTAGTGCAATCACTTATAATAAATTAATGGTTTAAAAAACACTAGGAAAACACGCTTTTATAAAGGCACCTAAAAACAAAAAAAAATATTATGGTTCGTTCAAGTTGTCTCTATTGCTGGGCTGAAGTGTATGTGCTTTTAATTATAATATTTGATTGTAAAAGCGTGAGGTACCATATTATTGTATTGTCATCAGAACTACATACAGCTGCCAATTTTCATTACGCTACGGACCCTTGAAAGAGGATTAAATTTTATTTGTTACCTTAGATTCCATTACATAGTTACATACATGTCGACCTAATAAAAGCGTGTTAAAAATTAAGTTGTTTCACTGTTTTATTAGCTTTCATGCATTAGCCACTCAACCGATAGACGTGCAATTAGCGTCATAATTAGGTATCTTGACAGAGATACATAACACCCTATACATATACAAAAAAGTACATGTGTATGTTTGTCCATTGTCTAGTACAAGTTCTGCTTAGTTTGAGACTAGATGTGGTAGAATAATATTGTTATCATTACAGCTGAGTATTTTTAGGAGTGACCGCCCATAGGCCATTTTAAATTCGCCCCGTGAATAAAAGTTGCAAATTCGCCCCGTTTTGAAGAGCGCCCGTACGCCCCTTTTCAAGGAGAAAATAATTATTTAATATTTTTTGAAGGGCCCATACGCCCCTTCCCTACAATTTATGACATTATTAATAAAACTAGTAGGGACGGTTAGACAAAACGAAGTTTCACTGGTTATACATTTTTGAATACTGAATTAGAAATATTGCTATCTGTGTTAGTATAGTGTTCATATTGCGTTATGTAAATTCAAATTATTGCTGAAGATGATGTAAAGAAGAAGTTATCTGTTTTTATTTACCTACCTACATATTTAATTTAGTAAGGTATTCTACGATCTCATTACACACTACTGCTTTTAAAATTTTAATGAGTTTTCCATATGAGCCTTTCACTGCCTGATTTCTGACCTTCTATTCATTTATGTTGCCCTGGTACTACCGATTGATAACTTAGTAGGTACCAGTTTTTTTAAAGACGCTTAACTTCTATTCATTTCTGCTATCCTGAAACTTATAAAAAAAAATCGTCATACAACGTTTTAATAAAAAAAAAATGGAGGGATGATTGAAAAAAATACATTACTGCGAGGCGTATCAATATTATGAAAAGAGGATCTACAAGAACAGTTCGATTATATATCTAGATGTGTTTAATTAGATAACAAATCTGTGATTTTATTTTTATTTACAAAACCCACATTTACTCTCTTTACCTACTATTTAATTTAATATAAAAATTTAGTTGCTTAGGTTCTTTTGCTGACCGTACTTTTACCAGCATAAGTACATACGGATACTAAGGGCACTAGTGTTATTTCACGGGGCGTATGGGCACAAATTCCTAAAAAGGGGACGAGTCTTGAGAGGCGTATGGCCTCGCACCCGCACTGAGTGGTAATCCTGTATCATGGCGAAACTTTGCAAATATCCAATCAATAGACACAAAGGTTAACCGTGTTGGAACGCATTTAAAATACAAAATGTCACTACTCCATTTCATGCCGACTAAGAAAACTCTACACGATGCTGATAGTATCTTTGCGAAGAGTTGGAAACTTCGACATATAACCCTATACCAGTCCGCCTGGCCGGCGTTCAAACTCGGTTTTGAGAATAGTTAGGACTTAACTACGATTTCTGATTATTAGAGAACCGATTAATAATTCCGAACAAGAAATCCGAAATAAAACTCTTTATAAAACTGGTACAAGGCGCACTATTGTAGCACAGCGCAGCAGTTGTCTCCTCATGGTCAAGTTGTCAAGGAGTCTATCTAAATATATTTGTCAACTACTACTAGGAAAGCATTTAATCATGTTAATATGCCCCTACAATCTACACGAGGTCTGCAAAACCGCAATTGGATCGTGTGTTATAAATCAAGTGTACGTATTAATTCGATTAGCCATGCATGTTACAGTTGTTACCTAACACTGATTACTTCACAATGCTCTCTATTTATGATGAATCTCTAAATATTACAGTTTAACATCAAAACTTTTCATGCTCAGATATTTTATGATCAATTCATTTTAGGTCATTCATCGTATTTATGAAATCGTATCAGTTTAAATTGGATTTTTGTTAATCCTTTCGTAATTGAAGCCTACTGTTATCGATTAAACGAGTTCTACTGACCTAAATAGTAGATTTACTGTTATTTATTAATCTGTTTTTATAGGTATTGAGGTTTAAATATTTATGTTCAATAACGTCTCAGATGCGAGTCTTATAAATAATACCGAAAATATTTTTATACTGGTTGGCAATTCATCACAGACTAGTCAAGTTCAATATAGACCGAGAAAATTGACTCATAACACACAAACACACTATGACACAGGACAAATCGCAAAGATCTTACTTAGGTGAGGATTGAACCCAACCAAATCTGGCTTAACCGACCAGGCGCGGTCGCAGCTCGAAATTTTGGAGGGGGTCACTCACTACACTAATAAAAAATTGGTGTCTGGATCGTCATTTATAGCGTAAATACTGGTAAAAATTTCGAAATACGTCGCCATTTTAAGGATTGTGAGTGGTTGGGGGGAGTCGGGTCGGGTCCCCCTCACCATTTTCACCCGCCGGAAATACTTGGTTCCTTTAGAAAAAATTAAAATTATATGCCCTCCAAACATCAGTGTGTATGGTGGTGCCAACTTCCACATTCTTCACACGGTACTAGTTTAATAAACTGAGGTTGACGGAGCCCTGCTTCGCAGGACTCCTAATTTCGGATTAAGGGTCAAAAGAGAACCTAACATAACTTATTTAGTTACTTCAATTACAGTCGCACCTAACCTAACCCTAGGCACTCGAAAGCAAAGGAATGATGCACAAATTTGACATTAGCTGTCAATATCATCCATCCAAGATGGCGGGTTGCGTATCGTTTCACGTTTTTGTCATAAAACCTAAAAATTACATTTGAAAAACTGTACTAAAGCATAAAAATTACGTTCCGTTTTGCATAATTGCCAAAGTATTTAAGAATTTTTAGAAATTGTTTAAAAATATTTAGACGCAACTCCGGCAGCCAAAATTACTTACTTACAAATTCAGGCGACTCGTTTTAAAATCCAACCCAAAATACTTATTATATTTGTAGTTTTTTTAATTATTCATGTAAATGTCTAAAAATCATTAATGTACATCAAATTTTACTTAATTAGCACATTTCTGTATAAAAATATTTAAAAAACGCCTTCTCCTGTAAAATTTAGTTTTTCTCGGTTGCGCTAAAATGGCGGGAAAGGCTCGGTATTACTTACAATGACTTACCATTATTATAAAATTATCATTAAATGAAGCACTGTTCTTCAAATTAAATTATAATGTAGTAACTAGTAAGTATTCGACAATTAAGTTATGTTTTAAATTTTCCTCAATCACAAAACTTAACAACAAGAATCACAATTCACAACTAAGTAAACAGCCTTTATCTTGAATATTTACAATAAACCGACAAATCACATTATTAGAATATTGTTAAACAATCTTTATCATAACGACGCATATCGATTTTGCTAGGATTACCAAAACTACGTAGGTAGTTCGGTTCCTTGTTTCTAAACTAGATGTAATTTCCAAGTTATTTTGGCCATCGCACGTAGTTCATAAAAACATCACTAGATAGAGTCAGCAAACAATAAATTTATCGCTGTTAGGGGATAGCTAGAAATTTCCTTTTATCATATGGAACATTTTTGAGATTTTTCAATTTGACCTTAGATTTTGGGGGGGGTCATGTCCCCTGTGACCCCCCCCCCCTTCGGACCACGCCTGTAACCGACAGCGTCGCGAAACAGTTAGTGTTGCCCAAATTCAGTCTTGGTCTTGCAGTCTTGGTCTTGTTCTTGCGTTTTTGCAAGACCAAGAACAAGACCGCGTATTTTTAGCAAGACCAAGACCAAGACTGATCGTGCAAGACTTGAGCAAGAACAAGACTAAGCCTGCAAGACTCTTGCGTCTTGCAGCTAGGACTTAGCGCTATTTCACGGAGTAGTTAGGTGTAACAGTTCGGTGTATAGGTACGCTTAGGAATTCTATGAGACGCAAAAAACTGTATCAAAGAATATGAAAAACTGGACTTATGCGCATTACGACTAATAGGTACCATAAACATTCGTGTAAATGTTGCCGCCGCGCCGAAATCACAACATTTGACACTATTTGATTGCCGCCACAGGGCGTAGGTAGACTCATGCAAAATAATTTCGAATTTTAAGAGTACCTACAGGTGTTCCAAAGAATAAATAAGTTTCAGAGTGCTTAGAATGAAAATGAATACATTATACTGATCACGCAAGCAGTATTATGATTAGGTATGTGATGAAGATGAAGACGTAATAGACTTTGATAAACTCTATGAATGTCCCTCGACGTCATCTGGATCTTGTCTTCAAGGCTTAGTGATAGACGAGTTGGAGGAGTACCTGAGAAAACCAAGAACTGCCAGCTCGGAAGACATTTTAGATTGGTGGAGGACGCATGAGACAGAGTATCCGACTTTATCGAAGATGGCCCGTGATTTTCTCTCAATACCTGCAACTTCAGTACCTGCTGAGAGATTATTTTCTAAAGCATCATTAGTAATTAGAAAACATAGAAATAGGTTAAGTGATGAGTCAGCCAGATGGTTACTTTGTATTAATTCTTGGTCAAAAGAATTGATATAAAGTAACATAACCTAATGATAAAGCTGTTGTGTACTGTTATGTTTGATTTGTGTTGTATTTTATTTTTTATTGAAATAAATGATAAATCGTAAAACTCTTTTATTAAATTTCATATAAGTTGAGGGTTCAATCTCTTTCTAGACAGATATTGTTCTTTAAAATACAGTCAAGTTATTGTAATTAATTTGTTTTTTTTACATGTTTTAGCAAATGTAAGCTTATAAATCATAAATGTTTATTAAGAAACAGTTACTTCCATGGAAAACGACATATAGGTCAGTTGATTTTTCGAATTTCTTATCAAATCTTCAGTTATTTATTAATCTGCTTGATCTTTACTATGGCTGTGTTAATTCAAGCTCACAATGTTCCAATTCTAATACGTTTTTCTAAGATTTAAAAACTTTAATAAATAGTAATAGACTGATAGGTAATTGCAAGACTTGCAAGACTCTTGCTGCAAGACCAAGACCAAGACCAAGACTGGGAGCGCAATACCAAGACCAAGACCAAGACCAGGTGTATTGGCGCAAGACCAAGACCAAGACTAGCTAAGTCTCGTCTTGTTCTTGCATTTGGGCAACACTAGAAACAGTAGACCAACATGCGAGTCATCAGATTTTTTTCGTTAATATAAAGGTCACTTTCATCTTTACAAAGATTTCTACATTTGATTTAAATAACTTAAGTTTGTAATCATAACAATTTCAATTAAAAAAATGGATGCATATTGTGACGCATGATGTCGAAATTGCTACTTAGGTAATCCTTTCTAAAATTAAACCACATACGGCATTTGAATACAAAAAATCTATTAATATTTCGGCAATGTTTCAACATCGCTGCAACTAAATTAGTGTGCATTGTAATGCACGCTAACATAAATTTCTAAAAAAGCGATGTGATAATCGTTTTATTCTATTTATGCCGCCGACTTTGTTTACTCTAAACAGATGGAGCAACGTTCAGCAGTGTACTGCATGTAATAGCTTCAACCACGGAATACACTTTGTGTGGTAAAATTTGATCAAATTGTAGATTTAATACCGATTGATCTTTGTATTTCGTTGATTGAAAATTTGTAGACAGGTCCCACTATCAAACAGGATTTATTTTATAGTGGGAGGTTATTTTTTAATAAGATATCGGGACAACAAATCTGCAAGATATTAATAAAGACTATAGGAATAATGACTATAGGAAGAATTTTTAATTTGATAAGCATTTTAAGACAAACATACATAGCTGTTTTACATGCAGGCGATTTTTAGCGGCGATAGCCTAGTGATGTACGTAACGGACTGCCGAGACGATGGTCTCGGGTTCGATCCCCAGGTAGGTACCCCGGGCACACACCTCTGACTTTTCGAAGTTGTGTGTATTAAAAGTGTTAATTATCGCTTGCTTAATAATGTGCCCGGTAGATGGCAATAGACTCGCTCCCTATTACATTGGGTTCAAATGTTGGTGGGTATACACCTCTGCCTAACCCTTCTGGGATAAAAAGCGTGAAGTTATGTTACGTTGTTATGTGTGAGATTTTTGCATGTATTGTGAAATTTATATGGCAGAGCATTTTCTGCTATGCTCATGACATAATTTTATGTTCAATGCTGTGCTGTGGTAGTTTGTATAGTTAAAAAATGTCTTCTAAAGATAAGTTGACGTTATGGCATTAGTGTCATTATACAGCTGTTGCCTCGACCCCTAACATTGAGTTACAGTAAAAATAACATGTTCCCTTTCTCCTTTGATCGTGGGTCTCATAAGTGGGCGTGAAAAAGGTGTACCATAGACCATCAAGGTGAGGTCCATCATGCTATATTTATTGTCATGCTACTGGGATATGATAGGCAACAATAAATAGATTTTGAAGTGTTTAAACTATAAATATATTTTTAAATAATGCCTCCTCGTTATGTACACGCCGCTTTATATGCAAAATGAAACAATTCAAAGATTAAACTTTCTCGATAATGTAGCTTTTGCTTTTATTGCATTCATGGTTATGTACGCACCTAATTGCAATTGATAGTACGTCTTGCAACGTGATGCAATTTACAAATGATCGTCTATCACTTATGTAACATTTCTTGTGGAAGTTTTATTGCCGATATAAGGATATAGGACGTCTAAAACTGTTTTTTGTACGTACTAATAGAAGCATGGCCAACTTTTACTGTGAATGTCTGACAGCTCTAGACAATATCGAAGTCGTAATCGTGCGCCAAAATTCTTATCATATATCTTGTTAATGCAATTGAATGACGTGTCGTGTCTTGGGCAGACATGTTATTAAACAGACAGTCCAGACCAAGGAGCCATTATTCTATAACAGATCCTTGGTCAAGACAGTCGTTTGCGACCTTCATTGATAGTTTTGTCATCGCTATTACTAAATAATTAAATCATAATTAATATTTTAAAACCCAACCCTTTGAGCGCGCTTTTATATTATAAAGCTAAGATGTGTCAGTTGCATAATATCTTCCGAAATACCCAAAGTTGCAGCGAGGCTATTTTTGTATTTGGATCTCTATCATGAAGACCATGATAGAGATCCAAATAATTTGAGTCTCCCTTACAGGCAAAACCCATTAAAACCACTGCTGTGGCGATCGGCAACGCGAGCAGCGCCAGGCGAATCACGGTTAGTATATTTTGCTACAACCCTGAAAGGAGCCTCGAAACAGGGGCGGATCCAGTTGAAGGTTCCTCAAACCGAAATAAGCCTGTCCCCCAAAATAAAATCCCACACTTCGCCAGTTATGTTTCGGTCCCAATGTAATAGGGAGTGAGCCTACTGTCATCTACCGGGCACATTAATAAGCGAGCGATAAATTAACATTATTAATACACACATAACTTTGATAAGTTAGAGGTGGGTGCCCGAGGTACCTGGGGATCGAACCCGAGACCATCGTCTCGGCAGTCCGTTACGTACACCACTGGGCTGTCGCCGCTAGAAGTACCTATTTAAAATACACAATTATTTGTACCTCTAGCAATTCCCAGCGCGATGTACCACTCCGGATCCTTCGACGGTTTCTTTTCATAGTGCTTCAACAATTTGTCCAAAGTAATAGATATTCTGTAAACTTTTGGCACATTGTAGATAAAGTCTTGCGTATCAAAATACGGATATATTCCAAAGGCACCGGCTAAAAATGCTATTGTAAGCAAGACGGTATATTTTGCGTACATTGTGAAGAAAACTGGTCAATTACTACGAGAGTAATAAAGGCTATCGTTAAAATAAAACCACGACATGGTGTTAACTGATTGGACCATTTGTTTCTATTTGATTGAAGTTTGCCTCCGTTCTAATTTACCAAACTCATGGCGAGAAGATTACGTTTTTGAAGAGGTTTTAACAAAGTATGGTGCCTTTATTGTATTGTAGTGGGTATCAACTGAAGGAAATTATGCTTAGTCGTATCAAAAGGAAAAAGATAATTAGGATAATTGCAAAAAATAAAACTTTAATATAATTTATACAAGTCCATCTAGTCCTGAAGTAGGCCGGGCTTTAAACATATGTATATCAACCCTCGGTATCTTAATATCTATATTAGTCTATTGAAATGTTATTTTTTTTTCAGAAAACGCAATTTTATTTTATACATATCTAGAGTGAGTTAGTAAAATGTTTAATCCCAAGTTTGAGGGGTCGCAGGCTCGCAGCCCTTGCCCTGCGGCCGCCATCTTGGAAAGAGTGGTACAAATGGGTTTTCTGGTTTATCTGGCAAACTATTGGCCGTACAGAAAATTTGCAAAATATGTTTTCTTGCAAATTAAATTCTCTACAACTTTGCTTCCGTAGCATTTAGCCGTAAAATGAAAGATTACAAAGTTACAAACGAAAATAGAATGTTTGCAACAAATTTTCTTTTCAATGTGTTATAATTTTTTCATCAGCAATAAATAATGCATTTAATTTGTCTTTTCTTCTTCCAAACAAAATCCGGTCTTCCAACTTGAGACTCTGCAGTACGATAAGGTCCAATTTGCATTGTTTGTACAATGTTATACTTAAATTATGGACATTTGGAGGTTCTCTTTAGGTAGGGACCTAATAAAAAATTTACGATTATAGTTCAAGAATTAGGAAATTTGAGTGATTTGTTGTGCATACTGTTGTAACATATTTCTTTAATTTAATTAGTTACATGCATTTGAAATTTAGCATTACTAGTTTAAACTAGCGTAACCAAAGTAAATGTACCAACGAGCTGATTTTGCAACATATAATGGTGTCCATTAATTTTATTTGTCGTGATATTGTAATCGTGTATAGACGAAAATTGTTAACCTACTTTTGAAACATCTGTTCATACAGATCCCTATATATTAAATGCAGTCACGACTGTTCAACCTCCTCGCGAACGTCAAAGATTTGCGGCACAACATAAACGATTTGTCAGTAATCTGTAGATCATGAGGGTATTATCTAAGATATTATGTCGTAATTAATCGCGATGTATCCTTGCTACTCACTATAAAACGAAGAAGCTATTCATGTGTGTGTCAAAATCTTGAAAGTTACAGCGAGAGGGGCCGCATGTGGTCTTAAGGAAAGGGCGCGATTACACCGCACCGACAGACAACTTCCACTGGCGCACTTGCGTTCACGTATTTTTTGCGATGCAGAGAATTGTATCGGTAAAGTTGTGCTCTCTTTGTCGTGTCAGTGAAAAGACTCTTAAGTTGGAAAGAGAGGTGTTTAGTGAATTTTAATTGATATTTTGCATGTCAATCAAACCATGGCTGTGTCGCATCAGTGGTTTTTACAGTGGTCGGCGCCGCCGATGCTCATTGCGGATATTACTAGTCGGTATAATAACGTGAATGATCGGTGGAAAGATGTCAATCCCAAATGGAGTGACCGTTTGGAACTGCCTGAACAAAGTGATGATAGACGTAATAATTATTCTAGTGACGAGAGACCTGAAAACAATCGTTATAAAATGAACTCCGATAGATATAAAAATAGCGGTGAGTGACGTATCCATATAATTTATTATATACGCAATAATTCAATCTTTGAATATTGTTTGTTGAGAGTATAGATGGTTGTAAAAATGATGAAGTATTTTGTGTTCGTCAGATTTAGTTCGATGGAAATCGTTTAACTATTTTCACAAAACGAAATCGAGAAATAGTTTAATTTATGCATTATTAGAAAGTAAAATGTTGGAAATTTCTCCCAAGTTCTTACTTTATCTGTGTATCTTGACTGACTGACAGACAAGGTACAGCTAAAACTACTGGGTGCAAGAAGCTGAAATTTGGCATTTATGTCCTTTAGGGAGCGTAGGGATGCACTAAGAAAGGATTTTCCGGAATTCCCACGGAATCAACAGGAAACGATAAGATTTAAACAAAATGCGGGCATCTTTTTATATATATATATTTTAAAATCTTTATTTGAATTGGGGTTTTTATCCATGTGGATACGCCAAACCCATCTTGCCTTGTACATTAGGACTTACAACTAAAATATTATACAGGGTTGTATTTAACTGTTAGTCAAAAATACTAATTTTCCACCAAAAATACTAATTGCACCACTATGATAAGTTGACGGAGCCCTGCTTCGCAGGGCTCCTATTTTTGGGAGCAGGGTCATAAGAGAACCTAACATAACGTATTAAGTTTTCTGAGTGGATAAGTTTCCCGAGCGGACGAAACTTTTCATACCTATCAAATGATATTTTATAAAAAGATCATCATATTTGGTGTACAAATAGTATTTTAGTGTGCAAGTCAGTATTTTAGTGAAATAATAAAGTTTTTTTGCGTAACTCACTTTAGTGTGTTACATAACATTTTTGATACGCTGTTAAAAATATCCCTATTATAAATACTTAAAATAGTTAATCAGCTGACACAATCTTTTTCCTAGGGTTGGTTTTGCTAAATTTTTTTGCACTAACCCTACCTCTAATCAATTCAACTGGAAATCTTTTATTAAAATTACCGTCTCGTTCCGGTTCCTAACACATTCCATCAGCAAATGCTGCACATCTTCAATGACATTGCACGAGCTGCAGTTAGATGAATTTGCTTTTTTAATTAGAAATGCAAACTTTGCCGATGGAAAGTGGCCGGATCGTAGCCTTAAGGCTAAGTTGACACAGCTTCTACTTAAATCACAATTATCAAACCAGGGAAAACGAGGAAGGTCGCCCTTAATTGTCTTGTGCCAAATTCATGTTTCCTTAGTTTTTTATATTATAAAGCTAATATTCTATAAATTCTGGTTAGAATAATAAGCGATCCACGGGTGGCAAGACGAACAGTCTTAGATTAGTCTTAGGTACCAGTACCAGGTAACGCCCGGACGATGATGATGGCCTATTCATTCAAACTTATAATCGTTAGCCAATTTTGTATATTTTTTTATTTAAAACTCGGACTCCTTGAATAAAACTAAAAGTTTTCACGCAAATCGGAATCAGTAATTTTTGACAACATAGGTACCTACTACAGAAATCAATCTTAAAATAAACACTGTGCGCTGTGTTTTGTCTTTAGACCTTATGCACGAAAGCATTATATATAGCAACATAAATAGTATTAAATTACGACATCATTGAGGAAACCATCTAGAAAATAATACCTAACGTTTTTCGATCAACAAGCTAAGCTACATAATGCTTTTTTATTTCTAAAAAGGTAGGTATTTTTTTATTGTGGTCGATAATGAGTTGTAAATACCGAGTTCTAAGCCAAACTCTTTTGCATGAATGCTGTTTTTTACATGATATATTACAATGCTTGTCAATATACCTTTTTATTTCGTGTTTATATTATTTCCGTACTATGTATTTATTACCGTAGTACCTATCTCAGCCGTCTTTGTGATTTTTATTTGTTATATTTAATTCTATTATTATTCGTTGTCCAGTGGATAGCGTATGCGACTGCTGATCGGAGGTCCCGGGTTCGATTCCCGGGTCAGGCAAAAGTGTTACTTACTGGGTTTTTCCGAATTCTCAGGCAGCACGCAGTCTGGTGATGTGCCCGGTAACGGCAATAGGCTCGCCGTTACGTGGAACCTAAAAATTCATGGCGATATGTGGGTGTAATGTTCCACCTCTGCCTACCCCTTCGGGGATACAGGCGTGAGGCTTTAATAAAAAAACATATATATTTAATTCTATAACGCTGGTATTGTGAAAGTTTTTAAAACGATTAATAGTAAGGTACACAGCATATGGTATGATGTATACAAATTGCATAGGTTTAAAACCGTTTATAAATAGTACACAGGTGCCGGTTATCTTTAGGTGCCACATAGAAAGAACGAACAAAGTTAGCCCCGTGGAGATACCATTAGTCTGCCAGATAGTACGGAATTCAATATTCGATCTATAGATAGATCTGTAGATTTTATATTCGTTTTTGACATAAGCTCCATGGAAAATATGTCAAACAAGAATCTCGAATCTCAAAATCCATGTATGGATCGAATATTGAAAATGGCCGATAGAGAATATCGGGTTCAAACCTACGGCACGCAGCACTGGCTTTTCGAAGTCATGTATGTAGTAGATTATTAATTATAGCCTACCCCGTGCCTCAGAGAGCATGATTTGCCGTCGGTACCGGCTGTCAAGAAAATCTTTGACGGTCGTTACGGGACCTTAGTACCTTGGAACATACTGACACTGGTCTAAGCCATGGAATATTGTCATCGCTCTGAGTTGCGGTACTTACGGTGGTCACGTTGTTGAAAAGTAAGCGAACCCCGGTATCTAAGACAAAGCAACCGAAATAATGCTTCAACGATGATAGAATTGTCACTATACCTTGCCCGCATTCTAAATATTAGGTCACGGTCTGTAGACAAACAATGTAAGTAAACAAAAAAAAACAATGTAGGCAAATTTCTAAACTGAAGCTAATCTATATTATTCTTGAATAATAAAAAAAATGCTTCTTGACAATTTTTTTATTAGTTGAAGGAGCGCCGGTTTAGTACTGCGCATATTGTTTTCTATTTGTGATTTATTGTGATAAAAATGTTTCGTAGCTTTTGCTGTCTTTACCTATATATTATGACTAGAGGACGCCAGCAGCTACGCTTGCATTTTTTTTTAAATTTACCCGTTTTGGCCGATCCCGTGGGAATTTCGGGAAATCCCTTCTTAATGCACCCCTACGGTACCCAAGGAACATACATGCCAAATTTCAGCTTCCTGCACCCAATAGTTTCGGCTGTAGCGTGTCTGTCAGTCAGTCAGTAACGCAAAGATTTTATATATTAAGATACTGTAACCATATTAAGATTCATTGCTTTTGGAAGTTCGTTTATGTAGATAAGGAAAAATAGCGACCCAAACACGCTTCCTTGTGGTACTCCGTATTTGGCACGCAATTCGTTACTAGATGGTTGCTACAAAAGATGTCTTGGAATGTGGAAAGCTTCAGCTTCAAAAGTCTTTCTGAAATATGTTCAGAGCATGATAAGAAAGCGAATCATATATTTTTATGACTAGTTAATTGAATGTAGTATATTGTTTTCGTGACGTTACTTACACCAAATGTATAAGTATAAAAACGTTTCTTTCAATTGTATAAAATAAGTATATTAATTATATATTAAATTAATTATTTATTTATGTAATTTATTTTATTTACTTACTAAGTTAGTCGTTGCCTGGAGAAAATCTAATATAATATATCTAGAGCAGCGACGAATAAAGATGAATAAACCACAAATATAATTCGCAAAATTTCGTAATAGGAACTGTTTGTCAGAACCAAAATAATCCTAGCGATGACCTTTAAAAGAAAAAGTTAATTATTTAGAAAGGAGATGTACCATTTGGCCATACATTATGGGCCTGGCACGGCCAAACACGACACCGTGTGTGTTTTGAAGATAAATGACTACTCTGTTAACCTGTATAATTTATTTTTAAATAACTTTTGGTGGAAATAAGATACGAGATATTTGAAATGGCCATTATTCCACAACTAAATATACCTCAAAATTGAATTTGAACATAAATATAATACCTTGATGTAAATAAAGGTATGTCTTTGCGTCATAAAGAAGAAAAACTACATAAAGAGAGGCCAATAATAATGAATAATCACCTGTGTACTAGGGAACCTCGTATTATGTATACTCGTCCAAAAAAAACTAACCACAATCACAAACACCGCTGCATATTCTTAGCATGGGTAGAAGGTACTGATCATTATTATTGAATTTATATTCAATTACATTACATTAAAACCGTACGAAAACACCAATAAATCAGAGCAAAATATTTACGACGCGCAGTAGCAACACGAATGAAATAACAGATAAAAAATGTGTTGCAAATGGTTTGAAAAAATATTTCTACTATCGATTAAAAAACAAAACGATTTAAACAGTTTAATAATTATGGAATATATAATAAATTATACATTTCTTGATTTTTTTTACAAATATACCTACTTATAAAGTAAATAAAATATATTGTTTTCTAATATAATAATAAAAATATTATTTCGTTAAAACAATTTCTGCCTACCATACTTCATTTTATTTTTAATGCTGGCAACATAAGACATCCATCCGCTACTACCATAGCCTATTCAAAATAATAATCTTTAAAAACTAAATTCTTTCACCGAACTTCTATCAAGAAACGAAAACGATGTATAAATTTAAAAAAATATATGTTTAATTTCAAAGATTCACAACTTTCTGGCCGCTACAGGCCGTATTTGGTACTTCTCCTTTATTATTATTCTCTTCACGTTACTATATTGGACATCAATATACTTTTGGCGTTCCTCAAGGCGGCATTCTCTCTCCTCCTTTATTTTCTATTTTTATAAATCTCTTAACTCAAAATCTTCAGTGCGCTTATAATTTCTATGCCGATGACTTGCAGATTTACTCCCAAGTAACTGTGGAACACAGCATTGAGGCGATCGACAAAATCAATAACGACTTGAACGCTATATTGTTCTGGTGTCGCAAGTTTGGGCTAACCGTTAATCCTAGTAAGACACAAGCCATCATTGTAGGTTGTCAATGGATGTTAAAAAGAGTTGACTTATCGACCCTGCCGCCCATAACCTTTAACCGGACCACCGTCGATGCATGTCCTGCCGTCAAAAACCTTGGGCTACACATAGATACCACGCTGAATTGGCAAGTCAAGGTAACTCAGGTGAGTCAAAAGGTCACCGGTGCTCTGTGCTCTCTCCATGGTCTAAGGAACATTCTACCACCACTACACATTTACCATCCGAGACAAGGAGCAGTCTGCTTGTGCAGACTTTAATTTTCTCCCTCGTCGACTATGGTGATGTATGTTTCTTTGAGCTGAATGCAGATCTCCTTATGATAAACCTGGCCGTCTTCTAAATAACTACATTCGATTCATTTTGAATCTTCGCAAGTATGACGATGTGTCTACTTATCATAACCATCATCATCATCGTCCTAGCGTTATCCCGGTTGCATCCAAGATCTACACGCCTTGAAGCCCGAGGTCCGCTTACACTGGTCTAACCAGATATGACAGAATATCAACTTTTCCACAGAGCGACTGTCGTCTGACCTCTGCAACCCAAAGGGATAGCGATATTCCATGGTTTAGACCAGTATCAGTTTATTTGAGGGTACTGACTCCCCGTAACGACTGTCAAAGATCTTCATGACGTATAACCGTATATCCATCCATTGTCTAAAACTTTCGCATTAAGACTGTTACTATATTTTATCAATAGGTATAAACTTTATAGAACTCAGATCTCCCACTTGCATCCTGAACGTATACACTGACAGTGAAATACTTACTAATTTTATACAGAATATTATGTCAAATATAACAAGCTCTACTTAGTTTGGGACTAGATGGTGTTGTGTGAATGTTGTAGAATATTATTATTATTGTTATTAAATATGTATATCTAGTAGCCAAATCCATGCATAGATCAAATATTGATACCATAGCAAATAACAGCAAAAGTAAAGACCAAATCGACTCGCTACTCGTTATTTTATTTGCATATGTCGGCACGTGTTTGCACTCATTTAATGTTACATGAAATATTTTAACATGACCTTCACCCGTCACTATCTAGGGCAATGTGAAAGTACTGAATGATAACTTGTACACTAAGCTAAAATAGATTTCGATCAAATGTGTCGATAGTGAAATTTGGACACTACAGGAACAGGGTAAATTGACAAAATAGAAAATACTTTTACGAAGACGGTAAATAACTGACCGTTACTAACTGAGTTTAAGTGCTCTTCAGACTGCATCATTTCACTGAGCAAAACTAGATTACTGCTCAGCTATCGCAGAGAGCATCACTATTTTATGTAATCAAACTTTCATTTAAATACGTGCAACCAACCAACGATGTATTAACGTGCAAATAGTTTATTATTATTATTAAGTTATTTAAATCCCTCTGTTTTTCAATATTCTCTGAATCTATTGGAAAGTGCCATTCAGTAATTTTGGATAATCTAGTTATACAATAATAACATAACAAGGAGACATTATAAAATTAAGCATAACATTTCAAATTAAAACATTCTCATATTAGTTATTATTATTTAAATAATTATAAAAGTCACTCATTTTCCGTCAACAGTCTGCTATACTGCTGAACCGATTTAAATAAATTTGATGCCGAGTAAGAACTCTAAGTTTTCAAGATATAGGTAGAGCGTTGCTGATTTCAGCAGGAATGGGCCGGCTCGACCGCGGAAGTACTAGCCTCTCACAGAAAATCGACGTAAAGTAACAGTTCCTAACCTGTTGCGTTTCGTTCGGTGAGTGAGAGTACCGGAGGCCCTATCCCCTATTCCTTCTCCCTCATCCCACTCCTCATCCTATCTCTTTTCCCAACCCCAAGGGGCGGCAACGCACTTGTGACTCCTGTGGTGTTGCTTGTGTCCATGGGCGGCGGTAATTGCTTACCATCAGGCGATCCGTCTGCTCGTTTGCCGCCTATTACCATAAAAAAGTAGGAAATCTTAACCAAATAAAGTTACGACAAAGGATAACGAAAAAAATACTGATTACGTCTAAGTAACAAAAGTATTAACTCTGGTTTATAACAGAACAAGGATTATAGTTCGAAATTTAGTTCCGGCGTAAGCTGTGTGTAATGGTTACATATACTAACAAATTCCAATTGCAAGAAATTAAGACCTTCTTTAAAAGTGTTTTCCTTATTTTAGTAATTGCAAAACTGCCCGCAATTAAATAGACAAACATCCATAAAATAATATTCAATATTCTTCACGTCACCAGATTTTACCGAAAAAAATAAATAAATTAACCTGTTCAGCCATCATTAAAAAAGCGTAACTAACGCTTGATTCACGATAAAATGTATGATTTTAATTAAAATAATCATAAAAACAGTTTTTAATATTCTTGTGAATATGGGATTACAACCAACATCCAAGACGATTGGATATAGTTGTAATTTTAAATACTCGGTTACAAAATGCACCGCAACTGATCTTAACAGCTCTGCAGCTATTTGAGTAATATTCATACGTTGTTAAGGTCTTGTGTTATATCTTTAGATGATCTTAAATATCTTTGATGTGTTTTATTGTTACTGTATTGCGTGTGATTGGCATTTGTATTAACTAGCTAAATATTTTTTTATATCAACATTAACCATTTATTTATAATGATTGGTTATCGCATATTAATATTTTAATCGTTTCATTACCATTTAATACTGTGATACTCAAGCAATCAAATCGAGGGAACGTAGATGATAAATAAGTAAAAAGCATAGATAAAACTGTTTCATACGACTAGGTTATAGCCGCGGCCTCGCACGAATGGGTGTCGGTCATCGCAGAAACAGTTAGCATATGCTATTCTTACATAAACTTAGGTACTCCTAAGTTTCCTCAATTCGCTCGAAAGTTTTTGTGACATTCTCACAAAAGTCACAAAATGTCCATTTTATAATAGTAGTATAATGAAGAATGATTTACGAGTAAATATTACTATTGGAATGTGCAGTCCGCTTTTCAATAAATATTTTCACGCTTTCGCTAGTCATTAGCTGTGCAAATCGTATTATTTAGTGTTTTATCTCTGTTTTGTCAATAAGATATGCAAAGTCTGCTTTTAAAAAAAGCTAGGTACCTATTATACATATGTACAGCAACAGTAAGGGTTCTGTAATGGTACGTAAAACACCTTTATTGCTTTTCGTCTATAAGTTAATAAAGAGGTTAGCTAATCATCTTCATCATCATCATCGTCCTATCGAAGCCCGGCGTCACTTACTGGTCTAACCAGTTATGACAAAATATGTACATATTAGCTTTTCCACAGAGCGACCTGACCCTCACAACCCATAGGGTTAATCGATTTTAAACTTTCGCGATTTGTATACATCATACAATATTATTTAGCGGGTCTTAGTCGCGATAATTTACTTATTTAAGTGCATAAATACCTCTGTTATTCTCCTACGTTTCTACCGGCTTGCAACAGTTGTGGTCGCGGAGGGACTGATGTCAGCTCAGCGCCGTCCTTTTTAAATAAGTAATCCCATAGGGTTAGCGATATTTCAAAGATTATCATGACAGCCTGGACCATTTCTGTGGCCTGGACCGACGGTTAAACGGAGTTCTCTGAGACACGGAGCAAGCGATAACTAACAATTTAATACGCACATAACTACTGCGTGGTAGGTAGTCTGTTGATATCTCCACTAGGCTATCGCTGCCTTTTTATAGGTACTAAATAGTCATAAGGGGCCATCTATAAATTACGTCACATGTATGGAGAGGGCTCGGGGGTCGATGAACTGTGACATTGCAGGATAAATGAGATGGTGATGTATGAGAGCCACTGTGACAAGGACGGGTGTGAGGTCAATACATCATGAACATCGTGTAGCGTAATATATGGATGGTCCCGAATTATTGATGCACTCCACTTATAAATAAATCAAAAGCATAATGCTCATTACACAAACATTTGGTCAGGATGAGCTTCGTACCAATGAGCCAATAACGTCTCGAAGGAGTTTATTGCCAGTTGATCAAATTCTTAACGATCGAGGCCGGATAAGGAAAAATGCTCTTACCCAGTTTGTCACTTTTCTTATCTTATTTTTATGACGAATTTCTCCCTTATACTTTGCTACAAACTGTAGCCACTTTTTAACAAAGAGTGAGACCGGTGTCAGTTTCAATTCTGCCATGTTCAGACCGGTAGTATTGAAACTGACAACGGAATGGTTATGAAATATTTTTATAAATACCTCCGGCGGTTCGATTTCTGATTGTGGCCTTATCATGGAATAAAAAGTAAAAAAGACTAAATAATGTAGGTATAATCATATTAAAATCGAGTGTATAAAACACAGTGAGAGTTCCAAATTGTCTGTCAGGATATACAACACGTACCTTTATTTCGAGTTACTGATATCTCGGCATTGTTGCAAGCACCGTAATCATGGATGTAATATAAAAAGAAATAATTTTAGATGGGCAATTTAATTTTTATAAAATATTTAAGTAAAAAATATGTAAGCTCATTCTTTTAGAGATCTCTGATCTTAATTTCTAGACTTACTTAATATAAAAACAACTCTACTTACAAACAAACACCATGTACCTAAGCGACCAACAGCTAAATCAATAATATATGGTGCCCTGTAACACAGGTATTCTTATACCTATCTCAAGCACCAGTCTCTCACAAATGCAGCACCGTCATTGTTAGTATGTAATATTAGTGTTTAAGTTAACCATTTGTGAAGAGAAAATAAATAAAAAATTATTATTATTATTATATATCATTAAATGGTGATGGGACACGAATGCGAATTCGATATAACGCGACAATTTTATAGCATGTTTCGGCTATCGTCAATCGTCGTCGTCAATCGTAGAATTTTCGACTCATTCTAGACTTTCAAGGCTTTCCTGTCAGTTTTCGTAGCTTGACAATGGAAAATTGCTTTGTAACCATGTAAATACAATAGTACAATAACAAAAACCTCACTCTATTTTAGAAAATAATTGTTACGGTATGTCCCAACTTATATAGTACAATAAGTTTTTGAAGCTTGCGGAGTCGATTTCAGCAAATCAATGTTCTTTAGTACCTAAACACAATACTAAAGTAACAAAAACTTTACCCAATATTAGAAAATAATTGTCTCGGTATGTGCCAACTTATATAGTACAACAATGTATTTTTTTTTTATATTTATTGTATTTTGCCACATTTATTTTAATTTTATGGTAGTATGTACACCTGTACAACGGTGGTCATAACCTGTGTTGTTCCTGTTCTCTACCTGTGAACCATAAGGTAGTGCAGATAAATGTGGTAGGTGCAATTTAACAATGAAGTTAGAATTCACTGAAACAAAATTATTACTACCAATAATTTGTTTATTTACCGGATACCCCAGTTGTAACACGAAGCTAAATCGATTTAACTTTGTACCAACAGTTAACTGAGTTATTAAAATACCTTAAGTTGTTATTAGACGCAAATAGTTCTACGAATTATGGCATAGCGTTGTTCACACGCGCTACGTAATATCAATATGTAGTTTCTAAACTCATTCGAGTATAATAATTATACACCTTATGGGTTATTAGCATTGATTACCAACACTTATTTACGATTTGGCATAATCGTGTAAACAGTAATTGTTTCAAAACATCGTTACCGTTCATTCGGTGATTGAGTTATTATGAGGCGATTTAATCCATGTATGCACATAAATTGCAGTTATAGTCAACCAAGCAATTATTGCTTTCAAGTGTAATATTAATTAATTTGTAACTGTAAATACCGATAGCCTTGCGGAGAGACCAACAGTCTGTCATGCTGTGCACAAATAACTTTTCGGAGTTATGTTATGTTGAATTATAAATTAATTATCGCTTGTCCCGCGCCTCGAAGAGCACGTTTGGCAGTCGGTCCTGGCTGTCATAAAGATCTTTGACAGTCATTGTAGGGAATCAGTACCTACCTATTAGGTAACAAGTTGACATTAGTGTAAACTATGGAATATAACTATCTCTTTGGGTTGCGCAGGTCAGATAGGCAGTCGCTCTGCGGAAAAGCTAATACCTAACCACCCTCCTAGCGTTATCCCAGTTTCAATCTGGGGGTCCGATTACTAGTCTAACCGGATTTGGCTGAATATTAGCTTTTCCACAAAGCGACTGCAAGCCTTTATGGTGGTCGGTCGGCATTTTACAATAACTTATACACATCATGATCCTCCTAGCGTTATTCCAGTTAGAAACCGGAGTCTGCCTTTCTAGTATGATCGGATTTGACTGAATATTAGGTTTCCCACCGAGTAACAGAAACTGCGAACTTATTAAGAGCAAGGCTGGTATTAGGTGTAAATAGTTAAATTCAGCTTACGCGATATATACCGCGCTTATATTACTCATGTAATTTCAGCAGATCTACGTATCGATTTACACCTAATAAAGTTGAAAACTTGTTTGTCTGAATATACTTATGTCAGCAATTACGAATAGAATATAAAAACAAATGTCTGCAGCTAAAATTCCAATGATTTAATATGGCCATAAGCTATGTGTCATCACGCTACAAAATTTGGGAGCGGTGTAAAAAAAATAAGCACTTTAGCGAACAGGGTCAGACGGTGACAAACCACGGCACAGCTAGCATACAGTGACTAGATGTTACCTGTGGCGCCACCTATACACAGGGTGTAACAAGACCCATCACCAAGCCGAAGTAGACTCATTTTGGACATCATACCAATTCATACTAAGCAAAAATTACAACTGGGGAACGATTTTTGAATTAGACTCATTTTATTAGACCGTAATTATTAATGCGTGCGTGCAATGCTCGAAATACATACTTATCCACTGGGTCATAAGACATCTAGAACGTATTCGATTTTGTACCTAATTAGAAAAATCATATATTGACTTTGATAACCAATATCTCCAGAACCAGTGATTTCCCAGGCATGGTGCCGAAGTACACTATGGGATTTCAGTTTTTTTAAGGGTCTTTTTACACCCTGTATAAAGTACATTTTGTTCACTGGCATCCCAAGTAAAATCATTTGTAAATTAATAGAAGGAGTTGGCCTACTACACGACGCTGGCCAGATGGGTTGACATAGGGCTTGTTTGCGAGTTTCCCTTCTCTACTGCAACATACTATTAACATTGTGTATTTGTCCTTACTCGCCTCTTATAGCATCCACAGTGTTAAATGGGTACCCAGGCCACGGTAGTAGAGTCTTGCTGATTTCAGCATGAATGGGCCGGGTCGACCGGGGAAGTACTACCCTCTCACAGAAAATCGGCGTAAAGTAACAGTACTTGAACTGTTGCGTTTCGTGCGGTGAGTGAGAGTACCGGAGGCCCTATCCCCTATTCCTTCTTCCTCATCCTATCACTTTGCCCAACCCCAAAGAGGCGGCGGTAATTGCTTACCATCAGGCGATCCGTCTGCTCATTTGCCGCTTATTACTATTAAAAAAAATGGGATAGTGACACTTTGTATTCTAAATCTTTCAATATTCAGAACTGTGGCATTGGTTACTTTGTACAGCTTTGACTGAAGAGTGACATTGGCCACGTTTTACAGCAACAATTGACGCGGGCGAAACCGCGGGTGAAATCTAGTGCACAAATAAATCTTACAATGTAAATGTAGAATACAATAAGAACAACAGTTTATTACATCATTAAGAGTCTTTAAGTACTATTAATTTTATTACGTCGTTGGATTTCGTAACAAGCTACATGTCTTATGTATAATTATAATACAAAAGAAATATGGCTTGTTATGAACACTAATTTCTAGCTGGCAGAACAAGATTTACTTACTATTGCTGCTCTGTTAACCATACAGCAACAATGAGCGATTATCTTTAGTTAAACTCTAACTAAGTACAATCAAACAAGTCGGCGCTGAACCAGTTTGAAAAAAAATTCCTTGGCTCCCTCATAGAGTCGAGGCACACTAGAGACTGGTTTTGTATACGAGTGTCAATGTGTGTGTAAAGTAGCACTGGAAGCGACGATGTCTTGCTGAGCGATTCTCGCCCTTATGGTGGTCTAGCTGGAAGTTGCTCGACTGTACATTGACTACCTTTGTGGTCTAGCTGTAAAGTAAGCTGTTGCGAACTTGCAAACCATGAGTTTTGCCCCCCATATCACATGATTTTCCTAGCATGGAGGTAATTTATAGATCTGCTCGAATTCTGTTTTAATAAATTATGTTCTTGTGTCTAAAATTCATGTACCTTATGATAAACTTATTAATATGGGTGATGAGTTCTCGGGTATAAGTATCGAATCCGATACGTCATGATTCGCAGTAGCAGGTCCCTTTTAAGACACTCAGATATTTTTAGCTGATTTCTGCACATGATACCTTTCATGCTAAGGGAAATAAGATTCGTCAGTTACTCCGACCGAATGAATAAAACGGCAAGTTTAACGTAAAATTAATATCTCCATCCAAAGGTTGCCAGGTAGAAATCGCTTTCAGCACTTTGTACTCTACCTAGATATAGGTACATAAGATTTCTAATAATGATTTTTAATGTGTACAATAAACGTACATACATTCACGCCTGTTTCCCGGAGGGGTAGGCAGAGACTACGGAACGCCATTTGCAACTATCCTGACATATCTCTCTTGCTTCATTCACTCCCATCAGATTCCTCATGCATGCTCTTCTGTTCAGGGTACTTCTAACCTGTCCTGTTTTTAGGATTTCTCCAATCTGGTCAGAGAACGTCCGCCTAGGTCTTCCCCTTCGTCCTGTCCCTTCCACACTTGCCTTATATATTTGCTTAGTCAGTCTTTCGTCATCCATCCTCTCCATGTGCCCAAACCATCTTAGCATGCCTTTCTCGATGCTTGTCACTACATCTTCTTTTACCCCACAACACTCTCTTATCACACAGGTTACAGGGCGTCAGTACCTTCTAAATAAACTGACACTAGTCTAAACCATGGAATATCGCTATCCCTTCGGGTTGCGGAGGTCAGACAGGCAGTCGCTCCGTGGAAAAGATAATATTCAGTCAAATCCGGTTAAACTAGAAAGCGGACCCCAGATTGAAACTGGGATAACGCTAAGAGAAAGAAGACTCTCTTTTATCACACAATTCTTTACTCTGTCAGCTCCATTCACTCTATTACCTGCAATAACTCTTCTTTCAATATCTTCTACATTCTTACCATCTCTTGTAAACAGCGTACCTAAATATACAAACTCATTCACTTGCTCCACTCGCTGTCCATCGATTATAACATTACAAGCCGTAACGCATTCCTCCTTTTCAAAAACCATAACTTTCGTTTTACATACATTCACTTTCATTCCTTTCGTCTCCAACGCACCATGCATGATTGTTACCATCTCCTGCAACTCCTCCGCTGAAGATGCAAGTATAACTTGATCATCAGCATAAAGGAGGCATTTGACAAGTAACTCATTCATCCTTAATCCACAATCACTATGTTTCAAATCTTGCAAACAACTGTCCATGAAGAGGTTAGACAGCCACGGCGACGCTACACATCCTTGTCTAACACCTGTGTTGATGGTAAACCAGTCAGTGTATGCCCCGTTTATCCTCACACAAGCTCTAGAATCCTCATAAAGGAATTTCAGAGCTCGAATGAGGCTGCTGTTCACCCCATACATCGACAGCACCGACCACATTTCATTCCTCACCACTTTATCGTAAGCCGTTTCCAAATCCACGAATGCGCAGTAGACCTTTCGACCTTTGGCCAAAAAATTCTCGGCTATGCATCGCAAGGAAAAGACTTGATCCGTACATCCCATACCCTTTCGGAATCCCGCTTGAACATCTCATATTTTCTTGTTGGTTACTTTCATAACTCTTTCAATCAGTACCTTCGCATACAATTTGCCAACAATGCTGAGAAGGCTAATGCCTCTATAGTTTATGCAGTCTTGTTGCGAGCCTTTTCCTTTATAAAGAGGCACAACTATTGCTGTGGCCCAATCATCAGGTACTCGGCCGGTTCTCCAGCACAAGTTAAATAAACGCTGCAGCTGACTAACTATGATGCCCTGTACAGCCTTCAGCATTTCGACTGTAATCCTATCATACCCTGCAGCCTTACCTAATTTCATACTGGCCAGTGCCTTCAAAATCTCATCCACGCCAATATCGCTTTCATCATTGCTATCATTACCATTCATTTCACCTGTTGATGTCTCTGTCGTCGTTCTTTCAAATAATCCTTCAAAATGCTCTTTCCATCTCTTCAGCACACACGATTCACCATTCAGTATCTTTCCATTCTTGTCTCTGATTGCTGTGTATTCTGAGGATTGAGTTTTTCCTCGAACTGCACGAACGGATTTCCATAAAAACTTAATGTTTCTCTGAAAGTCGTCAGATAATCTATTATCAGACTCATCTTTATTTTCCTCTTTTTTCCTTTTAACCATTTCTTTCATTATTCTTTTTGAACAAACAAACTCTTTTCTAGATTCATCTATGTCCTCAATCGTTGCTTTTCCCATTCTTTCATTTGCTCTGACAGCCAACCAATCTAACCAAGCTTTCTTCTTCTCTAACACTGCTGTTTATACATCTTTGTCCCACCATATATTCTTAATCTTTCGTATTTTCCTTCTCGTGATCACACCACATACTTCAGACGCTACACATACTACCTCTTCCTTACTTACTGCCCTAATTCTTCCATATCATTTATGCTATCGAACCTCCCAAATCTTGCTATAAATCTTCGTTTATACTCATCTTTCACATCTTTCTCTTGTAGGTTTTCAACTTTTATTCTTTCTAAGACCCTCTCTTGATTATTTTCTCGGTGTCGATGTCGCCATCCTCTAAAGAGCCCACTTATCCGGCTTAACACCAAAAAGTGGTCAGTATGGATGCCGATCCCTCGAAACACTCTCGTATCCAACAGATTCTTTCTCAGTCGTTCATCTACTATTACAAAATCAATCATACTTCTTCTAACATTTTTCGCCTCACGTGTTTACAAATGTAGGTATCCTTTTGTGATCAAACATGGTGTTTGTCTGTCACACAAAGGCTCCAATCAAAACAAACCTCAAGCAAACCTCAAGCCTGTATAATAAAGTGTAAAATAAATAAATAAAAATAAAATGATAAATAAAAAAATTATGTAATATTTGCACAAATATTCATGCAGTGTATGCGCCCTTATTCTCACAAAATTTTGAACTAAACAGAAATACTTTTTGTAAATGAATTTATTTATGCGACCCATCGTCTAAGATCCAACCTGTGGTCAGTCCAGAGTAGCACTTTAGCAGAAAGGTTAGACTGATTCATTTGACGATGTTTATCTATAGTTATCACTATTATATTAAGGTACTTATTGTTTAAATATCCTAGTATTATGAACGCGCTTATTCAACGCCTCCATAATATAAGACCATTTTAAAAGTATGCTGCTTATATAAGTAATTACAGCAGCAATTATAAACTATTACTATAATATACACAAGCAGAACAATCGACTAGATAAGTTAAATATAATAATATAACTGCACAAAATAAGTAGCTGTAAATTACACACACAATAGGTGTACATAATTATGTAACCATGGATAATATAATATGTATGTAACCATAACAAATGCTTATTATGTTTATTTAGTATTGAAATCATGAAACCTACCTATGTACTTTTCAGAGTACCTACTGTAGTGGGTAAATTATACGGAAACCTTATAATGCCGCTACGTCAAATATGGGCACTAAAGAACTGAAATTAGATTTGGTTATCAATGTCAGCGCTTTAAAAAAAATTAAGTTTTAGATTTTTGTAAACTTGTCTATTTATAAGGTAGACAAGTTTACAAAAATCACAATCACACGTAAATGGGGATATGTTTCTTTTTCATTTGGCAATTTCTTTAAACTTTCCCCTAATATAAAAATGATACTAATAACATTAAGAATTGTAGAAAACATTTAACTTTCATTAGTTCTGTGTTTTTATACACTGTGCATACTGAAATCAATATTATGTTAATGTTTCTATAGCCTCAAATTCGATATTTGCATATGAAATTCTGATACTTCTTTAGTTCCCACTTAAAAACTATACTCAGTCGAAATTTGTAAGAACATTCATTGATAATTTAAATGCAACAATAAGTTCATAAAGTTTGGAGAAAGAAGTCGGTCAAGGCCAAACTGTCTCACGGTCCACTCACAAGTTGTGTAGGCTTCAAGTTTGCCGTATTGCCTTACTTAGTAGACAATAACCAGTATATCGAGTTGCTGCATCACTTACGGGCATTTGTTACGTAATATAAGTGTGGAAAGCTTGTTGCTTAGTTGCTTGTCCCTTAACTAAAATTGGGGTTAAAGTTTATAGGAAAAAATAAGTTCGTGCGGAAATTATTTAAAGTGAAGATACAGTTGACTTTTTAAATGATTTTAGGCATTGATTAGGAATATTTTTTTTTGTTTTATTTTCATGTAACCTCATGCTCTGCGTCTCTTTTCCCTAACATCAAATTTGCCTATATTTCGTTCGATCACCACACTCATAGGTCAAAAAACATGATTTCCAATGTAGTTCCCACCACAACTTAGTTCATAAACCATAACTAGCATTCAGGTGCTTGCATAAAATATGCAATTATACCTAGTCAATTAACAATTTTATTAATTTTGATTTTAAACCCACTCTCCTTGCGGTTTATGTACGTAGGTACTACCTTAGAGCTGAAATATTCGGCTCTAGGCCCGATTTCAAAACGATTTTTAGCACAGCAGAATATTTCGTTTCTAATTTTCAAATAATTACTTACCGTAAAATGGGGTTACTTTCAAATAGCGGGGTAACTTTGATGATTACTTTTTATGAATGCTTTTTTATTAAAATATAATTTTCTATGGAACGCAGGCACTTGATTTTTTTTGTTGGCATCTTTGACTGTTCAGTTATCTTTCTTCAATGCGTCAGCGGTGGTATTGATAACGTTCTTCGTTTAAAAAAATATTTATTTGCTGTACTTGCAAATCCAAGAAATGGTGTGTGGGAAAACTTCAATGCTACAAAGGTTGGTATTATTTTTGTCGATTTTTTAGTTATTTCAAATGATGAAATAATAATAATAATATTCTACCACATTCACACAACACTATCTAGTCCCAAAGCTAAGCAGAGCTTGTACTATGGGTACTAGACAATGGATAAACATATCCTTTTTTTTGTAAATACATACATATTATACATAGGAACACCCAGACCAAGACAAACATCCATGTTCACGCACACAAAATGTTTGACTTGAGCGGGAATCGAACCCGCGACCTTCGGCTTGGCAGTCACTTACACTCCCGCTGCGCCAACCGGTCGTCAAATGGTATCTTCCGAGTAAAATTAATTGATTGCCTTGGGTAGATGGTGGCCATATTTTGTTTTATTATGAGTATTTGTTCCTGGGTTTATTTTGATAGGTGGTATGGGGCAACATTGATATACAATCAAAGTAACCCCAAGATTAATTTAAACAAATCTCAATGTAATAAGTACAGTTTATCAAAGATACTTTTACAGATAAAATGGTGCGAAACTATAAAAATACGCCTTGTACCCCAATAACAGGAACTATACGGAAGAAACACTTGCAGAAGTGTTGCAAAAAGTTACCGATGGAGTTAAGCGATGTAAAAGAGCTATGAGGCAAGCAAATTACATTGATGAAAATAATTGTGTAATGATCTCAATATTTCTTCCACAAGACTGTTGATTGTGTAGTTCCTGATATCGTAACTAAATGTATAGGAAAAGTTGATAATTTTCTCTTTAATATTAAAATTAAAAAAGGCTGATTATTCTAAGTAATAATTTGGTAATGAAACATTATTGATTTTTCTTTTTTTCCAAGGAAGATTGAGTTTTTTAAGGATTTTAAGTTTTTAAAGATGTTAAACCTTTATTTAGTATATGATGTTTCAGTTTGATTGTTTTTTGTGTCATATATTCGATTATCCTAAAACGATTGTTTTATTTTTCAACCTAATAAACTGCTTAAAATCTGTTATCAATGTAACCCCTGTAATCAAAGTCACCCCACTGATTTTTAAATTGCTCTAATTTGAAATCTAAGTAATCAATATTTCTTTTTGTTTTTGCTTTTTACTCCTGTTAAGGGATACTATAATATTCCGTCATAAAGTCGTGGCCTATCAAAATAACCCCATTGCAAGTATAAAGTTGAATCGACATTTAGTGAATTTTTACGCCAAAGCTATAAGCGCAAATTTTTTTTTATTGTCCTATTATGATAGCAGATCCCAAGTTGGCAATACAGTATTTATTTAGTATTTTTCTAGCATAAACTGGCAAAGTTATGATCAATTGAATTTTAAAATTAATCAAAGTATCCCCATTTTACGGTATGCTATTGGTCCCGCTTCATTCATTTATGTAATATTTATTTTAATATTATAAACTATAAGCATTACTAGGCTCAAGATCGATTTGTGTGGAGAACCTTGTGGGAGGCCTATGTCCTAATAAACATTTCTAGGCTGACTTGATGACTAAGTATTAAATGCAAAATTTTAAAATGTTTGCATATCGTGCTTTTCTGTTGTTATTTTCAAAAAGCATAATGTGTAAAAATAGTGTTGTCCCAAAAACCTTCATGTTTCAATATACTTTATAAGAAAACGTGTAGTATGCCATACAACGATGTTGCTTAACCAAAAGCAATATCGAGTGGTGAAAGTGAAGTCGTTCACATTTATCGGCACAAAACATAGGCCGTGTTGATTATGCTCCTCTAGTTATATTATATCTAGATCGCACGCAACATACGTACTAAATATAAAAACTGATTCGTATTTAAATTGCTTTTGCGTTTTTGCGCGGTCTATCTAGTTTTTGTACCTAGTATAATAGTACCCCACCGGTGGATTTAAATGCGGTTTGAGTAAAAAATTTAATTTTAGCAGAACTAATATAACTGTCTGTCAGAGCTATTGGCTTTTCCGGTCTAAGCATTTTTTTAAATTTATTTCCTACTCTTTCTTCTGCATAGTAGCAGAAAATACATAATATGGGCAAGAAGTGTTATGCTACGGTAATGATGGCATCAGCATTAGTCTGTAAAGATAAACCGAAGCGCAAAGTCAAATTGATAGGCAGAAATCATCTAAAGGGATAATCCTTTCTAGTACATAAATTCCGAACACAAACACAGAAAAGGAAAACAGCAAAAAGATTTTAACGACGGCTATGCGATAATCTGTTTTAGTACAAAAAGTACTGTTCACCCCAACCGCAATACTGTTAACGCGCAAACTGCAGATAGTGCGAAAATATTTGACTAATGACGAATCTATAGTTTCTTGTTACCCAGATAGGCTGGTAGAAAATATGTTTTTTCTAGGAAGGAAATCGGTATGAAAATAAAAGAGAAAGCAAGTATAGTAAAGATTTATCGGTATAATAACCCGAGTTTTATGAAGTCAGGTGTAATTATTTCTCTCAGTAACATTTTATTTTTTATTACAATACCAGTTGCTACTGGCGACTAACACTGCTAGAATAATAAACTAAGTCTTTAAAACGTAGTCGACACCTATTAAATAAGAGTAATGAAGTGCTTTAGAATTAGCAGTGTACCGACCGCAGTCAATGCTGTCGCACTTCCATAAACATGAGTGAAAGCTCGTATGAGATAACACTTGACAACACGTCTGCTCGTTATAGGCAATTAAACACTACTTTTTACTGTTCCTACAGGATATCTACCACGTACCTTTGATTTGGGAAACCGATATTTCGGCACTGTTGCAAACGCCCGGTTCACGGATGTAGTCATGGAATACAGAGTGGATGTTGTAAATAAATATCGGTTACTCAAAACAAAGGTACGTGGTATATATCCCGTAGGAACAGTATAAAGTAACGTCTGCTCGTTCATCAAATACCCCTACATAGACGGATCAAAATCATCAAAAAACGCAACAGCACCAATCACATAGTATCATAGATCAATAAAGTGTATTTTATGGAAATCATATTATAATGTAGGAAATTACGTGAACTATTTTTATTTCTCAACAAATTCAGAATTTGAGTCAACAACAATGATAAACAAAGGTTTTCGCCTCATTACTAATCCGTCACGGTTGGTCGACGGAAATAATGCTGCACCTGTATTGTTTGTCCGTGCTTTCTTCAGCACCCTATTATATAAAACAATGGCTTAATGGCTTTGTCCGTAATCTATTACTTAATCCTAAATATCAGGTGATGTGCTACGATTTAAAATATCTAGATTGTTTTTATGTAATACATGCAAAGGTATACGACCTAAATCGCAAATGATATACCTAATGTTGTATTTGTCATTTTCTTGGCAGATAGAGAATACTTACAAAGTCTAAAAAAACGTCACCACCCCTTTTCATTCCGTGTCGTAAGAGGCGGCTAAGGAAATACGTAAAGGAAATAATATCTTTGGGAAGAGACGGAAAACACGTCATCGAGCCTTATCGGCCGTCACTCCGATTGACTCACAATGGTATTGTGAGGTAAATAAGAAGAAGCAAATATCCAGAAAAGGACTATGAAATATGATGATTAGAGACCGGATAATATGCATTTGCATATTTAAGCCATTTCCAGCGCTAATAGCATATTAGCATGATGATGAGTAAACCATCATCGCTTCTGCTGACATTGGTGATAACAAAATAATATTATATGTACCATTACGAATACAAATACCGTTTAAATATATAACAGCAAATATCTATCTTTTATTATTAAGTGTTTCACCAACTCATTGCTTTTAATCTGATTCTGTAACACATCTTTGCAATCGACAAAAGAAATCAATAATCATTCTATAGTAAAGAAACTCTCGATGTTACCATGATTATCTCGTAATAGAGCTCACATTTACTCGGGAGTATTCAGCTATAAGCAAAACCCTTTCTCCTATCAAGGGTGTGTTTCGCAACGAACTAATCTACATTTATGAGGTAGATACGTAACCTTGACCTGTATTCCTAGAATCAATGTTACTACCAGGTCAAGAGAACCAGTAATGTTGTTTGCCTAGCGGCTCATAACGTACGATAGTGCCTAACATTAGACAAGACTTTTAGCCTAGCATTAGTTATATTAAATTACACTCGTTCTCCGACTTAACATATTCATCTCCACAGACAGCCACACATCTAAAGGCGAACTCCAAAACAGTGACGAAAATGTATTCAGTGGTAATTATGGAGGTTTACTGTTTTATCTGCTATGTAAACATGTATCTTCTTCTATTGTCGCATATCTTCTCTTCTGATACCTAGTATAATTATCTATACATACACATAAATAAAATTGGAGTGACTGTTTGTAATATTAAAATAACCGCTTTTTACTAAATGCATATGAATGTACTAGTATACACGGTGCATATATCGAAATGTCAATTTTGACAGTTTTTGTGTTTGTCTGTTTGTTTTCGCTAATCTCTGGAACGGCTGGACCGATTTTGACGGGACGTTCACTGGCGGATGGCTGATGTGAATTAATCGGGTATACGAAGTACCCTCAGGACACGGGTGAAACCGCGGGAAACAGCTAGTTTCACAATAAAATATTATTGGCAGCATACAGTGCATATAGTGTCTTACGCGTCTAACATAATTTATAGAACATGGTTTGCTTTCTGACTTTTCGCTATGTATCGTGGGGGATGTCAAATACCTAAATATGTTCCCTCAGGACGCGGGTGAAACCGCGGGAAACAGCTAGTTTCACAATAAAATATTATTGGCAGCATACAGTGCACATAGTGTCTTACGCGTCTAACATAATTTATAGAACATGGTTTGCTTTCTGACTTTTCGCTATGTATCGTAGGGGATGTCAAATAAAAGGTCTTAATCAGGAGGTTCCAAAAATAAGTATGTATGTTACAATTAGATTCGTCGTCGCATTTTAGTAACAATACAACTTTACTACTCATTGCATTTGTCATTTAAAAACGTCGTTAAATTAAAGCGTAAATCAAAAGAAAGCAAATCAAACCGAATCGAAAAGGCACGCACAAGCCCAGTGGTCCGTAACGGGCGGCACTGCGGATCCATTGGCATTGAGTGATTGAAGCGTGAGGGCACTAATGTTTACCTGTACCACTCCAATTTATCGAGGCTCGCTCGGTTTCTATCACCTGTCATGTAATTATGTGTTTGTTTTCTTGATTGGCAGCACATGCAGTGGAAACCCTCTATTACGTATTATAAACGCAAGTAAAGCGAAAGTTTCTAAAGATGTATAGATGATTGATGTTACTCTTGCAGGCAAAGCAGCTGAATGGATTTTTGATGAAAATGTCTACGAGTCGATACTAATACAGGTTGTCACAAGACCCACCACCAAGCCGAAGTCAACTCGTTTTGGACATCATGCCAAGTCATACTAAGCAAAAATAAAACTTGGGAAATGTTTAATTTTTTCAAATAATCACAATTTTTAAACCGCAATTAAAAGTGTGCGCGTGCAATTTTCGAAAATCTACTTATCCATGAGTGCATAGGTCATCCATAGAACAGGTTGGCGTGGTAATTGCATCGATTTTGTACCTAATTACAAAAATGCTATAGTAACTTTGAGCCTCAATATCTCCAGAACCAGTAATTTCCCAGGTATGGTGCCGAAGTAAAAAAGCCGAAATAAAATTCGTAATGATTGGTACAATATGGGGTTTCAGTTTTCGTTAAGGGTCTTTTTACATCCTGTAGGTATATTTAATGCGGAAGTGTATTTTTTTTTTTTGCTGCTTAGTGTATTTTTCTGTTACGTCACAAAAGAGTTATTATTGGTCTGATTTTATATAGCCTGTAGCATTCTACTTGGCCTACTTTTTACCATGATTACCGACTCCCACGTGGGCGGATCGACGGGTGAAGTCTAGTATAGCTTGTGTATCAAACACTAAACAATAACATAAAAACATAACTTCACGCCTGTTATGCCCGAAGGGGTAGTCAGAGGTGTATTGCACAACCACATTTTGCCAGTTATGTTTAGGTCCCAATGTAATAGGGGGCGAGCCTATTGCCATCTACGGGGCACATTATTAAGCGAGCGATAATTAACATTTTTAATAAACACATAACTTCGAAAAGTCAGAGGTGTGTGCCCAGGGTACTTGGGGATCGAACCCGAGACCATCGTCTCGGTAGTCCGTTACGTACACCACTAGGCTATCGCCGCTGTTAACACCAAACAATACAAACACTAAAACTCTATACTACTCTATACTATGTATTTAGTCGAAAAACCGATACCCACTCGGGTTGAGCCACGGGCAAATACTACTTGCTATTTTATCATCGTCTGAATATGCGTAAAAAGCAAAAGGAAATAACAGGAACCAGGTATAGGTATCATCTGCATGCTAGCGTTGTCCTGGTTGCGACCTAACATTTACAATAGGTATGGCGAGTTAGGAGCTTTTCCTTTGAATTACAGCTATCAGAACGGCGCATCCTAAAAGGATAGCATTATTTTATTGTTCAGAAGTGTGACAAACGAATTGACTTCAATCATAATTTGAAGTACCTACCTGTGTAAATTAAGTGAGTCATAGCTTAGTAATTTATTGTAATAAGTCTTGGTCCCCTTTCAATTATTTTTTGTCACTGACCTTAAATCGGTTTCAACATTTTCTATGATCATGTTTACTTATAACTGCGGTATTAATTAAAAACGTTATTAAAAGCAATATCTTAAAAAAATAAGAAATATAATTTTGAAGAATATATATTTTTTTTAATTCAAAGATTTTAGCAAGCGAGGCTCTTGCGGTTAGGCTTGACCAAACCGGACTGTCGAATAAACTCTTTTTTAGACAAGCTCCAAATTGGGAAGATATCGGATGTCACTCGCCTTCTTTTCGACCTGATGATACCAAACTCACACACCAATCCCTTGCTGAACATGGAAATTGAGCTGGTAGGTTAAAGGCCGGCCGAGAGAACCATGTCCCATTCAACCCAGGTTTGATCCTGGCTTTAAGCCAGGATCAAACCAACGCGTTCAGCTTGCGTCCGCGGTGGCGTGCGCGGTGGCGATCAGATGTTGTGTACGAACTTATAGCGCGGTGTTCACATCTACGCGTCCTCGGATTGCACGCGGCGTCCGGTGCAGCGTCTGCACGCGGCGGTGGCGATCCGATCTCGCTTGTTGCGTTAGGACGCTGCACGCAGCTATTATTTGTTGAGGAAACTGTGTTTTTGTAGATTTTAAGTATGGTGGAAACGGAAGAAATTATAAATTAATTCCACAAATACCCATTGTTGTATGATACGTCTCATTCTGATAAGGCTTTATCGAATGATGGTAGGTATTTACTTCACTGGCACTGTATATCATTCCCACCTCAAGTTCACTTCTTGTTGCTCTTCGTCTTCAATAATAGCAGACAGAAGTACAACTTTTTCAATTTCACTATCTGTATCAGACAGCATTTTAGTGACGCGACTACAGCCTGGTGAACGCCTGAACGAACGCGACAGTGTGCACAACTTTTGCACGCGCAATAATCGCCACCGCGCACGCCACCGCGGACGCGAGCTGAACGCGTTGGCACAGAATAGATAGTTCTTACGAACAGAAGCACCACTTCGCAAACCAATTTAAAGAAATGGCGACTCTTGCTACTAAGCAAGAAAGTGCAATTTAGCTCGCATGAGCATTCAGTACCTAACGCGATATTGACCTAACTGTTCCCGCTCTTTTCTAACACATAACGCTGTCGCTGTTTGGCGCGGAGCGGTGCGCTAGAGTTGTCGACTTGCCGCTGCTACTACAATATTTATTCATCGTCTATCTACCTACTTGACCACGTACCTAATAATAAATATTTATACTATAAGTATCCTATCCCACTATTTGTGCTCGTAGAACGAAAACCACAAAAATTCTGGTTTTAACATTTTCACTATACTAATTCTTAGTTATTTCCTAAACGCGTAGACCGATTTACATGATTCAAACAGATAAAATGGTTTTTGAACTAGATCTTTAATTTGACACCATAATCGTTGAGATATCTCAACAAATAAAAAGTACAATTTTCAAGTTGCTCTCGTAGGTAAAATAAATAAAATCAAAATTTCAAGTTGCTTCCGACACACATCCGTTAAATGAGCAATACTTTGCACCAGACTTGTGATGTGAACATTTTTATTGTTCACTATTAAAATTCACGTTATTAGCTAGCCCTGCGCGCGAGCGGTGACTACGCGGCGTGGAAGCCGCGCCAAAGTGTAGGCACTTATCGCTGTAGGTACGGCCGAGTGAAGGAGGCCTGGCGTTGGTTTGATCCTGGCTTTATGGAAATCGTTCTAAAATTAGTGGGAAGGTGTCTTAGGAGCAAATTATACCTATAAATATCTTTAACTGTTGACCTGTAATTAACGTAATGTGTAATATCGATGTGTTGCACAAAAATTAATTAATAATATGTAACTATACGAATTTTTTTTCTTACCAGCAAGTTGCGATATTATATTGTGATGCAATATCGTAGCTGAAACGACCTACTTACTTTGTATTTTAAAGAGCGTCTACTTGCTTATAAATTACGTATGACACGTGCCTATTGTGAGCCTAATAATATCATGTTCTACTTTCAGGAAATAAAAATATTTTAATATAATAAATATAACTGCAACTCCATTGTTCTTTTGAAGCGTAGTAGTAACTTATTATCAAGTTTATACAAATCAAAACTTTGATTGAAAACAAACATACCTTGCCTTTGTATTACGCATTTTGTCGTTTCAGTCGAAAGAAACTATTCATGTGTGTAGTGCAGTGTATTTGTTTTTACTGGAATTTCGAAAAATGTTTGGAGGTATTTTACTTTTCAGGGTACGAGACCCTTATTATAACTTTTTAAAACTGGTATGCTAACACCCTAAAGTTATCTATAGTTTTGGCCATTTATCTAATGTTGATACACTTAGTTCTTTCGATAAATTACTTTAGTGGGCTAGGATTCTTGTATATGCATGCTCTACCACGCTGTCTTAGATCCGCGTGACCCTATTCTTAGGCGAGGTTGAGAATACCACTCCTCCACGATCCAACCTCAATATATCTATTTGATTTGAATTCTGACAAAATAAGTTAAAAAAAAGTTGCACCACTGTTATTCCTCTTCCCTACCTTTAATCTAGAATCTAGGAATGTAATTAGAATGGTGTGTTTAACAACTAGCAGACTACATAACCTTAATATATGCCATTTTTTTTATTCTATACATATTTTCAAAAACATCTATTCCCAAATATTTTTGAATTTCCATGATCACATGCATATTGCAACAATGGGTTGTCGATTTTATAGGCAATAACAGCCGAATAATTTACCGTCTTTTTTTCAAAATATGTGACCTTTGCAAAAATAAAAGTATTTTAAACAGATCACGAATTTGAAAGTACTCTAGTAATCGATTTTACACTATCATTATACTACACTTTCAAAATAAATTGCATTTTAATGTAGCGATATCTACGGCATAATAATTGCTGTGCATTTTATTCGAGACTGCTCGTCTCCAGACAAGCATCTGATTATTATCTTAACTATTAATCTTCTTTTAGCTTTGAAGTACCCTTACAACCAGCAGACAGAAACCACTAAAACTACCTAAATGAAAAACTGCCGATGAAATTAGTCAAACTTTCATCTGTCTTGTTATTTTTAACGAATGCTAATAATGGTACTATATTTACAAATAGAACTGATACCAAAATTCGTTTCTTGGTTTTTTCTATCTGTTGTTTGAATGTTGTAAGCCCCACAACACAATAAACTTTTCAAAAAATGGCGAAACTGTCTTTGAAATAACCTTATAAATTGTAATGTTTCAGAACGAAACCGCGCGGCAGGGATAACACTATGGCTGGCGATGATGGGAGTAGCGAACTCACAAAGCCTGCCGGCAGACACCGACACGCCACCTTTCAACACCCTGTACAAGTGGAAACAGGTCGACTTTGACTTCCCCTCGGCTAAACATAGAAGGCACGCGCTCGCTACTGGGTAAGATAGTCAAACTCTACAATTTTGCACGCACTCGTTATAAGTTATTAATAATACGATGTCATTACACATAAGAAGTTCCATACTTGCGACCAAGTAGTTCTCGATTCCTGCTGCTCATTATTGTTAACGTGTTTAACTCACTGTTATTGTTTGTGTTACAAACATAGATAATATAGTGATATGTAATTATTTATGAGAAGTTCTGCGCTTCTCTATATCTGGAGATGATCTATGAATGTTCTAGTACAGAGTTCTTCTTTAAAACAAATACTGAAAAATGGCCTGAGCCTTAATTTAATTGGAGTAAAATAAATAATGTTTTAAATAAACGAGGAGGGCTCTGTGGACAATCCCAGTTATCGTATCAAAAAATATATCTTCTTCAATACTGTAACGACATATAAAATTTCTACTTGTTCCGTAAAATGATCAAGTGGTTCTAATTAGTGTGTGTAGAGCTTGCAAGCTCCACACACACACTTATTAACAAAGCGAGTTAAAATATTCCTAAGTAGGTAGTACCTATGTTCCCATCAAATTAATACTAATTCCAAAATGTACGCATTATTCCAGAAAATACGTGCCAGCGAACGTGCTTCCATTGGGTCTCGAGGTGTGGGGCTCTCGGGTATGGGTCACAATCCCGGCGTGGAGGCGAGGGGTTCCCGCCACTCTGGCTACTGTACCGCGAGCCGGAGGACCAGCATCACCCACTTTGAAACCGTACCCCGACTGGAACTATCATAGAGCTTTTGGTGAGCATTCATCTTCTACATTATCAATCTTGTTTATAATTTGTCCCAGTGCACATGCCTCCTCTCAATATGAGAAGGGTAGGATTATGAGAAGGTCTTTTCATTATGAAACCCACACCTGGCCACCGCGCTGTCCAAGTGTGGGGTCCAAGTGCGTGTTAGCGGTCTGAACCAAGACAGCTTCACCACCTCTGATAGGCCTTTTCTTTCAGATAAATTAGATCGAAATTTGTATGACCTACCGAACTTATCAGATAGCGGTTCACCGCTTTCGATTTCATCATAAAGTAAAATGCAGCCACGGTGCATATGTGTACTTATGTTAGAATGTACAATTTTGCAACACATTTGCTAGCTGCAAATGGTGGTTCTGTAGAAATGAGGACGCATTTAACACATTGGAATACAAATTGATGTGATCGGAGCCCTATTCTGAGCCGTGCGAAATCTAATCGTGCGATATGTTTAATTGTTGCTGATCTTGTTTTCTACTGCACCAAATTCAGAAATATTACGACAGTTTAATAGAGAATGTCTGAGAGTACGAACTACATTATAGCTAAAGCCCTAATTGTCTTGTTGGAGACTAAATCAAATGTTGTCTTTAACTGTCTGTTACAAATATATAATGCGAAAAAAGGCAAGATTATGTTTTAGAGATAAAACATTATTGGTACCTTAAAAAGAATTTTAACTTAGAAAAGTCATTGATGCGTGCCGTGGATTCGAACCCGGACCCTCTGCGTAGCAGTCTGTCGGTCTCCACTCGCCTATCGCTGCTCTAGCAATAGATATGAATATTAGAGTGCACGGTTGGTATGGTGGTTTAAGCGGCCGATTCGCCGCTTGACACCGCGCCGAGTGTTGTGGGTTCGATTCCCACACGAGACAACACTTTGTGTGATCCATAAATTGTTGTTTCGAGTCTGGGTGTTCATTGTCCGCGTTAGTTGTATGTTTGTAAAGTCCTCCGCGACACAGGATTTAGTCCTAATGCGGGAGTTCTCTTTTAAAAAAAACAAAAAACAAAAACAAGGTATATTTTAATATCGCCGTGCCCGATATCGAATTGCTTGGAATAAGGACCATAGTAATTTAATTTGTAGGCGCACTAGAATCCATTGCATTTCAATATGGACGCGCATGTAATAAATATAGATTCTATTGGTTTTCATAATTAATGGTGGTTAATATAGCATATAGCACAATAGCACAGCACGCTAATTTTAATTCGCATCTAATAGCAAGTTCATTCGGCTCTCGTTCGTGCTATAAATAGCATATAGCATATTATAGAATCAAACATCGCACCGACGCGACGGCGCATCGAACTGCGCACGTTCGCAGCGCTGCGAATTGCGATATTTGCGATCAGTCTTCGCGTGCTAACACGAGCAGCCAGACGTGAACTTGCGTAGCGTGCGAATTTTAGCGACTCGACGGCTCGCGCGATTTAAGTAGGCATATAAGTACGCGAGTTATTTTACGTTCTAAAAAGTTAAGTGTTTTGTGTTTGATTTTAATAAACTGTGATAGGAGACGTAATACTGTGTATCTATGAATGATCTGTGTAACATGTATGTTAAGATGATTTAAATAACTCAATATAATTATATACACATAGTCCTAAGCCTGAAAAGTATGAAGTAAAATTAATTGACTTATTTATTATTAATTAGTTGGTTTTTATTAGTTTGTTGTGCATAATTATTACATTTTATACTTAGAAGAAATGTACAAATATGTATATGTATTGTTTATTCATGTGTAACATTACAGTTCACCCTGTTATCTGCCACACACATTAAGTCTTCAGACTCGTTAGGCAAATAGCATGTTCGTCGACGCTATATTGACCAACGTTCAAATATGGATAGCGCGGCAGCGCGATAAATCGTACATGTGCTAAAACTAGCGGTCACACGAAGGGTGTTGACACTTCGCACGATAGCATGATGATCTTATAGCATTTTTAATAGCATGCTAAAAAAAATTAGCATATAGTTCATAGCATGCGATTGATAAATAGCGGATTCGAACATCATTATTCATAATGTCTATAGTTGGTGCCACGAGAAGATAGACTTTTTGTAAACAAACATTCAGGGCTTCACAACCTTTTTTCAAACAGTTGTGTTTTGGATTGTATACTTTTTGAACAGTATTTTTTCAATGCCTAATTATAGCTCAAAGTACCTATCCCTAATGCCTCATCATTATCAGCCTTTAAAAGTCCACTGCTGGACTAGGCCTCTCCTTTGAAAGGAGGAATTGGCCTACTATACCACGCTGGCCAAACGGGTTGGTATAGGGTTTGTATCAAGTTTTCCTTCTCTTACAGTGCTGTTCTCTGCATAATATGCTCCCTTTGTCGGCTCTTACGACACCTATTGGATGATATGGGGTGGTGACATTCCGTATTCTTAATCCGTCACCACACGGACTAATGCCTACCTATCCTAAAATATTAAATTATTGACCAACAATGAATAATATTACAGATAGGTAACTGTCGTAAGAGCCGACAGAGGGGCACTACTATGCAGAGAACAGCACTGTAAGAGAAGGAAAACGTGAAAAAAACCCTATACCTACCCGTTTGGCCAGCGTGGTATAGTAGGCCAATTCCTCCTTTCAAAGGAGAGGCCTAGTCCAGCATGATGATGATGAACTAGCTAGTATATTGCATAAAATTTACTAGACATGGAGATTTTACGTTGCCTGTGAATGAAAGAATGAACTTAAACATAATCCATTAAAAGTTACGGTAGTCTGAAAACGCAATTTCTTTTTTAGGTAAAAATAATTTTCTGCGCTACTAATAGTTTGCCATCTGCTATTCTGCACCCGCTTTTTCGAGATGCCGGCAGCGAAAAGAGCGTTGCGATCCTATAAACTTGTATTTAACTTTACATTTACCCCTTCTTGACAACTAAAAAAATAATTTTGTCCTCTGATAAAGGCATGTTAAGCACAATTATGTAACATTTCAATGATCTAACGCCAAATGTTGACATTCTAGGCGTCAGTACCTCAAAACATTAAAAGGTCCCGTTGACAGCGCATAATATCGATAAAAACCCCGATCCATTGACATATTAGTTTCCAATGACACGTATTTATGTATCGTTGCGCTCATTGGATTTGACATTAATTGTTTTTGACAGAACTATCGCTAAGTCCCTTAGTAGAAATTCTTTGTTTACAAAAAGTCTATGTTCTCGTGGCACGGACTATACTTAATGTCTACGTCTGCCAAAATTGACAATAATTAAGTAAATATTTTGTAAATTATTCTGAATTAGATTGAAGAGATAGGTATGTAATGAATATGCAATTACGACATTATAAAATATCGTTAATACTTTTTTGTAATGAACCGTATTGTATTTTATGGATTTAAATTAAAATTACGGACACAGACACCAAAACTATTGCACAAATGATTGTAACATATAAATAAATTAGTTTAATTTTACTTTCCAGGCACGACAGCGAATTGTACTGGACTCACATCAGTGTTTCGAGTAAATGCCGATACCTGTGGAAGACTTTGGGTTTTAGACTCAGGACAGATAGACTCGCAAGATGATCCAAAGCAATTGTGTCCACCCAGTATAGTAGTGTTTGATCTTTATACTGACAAACCGATTGCTCGATATACGATTCCCGAAAAGTATGTTCTACAAGACTCATTGTTCGCTAATATCCTCGTAGACACAAGAACGCCAGACTGCTCAGATCTTCACGTCTATATTACTGACACATGGCGCTTTGGACTACTTGTCTTCAGAGAACATGATGCAAAATTCTGGAGGTTCTCTCATCCATTCTTCTATCCAGACCCATTTGCATCTAACTTCACACTGCACGGGCTTAATTTCCAGTGGACGGACGGCATATTTGGCTTAGCACTGACGCCGTTTGATCCTTTGGAAGAACGTATCTTAATTTTCCACTCAATGTCCAGTTATAGAGAATTTTACGTTTTTACGTCAGTCTTGAGAGATCCTTTGCGTGTGGACAACAGTTCGTCTGAATTTAAGCTGCTCGGAGAAAGTAGAGGATTATACGGACAGTCTTCCGCTTCGGCTATCGATAGACGAGGAGTCATGTATTACGCTCTAGTCACACGAGACAGCATTGGATGCTGGGATACGCAGAAACCTTACCGGAAACGGACCATGGGTGTGGTAGCCAAGAACCCTGAGACATTAATATTTCCGAATGATATAAGAGTGGATCAAGAAGCAAGGCAAAGTGTTTGGGTGATTTCAAATCGACTGCCAATGTTCCAAGCGGACACATTGGATCATGACGACTATAATTATCGGATTATGTACGCTGACGTCGAAGAAGCGGCTCGGGCGTCTGTGTGTGACCCTAACACAGAAATCCCGCCAGTCACCAATATATTACAGCGAGAATGGTTGCCATAATTTACCACAACTATATTGTTTGGTATAAGTTTATTTAATTCAAGACTGTTATTGCGCCTAGTTTAAATTATACTGCATGCAACTATAAAGTGATTCAAAATGTTTGTAAGGCGCTAGTGTTTCTTTTATTCGTGATATTGTGGTATAAAAGTTATTAAATGTATAAAATAATCTCTTCTTCTTTCTTTCTCTTAGCGTTATCCCAGTTTCAATCTGGGGTCCGCTTACTAATCTAACCGGATTTGGCTGAATATTAGCTTTTCCACAGAGCGACTGCCTGTCTGACCTCCGCAACCCGAAGGGATAGAGATATTCCATGGTTTAGATTAGTGTCAGTTTATTTAGAAGATACTAACGCCCTATAACGACTGTCAAACATCTTCATGACAACCGGGACCAACGGCTTAACGTGCTCTCCGAGGCACGGGACGAGCGATAATTAACAATTCAATACGCACATAACTCCGTAAAGTCATTGGTCCGCGCCGTGGATTCGAACCCGATACCCTCTGCATGGCAGTCTGTTGGTATCTCCACTCGGCTATCGCTGCCTTAATGTATAAAATAATCTGTGGGAAGATTTTTAATGAATAAACATATCTTTGAATATAGGCACAATTTTTACAGCATCGTCAATCCAGCTACTCTAGGTTACTAAGTAGGTACCTGTGCTAAGTACCTACCTATGTTTTTATAATCAGAATATCAGTAGTACAAAATATTTGATAGTGGTATATTCCAGTTCGTGTTATGCTCATCATCATCTTCATCATCGGGATCCCCTATAGGTTTATCGCACTTGCATCCCGGGTCCGCTTACAAGTTTAACCAGATTTAAATGAGTTTTAGCTTTTCACAAAGCAACTGTCGTCTGACCTCTGCAAACCACAAGAATAGCAATATTCAATGGTGATTCGAGGCACTGATTCCCTATAATGTTACAACAAGGGTACAACGACGACCGGTTGGCGCAGCGGTAGTGTATGCGACTGCTACGCCGATGGTCGCGAGTTCGATTCCCGCTCAAGTCAAACATTTGTGTATGAACATGGATGTTTGTCTTGGTCTGGGTGTTCTATGTATAATATGTATGTATTTACGAAAAAAAAAGTAAATAATATGTATGTTTATCCATTATCTAGTACCCCTAGTGCTAGCTCTGCTTAGTTTGGGACTAGATGGTGATGTGTCTATGTGGTAGAAAATTATTATATAAGATATTATAACTAGAGCTGTCATAATTTATACACATAACCCTTTTTCATGGAAATCGCCGTCCACCAGCGAAATTCGCATTGAGATTCGTTTAGTAAGTAGGTATAAGTTTATCACAAACTGAAACGCAGACGCAGGAGCAACCGGGAAAAATAAATAATTTTATTTTGTTTAGCAATCCAACAGCTATATATAATGAACATAGATAAAGGTTAATACAAAAAACTACAGGCTGTCGCGCTTTGTTTTTTAATGTTCGAGAGCTGCCACAATAAGGGGTGTAGGTCAGTTCCAAAAAACTTTCTTAACAAATATTTGTCAACACGTTCTGTCTCTCCTATCACAAAATTATACACACAATCTACATACACACTATTACATAAATATATTCCTTTGCGATAATATTACGTAGGTATCGAACTCAATACATTAATCAATATTCTACTAAATGAATATTAAGTTCCAGCACTATGTCCATTGTAGAAGCACAAATACACACGCCCGCCTAGGTGTTGGCTATTTACAAAAGGTAGCCGACGCGTTATCTTCTGCAAAATTTCTTCAAAATCACATAATTAGGTAAAGCATAAAAACACATACATACATACATACATATTGTCACGCCTTTTATCCCCGAAGGGGTAGGCAGAGGTGTATTTCTACACCCACTTTTCGCCAGATATACTTTAGTACCACGTAATAAGGGGCGAGCCTATTGCCGTACCGGGCACATTTCCAGACTCCGTGCTGCTACTGAGAATTTCGTGACAGAAAAACCCAATAACACGATTCCTGGGTCGGGCACCCAGGAATCGAACCCGGGACCTCCCGAGCCCACGCGTACATTTATGCCGTGAGACCAACGAGGCAGTCGTAAAGGGTTTGATATCGAGTTCTCCGTCTCTACGCAAAGATGGTATTTGCATCGTGTTATCCCTTAGTCGCCTCTTACGACACCCACGGGAAGATAGGGGGTGGTGACACTTGTTTCCTATGCCGTCAACCACACGGCATAAAAACAGATTGTTCTAATTTAATTGTAATTCTGGGATATAAACCAATGATCATCTAGTCGCATGCTATTCAGAGCAACGAACTATGGTAACCAGATAGCTGATAAGCATAGGTACTTACCTATATATTCTTCAGTACTTACATAAAATATGATAGATAGATAGTTCCGTGTGGGAACGGATGAGAAATACAAAGTGTCACTTTTCGTTCCGTACATTATCGTAAGGAAGCGATATACACGAAGCAAATAGTATCTTTGGGAAGAGAAAGAAAACTTGACAACATACTATATTGTATATACATATCATAGATGACTTACACCCAATACGTCCCTTGAAGATTTCTCTTGGGTGGGGATCAAACCCACGATCGCCGAGCTTTACAGACAGGGTCACTAACTAACAGGGCAATCAAAATTCTTTACTGTATTTATAGTCCGTCAAAAAAGGTTGAAATTGTGCCATAAAGCTATAAACTTTCTTGTAATGTGTGAATACAAAATAAAAATCATACTTACACCACAACTTACAAGTAAACCTTTCCTAGACATCACACTGTCTATTGGTAAAACCGTAAAAAAATCCATTCGGAAGTTTTTGTGCTCATCACGTTCATACAGACAGACAAGCCGCGAACTTAATTTCATAATACATTTTAAAACTTTCTTGTAATGTTCTAATCCTTATTGACTTTCTTTAAAGTAAATGCATCTGTAACAGCTATATACGCAATCTAAAACAGTCGCATTAGATTTCTCAGTTCATTTGAAATGAAGCAATAATATAAATTACGTGAGCGCAACGTAGACAGTGCGTAAGCGACATAAATATCCATTTTATTAAAGTTACGTGGTCTGAGAACACGCACAAACTGCCCGACATGATGAATTTGTAAAGCATAGTTTTGGTGACATAAGGTAAACGTACGTAATTCCGGCAGTGTCCCGGTACCCGGTAACTAGTCGGTTTTTATCATTTTGTAGGTTTCTACCAAAAGAATATTGAAGTTTGAGAATTGCAATACATACTTGATATTATTTCGTATAATTATAATATGAATGCTGCTCAATAACTGCAATGGTTGCAAAACTATACTACAATGAAAGTGTGGTGTGCGAAAATTTTGTGGAATTTCGAGGTTCTGTCACTAAACTACGAAGATACCACATTGTATTGGTTTGCTTATCATATTGCTGCGGATAGCGGCACTGTGAGAGTGTTTATTTGCTTAAATATTTGAGTTAATTATCTCGCGATATAATCCATAAGCGGCGATGAATTTAATGAAATAGTAAATATTTTGGCATATTACATTTACTGGGACTCAGAAACCCCTACATGACCCAGTACCCGGCAATATTATACTCTTTTTTACCGGATACTGGTACACGAGTTAACTTCGTACTACCCGTTGCACCGGAGCCCATTACTGCACCTTAGTGCCTTGCAATAAGTCTCATTATCCTTTGAAACTGTAGTCATGTAGTAGTAGAGTATTAATTATAACATTATATGTTCTGCCTGATGCTGAGACGTACACTACCACTTGATTCTAAACTCTATCATATGCAAGGGCTTGATGTTTATATTTCAAAACGTATTTTATTACGAGGCATAAATACTTATTTATAATGAAAAATAAAACGGTGCTCTGCTCGCATTTCTTAATTTGTATAGAGAACTCGCATGATGGAGCTGGAAAGTGGCCATAGGAACTCCGCAATAAAACGACACAAGCCCATCGAGTTTGAGCTCGTTTCAATCGTATTGACGAGTACTCTGATCCTATATGGCAATCAAAGTTTGATGATGCGTTGTCAAAGTTGACTTCAACTCAAAGTAGATTTCAAATCATAGTTGAGTTCAACTGAAAGAGTAGTTACACTGAAACATGAGTTCAACGTGACAGAGCAATTGGGCGACCACAGAGCCCTCGAGCTACTTTATCGAAGTTACCTATCCCGGATGTCAAACAGAGTGAGGTATGGATGGCATTTGAACAAATTAGGAAAAATAAAGCACCTGGTGATGACGGAATCACTGCAAAACTCCTCTGAACAGGTGGAGACACAACCTTGAGAGAGCTACCAAGTCTTTTCAATACCGTCATCCACAAAGGTTCAACTGGAGCGGGTGTGTGGTGATTCTATTCTTAAAAATGCTTGCAAAACTTTATTGAAGAATTACAGATCCATTTCACTCCTGAGCCATATCTACAAGTTGTTCTCGAGGGTTGTAACATACGACTCGACGACTTCCAGCCATCAGTGCAAGCCGGGTTTCAAAAAGGCTTCATCACCGTGGACCACATCCATAGTGAAGACCCATGAGTACAACCAGCCCCTGTGTATGGCATTCGTGGACCACCAGAAAGCATTCGACTCTATCGAAACCTGGGCAGTTCTTGACAGCCTGCAACGATGACGCATTAGCTGGCGATATATAGAGGTGTTAAGATACATAGAGTTGCGTAGGGGAGTCCGGCATGGGGATGTAATATCTCCAAAGCTGTTCATCAAGGCACTTGAGGATGTCTACAAGACACTGGAGTGGGTTCAACGAATATCAACGGCGAGTACATCTCACACCTTCAATTTGCTGACGACATCGTCCTAATAGCAGAGACGTTGGAAGAGCTTAGCGGAATGCTGTCGACCTTAATGAAACCTCCCCGGTGGATTGATCTTGGCATGAACCTGGCTAAAACGAAGGTAATATTCAATGAACACGTCGTGTTTAGACCGATCTGCATTGACGGTTCCTTGCTCGAAGTTGTGCAACAGTGACATACTGTTGTTGACATACCTGGGGCAAGTAATACAGTTGGGTAGACACAGCTTCGAGAAGGAAATCGATAAGTGTATTCAGTTGGTGTGGGCAGCATTCGGTAAGCTACGTCGGATTTTCTCGTCGCCTATCCCGCAAAGCCTCAAGACAAAAGTCTTCAACCAATGCTATACGGTGTTGCCAGTAATGATATACGGTGCTCAAATCTGGACACTCATGGTAGTGTTGGTCCATAGATATAAAATAGCTCAGCGTACTATGGATCGAGCTATGCTCGGAGTCTCTCTAAAGGATAGAATTTGCACCGGGCTCATCAGGAAGAGAACTGGAGTCACCCACATAGCTCGCCGTATAAGCAGTCTGAAGTGGCAATGAGCTGGCCACGTCTCTGGAAGGACCGACGACCGAAGGAGCAGACAAGTCTTAGAGAGAAGGCCCAATTTCAGCAAACAAAGAGTGGTTGTTGAGCTGACTGCACGGTTGGCGTCGTGTTTAAGAGGCCACCTCGCAGCTTGGCACTTGCCTAGTGTTGTGGGTTCAATACTGGGTGTTCATCGTGTCGGTTGTATGTTGGTAAAGACTCCCGCGACACTGCGTTTATCCCTAGTGCGTGAGTTGTGCTATTAAAGAAAGGGCCTTGCGAAGCTATAGATTCTACCTAAATTGTAATTAAACCAAGCGCATGCGAAATTTTCTTGTACCTGTAGTTAATTGTTTTATATCTTTGATTTTGATATTTTTTCAGAAAACTACGTAACAATTTTGTTGTTTAGCTTAAAGCCAAAGAAATTTACTGTAAGAATTTACTTCTTACAGTAATTTTAAAAGTTCAAAAATAATGTGATGTAGGTATACTTTTGTTTGTTTTTAGTTTATTTTAGAAAGCAGTTGAAAAGATATAAACATAGTATTACGACAATTTTAATTCTTGCTTGTGATTTCCTTTGAAATACATTTCAATAAAAATCTTTTCTTTGACCCCTTTAGATACTTAACAATTACATTACACAATATTTAAAAATAAAAAGTTCAAATATTATAAACTTTAATATTAAGCAAATAGGGTTCAAATTCGCGGTTAAATTTGCCGGTATCTGGGACAATCTACCGTTTACTAGGACAAATCTACCGGATACTGGTACAAATGGGTCTTTTCAAACTTTATTTAAATTAAAGTATTCTTAACGTCATATATATCAAAAGCTATAAAATTGCTCGAAAACTAGAATAAATTATCTATAAACATCCGTAAATTTCATTTTTGTTAGTCTTTTAACCTTAACATAGCAGACCTGCAAAGTCAGCGAAGTTCAGAATTTCACGGCTATTGGGACGTTTACCTTAAACACTACTTGTTTCATTTATGTTTTTTTCTTTCTTGTCGTATGCATAAAAGTAAGAACGAAGAAAGTAGTACAGAAAAAAAATTGTGGTTTTAAACGCCACTCCCAACCACCTAAGAAATTTAAAACACCATCAGAAGATTTTTCAATACTCCACTGAATATATTTGAATTGAATTGATTTGAAAAAAGCATAAACCTAATGGCATACGGTTGGAAGTGGCGTGCTGCAGGTGTGCTGTTTCCTCTATGAATTTCAGCAATCGTACATTTCAGCTCAAATTTTACAAAAGTGAGGTAGTTTTCCGACTGATTTTTCCGTAGGAAACCTACGGAAAAATCAACTGACTACTGAAAATGCTTCGTCTAGTCAAGCCAGCGACTAAGCATATACATATAGACCAGTGCTGATACATTACAAAACGGTAAAAAGTGAAATAAAATTATAGTAGAATGAAACCCATTGGGGATGGAAGAGAATATAACAAAAATTAAAGGAAAAATAAATTACGGGCGATCTGAGGTCGAGAAGTGGATTGGGTTGCGATTTTAAGGGTAAAAAATCTAATTTATGTGAAAAATGCGAAATACGCCGACCGTCTTTTAAAAAAAAAAATATATTTTGACGTGCGAATTTTCGATTTAGGGCTTTTTTTCGATATTAAGTCAAAATAAGGCGTAAAAATAAATATCTATACTTATAATAAAACTGTAGAGAGGTCAATTCTGTACATTGAATATATATTCAAAATTTATATTGGAGGATGAATGGGGATCGATACTGATGCTAAAAATGCAATCAGTAAATTTTTTGTCTGTCTGTCTGTCTGTCTGTCTGTCTGTCTGTCTGTATGTGCACGCATGGGTAAAAAACTACTGAAGGGATTTTAACCAAACTTGGTACGATTGTAGTCCATACTTCTGGGCAGGTTATAGGCTATTTAACATAACGCTAAGACACATAGGAGCTGAGCAGTGACGATAAATTTGAAGCAAGTCGGATGAAAATGCGCTTTCAAGCTCTTATCCTCGCATACGTTGATCATACACCAAAAGTATGTACTACAAAGATGATGGTCTTTAAAAGATCTACAAAAAAGTCCTTTACAGTATATATCTATCTTTTATAAATTAGCCACAATAACGTGTTTAATCGTTTGGCATTTATTAAAAGTGTACTAAATAAGTACATAAATATATTGTATTTCACATAGATATATATTCATCAAACTCCCATATTCAATCTATACTTATAATAAAACTGTAGAGAGGTCAATTCTGTACATTGAATATATATTCAAAATTTATATTGGAGGATGAATGGGGATCGATACTGATGCTAAAAATGCAATCAGTAAATTTTTTGTCTGTCTGTCTGTCTGTCTGTCTGTCTGTCTGTCTGTATGTGCACGCATGGGTAAAAAACTACTGAAGGGATTTTAACCAAACTTGGTACGATTGTAGTCCATACTTCTGGGCAGGTTATAGGCTATTTAACATAACGCTAAGACACATAGGAGCTGAGCAGTGACGATAAATTTGAAGCAAGTCGGATGAAAATGCGCTTTCAAGCTCTTATCCTCGCATACGTTGATCATACACCAAAAGTATGTACTACAAAGATGATGGTCTTTAAAAGATCTACAAAAAAGTCCTTTACAGTATATATCTATCTTTTATAAATTAGCCACAATAACGTGTTTAATCGTTTGGCATTTATTAAAAGTGTACTAAATAAGTACATAAATATATTGTATTTCACATAGATATATATTCATCAAACTCCCATATTCAAAATGTACAATTTAATATGTATTTTATAAAAAAAAAAACCGCGCCAGTATGAGTACGGCTATACGGTTGATTTTTGTTTAACACGCCCAATTTAAAATGAGCTTAAATCTGTATGATTTATTATATTAAATAGGGTTCAGCTTAGGCTGGACGTTTTCGCACATGTATATGTAAACAGCTCGCAGAGTGGCGAGTCATTTCATTTTACTGGATGGGGATAAACACTGGGATGACATTATCTGAAGCAAGTATATAAGTAAAAGTCCTCATTAATTACGCCATGGGTTTGAGATGCTGCATAGTTATGGCATAAATATGAAGACAAATTGGCCGAGGATATTTTTAGGCTCCCTCAACAATCAAATAAACCGTTGCTTGACAGTAGACATATCTATCCTATTACTCAATATGACCTGCCCGAACCATCATTTGCTGGTGTGTGTATGAATAAAGATTACGCCATACACTAAATAAACTATTACCCATTAGAATTAGAACTAGCCGAAAGCCTGCAAAATTATGTCTCGAAACCTACTGAGGAACAGCGTTTAATGTGATTGTGATCGGGTGTGTAGTAGCGTGGATAGTGATTTGGGAAAAATACTATTTGTAGATACTCCGGGTGGAACGGGAATACTTTTCCTACCAAGGTGATTTCGGCAAAGGTACGAAGCTAAAGTAAGATTGCGCTTGCTGATGCTTCATCGGGAACTAGGTGATCGCAGCTATACCCGCTCATTTTTATTAATTTTACAATTTCTTCCCGATTCCATGGGAATTTTGAGAAATCCTTTCATAGTACAAGCGGCTGGTCGCCAAGCAAAATATATGTCAACTTAAAATTAAAACAACAAGAAATATTGTCTCCTTGCAACCAATAGGTAGTTTTGGCTGCACATTATCGCTCAGTCAATCAGTAACGCAATGATTTAATATATACAGACAGGAAACAGCCTCATTGTTACAAGGATGAATAATTAAATCAAGAGCGAATCGGACTCGCCCATGAAGGGCTCTGTGCTAGAGGTACTCACTAAACATACCCATTATCTTCACCTAACCATATACCACTATCACTTTTTCACCGGTACAAATAACTTTGATTTTCATATTGTTTGTATTTACGACCAAGTTATATTTGCGGTTTTTGAATGTAAAGGCTGCTGACCACATATCGTTCAAACTAATTTTCGTTGGAAGTTATTATAACGATCTACAGCATATCTTATTTTTTAGATTTGTCAGTCTCTTACTTCATAAGTTTGAGGACGGACGGGCGGGTGAACGATTCATATAACCACTTTGGAAGCGTCTATCTTTCAAACGATTGACTTTAAAAATTATATCTTTAGATAATTTCAGGTAGCCTAAAATTATTTTAAAATACCTAGACATGCCGCATTGTAAAAATATTTTCACGTCAGCTCCATTTATGGAGAGGACCCCATACCTAATCGTCATTCCTTTTTTATGTATAAAAGTCGGGCAGTATAAAATTGTAATATCGCTATGCATTTGACATTAAATATGCGAGTGCGATTATGGAGCAACGAACATACACAGGAATTCTCTGATCTTTTACTCGCGATTGGTAACTTCGCGGTGTGGACTCGCACGAACATGTGAAAGTCATTTGAGCTATTTTCAGGACATCTACATCTACACTACACAATATAGGTATTATATGCAACTTAAAACATTTTGGGTATCAATTCTGTAGCCTAATGAAAAGACAAATTCCGCGCGAACGGAGTCGCGGGCACAGCTAGTTTTAAATAAAAACCTTTAACAGTGTGTTTGGAACATAAAAAGGTAAGGTTTCACCAAATTTCGTGAAAAGAAAAAAAACTATTGTAAAAGATAAATATAAAAAAATAAAAACTTTGTTTATTTGAATTTTTCACATAAAATTTAATACCTATATGTGAATAAAGTGTAAGTACAAAAGTTATAGATCTTTTTATTCCCTAAAATTTTGCCATTTACATTATTCCGTAGAACTTGTAGTTTTGCCGGCAATCGAGATAAACCCTTTTTTAGGTACCCTTAAAATCGCAACCCCATCCACTTCCCGACCTCAGATCGGCTGTAATTTATTTTCCCTTTAATTTTTGTTACATTCTCTACCTTCTCCAATGAGTTTCATCCTACTATAATTTTATTTCGTTTCAAAAATTATGTAGGTACCCTGGTAATATATACGCTTAGGCACGTTTAGGTGTATCCATGCCATAAACTTTAGGTACTTCGAAAGTAAGGAAGGTCTCACGGCATGGCTTTTACTATAGTTTATCTAAATGAAATTGTCAAATACACTACAAACTTTTCAACTGTGAACCACAGAATAATTAATAGTACTAACGTATCTGAACTCAGATATCCACATATGTTTACAGCCTTCATGATAATCTTCTATATAAATAAAAATAAATCACAGAAATGTGTGTACGCGCAGAACTCCAAAACGACTGCCCTAAATTCGATAAATATTTCCTTTTTATATATGTTCGTTATTCTCAGAACAAGGTTTGTATTATAAATATAATTAAAAAACAAATATTTTCACAACAGCAGCTCAAACATGCCGCTTTTGCTGCAAGACAACAGTGAACAAAACGCGATTTAGATTCGAGCGTGAGTCAAAGTAGCTTTTTAATTTTTCAATCTTCAGTGTCACGGATTTACATTGTTCAGCCATAAGTTTGAAACATTCGAATTTTACTGTGCTCTGTCTCTTTCAAATGCATATAAATAGTGAGTGAAAATGGTCCCGCCTGGACCTCGCTCGCTCTGGTCGACATCCGGGATGTCTTCGGTTACTGGCGCCTCAGTGAGGATCTGTGGTCGTCAGTACTAGGTCCAGTTGTCTATACCTACGCGAGATATACATACAAGTGTTGGTAAAAACTTTCAACTTCTTCGAGAATCTCTAACTTTGAGTTGAGGGTGCGGTCATCCACAGTTCTTAGTTTCGTTAGATGGGGCTGCCTCAACTGTAGAGCAAGATCCCCCATGACTCCCAGTTTCCTCGATCACAGCCTCCATGGCGCGGGTGTTAGAGCGTCAGAGGTCACGCCGCATTAGCTTGCGTATTTGTTGGCTTACGGCCTTCCCATCTGGCAGAGACAGCTGACAGCCTCATCATTTCGAGAGTCTTGGCTGAAAGTTTAGACTCATTGTATTTTTTCAGTGCGAGGAGGCGTTTCGGGACCAATCTCCTAGTGCTGTCAGTACCGTGACCACGCATTAATTTTATTAGAAGACTGACGACTTCTAATTAATGCGTGGTAGTTTCTAACGGATTGAAACAATTCTGCAATTCTAGTTGGAACTGCTCAGAATTCATGGCTGATTGGGGCAACGTAGAGTCGGCGAATAGACTTCATAAACTGAGCTCTTTCAGTTATAAGCTTGATATTAACGTAGAGAGCCTTGTACCTTCTAGTCAGTGATCGCTTTCAATGTTTAAACGATTGATCACCGAGATGTCGTCGTGTCGTCGTCATCGTGTAACTCTTTCTTTCTCACATTGTCGGAGCTTCTCCAAGTCCACTATCTGTGAGGCCTTCTTCTTGAAAACGGACTTAATTGAAAAGAGCACCTACTTCGTAGAAAATAACTACCCCTATGATTATTTTGAATTTATTTTCGTTGATTCCCAGTTTATGTCACATGCCGTCGCTCGGCTTCGATTTCGTTTCACTTCGTCCTTCTCCTTCCACTTTGGCATTAAAGTCCCTCATTACAAAGTTGTATTGAGCTTTGGCCGTACTTAGTATTGCCTCAGCGATACCCTCGTACATGACCTCAGCTTTCTCGTCAGGATGAGTTAAGGTCGGCGCATATACCTGTATCACCTTTAGGCAACGCCGCTATGAGGTATGCTATCTGAGTTAATTCACTACCGACTTCCACAATGTTGTTGACACGTTTCCTCCTGACCAGGAAATCGACGCCACCCCAAGAGAGAAGGTAATGGTCTAACAATCCTATGCAGCGCCGCTACTGCCACCGCGTCCTTTGCCAGGAATAACGGAGCTGTCGGAAACTGGAGGCCTTATTTCGTGGTAATAAATGTTGGAGGGATTGTGCGTAACAGTCCGTAGTTAGAGATAAAAACCAAACAAAAAAGATGTAATTTGATATTAACAGCAAGCATCTCTAAAATCACTTTATGCTCTACTTTGCTCTGCTCTATCTTTCAAAGTCGGAATAAAATGATGACGCCTTAGAATGGCTTGTCTCCTCGTCTAAGTACCTACATAAGGTGGCCTAAATCTAAGGTAATGGTACCTATCCTCCTCCGAATTGAGGGGCGACCGAGAACTGGTGCCATTGTGCATTCGTGTGCGGCATGGCAGGACGCTGGGCGCAGCCAGGTGACGTTGCTGCCCGTCACTATTTTATGGCCTTTACACATAACGCCTGAATTTCGTTAAGATAAGGAGTTGAGATGCGAAATCTAGTAAAGTAGGTACCATAGAGTTACGCCCAAAAATTCGCAAAAGGCGTTCGTTATTTGTGGCTATTCAACTATAATGATTATGTTGTATTTTGAAGCAAATCAAAAATAATTTCGATAATTAACGTTGACATTTTATCTGCCGCGCGGCGCCCCATTTCCTTACTGTGCTGGCGCCGGTGTATAAGGGCACGTAATGAAACAAGGGATGATTTTGTTTTCGATTGTTTTTTTTTTCTACTGCTTCCGCGCCACCACGCTGCCTACATGAATGGGGTAATTCGTGTGTTTTAAAATATGATCTTTTTATTTTGTATTTTCGCGGCGTCATTTGCCGCCCCCTGAAATGTGCTGCCCGGGGCCATGGCCCCCCCGGCCCCCCCCCCACGCTACGCCACTGAGTCTCTAGCTAGTTCAAACCCAGGGCACGCACCAATGCCTTTTGAAGTTACATAATGTTTAATTATTGTTTGCTAAACTGAGTAAAACGTGGACGAAAACATCGAAGAATCTTGTTGGAAGATCTTTGAGAGTTCTTTATTAAGTTCTTAAAAGACATGTTAAGTTTGCCAACCCGCACTTGACCTGCGTGGTGGACTATGGCCTAATCCTTCATATAGTGAGAAGAGACACGTGCCCTGCTGTGGAACAGTTTATATTATAGGCTGAAGATGATGTTTGTGTGATCGTTTTTCGTCGAAACTGAATACATAGTGGGAATGACTGGCAATATAAAAGTCTTCTTTCTTTCTATTTAAGTGCTAGGCTCTTGTCGGTGGAGCTTCTTCCATGCCAATCTATCCTCAGCCAGTGCCTTGACATCTTGATACGACGCAACGTTAACTTTTTCCTTTACTTGGTCTATGAATGTTCTCCTTGGCCTACCCCTTCCTCGCCTTCCTTCCATTTTCCCTTCCAAGATGTTTTTAATGAAATTGTCATGTCGTATCAAGTGCCCCAACATTTTACCTCTTCGATTTTCTATTGTACTTAAGATATTTCTTTTCTCTTTTACTATGTTTAAGACCTCATCATTTGTTTTCCTTTCTGTCCAACTGATTCTTTATAATATAAAATAATAATAATATAAAAGTAAGCACTTTTATTTTTGACAAGATTTTAGATAGGTAAGCAAACTAGGTACCAAGTACTGCAAAAAATCGATTATTTAAACTAAGTAGAATTTATAGTGTAGATATATATGTACTTAATGCGAAAATATATTTTTATTGAATTGCGTGACTGTTCCCTCTCGAATCTAAAATGTTTGCCTGTTGGCGACTGTATATTATCTAAGGACCCGATAAAGTGACCTCAAGACCATAAAATACGTACGTCACGATCGACTCTGTTTTCGTCACGATTTTTACATAATTATCTAGTAACGTAATAAATTAATAATATAGTTAGGTATATGTAAATTATTTCAATACCTTGAAGGCAAGGCAACTATGCCTAACCTTTTATTTGATTACGGAAATATGGCGGCGTTTATGTGGTACCAGTGCAGTGCGTCAATGGTTTTGAAGTGACAACAAAGTTATTAGTGTGATATACCTACTAAACACGAAGACTCAACCACAAACGATTGTAAACACACGACTTATTTATAAGTTATGGTTGATATTGGGCGGTTATCTTTTGTTTTTTTTATCATCCCTTTCGGGGGACTTATAGATAGGTATACAACCAATCGACACATAGTACACCTAGACTGGAAACAGAAATTGATGAATCACACAAAGCGTCAACAAAGATCGGCGACTAGAGGCTTACCAAGCCAAGGAGCAAGCAACGAGTATCAATTTTCCAAACGTAATTACCTACCTACCGAGATCATGTATTTATGCTTCGAGACCAACGAGTGAATGTTCAATGGGCAACGTTCGCAGAAAATAATAACAGACTCGTTCCCTATTATCACTAGATTTGCGTGACAGCTATGCCGTACTAAATCTTGTACGTTCTACCTCAAAAGGAGAAAATACGATTCACGAATTAATTGATTGTTCCAAGACTGGGTGTCCTTTGCATCTGTTCATGGTTGCGAAGTCACAGACAAAACTGACATTATTTCTTATGAATACTAATTAAATTCAGCTGGCGCAATGAATATATTTTGTTAAGAATAATATTGATGTAGGTTAGTAAAAAATGCAACCACACATCATAAATAATTCGCAACATCTTAAGTATAAACTAGTTTCGTCTGTAGAAACCTAAGACTACAGAACAAAAGGCAGACAGAGCGCGCGGAACACTTGCATGAGGCCACTAAAGCAAATACAAAATTGAAAAGCGAATACAAACTCGGCTCAGTGCGCTGCGAAGCATCGCACAGTTCACACGCCACGATCAATCCAGCTTTAAAACTCATAAAATGCCGTCTTGCGTTTTTAAACATTGTAAAAGTTGTTTCTAAAAGCAAAAACGGGAAGATGGAATATATTTTTACAGATAACTATGGATTATTTGACTGTTTTATAATATTATTTCGATAAAATTCGTATTTCTGCAGAAAATATGTAAGTGTTGCCAGTTTACGTCGACACCGTTTTCCCTGAATTAGGGAAAATGCACTTGTCAATTGATTATGTAGGTAATAATTATTGTCATGTTAATGAAAAATACATTAACGTATTGTACAAGTATATTGTAGATTATCTTTTTTCTTATAAATATAGTAATAGAATTTCCATTAGTATATACATTGTTTTGAGTTCGATCCCCATATACTATACACTTTGACCTTTGTCACAGAATAAAGCTTTGTACCGTTCTTATGGCGTAGGGAATAAGTATCAAAATCGTACTGCAACTGTTAGCTTGACTTGGCGCCGTGTGTACATTACGTACAGAAACAGAAATTATTGATTGCAGCCATTATTTATTTTTAGTTGCATTTTTTTGGTTATGATTTATGAATCATAATATTCATAATTTGTTGTGTGCATGACAAAATGTTTTTAGCTAATTAATATTTAGGAAGCAAGCCTATTGCAATTAACCAAACATTTCCAGATACTATACTGAGAATTTCTAAACAAAAAATAAACAACATATTCGCCGAACTAAGATCTGAACCTTATGATTGGTATTCGTAAATATATGTAGTTGGTATTATATAAGTATTTTTTCTGGATCGAGGCTATGAATCACAAAACATAATCTATTTATTTCTCAATTTACGAATAAGATTAGTTAAAACTTAACTCGGTACCTTCATTTAAGAAATGTATTTATAAAAGCATACTTTAATGGTATCTTTTATTTGAATAATTTTCACAACAGCATTACATATTAAAAGCATTAATTAAATCCATGGTAAATTCTTCAAAACCGCAAACGAATATAAAATATTACCTATGTAATATTTTTATATTCGTTTGCAATAACTATATGTAAAATAGTGGGAGATTATTCATAATCTGGCAACTTTACACACACATAGACGCGCGTGTCCGTACAGTGCCAGTCGCCAAATGTCACGCACACATAGCTGTCAACGTGCCTCACTTAGTGGACGAATGCGCTACATCTGGTTCTTGTTTGTTAAATCTGTGGTAGAAACTATTTATGAAGAACAGGTATGATATACGTTCCTTGTGTGTAATCAAGAGCGAACATCGCGTTACAGCGGAGGAGCAAGCCTCGAAAGTGATACGTAACACAGAATGTATTTATGTAATGTCTTCTATAATTCGTAGATTAAGTCCTCGCTGTTTATACACAACAGCTCTAAGCAAGCAACAGAACGGACGTGCTCTATACATTTTGGCGTTAAGTGGTTCTGTGGAAGCGGCGGCACCATGGACAAGGTAGGTCTAGAATTTCAAGTGAGAATGTTGTGCTCTTACAATACATTAGTATGTAAATAGCTTATTTATGTGTTTATATTATTTGTGACTATATTAGAAATTGTATCGGAAAGGATTTCTCTCATTTAAATTGTTTCGTAACTGATATAAGTGCACAAAAGAAAACTGAAACGGCAATAGTGATCTTAGCCATTTTGTTTGAAAGTAAACAATTTTCTTACATGCACTTTCTTTTTTTTATCAAAATAAATTCAATCTACACAAAGGAGTGTCTATCTGTTCACATCAAAAATGACGGTCCACTCAATGCTTAGAATTGTTACTTTAAATAAGTTATTAGAGCGTCACGTACATTTTATGAATAAATAAGTAAATATATAGTATGTACTAGTTTATAAATTACCTTATAATATTTAAATGATTAACAAAGTCCACATATTTTAACAAGAACTGGTTTAATAATGTCGGTGACCTCGACGGTTGGACACATTGTATCTCAACGCATAATGGATTAGAGGTCATTCCCAAAATATATCAGAAATTATATCAAACAATAAAAACATTATAATATTTCATAGTACTTACTAGCAGCTAAAATAAGTGGATTTTCAAACGAACTCTCTTTAAAATTCCAATTTTATGAGATATGGATGAAGTAACAAAAGTTACTTCTTAAATAGTCTAAGTCATCGTCATAAAAGGAACCCATTGTTCAAATTTTAACGTATCTAGCTTCAGTAGCATAAGCTCCGCCGTGATATTAGGTATGTCAATCACGGCATTAGTGTTAGGTATAATCACTGACTTTTCGAAGTTATGTGCGTATTAGTTAAGTTGTTTATTATCGCTTGTCGTGTGCTTCAGAGAACACGTTAAGCTGTCGGTCCCGACTGTCATGAAGATCTTTGACAACAGATATGGGGAGCCACTAGTCAGTACCTCAAATAAACTGAATCTAGTCTAAACAATGTAATATAGCTATTCCTTTTGGTTGGAAGTTCAGACGGCCGTCGTTTAGATGGAAAAAACAATATTCTGTAAAATCTGGTTAGACCCGTAAGCGTTCCTTGGGCTTTAAGGCGAAACTCTTGGATACAACAGGGTTAAAGCTAGAACAACGATGGTGTTAATTGTCTCTTATGAAACCTTAAGAGGATCAGTCGTTGGTACACATTCAGTCTCATTAATCTCGCTTATGGCGTGTAGGGCAGACAAAGCAGTGTTCAAGGCTCTCGGACGTATTTACGAATTGACGCGCTGCAATTCTAGGTATTGCGTCTTACTACTACACGTGCACGGCACACACACACAGCGACTAGCGCGAAGCGGCGAAATGATGAGTGAACTGACACGGCTTGATACTTGAGCCTAATATTTTTTTCTGTGCATTTTTTTTTAAACTTACGGTGATTTGTTTTCAAAAAGTCCAAAAGTAGATACCATTGGATAGTGATTGAGTAGTATTGGATGTGGGTTAGGTTATACTGGATAATATGTCGGCGTGTATGTATTTACAATCTACGTCACAAGCTTTTTGAAAACCAATAATTAAAGACTTATTATTCGTTTTCAGTATCTCCAAAGGAATGAACGGAACCCTTATGGGATCACTTTGTTGTTCGTATGTCTGTCTGTTTGTCAAGACCCTTTATGTCGGGAATGTGTGGAGGTATCGAGTTGAAATTAAAACCATACACTCAAGGCTGCGTCCCTTGAAGCTGTGAAAAAATCAAAGTTCTGAGTTATAAAAAGATACAGACGTTTCATAAACGTATATTTCGACACTCTCAAGGGAATCAAAATTCATAGGGTACTTCCCATTGACCTAGAATCCTGAATTTTTGCTTGCGAGATGGTCTCATAGCACAAATATAGGAAAAAAACGGCAAACTGTAAATTTGTAGTCATAAAATAAAATTTGCGATTCAGAAAAATCTTCGTAACTCAATTCGGGAATTGGACTATTTTCATAGGTAAGTTTCTACGGAACCCTCAGTGCGGCGCGAGCCCGACTCGCACTTGCCCGATTTTTTCGTCTTTCTTATAATAAATTATTTACTTTGGCATCAGATGTCAATGGGTTTTCGAGAATTAGAAATAAAAGAAATAAGAAAGAAATTATTATTATTATTATTGCAATCTAAATGAGCCTTCTATTTTTTTGAGCGTGGTTGCAGGAACTACAAATTAGTGACTAAGCGAAGCTAAACTAAGTCCATCTATTTAATAAATAACAAAAAAAATCTATCTCAATTCTGAGTTTTCATAGCATTATTATGACAATGTGAAGAATGTTCTCGTAGACTCATATTTCTTTTGAATCTTGGATCGATCAATTCTGGAAGGAGGCAGTTCTTATAAAATCGAATTAAATGCGTTTCCATATTCTCTTTCCAGAATTGATCATCTTTGTTGATAAGTTCATATTTTATTTTTCCAGGGCCCGTCCAAATAGCAAAAACACAAGTTTTTTCCCCTGTAATTCGTAACTGGCCTTGAATTTGGAAATACCATTTATGTTTCGTGTTTATTACTAATTGGCTCGAATTCGAAGCGTATTTCCAAAAATCATTTTTTTTTTGTTTTATCGCTTCTTCTGGGTCCATTCCATATGCCGACGACGGGCATTTGATTTCGACAATACCGAGTTCACATTTTCCATCAGGACTTGCACCAAGAAAAGAAATCTCTTCATCAATTGACAACCCACACTGCATGATTTTCGTGTTTAATACTTTTTCAAGGTCACGCAGTGCGGTGTACTCATTATTTTTCCCATGTTTGATGGATGGTACATTGCTCAAATCTCGTCCATACAAAATTTGCTTTACTAATGGTGCACAATTGGAGTTAGGGCGCCGTTTACAGACGGTAGAAAACCATGAAGCTGTGAGCAATTTTCTTCTGGTTTCCAACCATAAGGGACTGGCACTTTGTAAAATTGTGTCTTGCTCTATCTGGACTTTTTCTTCATGACTAATTTCTAGTTTCAACAAGAACTCTTTTTTTGCTACTTCGTAGTCTTTGTCGTCCATGTCCACTTTTTGGCATTATTCACCATAATGAACATCTCTACTAGCAGTAGGTTTGACGATTTTCTTTTTTTTGACATTTTTTTCTATTCTTTTCAAATTTAATTGTTGGCGATAGCTTTCTAACTTAACTATTTCATGGTTGGCTTCTGTGCCAAAAATATATTTGTGAACAGTAGACTGTAATAAACCCGAATTATACGATATCACCGCTGCAGCACAGCGACCAGCATATGATCGTCGTTGCGAAAAATTTACTCTTTTTCCGCCAACAAATTTCGCTACTCTGGCGTTAAAACTCTCCACCAAGTTATTCGTTTCGTTATGTACGAAGCTGTAGGCGTGAAACGATAAACGATGAGCCAAATCTTCAACTTTTTGAAAGACTCCATTTAGTTTCAGTTCTGGTACTAAATTTTCAGTACGTTTCTTGATTTCATCGTTACAGAAATATGATGCACATTTTGAATGGTCTCCAAAAATGTGATAAGGACCATTCGTTATATCATTTTTTATATTTTCCATTTTATCAGAAAAGGGAATGTTTTGCTTGACCCAATATTTGACACTACTATCTACGCCCCATCGTATCCGCAAATAATTATCTTTTAATATTTTTCGGGCTCTAATTGGATATGTGGTGTTACTTGATATTGACAAAAGCCCTTTACAGTAGTTTCTGAGCAAATGATTTTTGCACTCGACTTTACCCACAGTCACATCCTCATAAGGCCTGGCATTTCGGAGACTGGCATATGTGCTTGAATCACCGTCTGCGACATATTGATTAAAAATAAGGCCATGACTTTCTATAGATTTTTTGAAACCCTCTGTTATAATAACTGCTTCCATCGCAGTAGAAGGCCCCTGGAAATTTTTGAAACACTTGTGTTTCAAACAGATGCTACACGTCTTATTTTTAACTCCATAGTAAAGAACTTTTTTCGAAGAAAAACCGATTATAGCACCAACTCCTGAAGAAGCATTGTAATTCGTTCCATACGACCGTTTGGACCAACATGCGTCACCCAATACAGGAATCATTGGAATCCCTTTCTCATTCACGCTTCCAATAGACAGAGCATGATTTTTCTCTTCTTTACCAGCCTCTGCCATACAGTGCTGTGCGGTTTTACTCCACCATCGACAAATTAAATCATGTTTTGATTGATATAATCGTGCCGACATAGGTGGTATATTAATATGACTAAGGACTGTATTTAGCTGAGTAACTCCAGCGCCAATAGTCATAATACCGGCTACGGCTTCCTCATTTACATCCATTTTGTTTGTGGCATCTTTTGAAGTTTTTAATACAAAATTTGTGCCACACATTTGACACTTCATATAAAAAGTTGAGTGTAGCCCAGTTTTTTTTTCATTTAAAAGCTGCACAGTACCTAAATTACATTTAAACATGGAACTATGGTTCCCAATTTCTTGAAGCTGTTCCATAAAATAACCTATTTCTACGACTCTTCTTCCTGATATCTGGTACGGTTTGGGTTCCTCATTTTTCTTGTTCTAAAATCAGTACAGAAAAAATGATTTGTTATTTTTAATGCAAAAATAGAAACCGAATACACAAATCATAACAGAAACTTAAAACTCCGTTATAACTTACTTGAGGCATCTCCAAATTATTGTCATCAAAAGTACTGCAACTCGCTTGATCATATTCTTCCGGACATTCTTCGGGTGTATCATTCGCAATAATCGTATAACAACTACTTTCATTCTTTTGCCTGTGAAAATGGAACATTATGGTAATGAACGTTCATAATTATACATATATTTTAGTAGTAATATGTGTACTAACCATCTTGCTTTTTGTACATTAAGTCTAGTAGCACGAAGTTTCTTACGGGAGCTGTTGCCAAACGTCTTAGGCCTTGGCATCTAAAACAACAATTGAGGTATAAGAGGTACAACTATACATATTCATGTTAGCTGGCTATACTCGTTTACTAGTTACAATAACAGTCGTCAAAGTACATCTTCGGATCACTACATCAAGTAATGAGCTATGGTCTCATCATAACTAACACAATAAGCCCAAACTCGATACACCTAGCTCCACCCATTTATAATTAGTCACAGTAGCAGTCTTCAAAGTATACCACCAGGTCACTCCATTGAATCCGGAGGTAAGGTCTCATCACAACGAACACAACGAGCCCAAACTCGATACACCTAGCTCCATTCGTTTACTAGTTCCAGTAGCAGTCTTCGAAGTACACTAACAGGTCACTCCATCGAATCCTGAGGTAAGGTCTCATCATAACGAACACAACGAGCCCAAACTCGATACACCTAGCTCCATTCGTTTACTAGTTCCAGTAGCAGTCTTCGAAGTACACTACCAGGTCACTCCATCGAATCCTGAGGTAAGGTCTCATCACAACGAACACAACGAGCCCAAACTCGATACACCTAGCTCCATTCGTTTACTAGTTCCAGTAGCAGTCTTCGAAGTACACTACCAGGTCTCTCCATCGAATCCTGAGGTAAGGTCTCATCATAACTAACACAACAAGCCCAAACTCGATACACCTAGCTCCACTCATTTATTAGTTCCAGTAGCAGTCCTCAAAGTATACCACCAGGTCACTCCATTGAATCCGGAGGTAAGGTCTCATCACAACGAACACAACGAGCCCAAACTCGATACACCTAGCTCCATTCGTTTACTAGTTCCAGTAGCAGTCTCCGAAGTACACCACCAGATCACTCCATCGAATCCTGAGGTAAGGTCTCATCATAACAAACACAACGAGCCCAAACTCGATACACCTAGCTCCACTCATTTATAAGTTCCAGTAGCAGTCTTCAAAGTATACCACCAGGTCACTCCATTGAATCCGGAGGTAAGGTCTCATCACAACGAACACAACGAGCCCAAACTCGGCACACCTAGCTCCATTCGTTTACTAGTTCCAGTAGCAGTCTTCGAAGTACACCACCAGGTCACTCCATCGAATCCGGAGGTAAGGTCTCATCACAACGAACACAACGAGCCCAAACTCGGCACACCTAGCTCCATTTGTTTACTAGTTCCAGTAGCAGTCTTGGAGGTACACCATCAGGTCTCTCCATCAAGACCCGAGGTAAGGTCTCATCATTACTAACACACCCAGCCTAAACTAGGTACACCTAACTCCACTCGTATATTGGTGCCAGTAGCAATCTTCAAAGTATACCACCAGGAAGACTTTGAAGTACACCTTCAGGTCGCTCCATCAATTTCGAAATGGAATGTTTTATAATAAGGATTATTCAAAATTATGAAACTAAAAAAAATCTTACCTTGTTGGTCCGTAGTCCGCACAAAACACGTAAAGTATCAACTTAGGTATGTCAAATATTTTGTATTCCTACAGTGATCTTATTCCACACGAGCGGCTGATAACAAGCGACACAGCGTCCACTCACGACGGCGGCCGAGCGCAGACTAATATTTTTATTTCTATTTTTTATGCAATAACTCAAGACATTGACCAGTAAAATAACCCTTAAATTCAAGCAATTAAGATTCACTCGATAGAGATAAATTTGTTGAAAAACTAAAATTGATTTGATTTTTTTTCTGAGAGTAAATGGAACATTTTGGTAGTTCTTTCTTATACCTTTTTGAGTTGATCATGCCTCCTTACATAAAATATTTTTAAATAAACAAATTTATGTTATTAAATGGAAGAAAAATGCACCTAAACTCAATACGATATCGTCAATTTTGTGTGAAGAGGTACCGGAAATGATTTTTTACAGTATTATTAACCTAATTTTTCGAATAAAAAATTAATACCATTTGAAGATGAAGGAGAAATCTATCTATGGAAATAATTATTTACATTTAGTTTAGTTTAGCTCTGCAGCAAAATGTACCAAAAAACTACCTATTTTGCTCAGATTTGTAAACGCGTCCTTGAGATGTGTTGACATCACTGCGCGTAGATCACATCGTATTTGGTTCATTACTGTTTGTGTTTTAGCAGTGACAAATGTCATTCTATTCGTAGAATGTGTCTACACCTTAAAAATATATATGACATAATCATTCAGTTATCTTATCTTATATCTATACTTATATAATAAAGCGGAAGAGTTTGTTTGTTTATTTGTTTGGTTGAACGCGGTAATCTCAGGAACTACTGGACCGATTTAAAAAATCCTTTAGTGTTAGATAGCCCATTTATCGAGGAAAGCTATAGGCTATATAACATCACGCTATGAGCCACGGGAGCGGAGCAGTAGCCTTAAATAACGCGGGTGTAACCGCGGGCTCATCTAGTTGGTATACACATCAGCTAAAATAATTTTAAAGTCATCATCCGCAATCTAACTTTTTTCTGCCACTGGTCACAGTTATCTATAATAACCTGCATCTATAATAGTTTTGAATATAATTTACACAAGGTGTACTCGTACCTACTTATGAAAATGTTAATTTGCCAAAAATATTTGAGTCAAAAAAAACAATCGTTAACCGCGATTCGCGCTCGTGCTGTCCATAAATTCCTATCGCAGCCCCGACATTGACGTCCTAGAAACTTTAGTACGACACGCATGCACCTACATCATAACCGGTATAAACGTCGTAGACAAATAACAATAGCCGTGCACAAGTTTGATATTAACACTTTTTGAGTATTCTTGTCAATGACTATATATCTATTTACTAACTAAGAGGTACATAACCGGCAGTGATAAAGTAAAAATATTGAAAATTACCTAATTTTAATCAAACTCTTTCTTGTTTATCATGAAAATGATCCGCCACCCTTAAGTTAAGGTTAAGGTCGAAGTATCTAACCCTGAAAGGTGCTTGGGGAGGAGGTGCATGCTAAAAACCGCTGGTGCCCTCGGATCCGGTGCTAGCTAAACGGTGAGGGAAAACACCGTGAGGAAACCTGCATGTCTGAGGGATTGTGATATATCACTAGATCACTACATAGTATATAAAACAAAGTCTTTCTTCTGTCTGTCTGTCCCTATGTATGCTTAAATCTTAAAAACTACGCAACGCTAAGATTCTAACCAGCGACTCTAGCGGCGAATTTGGAAATTGTCCGGGTACGACACTTTTGACAGCACAATATAATTAACACTATGACCTCGAAAGCTGTATTGAAAGCTCGCAAATGTGTCGTACCCGGACAACTTCCAAATTCGGCGCTAGAGGCGCGCGGATAATCTTTGCATCGCCAATACTTACCTAAAAAGTTCGGCTGTAACAACTTTCAATAGTCTAACATTTCTAGATTATTATCGAACTACTCTATTTTTTTATCAAGATGACAGCTAGATTAGTGCTAGCAACATTAGACCATCGCGAAGCAATGAAAGGGAAAGGCATGCCTTCATTAATTATTACAAAATTTAAAAAATAACTATGCAATGCCAATGGGTACACGCGCGCTTTAATTACTTTTGACGATTATGTAATTTGGTATTGTCTGTATATGCGATTTCGAAGGATATGGAATGAAGTTTCGTAGGACATTAATTGAAATATTTTGTCAGTAGGTACATGCAAATAATTACATTAGTTGCAGCCTCTTTAAATATTATTGTCAATCTGTATTCCATTACATTGGTTCATTACTTTGCATCAAAATGCTTAACAATTAAGTAGGCGCCTCTATGCAAAAATACGCCCAGAAATTAGGTAAATGATCAAATTGTGGCTGTTTCTGTCACATTTTCTTCGGCCTGATCAGCAGAAACAATCGCCAAGTAATACAAATGCTCAACGCATTCCAAGGTGCGTAGCTGTTTACATATTCAAGGATATAGAAGTCATTATTGTTTAACTTAATTTCCCTAATTTGATCAAATAATTAGCCACACCCTGCGTTTTTCCGCCACTCCTCGTCTATTGAACCGTCGTACCTCATCACTCGGCAGTGCTACTAAACCCTTCTCACGTTCATTTAAATTTTTAGCTCCTAGGAGGTACGATACGGTAGGACACTTCAAAATCATTATCTATAAGTGAAAACTGTAGAAAAACGTTAGATTTTTTATATCAAATCACAAATTTAATGTCGAGAATCAAATGGGAATGGGCCGGCCAAATTGCCAGAAAAAAAACCGTTTAAAGCAAAACATACCGCGTGCAATGTCACAAATGTGTTGCAAAGATGACATCATTAACCTTTATGACTGAGGATTTACCTGTAACTTGGCAGATAGAGCCTCAGTACCCAAAACAAAAAGAAGTGGCTATCCTCTTCGATCGTTTTCGTTCACTGCTGGCGACCTTTGAAGGCCAAAACCAAATTATTGGTTGAAGAAGGCTAGAAAAGACAGAGATAGAGCACACTGTTTTTAAAAAGGAGTCGCTTATTGTCATAATAATTATGTACATATGTGTGGCATTGCATTGTATTCTGGTTAAGTTGTTAATCATTTTGCACTTATTTTACTATAGTACATATTCTTCGTATGAATTGGATTTGGTACGGCCCGGTCAGTGCAATTGCATTGTTCTGTACAAAATCTGGTCTATAAGTTTAGTTGTAGATAACTCTGTGTGAGATAGAGGTTGTGGGTACCTTAGATTATATATTACTTCCTTACTTTATGGTGGGTACAATTCCCTGCATTTGTTCTGTATATGTAGGAATATATAAAAATATTACCTAGTATAGAACAGGCTCTGTCTAGTTTGGAATCAGATGACCCTTGTTGAGTTGACCTAAGTTATTACAGGAAAGGCGGATATTAATTTCTCCCTGTGGGATATCCACCTTGTCGTGGTGGAGGGGGGGGCTCAGTAACCGGGGGTTGGACACCCACGGTGAAGCTCCGCGTGGGCTTAGAGGGGGCCTGCGCAGGATGCGTTCAAGGGTGCGGGTAACAGTTCTTTCTGTCCCTCGTAGTCGGGTGTGATCGCGGGAGGAGAGGCGAGTCGCTGTTGCGTTACCGCGCGCCCTATCTCCCGCGACCAAATGGGGGCGCACCATTCGATGTGTTGCGGTGGGCCGCAGAGGAAGAGAAGATGCGGTGTTGTCAAGTTGCCGTCCACCCTATCCTCTGCGGCCGCTGGGTGTGTTGGCGGCGGTGCCCAACACCTTCATCCGCCGCCAAGGAGGTTGTGACTTTCGGGCTATCCGCCGGGGTGCCAGGGTAGAATGTTAACGCGACCCCCTGGCGCCCCAAAATGGCGTGGACGTATGCGCTGGGGTTTTAGTGGGTATTACGGCCTTGCACTCCAGCTGTCAAGACCCACATACCCCCCGCTTTTGCGGGGGTATGCGTAAATGCATTGCCACGGCGAGAAAAAAATAAGAAAACGCCGGATGTTAATTCTTACTCATCGCACTATATAGACCAAAACAGGATCGCAATTTATTAAGTACTAGAGGACGCCAGCAGCTACGCCTGCATTTTTTTTAAATTTACCCGTTTTGGCCGATCCCGTGGGAATTTCGGGAAATCCCTTCTTAGTGCACCCCTACGGTCCCCAAGGAACATACATGCCAAATTTCAGCTTCCTGCGCCCAATAGTTTCGGCTGTAGCGTGTCTGTCAGTCAGTCAGTAACGCAAGAATTTTATATATTAAGATATCAGGACCTTAACATTTGTCTGTATCAGGATAACACGCTGTACCTAAGTCTATGTAATATCTTCAAGTATGTAATCATAATCATACATAACACCAATCAAAATTACAGATTTCCTTCCAATTGATAGCTTGTATAGCTATTAGCAGCAACGGGATATTGCCAATAACACCCAAAGCGTTTCTGTATCGTTTTCAGAATTATTCATTAGGTTGATAGGTACTGTATGGAATAGGTATTAGATACTTATTGCTTGGATGTTCAATGCTTAGGTTTAATATGTCAAATACTTTGATAGGCGTTTAAATGTCAAACAATTCTGCGAGGAGTTTCAAGGTAACTCTGATATCACTAGTTTTTTTACCAGATAATGTAGATTTCCTAGTATGTACCGTTTCAATAATTAAACTTAAATGTTTTTGTTTAATTTTTGTTTCCCTGTAGTGTCAATTAATGACTTATAGTTGCAGGAGCATTTATGTAAAATGCCAGCTTTCTAAGTAAACATCTTGAGGTGGCGCATCTGATTATATAAAACTAATAAAATATACACAACAGTACCTAATCAAAAATAATAGAACATGCGGCTCATGTTTTACAGTTGAACGGTTTCTTGCGCGTGCTCGGTATTCGTGACAATCTTTTATATATAGAAACTAAGACTACAGAACAAAAGTACTTGTTTGTTAAATCTGTGTATAGAAATATATTTTTTCAAAAGATTAAGCCTTTAACTAGGTATATTAAGTTACATGAATCCAATACTGCATGCATCATAACAAAATAAGGACTAAATATATGTATAGGTATACCTAATACCAAGTAAGTATCTACTTAACGTGGAAAGATAATTTTTAAGACTTTTTGAAGAACGTGGTTAGGTACATATTATTTCATGCCATATTTATTATTTGTTACACTGTATTATAAATATGTTAAACATTATTAAAATAATAAAAATATATAACTATACTACTTTCATTGCTGAATCTAAAATACCGAATTCAGAACCTTCTCCTTTGAAGAAGTTGCTTGAAAAATAATAATATATCAATAAGTAGTCTACATAAAATCAATATTTTATACAGTTAAAGCTAGAATTATACCTGGAATAATATTTATTATGCTGGTTTTCTAATTAGGCCTACAGACTTTGCCAGAGTAATGTATAGTCATAAAGGATTTAAGCCTACTGTTATGGAGGTCACCTCTTGATGATGCGAATAAATGTCATCTACCACTGTTCGCCACATATCTCTTTGGTACCTACCTCGTGTTTTATTAGAAATATGAGCACCTTACCTGCTACACGTACCCAACATATTAAAAAAAAACAATCCGAAGCAGTTGGATCCAATAGTACAAAACTGGCCTTGCAATGATATTGAATAATTTTATAAAAACAGGTTTATTAAAGTCCTCGCTCGCGTCACATTTAGAAACCTTAGGTATTTAGTGTCCAATTCGTCTTCATTATTTTGTATCAAAGGTGTTTACCTGGGCCGCATTAATTTAAGTACCGATTTACGTGACTAACCGACCAATTAATAAATAACATTAGATATTAGCTACAATGGGTGCATAGGGTTCCCACCAAGAACTTAGGGTCCCAAGCCAACCTCACCTGCAAGTGGTGCACCTGCCGATCAACGGACGAGGCTCTGGCAAACAAAATATCCCGATAAGCGGCAATAGGCTCGCCACCTATTACGTGGAATCAAAACACTGGCGAAAAGTGGGCGTTTATTATGCCTCTGCCTACCCCTTCGGGGAAACAGGCGTGAGTCTATGTATGTATGTGTATGTATTAGCTACTAAGGCAGCGATAGCCTAGTGGAGATACCAACAGACTGCCATGCAGAGGGTATCGGGTTCGAATCCACGGCGCGCACCGATGACTTTTCGGAGTTATGTGCGTATTGAATTGTTAATTATCGCTTGTCCCGTGCCTCGGAGAGCACGTTAAGCCGTCGGTCCCGGTTGTCATGAAGATCTTTGACAGTCGTTACAGGGCGTCAATACCTTCTAAAATAAACTGACACTAGTCTAAACCATGTAATATCGCTATCCTTTCGGGTTGCGGAGGTCAGACAGGCAGTCGCTCTGTGGAAAAGCTAATATTCAGCCAAATCCGGTTAGACTAGTAAGCGGACCCCAGATTGAAACTGGGATAACGCTAAGAGGATGATGATGATTAGCTACTAAGCGCTGAAAATTTGAACATTAATTATCATTATTTATCATTCTATCGATCGACGTTATCCTGGTTGCATCCAAGACTTTAGCTTTGGAATCCGGGATCTGCTTTCTAGTCTAACCAGGTTTGATAAAATTGGCTTTACGACTACCGTTTAGCTGCCGATGCCGCAACCATGTTATGGTTAGATCAGTCATGATATTTGAGGATCCTGCCTGATTCCCTGTAACAACTGCTATAGATCTTCATTACCGTCGGGACCAATAGGTTAACGTGCTTTTCAAGACATGGAGCAAGCGTCAATTAATAATTAATACGCACATAACTTCAAAGGTTCCAACCCAATGCCCTTTGCGTAGCAGTATCAACATCAGTCTTCCGGCTTGGAAATGTAATTAATATAAAACCAGTAAATGAGGCCGAATTTATATTATAAATAGCCGGCACATATTAAGAAAATATTATTCTGTTACCAAAGATATTCAGTAATCAACATTATGTCTCGATTTAATAGCTGAAAAACTAAACTAAGAACTTAGGGTCCCAAGCCAACCTCACCTGCAAGTGGTGCACCTGCCGATCAACGGACGAGGCTCTGGTAAACAAAATATCCCGATAAGCGGCAATAGGCTCGCCACCTATTACGTGGGATCAAAACACTGGCGAAAAGTGGGCGTTGAATATGACTCAGCCTGTCCCTTCGGGGAAACAGGCGTGAGTCTATGTATGTATGTATGTATGTATGTATGTGTATATCAACAGCAAATTGAAATTTTCTTTCTCACATAGTCCTGGGTTCGATTCTCGGGTCGGGCAAAAGTGTTACTGAATTTTTCCGAATACTCAGTAGCAGCATAGTATGGTAGCATTGTAGGTAACGGCAATAAGCTCGCCCCCTATTACGTGGGACCTAAAAAATTATGGCGAAATGTGGGTGCAATATTTACACCTCTGCATACTCCTTCGGGGATGCAGGCGTGAGACTATAAATAAATAAATAAATAGTCTTTATCATTTTAATTATTTTGTGAGATACTTACTGTCTAGCTACTTTTCATATCGAAATAAAAGATACATTTACGAATTCAATAGGTTTTGCCTTATTCCTTGTCATCCAATAACGACAACCCTAGTCATCAAATAACTAATTCGTAGAAAACTAGACTTTGTAAATGGCTGCTGATTTGGATAAAACTGTCTGTAATGAATTAAATATAAAACATCTTAACTACTTAGGTCGAACATTTAAGTAGGTAGGTAGCTAGCTGTTAATCGGCCTACATAATCATCTTTGTGACTAATTTGGTTTCGTAATACATTTCACCTGTCCAGAAATAAATGTTGTCGTTATAAAAAGCCGTGTTTTTTTTTCAGATGTTCCGTGTGTTGATATTCACATGCTTCATAATAGCAAATTACGGCTACATACAAATTGCGAGCAAGAAACCGATAGGCACTTTGTACAGATGGAGGCAGATGGACTATGAATTCACCTCTCCTCTACACCGGCAGGCAGCGATTGATAATGGGTACGTTGTTTTAAATATCTATAATCTGTTTCAATTAAGTGTATATGGGTAGAGTATACAATCAAAGTCGAATAGATAGACTCTACATAAGAGATGTAAATTAGATCTCATGAAAATAATGAAACTTTCTGCAAGTCAATATAAGATTGTTAGATAAACATTTAAACGGTTTTAAAATGGATACCTACTTTCAAGCATATTCACCTTTTACCGCCTAGTTATATAAAAAATGTTATTGAACTAGGAACTATAATACAATTTTCACATTAAAAACATTATGCCGCTCATAATACATAACGTATATAGCGTTCCTACATAAAAGTAGAGCTACAAAAAAAAAATTAAAAAAACAATATTACCTATTATAGCATTTTTTTATACAATATGTGTACTCTTAACTATTATATCTCGGTGATACCAATACAATTATTCTTATCAAACAGGGATTTCATCCAAGAAAACGTGATACCGCTCGGAGTAGAGCGATGGAAGGACCGCCTGTTTGTGAGCACACCGCGTTGGAAGAAGGGAGTTCCAGCTACACTGTCCACTGTTTCCATCGTCGCTCAATCTGAGTCACCCAGACTAGAGCCCTATCCTAGCTGGGACTGGCACAATGCAGGTAATGTTTATCTTTCATCATAAAAGTGAAAAGTAGAGGCATGCACATAATATCCGACCATTCCGACCGAATTAAAACAAAAATACTAAAAGGGACGTAGACTTTACGTCTAAAGCTCTTCGCCGCCCAGCAAGTTAACTAAATAACGCAAGAAACTTATCATATATCAAAATCAAAGGTCTGATTGATTCAATTGACAACATACATTTTCACTTCTTATCAACAACATAGTATACGTTGTCACGGTGTATCTACGGCTCTTCCGGTTCTATTTTTAAAACGGTGATGTGCGTACGTAAATTTTAACCCTTACCCTAATGAATTTCCTCAAAATATTTATTTATGATAAAATAATACAAGTGTAATACCGAATAGATTTACCAATTACTCCTGAACAGGCTCTTTCGCTGTAAAAATTTGATCTTCTTAGGGAAATAAAAAGAGGATTAACCATTTCTATTGTTACCAGGTAACTGCACCGGCTTCACCTCGCTGTTCCGAATGAACATAGATCACTGCGGCGTCATGTGGGCTCTCGACTCAGGTCAACTGGAACCTTTCGGAGATACGCAAAACCTGTGTCCTCCAACACTATTCGCGATCAATTTAAATACCGATACTGTAATCGGTCGCTATCCGATCCCAAGCGAATTTGTACTTGACAATTCACTAATCACTAACCTTGTGGTCGACTCAAGAGATGTCAGATGTCGGGATCTCCATGTGTACATGGCCGATGCATGGCGTTTTGGTATGATCGTCTTTAGAGATGAGGACAAGGCCTTTTGGAGATTCAATCACTACACATTCTACCCAGAACCGCTTCTGTCAAATTATACACTGCATGGCGTAAACTTCCAATGGTCTGATGGTCTATTCGGTATGTCTTTGGGCAAGGTATCTCAAGGTGACCGAACACTGTTCTACCACTCTATGTCGGGTTCACTAGAATTCGCAGTAAAAACATCCGTTATTCGGGATCCTTCACGCGTGGGTAACTCTGTAAGCGAGTTCAATCTGCTCGGCGAGAGTCGTGGCTGTGACGGACAGGTATCAGCCGCAGCCGTCGACCGCAACGGTGTTATGTTTTATAACCTAGTTTCACGAGACAGTATCGGATGTTGGGACACACGCAAACCATACACGAATGGCAACTTACTTGTTGTAGCACAAAACAATGATACAATGGTATTCCCTAATGATCTGCGTATAGATCATGAAGTTCCGCAGATGGTATGGATTATTACGAATAGATTACCCATGTTTTTAGCCAATTTATTAGATCCAAATGATTTTAATTACCGTATAATATACCTTGATCCAGTGGCGGCAGTACAAAACAGTATGTGTCAACCAGAGATTAGTTAATCAAATATAGAATATAAGTATTGTGATAAAAATGCAATTTAAGAATTAATTATTATGTTGTCTACTACATTTAAGTCAAAATTTATTTTATGATATTTATTGAATACAATAAAAATTAAGTATGTGATAAAATAACAACATGTGGTTTTTCTTTTCCCTTATCCTGTATTTATGTAGGTATATAATATATTAGTTAGGTATTATTATTGGGAGGTTTGAATGTAGTGGTTGCCAAGTCATTAGTATTTTCTAACCCCGAAGTTCTGGTATTATTGGTATCCATGACCTCATTATTTTCAACATCATTATTAGCTATTGCGTCTTTATTTTCAGCGAGAAACAATGTCTCGGGCTGTACATTTTCAGATTCTTTGCTTTGTCCATCGGGTTTCCCATGTCCTAATATAGATTGGCATGTCGTACTAGACGGGGTTTTAATAGATTTTGAGCAGCACTGCACCATTTCTTCAATTAATGGTAATACAAATTCGTCAGGAGCTATGTTATTATCTGAAGTCGGCTTGGGTACTATTTCAGGTTTTACTTCCACTTCTTCATGAATTGCATTACTATAATTGAGACTTTGTAGTAAAACTTTCTCAAGAGAGTCCTCGATTATTCTTTTTACTTCTACCTCTGCATTTTTAGGCAAAGCTTCAGTATTTGAATGTGAACTACGTTCTTGTTTCGGCAGTTGCGATTTAACAGAGGCATTATCATTTAATTTTGGTTTGTCTTCATCGATGAAGAATCTTAATTCATCCGATGAAGAATTTTTGCTTGAGAGATTTATTATTGTGTCACTTAAAGTTCTCTTACTCTCTAATGATTTTGTGTCGTTAAATTTGTGAGACCTATTAGATTTATTGGATAAAGTATTTGAATGACTCTTAAGCGGCATATTTCCAGTATTTTCAGTTACATTAATATTAGAGTCAGTCTCAGGAGATTCAGTGTTGTTTTTCTTCATAAATATTTTTGGATAATTGCGAAGGTAGGAAGCGGTTTGGCCCTTAGTATTACCGACAAGTGGAGGAGTGTCAGTAACATCAGTGGACATTGCTTCCATATTGTCACGCGTAGGCCACGTTGCAGTTCTACCTGAGTTGAACATTCGAGAATGTATAGAGTCCGTTCCATCATTTTTTAGGTAGGCAGCTATTCTTAACAACATTACAACGAATTGTTCTAAAATGCGATCACCGCGGGGAACCATGATTTCACTGCCAAACCAATCTTCGTAGGCACCGAAATCAGTTAATTTATTAGAAGCAGTAGGTAATGATTTGGCATCCTTAGTTTCATTATCATCTAATGGTGGTTCTTCAATTAGTCCCTCTGAACCACTTGCATTTCTCGAAGACGATGTAGTATTTTCCAATTTTGTAGGACGAGTTATATTAATGTTAACACTCGGAGGTTGCTCAGCATAACTGAAAATACAGTTAAAACATTGTTTGTAATGGTGTAATATGTCTTATGAATGTTTATTACGTTAAAGTAGATACATAATATCTATGTAAGACTCCCCATCATAACTTTAACCGACATAAGTTAGTTTCATAACTGCTTCAGTACAAAGTATCTCGATGAAAAGGCATTTTAAATTGCACTGAACATAAATGCTTAACCTGTTTGCACTATGATACTTAATACTAATTAAAAGGTGATATATTTACAAGCCTGCTGCGAGCTTTTTACGAAGTTGTTCTTCTCCGAAAAGTGACTTGGTACATCGTCTTCGAACGGCCAGCTCAAGACCATAGTCAAGTCCACTGGGCGGAAGTACAATGGGAAATGTTTTATATGTTGACGCCACTTTCAAAGCGTTGTAGTAACTGTAATGAAAACATTAATTACGAAATTACAATCGGAAAAAAAAAACTTAAGTTAGTAATAGTAAATAGGGTACCTAATTATCTTTTTTTACACAAGTAAAGGTATATACGTAGCAAAATCACTTGCTGTATGAAGGCATAAATAATAAGACAGATCTTCGCAAGGTTGCGGCAAAGTATGCTAACTACGATGCACGTGGCCCCGCCGCTTCAAGACGTTGGCGGACAGTGCGATGATTTAATTCTATAATATGTAATGGGTAAGAGGAAAATACAAACCCCTTTTGCCTGTCCAAGAGAGGTAACAATAAAAAAATTATAAAAATAAACATTTAGAAAAATATTTAAATGTTACCTATAGACCAGTATCCATTTGTAGAAGGCGGGCATGATAGTCGCAATCTTAACAACTAAAAACTTGATACAAGGAGGCCTAGCGGGGCCCAGTAGAACACAAGTTCCAAGTCCCATTGCTAAGCTGGTTAATTCACATAATAATTTCCTTATGGCGGCGAGCAGAAGCCATGGTAGAACTAATGTGGGTCGTTCCTCCTAAATGAAGGACAATATTTAATATTAAAGATACATATTTTATAGCATTATTTTCTTGGCTCTATGCGAATGTTACAAATTGAAAGCAACTATGGTTTACGGTATACGGCTACTAATAAAAAATCTAGTTTCTAGATCATCCTATCCAAAGGTGGTAGTAAAACCAGTTTATCACGATAGAATCCGTAAACCATAGTTTGACTTCAATGATATTTTTTTTATTTTGAATTGTAGTATTCAGAGTCACAGTAAAATTCATAACATCGTCATCAGCCTTTAACAGTCCACTGCTAGACAGGCCTCTCCTTTGAAAGGAGGAATTGGCCTTACCACGCTGGCCAATAGGGTTTGTATCAAGTTCTCCTTCTCTTACAGTGCTGTTCTCTGCATAATATGCTCCCTCTGTCGGCTCTTACGACACTCATGGGATGATATGGGGTGGTTACATTCCGTATTCTTAATCCGTCACCACTGAATGAAAAATTCATAACAAAATTTTCTATATTCAGATGATTACACATAATAAAACATCAACTTTTCTCAGATTCTTAAGATGCATGCGTTGATCGAGATATAAAAGATGAACGGTCCAAAGTAGAAACAGAGTCGAACTGAGTACTTGTGTACTCAAAGTATTAAACTATTCCACCGTCGATTGTGCAATCCTCAGTATGAACAATTCCACATTGGTCACAAACGTTATCACCCATGTTACATATTCACTACAGCTATGTCAAACGCATAACGTTGCTGGTCCAAGAATTTCCTAAAACTGCCTCCTATGCATGCATTGTTACAAATGCACAACTATAATTGCATCAGGTTGTCTATATATATAAGTACAGTACAGTATATTTATAAGTACAGATAGCGTCAATGAATCATCATCATCATCATCCAAGCGTTATCCCGTTTGTAACTCGGGGTCTACTTACTAGTCTAAGCGTATTTCGCCGAAATTAGCCTTTCTTCAGAGTGACTGCCTTTGACGTCCGCAACCCAAAGGGATAGAGATATTCCATGGTTTAGAATAGTTTGAGTTTATTCAGAGGTACGGACTACCTATAACGACTGTCAAAGATTTTTATGACAGCTGGGACTGACGATTTAACGTGCTCTCTGCGGCACGGGGCAAGCGATAATTAACAATTTAATATGCACTTGGCTCCGAAAAGTCAGTGATGCCGTGGATTCGAACCCGATACCCTCTGCATGCAGCAGTCTCTTGGTATCTCCACTAGGCTATCGCTGCCTCCAGAGTTAATGAATATGAAATCATAATGACTCAAACGACATAAGTTGTTGTACGCTAAACAGGTAAAGCACTAAATCCACAACAGCTTGTCATGACTAAGCTACGCCAGTAGTAGATATCGATCTCGAGAAATCTACAGTACCTACCTACTAACAGTAGCGAAGCCAGGATTTTGTTTTAATAGGGGAACACCGAAAACATACTATACTTATATGCTTTTAAAAGGCTCCTGGGCCTTCTTTCCCCAACTCACCTGGATCCGCCCCTGCCTACTAATACACAGTCAAAACAGATTCAGTAAGTAATCACTGCGGATGAAAACAATTGTGCGTTTCCAGGGAATTCCACAAAGATGTACATTAACAGCTAACCATAATCATATTCAAGTTATTAATTCGAGGATTTATGTCGAGTCATTTACATCACTAACAACGTCGCTATTACTTAAATCGACGGGATTAACAGTAATACCCGTATGTTGTGACCTGAATTCTTAGAAATCGTCTTTAAAAGTAAATATTTCTAAAAGAGAGGATATAAACAATGTTGTTACTCGAAATAACTACTAATAGGTAAAATACATCAATATTTATCGCTGTTATGCATGAAACTCTCGGCACTACAATGACAAAGTGACCATTTTTACCACAAACCACAGACATCAAGTGTCAATTTAGTACCTAATTACAAAAATTGTATTGAGACTTTGAGCCTTAAAATCTTCTGAACAAGTAATTTCCTAGGCATGGCGCCGAAGTAAAAAATGTTCGTAATGATTGGTACAATATGGGATTTCAGTTGCGTTAAGGATCTTTTTACACCCCGCACTGGGACGTAATAATGAATGAATAGCGGAGATCCCATGAACAAATTATTTCTTTTAAACGGAGTTGTTATTTCTTCGAAAAACAGCAATGTCTATGATTTACTACCAGAAGAAACATTTTAGGTCCTCTGCTACCTGTACGGTTATAATGCACTTAGGTACACTTACTTTAACAGTTTGGGTGCATATAGATACGGAATATATTGATAAGTAAGGTTTACCAGAAACACAGGATACAGAAGTACAATATAAGAAGCGAGGTAGACGTAGACGGTGAAGCACTGGACCAGCATGATGCCGGAGATCATCGTCCGCAGCACGCGCTGCACCGGCATCGATAACTCGCCCGGCATGCTCATCTGCCATACCTAAGTATGAAGATAACGAATTATTATTTAAACATCAACCACAAATTAGATTTTAAAAGACTAATAGGTTTTTAGGCAAATATCTTAAAAATAGAAAAAGAGCTAGCTAAAAAGGACTTAACAAAAAAAATTGAGACTAGAAAACTAATAAATTTCTGGGCAAGTATGACAGAAATAGCACAATGAGCGAAATTAAAAGTATCAGAAGGTTAAAGAGTTAAAGTAATGCTGCAACTTATACTTGTCTTTCTAGTATTCTAAGTGAATAACCTCATATTTTGGACACTACAAATCTGTAAAGTAACAGGTTTTGGCTGCACAAGAGCACAATTAATTTGTATATTTTTTAGCGACCTTCTTTGAGCGGGTATTGCATAGTTTATTAACTTAATATTTACATCTACGGTCATTACTTATCTGATGTATTACAACAGCAGTCGAGATTTTAGATAAAAACAAAATATATGATGACTACATACTAATAAAGTCGAGAGAACCCACAGTTTCGGTTCCAATTAAAGTCAGCTTCATTGCCTAAGAGTTCATTAGCTTAGATGTTGATTGCATCCATTGATTGAAATGGAATTTGACGACACCCACGTAGTTGACATATTGACTAGTCTTAAAGGTTTATTTTTAACACCTACACTACTACTACTCTTTCGAGTGTAGCGTATTATATACTTAGGAACTTCTAATTAAATTCCACACTTTAAGGTGTGCTATGTTAACCATTTTCAAATATTTACCCTGTCGTGTGAAAATACCAACGCTACAATATTCCCAGTCGATAGATTTCCTAGTTGAAAGGTTTTTAGGACAACAACTTTGACCTAATAAATAAAGCATCGACATAATAATATGCACAGAATCTCAAGCATGGGCTGTGCAATGCATCGACAGCTTAATTATAAACTGTTGTGAATATCTATATTTAATATATCTTTCGTCAGCTATTGGGGCACCTGTTTTAAATTTGCGTTCACTTTGAAGAGTGTGGCGTCGAAGATGGTTCGCATCAGGCCCAGTAGCGTCCATAAACACACTTCGGACTGCATATTCATGCCTACATATGATAGTATGTTCATCATTTTTATTTCTTAAGATTTTGTACCCAGGTTATATATGTCCCGGAAACATGTTTAATGGTATGTTGCTTTTTAATTTAACGTGCATCTAAATGTTTATTTATATTTTATAAGTTTATAAACATATTTATGTCAAATTTGTTGCGACGTTTTTGACGTACATATTTTTATGAATCCGCTATTTTATGGTTGTGATATAAACTGTACAGCCTTGAATGAACCTTTTTATGATTATTGTTGTTAATGTTGTTACTTTAAACAACGAAATAAACAGTTTAGAACTAATTCACTATGAATTGCTTAAAGGAAAAAGTATTCTGTATCTTAAACTTAAGTGAGTTTAGGCTCTTTAAAATAAGATAAAGTTTTTTTTTTATTTTCTTGCATGTACCTTGGTAGAACGACGTTTATACATATATAAATGTTATTCTATTATATATTTTGAAGGGTTATTTATTCAGTTAGCCACTTAAATACATTAATAGGATGGGACGAATTAATATAACGTCCAGTTCCAGTCCCCTTGGCTGCTTAAGAATACATGCTATTGAATACCAGTCTTCGTTAAAACTGTTCCCCTTTTGCCGGCTTTTACTTACGTCCTTACGTATAGAACTATTCATATAGATTTATGTATGCAAATCACTCACGGTGTGCATTTTTGCGCTTGTGTAAAATTTAACAGATAGAAATGATGGTCAATTATTATAATAAACTTACCTATAACTGTGTACTGTCTAATAAATAATCTACGCAATTTATTTTCATAAAAAAAATGATAGGTAAAATATATAATAATATATTACTTAAGTAAGAAGTACGTTAAGAACTTGAAGTATCCACGTGATTAATAAAATAACGCCTAGTGATGCAGGTTGAAATAATGTTGTAAACGCCGGTACTTACAATTTATCTATGAATAACAATAGTATTACAAATCGTTACAATGCCATTAAAGCTAAATAACAACATTCATTCATGAATGTGATGTATCGAATCCAAGAAAACTGTGTGGTTTATGAGTCGGAGTCATCATCAACAATACGGCATGCGTCAGTCGACCCTGCGGCTCACAATCGTCGCGGTGTTCCTTCCTTCAGACGTTCTGTAGCGAGCGCACGATCACATCGTACGTATACGCGCGGCTGCCAACCGTACCTATAAGAATTACGTGAACTATCCCGCGAATTCTACTGTCAAAGTGATTACTTGTGGTAAACAGTGACAACCAGTTTTTTTTACTCTTCTTCTGACGTCCACAACCAGGTAATTATAATTATTCATAATTAAAATGTCTTCAGATTATTTTATTATCATAATATTCATGTAAATCTTACTTTTATTGCGCGTTTTACTCCTTGGTAAAGGCCTTGATTTTGTTTTAGAATATATTTAGGTTACGTTACGTCCTTACCTTGAGCGGTGTGAGTCGCCAGTTATTTTTGATTATTCTGTCTTTACGTAGCACCCACGTTGTTTATAGCTTCGTGTATAAAGTCGTAAACTGAATCTATCTGATATTTGCGCAAACAAATTTGATGCTAGGGAATACCTCGAAGATTAAAATTTATTAACAAAAGATACATTAATGATCTTATGAGTTTTTGTCCTTGTAGGTACAATCAATATAAACACAAATGATGAATAAGTATAAGAACATATAAAAGATGTTTACATCTCTAAATAAACAAAGCTGTGCATGAACGTCTAGTTATCCTTTCAATGGCCTTAGCAAACCCATCTTGATAATACTAAAGAACCAAACATGGACTTCATCCGGTTTTTTTACATCAAACAGTAACTCGTTTTATAAGAATGTATTGCTTGGGTTGACATTGAGTTAGTTCCTCCTTCGCACAAGTTTTGCCGTGACGACTGGCTATTAAAATCTAAAATTAATTGCAGTTCAGTCTAGCTCACATTTAATACCTACATGATCTTAAAGAATATGCTGCAATGTAGCTATAGGTATTAATCTAGCAAAATTCTATCCAGATTCTAACATTAATGTAATGTTTTTATTCTTCTTATAGACGATTAGATTACTAGGGTATTTGTAAAGCAATTTTGCCAATTTTCGTAAGACAATATTGCACACTTGTTCACTATAATATGTACAGTGTACAGCTATTCCTTACATAGTAATAAATGTAATGTTATCAGCGAAATCTTCCGCGTCTTTCTTAAATAAATAGGCAATCATCATCATCATCAGCCTGTAACAGTCCACTGCTGAACTAGGCCTCTCCTTTGAAAGGAGGAATTGGCCTACTATACCACGCTGGCCAAACGGGTTGGTATAGGGTTTGTATCAAGTTTTCCTTCTCTTACAGTGCTGTTCTCTGCATAATATGCTCCCTCTGTCGGCTCTTATGATACCCATGGGATGATATGGGGTGGTGACAATCCGTATTCTTAATCCGTCACCACACGGTTCTAGTTCTATGTAACAAGACTCAAACAACAAGATGAAAGCAAAAGTATTTTGTTAGTTATCGTCTATGCTACGGACTGTTTATTGGATGAATCTATTTACCTTTTAAAATATATGCGTATTTTGTAAAACAAATGAGGTAGGAAAAGACGTCTTATTTCATTAATGTTGTCTTCTTTTTTTATAAAATACGAGAGTTTGATTTCAAACCAGTTTTATTAGTCATCCATTAATTATGTCCATCTAATTACCCACCTTAATCATTGTTTTAAACGTTTATCACTACATCGAAATGTCATTTGTATGCCAATGAACTAATTAGTGCTAGGCTACTAGACTAGTATCAACCTTTTGTATCCTTTGCATTAATCAATAAATGCACTTAATACATATTTTTAAAGTGGGTTACATCAGCGAGTGTTCCGGATTACGTCAACGAGACATTGAAAACATAATGGGTATATAAAAAGAGCATTTTTGATTGGAGGCAAATGTTTATAAGTTTCATGAAAAAAAATATATATAAGACAAATACCAGAAGAAACCCGTGTTCAGAAGTGGGATATATTATGAATAAGACTGATGATAAGCCTGAAACACGTGCATCTTTGACAGTTGTTATGGGGAGAACCTATTGCATGCCTTACACTGATCTAAACCATGGATGATCATTCACTCTTTGGAACTAATATTCTTTTGGAGCTAATATAATCTAAAGTGGATCCTGGACTTCAAGGCAAAATTCCTGGATGAAACGGAGACAGGGACAGAATGTAAAATAATTTGTTATACCCTCTAGCGGAGTCACGTAAAGCCCTAATGACTTAAGAAGACAACTTGCAGTTATACTTATATTTTGCACCTACACTGACGACTGAGTGTGCAAGTGCACCTCGCCTTTACAAATGCCGCGCAAACAGCATATTTGATTTGTTCCGGGTTCGGGTGTTCACGGCTGTGACTTGTATGTCGATAATAGGGCTACTCATTAGGAACGCAGTCGCGTTTAAATGCAGTACCTACAAAAACTGAACAGAGTCAGCCACGGTGGTAGCCGTAATAACTCAGATGAAGGAGCATCATCTTTACGCATTCTGAATTTTACATTCAGAATCATCCTCTTATGTCATAATGCATTTATTAATAATCAAGAGTGGCACTGCAGAACGCTAGATGGAATGATAACCTTGCATGGGTACAGACCCTAAGGTTAGGACTTTAGGACGCCTATCCTCAATTCTAAGTGTCTGTCCTGTCAGTCTAAGTTTTTTGGATGAGTTGACGATGAAGAAATAGTTATTTGTGCAACAAGAGAGCTAAGTTTTTTTTGTTTCGAGTGCTGATTTTGAGTCCCGAGCAAGCGAAGGATTCTATGATTGATTCACGAGCGTAGCGAGTGAATCAAAGTTAGAATCCTGAGCGTGGTGAGGGACTCAACAGCACGAGATACAAAAAACTTTGCTCTCGTGTAGCACACATAACTTTTCACCACCGCAGTGAGAACACGTCATATTACTTAGGAGACATAGAAATGAACAGGAATAGATTGAATTCTGCATTAATCACTTGTTGATTTAACTCTTCTGGTGTTAAAGTACAGTCATCATCGCTAGTTTCACTCATCTTTTTAGATTATTTTATATATTAATATAATTTAACACGTTACGCTATACTGTATCAGCATCAGCGAAATTTTTATTCCCGCTACTTTTTTAAATCGCGTTTTAATACCGCGTCCCTGATGTTTATTTTTCAAATGTATTACTGTTGTAATTCCAAATAAAAATGTATTGGTTAAATACTAATTTTATACTATTAATTAGACTTATTTTTATTAAAATCCAATAATAAATTAAACATATAAACAATAACATATAAAAAAAAAGTAATTTCTTTATAACAAATATCTTTTTTTATTTGCGTTTCCAAAGGTGTTTTCTTTGAGGTCGAATTCCAAAATCGAATTTCGAATTCGAAGGGGTTTGTTTTTTCACTCACTTTTTATATGCATGTGAAAGAGACAGAGCACAGTGAAATTCGAATGTTTCAAATTTATGGCTGAACAATGTCAATTCGTGGCACTGAAGATTGAAAAATTAAAAAGCTACTTTGCCTCACGCTCGAATCAAAATCGCGTTTTGTTCACTGTTGTCTCGCAGCAAAAGCGGCATGTTTGAGCTGCTGTGGTGAAAAAAATATTATCACTGGACATATTATATTATGTTCAAATCAAGGAAAATCAAGCAATATAAGCATTTTTATTTTTAGTATTATTATTACTGGGGTTGACATTGTTATAACATAAGTTTTGCCATATTGTATTTATGCCCCATTAAATATGGCTTTTGCCTTAATTGTAGTACAATGAAGACAATTAAAATTAAAGCAACTTTTAATTGTATACTAGTGTGAGCTGTCGACTAGCTGGCAAAACATTTTATTGTACGCAATGCTAAAATAAAATAAAATGCTAAAATTATTTTGGCTAACGGTATACACCGCGATATACAACGCATATACAGTCAATTTGGTCATACATATATTCACCAATTTGCGATCATAACTTGTATGAATTTAAGTATGATGTCACTGACGAATGTAATGTAATTTAGAATCACTTACGAACTGGTCCATATAACACAATAAATTTATTCAAGGATCTATTTCTATTTTTGCGCGCTTTACCCACTGCAGAATTTGTGTTTTTCTCCGAAAATAGAAAATAGGTCATCAGTGAACATCACACGATATTCGCAACTTTCATCTAATATTTTGTAAATTAGAAACATGTGATAATATTCCGTTGTAAATTATGTATTTTATAAACATGAACGAAAGAAACGAACGAAGATAAGACGATAAAATAATTAATCAACGATTTGTAACACTTCAAGATATTTTAATTACTTTACGTTCAATTAGTTTAGGGTTAGGGCGCACTTGTAAGCAATAGTCAAATAACGTAAGATAGTCAGAAAATGTCTGAGATTGGTTCGCAGAAATTTTCTTAAAGACTGTGTCTGACTAAAATAACTTTTTATTGCCATTTTTGGTCTGTACACTATCGTGCATGAAAAGTAATTTAGTTGCGTATTTTTAGCAAATTTTCGTAATGCTTATCTGTTTTGAACATTTCCTCTAAAAACCACGTTTTAAATTAATATATCTTACTCTTAAATATAAAGGCAATTAAAATTTCAGAGATGTCAGAGATATAACTATAAAAGGATTGGTGCTCGTTCTGTAAAGAGAACGAGCACCAATCCTTTTTTATAAGTTACTCCCAAATCCGATTGGTTATGGTCAAAATAATTTATTTTATTCAATGTGCGTAGTAAAATTTAGAACATCATGAGACAGCGGCAAAATAAACAAAACTTTGACCCAATTTATATGAGGTGAACCACCTCCATAATCCAGGTGGATTAATATTATTTGTCAACATTTTAGCTCTACGGCTTTACTTACTATTAAATTATTTACCAAATGGATTAAATATTGTACACGAGCTCAATTTATTGACGTCAGTTTTACACTTATTTCTATTTCCACCAATAGCTACAACATAATTTTATAACGTTTTTCGTGCCGCATAGATAAAATTAAAATTAAAAATTATTTAATTTGCAGCATAAAATGTTTAACAATTTCTATGTGCGGCTAATAGTTTGCCACATAAACTATAAAAACGATCAGCACCCTTTTTCAACATAGTGGCCACGGCTCAAGGGTTGCGACTTCACAAGCTTGCATTAGCTTAATGCCCCCTCTACACTACTCGCGAAGTTCCTCGGCGAAGTACTCCAGAAACTTTGGCTAAAGTCCGAAGTGCGCCACACTCGTTGAACTTCGCGAGGAGCTCATTCTCTCTATGGTGCCGATAGCCTGCACACGTTTGTAAAGGACGCTCAACTTTTTTCTTATCTATAGGACATTCGTCATTGGGGTCCCAAATAATTGCCTCTGTTTGTAGAGTTTCCAGGAACAACATAATTTACTCTTGTGACCACTATATGTTGCTCTTAATCGTGTTACGCGCACTATTCTAACCTACATCGATGATAAGCACTCAAGTCGGCCTAGTAGTGTAGAGAGATACTTCGTCAACGCACTTCGTGCAACTTTTGTCTTTTCTTTTTAATTTGCTTGTATCCTTAAACCTTTTTGTTTTCTTTTTTAATTTTCTACTTTAAACTAATATTTTAATTGTAATTCTGTAATTTTGTATATATTTGTAATTAGTGTTATTGGCTAACCGCCGTTCTCATTTACAATAAATAAATAAATAAAAATAAATAAATTCGGTCCCTTTTTCGTTCGGCAAAAACCGACAGCAAATGGAAGTCGCCCGAGGCGAGGTAAAGTTTGACGAGGTAAGCCGAAGTGCCCTCTACACTATCTTATTCGTCTAACATCGTTCAACTTCGCGAGTAGTGTAGAGGCCTAAAAACAATTGGGCACATTGAAATTAAACTACAGTTTAAACCCAAGAAGGTACTAAACAATTGTGCACTCTAACGCACAAAAAGAAAAAGAAATTCAATGGACTAAATTGTGTCAGTGGCTGCTAAATTATATAAATATTTTTACATTATGTTACGTTGAATGGTAGGAACATCCTAACAATCATTTCGCAAAATTTCATTACCATAATACAACGGAATCTACGATCAGCAATGAATACTAATAAAGCAATATCAAATGCTAAAAACGTGTCCCATAGTTCATGGGCCTGTGTATTACTGGGGATACCAGTCACGCAGCACATAGGTACAAGCAAATACAAATAAAAATATAGCAAATTTTATAACCTGTCAAAAAAGTCCTTGTTTTTCCCCCTTGAACAGCTCCTTCTATAGTCTCCAGGGAAAGTCATTGTAGAAAGGTTACTTTCCGACCTATATAAGTCAAAACTGTCCTCTACAATTTGCTTCATTAAATAAATCGTTATTACAAAAAGCGTCATAGAACAGTTAATGGAGTATAAAACGGAATACAAAGTAACTGTCTCATTTTATGGTGAGGTAAATACAAAAATGAGCCGACTTCACGCTAAATGTAGTGTTACGAAAACCAAATCAACAAAAACCCATGAGTGAACACATAAAAGAAGTGTTATGCCACAATGATATTCCAGCGCGGTGTATTAAGCTAAACTATTTATAAAAGATGTATTCTTAGAAACTAGTAGGCAATAAATTACCGTAGTAACGGAATTCGCAGATACCATCACAGTAAATAAAATATTCTTATGTATTATGATATCAGAATATTGATATAGATCATTTTATTACATATATTTAAGTATACATTAGTGGTTAAAAACGTACTTACCTTTTTGGGGGGTACATTCAGTGAATGTACCACCGAAGAGTTCCGCTAAAGTGTGGTGTTGTAGTGTTCGTTGGTTGAATATCTTAAACTGCCCCTGAGATTACTAGGTTTATTTCTAATTTATTGACTTTAAAAAATATATATTTCCACGACTATGTTAAGGGCCCACCTACAGAATCCTAAATGTATCTTAAAATTCTCTATAAGTTGCCTCAAAATTGCTAATGAAGTAACACAAACATATGCACACGATATTATTCTGACACTTAATCAAAGGAGTCGTCCGTTTTAATTTGAATATATAAAAAAAAGGTTAAGTCCTCTGTCCAGCAGAAATGCACACAAGCACCTAGGTAGGTACATAAAAGCCTAATAAAGTATTGCTTCATATGAATAGCTCTACTCGCTGTCCTATTTGGATCTGTAGCTTTTCTTTGGAAAACAGTTGTGCCAATACCGGTATTAAATGGAAAACGGTACGAAGCTACGAACAGTTGTGACATGCTTGATGTACGTGAGAACACGTCTATGCTCCCGACTCGTGCCATATACGGTCGCGCTGCATATGGTAGTACTAACATATCTTGAGTTCCGCCCAGTAATTTATCCTCGTTTTCTTTACTTTCTACTTAACAACTACATGAGAACGGAGACGCTAAACCGCGTACCTAACCTCTTTCATTCCACGTAGGTACTGTTATACCCTTAATTGGAAACATTAACTATACATTAACAGCAATGGTCAAAACTAAACAGAGTTAAACAAACCATTCAACTCATATGTGCGTTTCTTATTGACGTTTCGATTTGAATAATTACCATTGATCTGGAAGCCCGCCAACGTATCGACATTCCAAATCAAACATACCTCTAATGTACCCTAGTTTGGTGAGAACATCAAATTAGATTCAGTAGCTGAATGAACGAAGCCGTTATTCATAGTTCTAATAGTGAGTAAGCATATTACAATTAACAAAGATTAGAGTTGTTTTGTTATTCATCCCCACCTCAGATCATTGAAGTAAGGAGATATGCCCCGGCCTAGAGAACCAGTGTCGCCAATTCTTTTACACCCACACACCTGCGCTCTATAAACGCTTCGCTTCTTATACGCACATAACTATAACGGCGCTTCCATTCGCCACTCACACAAGTAAATTCACGCTTAACAAGAAACATCGCCTATGTCTCGTACGTGCGCATGAAGAAGATAGCATTTTACTCACACATTGATAAATGCAATAACATTTACACGATTACACTATGGGTTGACTCTATCGATATAAAATATCGATAATAAAAGCTCATTGATATTTTTTTGTATAAATGTATTGTCTGGCTAGTTAGGCTATTAGTTAGTGACGCTGTCTGCTGAGCCTGAGGTCGTGGATTCAATGCCCGTCTAGGACAATTTAATATATTATGATGAGCTCAATGACTTGTTCTGTGTTTAAGTATAATTTATGTATAATGTGTTTTTATTTTAAAATATTATCCTACTTATATTATAAATGTACGAGATACTTGTATTATAAGAGTACGGATGTTTAGAATAAGAATAGAATTAAATAGAATAAGATTTTATTTTAGATGTTTGGATTTAAATCACGCAAAAACGGCTGAACGGATTTGGATGAAATTTGGTACACAGATAGATTATTACTTGGATTGACTATTTTTATTAACATTCCACGCCAGCCGAGCTGCGGGCGGTAGCTAGTAATATATATATAAACTTACGCCTGTTTCCCTGAAGGGGTAGGCAGAGGAATTTTAAACGTCCACTTTTCGCCAATGTTTTGATACCACGTAATAGGTGGCGACACTATTGCCGCTTATCGGGATGTTTTATTTGCCAGAGCATCGTCCGTTAATTGGCCGGTGCACCACTTGCAGGTGAGGTTGGCTCGTGATTCTTGGTGGGAACCCTATGCATCCAAAATATTATAATATAACAATTAATAAAGCACTGCTGAGTTTGAAATCAGATGGCCGTGTGTCAGCTGTCTATAGTATTATCTCATTTCATTTAAGTACTGAGCACGTCAAATAATAATTATATAAAAATGAGTGTGTGTTTGTTTGTCATAATTAATTAATCATTATGTTCCTTTAATGAATATAAATAAAAGTAACTAAATTAATCATTTTTTTATATGTAATGTACATGTCATTTGTAATTATTACATTAAATAAAAGCACAGAAGTAAAGAAATAGAACAACACAATAATATGAAACGAAATAAAGTGATCCTACTTATTTAGGTAGCTATATTTTGAAATGTTGTAATATACCTACTATGAGTAAATACAGTGTAAGGTAACAGGGAGAACTAAATAAAATTCACGCAACACTGTTATCAAATATTTATTAATTCCGTAAAATAGAATATATGTACATATTCTACGCTATCATATCACTGGCCGGTAAAATGTAGGTATTTATTTAGTTTTAGTTATAACATTACATTATATTAAAATCATCTTTACTGTTTCAAACGCCAGTGTAATCATTATCTGCTTACGAAACAATAGCGCTTCAAAAGCAAATAAAATAATTGTTTATAACTTACATTATTATTTTGCAATGTTTATATCGATATTATACAAATTGCAGTTACTCGTGGTACACCACTAATTCGCTCCTTTGACGAGCGATGCAACCCAACGCTCACAGCGGCAGATACTATAAACGCCTACAATAGTCAGCGGTATCGATGTGTGTTCATTCCATTGCGCTCTAAATAAGTGTAACCTGACAGTTTCACAGTACAAAACCATCAATGGAAATAATTATAATGCAGTTTTGTGACGAAGGATAGTGTTAGTACGTTATCGTTGTAGAGGCAGATATTTTATTTGAAATATCTTGTTTTATGCAAATTAACAGTAAAATTGTCGTTGTTACATGTGGTATGTGATTCCATTCCTCGCATAGGTTTGAATTTTGCTCGTATTTTGACACGTAACCACTGCACAGCTAGGCGTTTTGAAAAAAATTGAGTAAGTTTCGGGTGCGCATTCAAATTGCAACTGATCGCGACATACGGGCGCGCGACGGCGAGTATGCGACGTAGAGCATACTGCGTTCGCACGCGCCGAGCGTTCATTACATATCTATTACTTCTATGATCTGAGATCCCCACGGAGATCGAATTAATTCAACCACGGAGTTAGTAGAATTCAAGAGTCCATATCGCGTCCTGGTGAGTCATTCCTGATGCATATTGTATTACACATCGTTATGATATTGCTGGGGTGTGTGATGTCATCTCCACGAAGTTACTTAGTACAGTATAAGTAAGATCCAATAAGCTTTAGTTTGTAACTGCAAATCTGTATTAAAGGTATTTATGCGTGGGTAGGATCAGAGGTCAGACATGATACTGGAAATGACGCGTATGGCTGTGATACCTAGACGAGGTAAACATGACGTCAGCACCAGAACCTTGACCAAGTAAAGAATAGCGGAGGGTCGTCTGACAAATGCCTTGGATAAGGCAGGTGACATTTTCGAAGAAACAATAACGCAGTTACGTATAATGAAATATATCGAAGAAAAGCTGCGTAATTATTCGTCAATACTCAATTAGTCGTAAAACAATGAGGGGCAAATGTATTATGTATAACTTTTTTATTCAGTAGGTAGTCTATAGTAGTTAACCTTGGTCACTCGTCCGTATTCTCGGAGGTCCATGACCATATATAGTTTTTGCATGAGTTCACTGCTTCGCCGTCTTGTAATCTCCTGACTAAGCTTGACAATGACACTGCTGTGGACAGAAACCATGGACAAAGTATTACTCACTCACTTTGCTTTTATTTATAAACCGCGTTGGCCTTTAGTAAACATAAAGTTCTTGGTATAAATAATAAAAGCAATCGATTACGTCATACACATGTAGTTTGTAGCCGAATTTGAGATGAATTTTGATTACATTGCTTCAAGGTTAGTCTGGCTTGCTTAGCGACACGGATAATATTGCGTTATTTAAATCGTTTGTATGCTAATTCTTATTTTTTTGTCGCTGCTTATGTATTGGTACTAGGTAAATATTTTATAGGCCAAAATGCTGTAAAGCCGTGGTGGTGTGCCAATTCTAGCAATGGCCTAGTTACCCATCCATCTCTTTCAGTTGCTCATACCAACAATTCAACGTCTTTTGTTCAAAATCTAAATGCTGCAATAAAAGAATCCTGATGTGTTATACCCGTGTGAAGAGGCTGCATTGTTTACAGTGTACATTCTTGTACAAACGAGTGAGCGTCAAACACGTGGTTGCCATGACGTCACCACACCTTCAGTAGTTGCGCGCGGGCAACCTTCGCGAATACAACTAAAACAAGGCAAACTGGACTTACGTGATTGGCACATAACTATAGCCCTAGGTGAATGGTAAAAATATATTATTGTCAATGGGCAATAAGAATAAGCCTAAATGGAGAGAGCGTAAGCACAGCGTAAGTTTTGTTACATAGATACTTTTTGAATAAAGAATCTATGCTGTCCTTCCACCATAGTTTTAATAAACGAGAAAAATATTCGATTTTTGAATAAGTATAGAACCCCGCGACCCCGTTCGTGTTTTATCATACGCAAGTCGTACAAAACAAAGAGTATGTAATCCCTACGGGTACAAAATTCTGTCACTCATCATCGTGTTGCCTGTATTTCCACAGCTGTTGAGTCTTTGACTCATCAAATTGGCTTTCAACTGCTATCGTCTCGCCAATGTATGACGTGTATAGCTGGGTTCAATTCTACTAACACATAAAAATCGGCACAAAATATACACGGCTCTTTCGCATTGGGCTGTGATGTCAATATTTGTAAAACCCGTATACCTACATTACAGTCATACAGGTCCAGCTGAAAAATATTTTCTTATTCAAATTTTCAGCTTTCAAGTACTGTGTAGGTACTTTCATACAGTATTCTATACATACCTGTTACCTTGTCACTACAAAGCATTGTAATACAGTCTCGACTCCAAACAAAAACTTGTATGGTTTGAAAAGTTCTTTGTGACCTTTGTTTAACGTAACATTGTCAAGCGCACTTGGTCCAGCAGTTTCGCACCAAAAGAGCTAGTACCCGTTTTTCAACCACAAAAAGGACAATATCATTAAAATGACGACCGGTTGGCGCCGCGGCAGTGTACCTAAGCGACTGCTACGCCGAAAGTCGCGGGTTCGATTCCCGCTCAAGTCAAACATTTGTGTGCGTGGACATGGATGTTCTTCATCTGGTCTGGGTGTTTCTATGTATAACATGTATGTATTTACAACAAAAGAAGTATATATATATGTTTATCCAGTATCTAGTACCCATAGTACAAGCTTCTGCTTAGTTTGAGATTAGATGGTGTTGTGTGAATGTGGTAGAAAAAAAAACGTCACTCAGCATCAGCACTCAAATATACTTCGTTAATTATATTCATTATAAAAATTCTTCGTAAATGGTCACCTATCTCGAACTTTAATACGATTTCATAACATTTAAGTTAAAGATAACAAAAAAGTAGGGCGACGTTATTCCATAGTTCATCGTTATAAATAAAAACGGGCACATGATAGTTAAATATGATCTGTGAACATTCTAATGTTGGAGCTAATCTATGCAGTGCACTGTAGAACAAATTGATAAAGATATACCTAATTAAAATTAACGTAGGTAATGGGACTAATGGGTAATGAATGAAGTCGTGATATTCCTAATTTAGTAGACATTACTGTTATAATACACCTACTACCCGATATTTATTAACTAAGAAATTGTATAATAGCAGCGATAGCCTAGTGGAGAGACCGACAGACTGCTACGCAGAGGGTCCGGGTTCGAATCCACGGCACGCACCAATGACTATTCGGAGTTATGTGCGTATTAAATTGTTAATTACCGCTTGCTAAACGGTGAAGAAAAACATCATGAGGAAACCTGCATGTCTGAGACTTCTCCATAATGTTCTCGAAAGACATGTGAAGTCTGCCAACCCGCACTTGGCCAGCGTGGTGGACTATGGCCTTACCCTTCTCATAATGGGAAGAGGCCCGTGCCCAGCAGTGGGACAGTATAAGGGCTGATAATAATAATGATGATGATGATGATGAAGAAATTGTATACAATACGCAATAAATAATCTCGTCTTATTATCACAGAGGATGTTGCTGAAGTATAAAATATGTACGGACTTAAGTTCTACCTATAGTAAAAAGGGCTGAATAACTACATTTTCATAGGTATCGCGTTGGTAAATATTTTAATAAGTAATGTAAAATATTTTTTTGAAGGAAGTGGTTGAAAATCGTCCTAGGAAGTGGTTGAAAATCGATTTAGGTACCTAATACCTGTGGCATACGTTATAACCATAAAACGATTGAAAGAAGTAAAAACCTGCAGGAGGTTTTTGTTATATTTTGTACTGCGATCTGTTATTGTGAGTGGCTAGCACCAAACGTGATTATGTGTAAAAATGTAAACTTTCAATGACTTTCTAGGAACCTTTGTAAATAATTTGAGAAGAAGAGAGTTCATACAACTTGGCCTGTTGATGTATCAAAGCGTTTCCGATATATTAGATAAGTTCATCAAGTATCTATAATAAACAAAGAACCGACTACAAAAAGCACATTCGACGAAAAACTGGCACGAATGACTGAAAAATAATTACTTCTTGGCGTTTGGTACACTTTTATAACTTTTCCGTCAACACTGAGATTATTCTAGTCCGGACTCTCTTTCAAAGAGATAGAATGTCACGGAATGCTGGCGCCAACATTCCGAATCCGACACATATGACATATCTGTGTACGCGCATAACGCATAGCACACAGCTGTGCCGGCGTAGAGGCACGGCCTTTGTTAATTAGTTAATGGCAGTGACTTTGCGACAATTACCTACTACTCGTTTGACCTTCTAAAGCTGTTCCGTTTAGCCGTACTGTTCTCGTAACTTGCTCACTCTCACACTTGTGTACAGCCGTGCAGTCTAGACAATTTTTGTACCTTTAGCTGCTTTAGTTAGGTACCAATGTAGGTAAAGGTGTGACAAGCCAAAATGACCATAGCTGAAGCAACTCCTGCTCTAGGAATACATGCTGTCGTGATTCAGGATAAATATATTATCTTTGTTAAGTTCTCTATATAATAATATAGAGAACTTAACAAAAATTCAAACAACGGACCCTCTGACCCTGGAGAACAATTTGTGAATCACACAAAATGTGGATCGGACTTCAGTGAAGTTCTACAAGACAAGGTGGCCGCGCTACCCGCTACGCCATACATACAGTCTAGTCCACAATTAACATAGTTTACGCCGTGTTGTTTACCTTTGTTATAATGTTTCATAGTTTAGTAGGTACCTACATCACCAGTTTCGCAAGCCTCGTTACTTACACAGCTTTACGATGTTGGAAACAAAAGTTTTGTAACTTCAAATGAGTATGTTTCTTGTTTTAACAGCGCAGCGCCATAATCACATGCTTATTAATAACATTTTCATGACTTGCTACTGCATGTGTTATAGCATAAGCAAATGTAAAAACAGTTTAATGGTGTTCAGACTGCTTCCGTGGTCCAGTGGATAGCGTATGCGACTGCTGATCGTAGGTCCCAGGTTCGATTCCCGGGTCGGGCAAAAGTGTTAGTGGGTTTTTCCGAATACTCAGTAGCAGCCCGGCGTCTGGTCATGTGCCCGGTAACGGCAATAGGCTCGCCCCCTATTATGTGAGACCTAAAAATTCATGGCGAAATGTAGGTGTAATATTTACACCTCTGCCTACCCCTTCGGGGATACAGGCGTGAGACTATATAAAAAAAAATAATGGTGGCTTATCTTTTGGATAGATGACAAAAACAAATTAGCAGTGGCGTCATACCATAGTCATGCCAAAGAGTTACATCAAGTTAGTTAGGTAGGTAATAAAACGTTTTTGCAATTCGAAGTAGACGAGATAGTAATGCTGCGTTGTGTTCGACTAATTAAAATAGAGATAAAATAAAAACGATGACTTTCACACCGATCATAAAGTTTGACGCATCTTTAGGTTGTTATAAAACGGCAGAATAAAACAACAGTATTTTTCTCGAAGCAACTCGATTGCAAATGTACCACTCAGACACAGCGATTTAAACCACTTTACACATACGTACACACATTTCTTATCACAAATATGCGCATATTCAAACGACATTATTAACGGCAGCAGACATAACATTATTATGTATGTAGTTTATGATCCGCGTTGACATTGATTTTCAAATAGGTAGGTACATTACATGCACCGCAATCAGTGCTAGGGTGACGATATGTGTTCTTTATCGCTGGCATTGGCCTGACTGACTGACCTAGTTCGCAGATCGGCCCCATTAGAACAAATGCCTCGCCTATATACCGGTCTATCGTATATCTAGCTATACGAGCTTCTATGGGTCGCACCCATTCGTTTTACACCCCATTACCATTTTGCAATGTTTGGACGCTTTTAGGGGTAAGCGAATCTGGAGTCATTTACTTCGAAATGGTATTAGTAAAGGTGGTTCTTGGAATAAAGGTTTTTATAGGCTAAACGATCATATAATTGTGTCTGTTTGTTTGTTTAATGATAACGTTTCGCTTAAGTATAAATATAAGTATTATTCTTCATACAATGAGTCATTCAAAAACTAATTAGATGATTCTATTAATTGCCAAGTCTTTGAGCCAATGTAGAGTCAATGTCATTTGCTCGAGGTGAAGTTTACTTGTTATTTTGTATTCACAATTGTGGTAGATATGACCTGTGTGTTGAAATTATTTCGTGTATTGGATATGTTTGCAGAACTGTATTGTGCACCTTCTTATCTTTTCAGACATGGTTAGATGCGATGTGAAAATTAAGACCTTATATTTATCAAATTCCATAAAATATTTAATATATAAAATTATAAATTGTTGAAGTGAAAAATATTCTGTTAAATCTCGTTAGACTAGAAAGCGGACGCCGCCGGACTTAATGTGACGATGTAGAATAATAAAAATAAGCAAGATTAATTTTTTCGTGCTTAGCTATTGAGCCGGAATTAATTAATTATACCATCGACTCTAACGATAAAAAGGTAATTCTATGGTGACGATAAAAAGGTAATTCTATGGTGACTTATCAATTGATGTTTAGATTAACTTTACTGTTTATACAATTTTTTACCGAAGCTTCTTATCGAAAGTTTCTTTTTATCTTTGTAGTTAGATGGTGATGATGATCAAAATATAAGGAAAGTATTATACACCAGGGTTCAGATTATATGTTTGTAAAGTCCCCAGCGACAAAAAAATAAATAAAAAAAATTGTTAAAAGGTGCTCATACTCATAACTTCACGGCTTTTATCCCTGAAGGGGTAGGCAAAGGTGCAATACACACCCACACTACACCAGTTATGTTTCGATCCCATTGTAATAGAGGGCGAGCCTATTAGCTATGTATCTACCAAGCACATTGTTAAGCGAGCGATAATTATCAGTCTTCATACACACATAACTTCGAAAAGCCAGAGGTGTGTGCCCGCGGTGACTGGGGATCGAACCCGAGACCATCGTCTCGGCAGTCCGTTACGTACACCACTGGGCTATCGCCGCATTCCTAAGTAATTGTTGGAATTTATTCGTATGTATTAGATAAACCGTCAGATACTTGTAATTGTTTACTACATTTGATAATCCGTTTATTGCAGTTGGCTAATTAATAGTAGTTAAGCTTTACGCTGTAGCAGTTACAAGCAGAGCAGAAGTTAAGATAAAACAAATAACTTAATATGCGGGATACCACTGCTACATTATAAAATTACAAAGTAGCTTAACTAAACAATGATACGCAATACACACAGATGTCTCTTTGAGAGATTAACGGATAGACAATGGAATTATTATTTATGATGTATTTAAATTCATCTATTTATGTCAGCCTAACTTGTCATGAATGTAAACAATGATTATGAGATGTATGATGTCCGTTCTAAGGTTGTGTGTTAAAGAAGTGCGCGTCCGCGTGAGCTGTAGATGTGCTGCTATTGCGAGGAGAATCCACCAATGGACCAAAGTTTAAGCGACCAGCTCTACGCTTAACACTTCACAGTGTTGTAGGTTTGATCCCTACACAGGACAACACTTTATAAGATCCGCAAATCGTTGTTTCAAGGGTTTTGATAAATGTCTGTAAAGTGCCCGGCGATACAGGACTTACAACTGGAGCGCGCGAAATCATAAAAACTGTACCTATCACTTAATTTCCTACTTGCATCATTCAGCGCAAGGGATGCTTTTGTGTATGCTTCCACAGCTCAGCTTCCCGTTCATCTCAACTCGGTGAGTAGGTACTCAGCTAAAATGACGGAACTGAAGTGCGTGGTTTCCATATGGGGAGTGGTACAGTAGGTGCGAACGGCCCTACACCACATACTCGCCTTGTCTTTGTCATGGCCGTTGCGCAACACGGACGTCGCGTCGCAACAGATGTCATATCATACTCTTGCTCCATTTCTTTATCTACTACACAAACCTGCTTTCTGTTATACTATAAAAGGTAAGATTTAAACACTTTAAGGAAAGCTTTATGTTGTAGTTGGAGACAAGAATGGTTAAATAGGCAGCTGTGTTCAGATCGCTAATGTATTTTATCAGATATGGCAATGATCATGTAGGAGGTACATAAGAACGTGAGCGTAGGTGATCTTGAAAAATAATAAGACTCGTAAGATCTTGTGATCTTTGTTTATTATATTCGTTGCTGCTAAGCATAAAACTATACTTTTTACTAGAATTCACCCGCGGTTCTGCCTCGTGTGGGTATTGGTTATCGCAACTAAACTAGCTTAGTCTACGCATATTACTGCAAAGTTTCATCTAAATCCGTTCAGTAGCTTCTGCGTGAAAAAAGGACAAACAAACAAGCTCGTTTAAGTATTTTCGCATTTAGGTATGACATTAATATCACTATTACAGGGGACAACAACTTGTGTATGGTTTTCGTAAGAATTCATTATGTCTCTTCTATTTGAAAAGCGCTATCATTTAATTTAATACCGGATACATAAAATAAATCAGGGATAATACCTAACATTAGAATTTAGATCTATTCGTTTATTTTTATGCTGTCTAGACATTTGCTTAAATAAGAAATGAACTTACATTTAATTTAATGCCAGCTTAATATTTAGTTTTGTGAATAGAGATAGCGTATAAAACAGGCAAAGCATAGTAGCAATTTAAATAAACGTAGGAGTATTTGGGCACGTTAATATTCCGAGTGACGAAGTGTGTAATTGATAGTTGAATGACGAGCATGGCTAAGCTGTTTATCGACGTCGCCGATGTAACATTACCGAATACGGCGCAGACGAGACATTCGCCCACATCACAAATTATAACTGGTATACTACAAATGTTTGAATCGTCTACATATCAATCTATATATGGTTCTGTTTGTAAAAGTTGGCAGTTAAACCTCAAGTTGCCATAAATTATGTTTTGGCCAACAGGAAGTTGTCCTAAAGAGTCGAACATGAAGACGTGCTGCTGTCAGGACTCGTCTAGTAAGCAGTGAAAGTTGGATATCGCAGAAAAATTGGTGTGAGAATAAAAAAGTTAACATGCACTAGAAACTCAAAAACGATCAGTGAAAAGGACATGTATTATTAGACAGCCTCAGATGTGATGTAGATGCATTGCATCTATGGGACATAGTAGGGTAAAAAGAATTGAGAAAGCTTTTTGTTCACTTTAGGTTCGTGCGCAGAATGTGTGATGAGCTGACGAGACTGAGCATTAGAATCCAAAACTAGAAATCCGTTACTAAAGTCATATAGTTTTGGGATACGGAGATTATTCAACAACAAAAGACGGCAAAGTCCATAATTTGGGCTCTATGTACTTAATTGTTAAATTCGAATATACTTATGCAAATTTCAATGCATTTTATTTTTTATTGATGCAGCTTTTTATTGATATCTACATTCTTTGTCGCAATTCGTCCCAAATGTACTTCAAGACAGAATTATGTAATAAATATGTTGGCGCTCCCAATTTAGCATTGCAATTCAATCAACGACCTGAAGAGTGTTATACATCTGGTGCCGGTCTCATATTAGATATGTGTAATTATTTCTTTAAAATCTTGGTTTGACTGAGACCCAGTTAGGTACACCTGCAGTGCAAGTAAACAATCTTCAACTAGATTCGTGTCATCCATTTCCAGTATGTATACAATTTATGTATGTGTATTGTTTATAACATTTGATGCGAGTTTTATTGGTGAATGACTGTCATTATCTTTGTAAACTGATGGACAAGTAGGATGGAACAACGCAGTAATATCTCGTTTCCTGGCGAAGATTGGCTTGATTTGCTTCTGCAACGTGCCATTTTACTTGCAAACAGTAAATTGTTTAATGAAAGAAAATGCTTCTTGTATTAAAAGTGCCATATTGACCTGGATTTTTAGTTGGATTAGAAAGCGTCTATTATCGGGCAAAGAGTACAGACATTTATGTAATGGCTAGATATATATACAAACAAATCATTGTGTATTTAATTTAAATAAATCACTTTCTATTTTTAGAGAGTTTCTAGCAGTAACAAAATTTGTATTTGCCGAAAGTAAATGTCAGATTGTTTGTATAATATTGTATGTTTATTTGCATTTATGCAAGATATTATTTTTATCTTGTGTTTGTTGAAATTCAGTTTTCCATCATGTTTATTTTATCGAAAGTGAATTGGCAAGCGTCCCATGTTCTTGAATATCGGTCATTAATGCCAAATGAAGGCCGATTTGGAACTGGGCTTTCGGTGTCATTGTCACTACATGCGTCAAGTTTATTTTTAGGGATGTTCCCAGGAGATTTTAACTTTACACTGATTGTCATTGATGTACTTACTTGTCGCTCGCAGTTTGATACTTCAAGAAAAAACCTGGTCAAATGTAAGGTCAAGTAGCCCTTAATAGGTCTCAAGTACAACATCATTTTATCTTCCGCAGAAAAAGTAGAACTGCTATTGGTTAATTCTAAAGCCTATTTAGCTGTGATGATTTGACTTGCAACTATATTTGACAATAGGTATTTTGAATAGTAAAACAACCACAAAAAACAATAGATTGGTTGCGATCCCTGAATGGTAAAAGTGATATTTTTAAACAAACCGTTGGTGTGACAGGCTTATTACAGTGTAATAATTAATAAAATGGTGAACAAGAAGGGTCCCTTGAACTGTAATATAAAAGTGGTAGAATCGGTGAATCATAGGAATGTTTAAAAGAGAAAAGTGACAGGTAGTGATTTCATCAAAATTGATTCAGTGTTTAGTCATACAACGTTACAATGAAACACACTGTGTAAGGCTAAGGCATATTAATGCCACAATATTAATGCATTGCATTGAGTGATACGCATGAGCTGAATTCTATAAAATCCATTAAGAGCCCATTAAATTATAACATGTCACATCATTTTCTATGGGTTATAAAAGAACAATGTATGTGTGTCATTGGGCAGGGCTAATTGCAACGTTAGTGGGTCCAATTTAAACTGTTCGGATTATATAACGAAACACAATTGAAAACAATTCGTTCCCTACACATGCTGTCTGTTAACAAGTACTGACTAGCCCATATGTGCGTGTCATCTAATAGTGTATCACGCACTCAATTCACTTAATCGATGTTAAGTAAGCCAATCTAAAGCGCATCGCTAGTAGGGTTGCCTACCTACTGCTTGCAGGGGATATATAACCAATAGACATATAATCATAGAAGGCTTAAAATAGCTCTCTGCATGGTAATATGTCTGTGAAACGATTGCATGGTGTCTCTTGTTCTATGATCTCCAGAATTCTTGAGAGAGAAAATAACACCAATTTGCACAAATATATCTTACGCACATTTTGCGTCTTGTTTGCTAGCATTCCAGGGTATGCTCAGCTCACATTTATCTGGGTCCACCGCGAAGCAACATTGCCGTAACATCCTATTCTGCAACCATTTCCCCGCATTTTCACACCCCCTATTTGAGAACCTCTGGATAGGACTAGAACGCTGAAATTTCGCCATCTAGTAAGCTATAATTTCAAACGTGAAATCCTAAATTTCAAGTCGGTAGATCATTTAATGCCGAAGCTAAATGAAAGCAAAGTTTCACATTTTCGACGCAATGACTCCCTGATCATCAAAATTGAACTGGTACTTCCCATTGACCTGGAGCGCTGATATTTGGTATAGAGGTAGAGTTTAACGCCCATATCAACATTTTTTATACGTTACAGGTCACGGGTATAGGTCAACGGCCAAGTCACATAACATTAAATAAAATAATAAAGAAATTGCAGCAAGGAACCTTAGACTTGATTCAACCTTGTCTAGAGATTTCATAACATTTTAAAGATAAACAAGCAGCTCTATCGAGACTTGGCAATTTTTTTACAGAATGTTTTTGGTGGGATCTTTATTTTTAGGTAACCTTATAGACGCTTCCTATTTTTCTACGACACTTTAATTACAGAAAACTACAAATCTTTAAGTATTATTCGAGTTTCATCTAAGTCCTCCGATTTTGAACGTGGGGTTCGCGTCCACAATTATACCTATTAATATACCTACTAAGCAAACTGATGGCTTTGATTATGACAATCAAGGGCTTGTTGAAATGATTACAATATTAAAAGTCGTGTGCGTAAAAATCACCAAATAAGTATTTATTTACTCTATATCCTTTAATATTATACAGCCGCTAATAAAAAACTACCGTTCTTGTGCATTTAAACTAAATAATTAATTTAATCTAAAGGAATGATGCATTAAAATAACATAAAAAACCGCTTCCCATACGTTAAGGGAAAACCCGTAGTTTGGGAACCCTAACTTTACGCATCTGTAACCGATTGATCCGGGCATTCCACTCGATGGCTTTGTGGTGCGTTCACACTTACACTCTTGGCACAGATGCGATCTCACCGAGTACAAACGCCCATCCTACATCATCTCACTACTATTATAAATGCAAGCTTGTGAGGATGCATATATGTATGGATGTTTGTTACTCATTCACACAGAAACGACCGAAGGGCTTTTAATGAAAGTTTGCAGTAGTATAAGCTTACCTATACTTTAGAATAGGGCTACCTTCGGCGTGATTACAGCATCCGATGCGGGCGGATAATCATTATCCTGTCATATCATTGCAGTATAAGTATAGAAGCTAGAGTTTTGAAATTTGGACTGTAGTTTGTACTTTTTGTGACGTAGACAGCTATTAGAAGTATTATCCTATTGAAAACCCAAAACATTTTCCGCAAATTCGGCTAGCAACAGTACAGATTTTTCTTTAAAACGAATAAAGATGTGACTCGTTATTTTTTACCGGAACGGATTTCGATGCATGCAGAGTCGCAGGAAGAAGCTAGTGTACTGTATAATTTAATCCCACAGATACAAGTTTACTGTTAGATTACAATCGAGATATAAGCTACCGTCTAGTCGTAAGTTTTGATAGCCAGCATTAATATCACAATAGAGTTTATATCGCTTCTCAAAATGCAATTCTTGTATCATGTTAATCTTATGATTTAATATCGGTAGTCGTTACATGTTGGCTTTTGTTATATTGCGTGGGAGTAACGTAGCGTTAAATTTATGTTAATTCAGCTAGATTGCGGTTTTGTGAACTTTTAATAGAAATAAATATCTTTGAATATACCGGCTTACATATATAAAAAATAAAACATGTCTTCGACTCATCATGTAATGACTTCACTGTTGAAAATAACGCTAATGCCTGTTAGGCCGTCAATATACGCGACTTATTTAATTTATTTGAGAATAGCATGCATTTGGGGGTGTTTCCGTTTTCAACCCATCTGTTCAACCCACGAATATTTTTTTCCATTTTTAACCCAATTCTTATTCCGTTTTCTACCCGCAGTAGAATTAATATATTTTTTTTCCGTTTTCTACCTAAAATTTATTCCGCTTTCAACCCACTACATTTTATCATTATTTTGTACAGACAGAAAAATATCGTAAGCTCTTTAATATCGTTACTTGTAATTTAGTGCAAGAGTACCTGTGGCGTCATTCGTTTGGCAAATCAAAAAGCAAGTTTAATGGATAATATTGCTATCTCTTTCATTTGGCCCAGTAGGGAGTGAAAGAGGAAGCTAATTTGTAAAGAATACGGCTAATCTGGTATGCCCTTAGTTTTTTATCTTATTTACCCAGAAGTGCGAGATAGTAGTGGTACCTGTTTTTTAGTTAATATTAAAACATTTAAAATGCAAAATCCGAGTACCAGTAAAGATATTAATACAGTCGGTGAAGATTTTTATTTTACTTTATCAAAGAGAAACAAGCCAGTTTTAGTTTGTGGTGGTAGAGAATTCTATAAGAAAAGAACCAATAAGGACAATACCATTACATGGCGATGTGCAAAAGCACCTTCTTGCTCGCGTTACAGAGGTTCGATGAATTTTTTCGAGTTATAGAGGTAAAATATATACAAAACTGGCTTGTACGGACGTACTGATCATTTTGAATTATAGAGGGTTCAAACATAGAGTAATGGAGGTTTTGGGGCTTGAAGGGAAGGGAACACAAGATTTTTACGAGTTGTGTAGGTTTTCGACTTAACGAAATTCTACTGTATATTGAGAACATGTTCCACGTAGCATACACGCAATTATTTTCATATTGATACTAGAGGACCCGTGCTGCTCCACAGCATATTTTAATATTATAAAAAAGCTCTTAGGTATGATGAGTACATTGTAGCCTTATCTAATAAGTAAAAAGATGATATTCTTACCAAAAATATAATATATCACATAACTTCTTTTCTCACATTGGCTTTGCGTTGCACCTTAGGTATCGTGAAATTTACACCTTGGCATTACTGAATGTTTTGCCGCGCAATAGGGATATATATAATATGTTTAACTGAACATTGACGAAAGAAAGTTCTTCAATATGACTGTGCTGCCCTACCATTCTTTCCATTAGGACACTGTAATGTTCTTCGTCCAGGTGCCCAGAAAGTAGCAAGTTATGAACAATTTCGCCAGTACCATAGTCAGTAATCGTATTACTGTTTTCCAGGTGAACTCTAAATTGACACTCGGGATATAGCTCACTTACACTCTGAAGTTAAGCATGCCCTGCGTACTGTCCATTGGCACCCATCACACGTTTCTAATCTGTTGCATTTGTAATGGTCTGGCTTCTATGCTTCGGTGAAGTTACTATATACATCCCACTTATTGACAATGTTATCAACAGTGGCCAAACGAATTTCATAATGTTTATTCTCAGTTCCATATAAACAATAAGAAATCGCGCGGAATAAGCAATTACCGTCACCAAGAATGGAAATCAATTGAAAATTGTTGATGGTAGAATTAATCAAATCTGAACCCGTTTCCACCCGTATTTTTTAGCAGTAGGAGGACCATCCGGTACCAAATCTCCAACAGGGCTGTCATTGACCAAGATTCTTTGTTCAAGCTCTCTCTGAGCATTTTTCAATTTGATTATAATTGAAAACACAACTACTCACAAAAAATACGTTATACTTAACTTACTTTTTTCTTTATCTGTCAATATTTTATTATCAAAATTAAAAATATAGATATATAACTTTTTTTTATAAGTAAGAAAATGGGTTTTATTTCTGTTATCCAGCTAAATATTTCTGTGAGAAGCACGATTTATTTTGTTTTGTGTATGGGTGTGATTAATCCATTTTAGAAATGTAATAATGACGTTTATAGTTTTGGTCAAAATTGTACTTTTGGTAGGAATGGTAGCTTTGGTAGCAATCGTAAGTAACATTGCTACCAAAACTACAATATATGCTAAGATACCATTTCTACCAAAACTACAATTCGTACCGAAAATACTATTCCTATCAAAACTACTATTTGTACCAAAACTACTATTCGTACTAACACTATCATATCTACCATTTTTTATAAACATCCATTTCTACCAAAACCGCCGGTGCTGTCAAAAGCTTTTCTCTCAAAACTACTATTCTTACCAAAACTACAATTTTTACCATAACTACCACCTGTAATAATATAATTATATGACAATAGTACTATGAACCGCTGTAATATGTTCCACATAAAAAAAATTAAGATGCCCGAAGAAAGTCCGTAATTTCAACACACAAAAATTATCCTAAAATAAAATGTAAGGAAAATTCCTCAACATCAGAGATCAGTTCACCCAACATTAAGGGTTAACTGGTAACATTCGGGGAATATTACCTGCCATTAGCGATAATTCACTATAGTGATAATTTGACCAACATCCGTATGAAAGTAAGGCTTGCCTTACTTTCATACGGATGTTGGTCATTGACCAACCTTGGTCCCCTTAAGGAGGCATAACGTTTTTTCCTGGCAGTTACCGCAAGGAACTTATTAGATGCCATAAAAATATTTTTGAATTAAGAACCGTCCATGTAGAGAGAAAGCAATGGAATCTTAAGAAATTTATAGGAAAATATTGAAAAATAAGTTCAATGTCCAAATCTATCTTCCTTCAAACTTACCCAATTTAAATGAGCATACCATCAAATGAAAGAGCTCTTTTCAGCGCGTGTTTTAGGCCTATAACGAAACGCCTACCTCAATGAGAACCTGATATATAGAAGCGGAAATTCATTGACTACGGCTACGAAAACGTAAAAAATGTATGGGAGAAAACTGTTTTTGCATATAACTTGATGAATGTGCAAGTTAGGTAATTTCAATGCTTGATGACAAATCTATGCGGCGAGAGCTTTTATTTAAAAAAAATCATGCGAATCGGTTGGGTAGAACGGGCTGGCCGACTCGTATTATAAAACAAAAATTCTTTTAATATATAGAAGATGTTCTGGTAAAGATTTAGTGTTTCATATTTTATAGAAAGTTTGAAACAATTTGATTTTAACAAGTTACCTATGGCTATTTTTAATATTTAGATTATAATAGTTTCTACGAATCTGTGATTTTTCGTTGTTGATACGTTATACCTACTTTAGAATAGTATATTAAATTTAAAATTATTAGCACATTAGTGGTGTTTTAAAAACTATGATGTGATTTATATTTTTTCTATTTAAGTTAAGAGTGATTTTCTACCATTTTTTATTACCAATAATAAATATTATATAACATATTTATGCGGAAATATTCCACGTAGCATAGATGGAACATTTTTCATATTGATATGTTCTGTTAAAGATTTAGTGGTTCATATTTTATAGAAAGTTTAAATGATTTTGACTTCTATTGTTATCTATATTTTGTTTAATTTGTTAATTCTAGATAATCTTAAGCTCAGTTACTTTCTGTAGCATTAATAAATATTTTTATTAACGTCAAAACTTTTTTGTTGATCCTACCTTAAATTAGCCACCGGGTTGAAAACGGAATATTCGAAAACATCTTTTTTGTACAATTTTGTAATGGGTTGAAAACGAAATAAAATTTAGCTCGTGGGTAGAAAACATGGGTTGAAAACGGAAACAGCCTCCAAAACTATACCTAAATGACGGACATGTGCGGCACTTTATAGTAAGTACTTAGTATCTACTTATTAAGTACCGACACTCAGGAAAACTTAGAAAAAGTGCAACGATAAAAATGAAAAGTAGGTACCTAATTGTAAACGAAATTAATCTTAACCAATTTTATTTGACTGATTCCTTATAGGTACAACATTAAGCAAAATTAAATAGTGATTAAAACACTGAGCTTCACATTTATTAAATTTCACAATATGCAACGTAAGCGTCGATCTGAGACAAATATAACACAATGATTCTACGGTAACTCTAAGATCTTTATCAATTTCCGTTCCTTCATTCCTACCGCGTGTGTCGTCACCATTCAATCCAAAAATACAAAATCGAACATACTCGACATACAATTGATTCGAGACCCGTTACCCAACGCTTCTAATTCTGTAGCACAACCAACGTTACACCACAGTCAATCAAAATGGATCGATATTGCGAAATTTTTAATGCAATCTATGCTTGTAACATGCGCTCTCATATGTGTATAAAATATCGCGTAATAATATAAAGATATTGAATATTTGGATTGCATTACAACTGGCTATGAACATTCATCTCAACGCCGTTGCCTAATGGTTATCTGGTAATAAATGATAGCCATTTCTAAGATCAATGAAGAATATTATGATAAAATGATATGAGCATAGTGAAGTAAACGATGCAATAAATAAAATTGGTGCAAAATTGTGTTGATCACTGTCTGAACGCCAGTAAAACGATGTAAGCTTACGTACTAGAATATAATGATAAATATTTTAAAACTAAGTATAGTACATAGATTTATATGGAAATCAAGATATGGCAGGTATCTGCAAGTATTTTCTTGAAAATGCCTGGAACTCTAGCGTGATTCACAATATGGTATCTTAATATATAAAATCCTTGCGTTACTGACTGACTGACAGACACGCTACAGCCGAAACTATTGGGCGCAGGAAGCTGAAATTTGGCATGTATGTTACTTGGGGACCGTCAGTGGCGGCGCTAGGCGTCGGCGACGTCGGCGACCGCCGACGGCCTCGCGCCTGAGGGGGCCTCGCAAAAAGTTTTACAAGTTACATACTTAATTTCGTTTCGCCAATCATCCTGGCTTAGGTAGCCGACACCGAACAATTCGGGAAAAAGCTAAGCAGAAGATAATGACTTTAATTATTTTCGAACACGTGCGTGACAAGATCTGTGTTGGATGAAATTTTTAACTGTCATTTATTTATTTATTTATTTATTCATACATTATTTTATAATTTGGCTCACTTAATTTTAACGCTTTTTTTACTACGAAGTAAACGGGGCCTCGCCATCGATTTAAAGGGCCTCGCGAACTTGATGTCGCCGACGTCCACATGTGGTCTAGCGCCGCCACTGGGGACCGTAGGGGTGCACTAAGAAGGGATTTCCCGAAATTCCCACGGGATCGGCCAAAACGGGTAAATTAAAAAAAATGCTGCTGTAGCTGCTGGCGTCCACTAGTTTGGTATAAGATTAAGCAGGTTTGTAATGTTGTATTTAAACGTAGTTTGAGGTAAGATTTGACAAATGCTTGATTCCTTCATTCCAATCACGAATAATAAAGCATAATTAGGAGTTGACTCTATCTCAGTCAAGGAAATGCCTTATTTGTTTGTTACGCCTTATTGTAAAAAAATACCAATAATTGTAACTTAAATTAACTCGTTACCAAAATATACAACAAAGAAATACGTACTTTGAATAATAGAGCTTTGTATTAAAAATGCTGTCATATTCTGAGTACCTACATAACTTTGAGATATTCAGCTATATAACCGAAGGGCGCAACGCTCAAAATAGATCAATGATGTTATTTTGCTACTCGTAATATTTTATTCTTGTTATTATTGCTTCCAATACCAAACCGCAAGTATTTTGTCATCAGCATCATTGGAACAAGACATGATTAATTCGCCGAAGAATTAGCTGTCTCCTCTCAATTCAAGTGTTGTGATAATTGACCGGTAGGTACCAGTTTTCAGAATTGACACTTTCTACGAGAGAGTTGAGCATTTTATTACTATCAGTATTCAAGACAGACAGGCACCAATTAGAGCAACAATGCGATTTACATACCAACACCAAACATTTGAATAACAATATAAAACCAAGCTAGGTATTATATCTTCGACAAGCAATTATTTTTATGACAAGATGGTTTACGGCCGGCCGGCCGGTCCCATTTGATATATCCCCCTGCCTATTTGATCTATCCATTGATTTGGCTACTAGAGATACATATTTGGTATAAGCTCCGTACAAAATATGCCAAAGATTGATCTCTGAATAGAGCAAATATTAGGATCGCCCGTAGGAAACAAATAAGTACCTACATTTTACTTTTCAAATTAAAATTTTCTTCGGTTCTGGTTGTGTTACCAAATGTATGGCGCCAAAATATTGCAATCGACAATCATAGGTAGCACGGTGCTGCACTTCTTAATGAGTGCACCACGTGTCCCAGTGCTAGGAATAGCTTCGGGTGTAAGAAGTCGATAACAGTCGAGATGTCGCGCGGTGCCGCTTGGACCAGTTGCGAACGGAAGTCGCTATGGTGATGCAATATTTTACGGCTTTCTGAACATTAACGGCGCCGACGTCGATATTTGTCTTCTTAGTCGTAAATAGCTTGTGGACACATTAAAAAGCTATAATTGCGTCCCTTATATATAAACAATGATTTGAGAAACATTTATTAGATATTAAATTAAAAAATAAAAGTAAAATTTTAATAAAACAGCTCTCGTGCAATCTAATAAAGTATTATGTAACAATCAAATACTGATATCTAACATATACTTAAGTAATTAAAATTTATTCATCTACGCATACTAAATAAATGATTTTTATTTCCCTTTTGTGTTGACTGCCAGACAAAATTTTCTACTCTTTGTAAATATGATAAATATTGTTGAATAATTTATATATGCAGCCGTTGTAACATGTCGAATGCTAATGAGATAGAGGTCGATGTTATCTAATATTTGTGATACCCGAAACTAGTTGAACCGCCTAGAAGTGAAGTCAATGGCGACGCGGAAGTAACGGGTCACCAGACGCCCACTGTAACGTACCAAACTATCTACACGATAAAGATAAAAAAGAAAATATATTTTGTAACATCACAGAAGGTTGGTACTAAAGTTATAATGGCGACGGTTGTTTTTACTATTATGGCTTTTCAAATATTAACACAAGATTATCATTATCAGATAAAGAGACAGTATTTTGTTACTTCTAGAACAATTTCTGCTAATATGATGTTTATTTGAAAACGTTACTCGGAATGTGACATTTATAGCTTTCTCTGACGTTATAACTTATAACGATTTACTGTATCATCAAAAACTTTAAGACTGGAACCGCTTTTGCTCTGAAATGCGCGGGGAGCAACCTTGATCCTACATAATCTAACTGTCTATCATTGTATCAATATAGAAAGCAGTTTTATCACCTAGGACCTAGCTGATCATAACCGCCATTTTCATATAAATTTCCCCTGAAAACAGAGAGAGCGTGATAACAAAAATCATTGCTGATCATATATGACGACCGATGAGGTACATATTAAAATTGTGCATTCGGTATCCTTAGATCCCTTATAAATGAACAATACTTATTGACCCTTTTCTAGAACAATGCTTTAGTGCATAATTTAGTTCTCGATGCCAACTTGGCATTATGAATGGATCGAATTAAAATCTGTTTTACTTTTGTTTCAGAAGACATGAGACGGTAAAAACCAGACGACCGGATTTCTCAGTTACGAAATAAGAAAAAACAGGGACAGACAAAATGAGACGTTTACAGAAATGTTGCTGCTGCGCATCCACGCGGATGGGCACTTTGATCACCGCTGTGCTCGGGATCATACTATCAATCGCTACCATTATCATCGTGTGGGTCGTCAAGAAACACAGAATCACGTTCAGCACATTCATATTCGATGCAGAGTTCGATAAGAAACTATCAGATTTAGACAGTAAGTATTATATATTACGGTACAATATATCAGTTATTGTTATAGGACGTCGGTTCGATATCCTCATAAAAAATCTGATAGCTTTAAATTCGTCGCATATGGTCATGCCAGTGTATACTACACCCACTGTTTCATCGAATGAGCTGTGAAGTAATGCTTTAATACAAAACTTCAATGATTTGACTATAATACTTTGCCATTAAAGACAGTGGCTGAGCCGAATTTTGATTGGGGTTTTATGATTTCGGGGGAGGGAGAGGATGGATCCCTTTGAGGATATAGGTATAGATTTTATCGAGAGAAATACGTAAAAGTTATTTATTTGGCCACCCATGTTTTTTTAAGTGGTGACATTTGCCCCTTAGCTACCCCAAATCTATCGGGACTATCCATCCCGAAGAGGAAGTATCATCACATCGCATTCCTCTTTAAGTACATTAATCAATCCTTATTGTCATGGAAAATAGGGACGAGACCTCAACAGATTTATTAATGACTGGCAATTGATTTTTTGTAAGTAGTCATTGAATTAACTACTAGGCATTCTTAGGGCAATAAAACATTAAGTAGGTTGTCGATAGGATCGTCACCTTATTATCCAAATCCAGTTTGTCATGTGTTTTGGTTATATCTGTGATTGAAATTGATATTAATAAACATAGACATAGCACTTTTGTACTATATTAATGTAGTAAAATATAAATGACAATTATGTTAACTATAATATGGTATACGATATACATACTACACAGTAAGAAGAGTCCCGTGAGCAGCATTGGGACAGTTTATATACAGGGCTGATGATGATGATGATACATAAGTACCTACCTACTACATAATTACAGTAAGTAGGTACAGGTGGTTACTCTACTTAAAGAAATTGGTAATTCATTTCGAATAACGATAACATATTTATATACCTATTTAATGTGCTTATTTCCTTTTTTGCAGTTCCGAGGATAATATTAACGATAAATCTATGCTTCACCATTCTGATATGCGCACTGCTGTTTATAGCAGTACAAAAAGTAAGTTTTCAGCTGTTATTGATGTTTTTACTTCATTAATCTTTTACCTTATACTTACTAAATCTGTCACAATCTAAACTAACATCGTCTAATGACATTCATGATTTGTCTTTTACATGCTACTGATAGACTTCTTTTTCGGTAAGTTTAAACTGAGGATATAAACTAAGCGCCAGTTTCAGAGATATATGTATATTTGACATAATTGTATGGAATCGATTTTAAACTTTCGCGATTTGTATACATCACACAATATTATTTAGCGGGTCTTAGTCGCGATAATTGACTTATTTAAAGGCATAAATACCTCTGTTATTCTCCTACGTTTCTACCGGCTTGCACCGGTCGTGGTCGCGGAGGGACTGCCTTTAAATAAGTCAATTATCGCGACTAAGACCCGCTAAATAATATTGTATAATTGTATGTAGCTAATGTCAAATATATAGCTAGTAGCAAATGTATGGATAGATTGAATATTTACACCGGCCGGCGGCCGTACCTAAGTTGTAACCAATAGATAATTCCCTTCTGATATCCATGCTTAGAGGTTTGGCTAATATAAAATGGTTTTCATTTGTGTGATGAAAGTGATCTTTGATGGATTATATTTTTTTTAACATAATATTAGATATAAGTTACAGAAAATACATTTAACCCCCTATTAGTAGGTAGGTATGTGAGTTTTTGTAAGTTTGAAAAGATGGATAAGATATTCAAGTAACAGGAAAAACTTATCGTAAACTTGCCGGCTTTACCCTTGCGACTTACTCACGATAAGTGACTTTATCCGTAACTATTTCCTGTGTGAATCAATTAGAAGTTTAATTAAAAATTATATTGTGAATTTAGTACTTCTCTAATCTGAGTTAGTATAATCCTTTTATTATTAACTAAACATTGTTCTTTGTTTCGACTAAGTTAAGATAAGCGTAAGCATGTATGCGAATTTATATTTAGATAAAAAGTAAGAAATTATACCTACTAAACCAAAAATTCGGCATGATATTCATTGAAATTAATTACTTGGAGTCATGGTTATGAGAGGACTAGGCCAGTGCTAGTTTCTGAGACTAAATGCCGATTTCACCACTGAGTGTTAAGTTTAGTTACCGTTAAATTAATTTGCCAGATGACTCATGCAAATTTTGTTTCAATTTTGAATTTATCTGGAAGTAAAGGCCTATTCAGAGGTTGTGAAACTGGGCCTTAGTATTAAAAGCTTAGCTCTCAAGTCAACGGAATCTTCAGGCAAATAATGTAACTATTGATGTTTGGTGTTTCCAGCGGCGGTCGTGGCTGATGCTACCGTGGGTGGTGCTAGGCATAGTGCTGGCCATCGGTCTGCTCATCAGCGTTCTGCACACCTCCATCACATACTACCTCGATAAGGAAGACCACGTCATACTCGCTACGATCATACTCGTTGGCGGACTTCTTTATTTATGTAAATATCATTTTTATATACAATTCCAGTACAATATGGAACAGAGCAATTTATACACTGCGTATGAAATATTAGGCATCCGAACAACGTTCTGTATTGTGATATGAATTCCGCATTTAACGCAATGTCAAGTAGACACTGCGTCAATAATGACGCAATGTCAAGTTAAGATAAAAGTGCAATCACTTCTTATCACGATCGTATCGTGACCTCTTAAGCTCAAAGCCAAATAAATAAATGTACCTACTTAACATAATGTATCATGACATATCGCATTCAAAACTCCTGCCGTTCTCAGTGATCTCATAGAGTCACATTTTGGGCGCTTCATGTTTATGTAGCAGGTATGTAATTTTAGTTACAATCGCTATCTATAAATATATCCTTTTAAAAAAACTGAAGCTAGATTCATATTAAGTTATTAACGTTTGCACTTAAATGGAGTAAAAAGGGTAATTTATAGTGTAGGTACCTACCTATGCTTAATTAGCTGAATTCTTAATGTGGTAGGTACAATGAACACGGCAGGTCCCTGAGATGTGTCAAGTGACGTAGAAATTAAGGTGCAAGTCCGAGATGGGCTGCAGACCGCAAACTGCAACCGCAGACGGCAAGCGACATCACTAATCTAGGGAATAGAAGCAACCACGACCGCAGGCAATACTACAGTGAACAGCCACTAGCCGCAATGCCGCCTGCGGCGGTTGCAGTCTGCAGGCCATCTCGGACTTGCACCTTTACCCATAATTCACAACTATATTGAATGATCTTGAAACATATTTCTCATTTGGAATAACCGTTATAGTATAGCAACTCCCAATATTTCATCATGTTCCAGGTCTGTACCTGTACCTTTGGGCAGTGGTGTTCAGTCACTACCTGGACACCCGTGACGAGGAAGAACGAGGTCGATACCGCAAGGCTCCCTACAGACGATAGATGCACATCACTACTATTGTGCACCCATAGACTGCATAATAAACGAAAATCTCGTCAATGCCTAATCTCAATGCTTTTATTGTAAAGTGTCTAAGAAAAAAACGATTTTAATTTAAGTAATTAGAAATTAGGATTTCAAAGTGCCTTAATTATGTTACGAATCATTAAGTACAGAGATTTATTTATAAAAAATGCTCGGTGATATTTTTATACCAAGTATAACATGTATGTTTCTCTCACACTAATAATACTATACAATTTGCACTGAATTCTATCAACTCTAGAACCGATTTCAAGTCTCTTCTTTTCCCAGTGGCTACGGATATTGGAAGATATGGCTTGTTGGCATAAAATGTGCACTTCTCTTATGCCAATAACCCAATCAATACGCCACTGTTTCGTAGGGTTGCTTAGCACCTAAGTCCGATAAGTGTCATTTCATTGAATTCGGACAACTGCGACCAATATAATACAGTCTAAGACTGCGAGACTCATGCAGGCATGCAGGTAATAATTCAGTATGCGACAATGCATAGGGGTATCTTTAGATATTTGTGATGCTTCTTCTCATTACTTGACATAACCATGTATATCTACACTATTTTCCGTGGTTAATAATCTTAAATAAAGCAGCTAGACAACATAAAGGAGTGCCTTATGATTGTAATAAATGACTTTGTAATTAAAACAAATTGTTGACAAACGCTCTACATTCTGTTGATGAAGAAATTCATATTATAGGATCTACTTAGTCAGCCCATATTATAGATGTCACACGGTGCCTTTAAATGTAAAATTTCAATTATAATTATCTAAAATATATTAATAAAGTAAGTAGCTACGAGAAAGGGCTAAGTTGGTATAATATAAGGCAGCAGAAGAAGTTTCTGTATTAAGACACTTAGTTTATATGCCTAAGAAAATGAAAATCGCTAAAAACTTTTAAAAAATAAGTTCCTTGAAATTCGTAAAAACTGTAAAAAGTAAGTACCCCATTAAAATTTTTATTAATGGTAGATACCAATTACTATCTGAGTAGGTACTTATCCAACGCACCCGCGAACTTTCAGTTACCACAATTATTATATAATTATCTAGTTATAATTTATAACTATAAAAAGAGTACTATACGAGGGTCAAACTGAAAGTTCTTAGAAAATCAAAAACTGATTACATTAGCCAGTTATTCGTTTTATTATATCTTTTCAAAATATTGTCCATTGACGTCAATACACCGCTGCATGCGATGGAACCACTGGGAAAAGCACTTTGCCCACTCGTCCTTAGGGGTCTCTTCAATGGCATCGCGATACGCAGCCACCGCTTCTTCAGCATTCATAAACCGCTTTCCTTTAAGTTTTTCTTTAATTTTTGGAAATAAATAAAAATCACAAGGCGCGAGGTCGGGGCTATACGGCGGGTGACCCAGTAATTCAACGTTTGATGTCGCCAAATAGTCGATCGTTCGCTTGGCGGTGTGCGACGAGGCGTTGTCGTGGTGAAGGAGGATCCTACTGCGAGGTCGTTTCTCTCGAACTTTTTCCAAGACAAGTGGCAAACAATTGGTAGTGTACCATTCTGCAGAAACTGTTTTTTGATCCTCTAACACATTTGTTGCGAAATGACCTATCCTTCCAAAGAACGAGGCCACCATTTTTTTTCCCGCACTTCGATCTCTCTTCACTTTAGTTGGCAACTCCTCGAAAGGAAACACCCACTGAGCAGATTGTCTTTTGGTTTCAGGATCATAACAGTAAATCCAGCTTTCGTCACCTGTTAGTATGTCGAACACAGCATTTGAGTCACCTCCGTTAAATCTTTCAATCATTTTACGGCACCAATCCACACGATGGAGTTTTTGAGCCTTAGTCAAATTATGAGGTATCCACCGGGCGCAAAGCTTCCTGACCGCTAAATGTTCGTGGAGGATTTTGTGCACTTGACTCATACCGATGCCTAAGCTTGTCCGAATCTGCTGATAGGTCACTCTTTTGTCAGTCTCTATCATACGCCGCACAACACAGATGTTATTTTCAGTCGTCGCCGTAGAAGGCCGTCCCTCACGTACATCATCAGTGAGATTAGTGCGACCACGTTTAAACTCATTAAACCAGTTGTAAACAGTCGCACGAGATGGGGCTTCATCGTGAAAGGCCAATCGTAGTCTATCATAACTTTCTTGTTGACTTAAATGACATCGAAAGTCATAAAAAATCATTGCACGAAAATTTTCTCGTGTTAAATTCATGTTGACGTGACACAGACAATTTTCAATTTGCCGCCAAATCGTAAAACAAATGACAAATGAATGAAATATATACTCAGTAATATTGGCAAAGAGTTCTATTTTCAAATTTTAGAATATTTTTTTTATTATATTGTTTATAAGTGGCCAGTTCTAAGAACTTTCAGTTTGACCCTCGTATAGGTACTATCAAATGTTAATAACTTATTTTTGTATAATTATTTATTTAACATAAAAATGGAGTAAAAGAATGTTCAATAGTTTTAATAAATGTTTAGAAATAAATAATACGAAATAGTTTTATTGTAGAAAACTTAACACCAGTGACTGGCTTTTCGAAGTTAAGGACGTATCAAATTGTTAATTATCAATCGCTTGCCCAGCTAAAGCTAATAGGTATTGTGTCAACTATGGTTAAACCGGTAAGCGGTCCCAGGGCTCCAAGACGAAAGCTCTGGATAACGCTAGGACGATGATGATGAAATACTATCGCTCATCCCGTGCCTCGGACAGCACAGTGCTGCAGTTTAAACGTCGTGCCCGGCTGTCATGAACATGACAGCAATTATAAGGAGTCAGCGCTCTTGAATAAACTGACACTAATCTAAGCCATGCAATAACGCTATCTCTGTGGATTGCGGAGACCATACGACTCAGACTTCGCTCTGTGGAAACCTGTCTGACCTCCTCAACCCAAAGGGATAGCGATATTCCATGGTTTAGACTAGTGTCAGATTATTTAAAGGTAGACTTAGACAGTCGTTATAGAGTCAGTCCCTATAACGACTGTCTAAGATCCTCATGACAGCCGGGACCGACGGCTTAACGTTGTCTCCGAGGCACGGGACTAGCGATAATTAACAATTTAATACGCACAGAACTCCGAAAAGTCAGTGGTGCGCGCCGTGGTTTCGAACCCGATACCCTCTGCACGGCAGACTGTTGGTATCTCTACTAGGCTATCGCTGCCTTCAGCATGTAAGTACACACAGTATTTAAACGCGTCAACGCTCGTACGAGTTGTGCGTGTGTCAAAAGGCGAGCCTATACGCGCCTACAGGCGCTTCCAAAAACGAGCTTATACGCGCATATAAAACGCTAATCTGAAACCGCTCTAAGCGTCGTACTGTTGTGTGAGTCTGAATCAAGCGCGCCCCCGAACGCGGGCCTTTCAACCGCCAGTCGAGCATTTCTATATTTTTTTGCCACTCTTAAAAAATGCACAAAATATATTTTTTCATTAAACTAGGACATTTTTTATGCCAAAAAATAGCTGATTTAACAATTTTTGATATTTTTACATTGGAATTAGTGTAATTTGGGGTATTTATTATAAAAACTTTAAAAACCTTACCAAGGTAGTCTAAAGCATTCCTATTTTGTTACTCTTTAGATGTTTAATTTGGAACTATCAAGTTCAGGCAATATTCTTAAATTATGAATTTCTTACACATTTTCATGGATTTTATAAACGTATTGCAAAAAAAAGGAGATGGCAGAAATATGATTGATTAGAAATAGTCTCTTATTAATTTTTTTGTTACCTTAGGCTAAAATGTATTCAAAAGTTTTAATTTTATTAAAACCATCTATAATTTGACCATTTTAGCTTACTTTTTATAAAATTTATAACGTTCTTGAGCTCTTCTAGCAGCAATATATTATATATTATTACATAAATACGATTTATTGCGAAAATTTAAATTTGTTTTCTTGGGACAGTAACAAAAAGGGAAGAGTTGGTAACCTAAGACTACAGAACAAAAGGTTGGTAACCTGTGTTGGTAACAAAATGAAAAATATAAAGCTGTATTCATGATGCCATTTAAGTTACAGTTTTCAAAAGATAATTTTATATTAATAATGAAATAAAAATAAAACTTCATTTCTAGCTTTCATTTTTAACAAATTGGTTTCAAATTTCCTTTTTTCTTCCATTAGTTTTTTCTGCAGTCCGTACTTTTTTTTTCTTAAGGTCTCATTAGCCGTTTCTAGTTGCTGTATACGATTTTGTGCTCTATGATAATCGTTTTTGATGATTTTTAAGGATTTTTGTAGATATGCTGTCTTTGTCGTATTTGCTATCATAGGCGTTGATATTTCAGTTGATAGTCCTGTAAGTATTACTTTCGACGCTGATGACCCAGATGAAGTAGTGTGTACAGCAGGTATTGGAATAGCATTCACGCTACTTGCCATTTCTTTTTTTTTTCTTTTCGATTCTTTCCACTTTTGTCGTTGTATTTGCTTTTCTGTTTCCGTCATTTCTGATATTTTTTTGTATTTATATTTAGATTTTATTCTTTCTAAATTTTTCTTTCCAATTTCTTCATATTTTCTGGGTTTTGCTTTAATCGTTCTCTGTAACGTTTAATTTTTTCTGCCGGAGTAAGTGGCATTTTCTTGTTCTGTCAAATATAAACAGAGCCTCATAATTCCTTTTTTGTTACTTACGTTTTCCACTTATACTTACGTTACCACATCAAAGTAACAAAAGAAAAAGTAACGAATTTAGTGTCTAGTTTTTTCAACACTGATAATTTAATGGATAACGTTGATGTAACGTTTACTTTTGTTCAACAAATTTGAGATTAATTATTTTTCTTACTTAATATGACTAAAAAAGTATAAAATATTGTCTACGTACCGAGAAACAGTGGTAACAAAAGCGGGAACTAAATGCATATGAAAAATTAGAACCGTCTACACATGCTAAACAGCCTGGTATGACTGTTCATATAATACTAGAGGACCCGTGCTGCTCCACAGCATATTTTAATATTATAAAAAAGCTCTTACATATAGGTATGATGAGTACATTGTAGCCTTATCTAATAAGTAAAAAGATGATATTCTTACCAAAAATATAATAGGTATACTTATCACAAAACTTCTTTTCTCACAACATTGGCATTGCGTTGCAACTTAGGTATCGTGAAATTTCCACCTTGGCATTACTGAATCGTTTGCCACGCAATAGGGATATATATAATATGTATAACTGAACATTCACGAAAGAAAGTTCTTCAATATGACTGTGCTGCCCTACCATTCTTTCCATTAGCAAGATATGAACATAGCAAGTTATGAACAATTTTGCCAGTAGCATAGTCAGTAATCGTATTGATGTTTTCCAGGTGAACTCTGAATTGACACTCGCGATATAGCTCACTTACACTCTGAAGTTCAGCATGCCTGCGTACTGTCCATTGGCACCCATCACACGTTTGTAATCTGTTGCATTTGTAATGGTCTGGCCATATGCTTCGTCCCCAACAGTGAAGTTACTATATACATCTCACTTATTAACAATGTTATCAACAGTGGGCAAACGAATTTCATAATGTTTATTCTCACTTCCATATACCTAAACAATAAAAATTGCGCGGAATAAGCAATTACCGTCACCAAGAATGGAAATCACTTAAAAATTGTTGATGGTAGAATTAATCAAATTTGAACACGTTTCCATCCGTATTTTTTTAGCAGTAGGAGGACCATCCGGTACTACATCTCCAACAGGGCCGTCATTGACCAAGATTCTTTGTTCAAACTTTCTCTGAGCATTTTTCAATTTCCTTCCAAGAACCATCATTATACCTAATTGAAAACACAACAACTTACAAAAAATATGTTAATAAATCAGAAACTTAAGTAACTAACTTACGCTAACTTCTCTTTTTTCTTTATCTGTCAATATTTTAGTATCAAAATTAAAAATATTGATAAATACTTTTTTTATCAGTAAGAAAATAGGTTTTATTTCTGTTATCCAGCTAAATATTTCTGTGAGAAGTACGATTTATTTTGTTTTGTGTATGGGTGTGATTAATCCATCATAATTTAGAAATGTAATAATGACGTTTATAGTTTTGGTCGAAATTGTACTTTTGGTAGGAATGGTAGCTTTGGTAGCAATCGTAAGTAACATTGCTACCAAAATTACAATATATGCCAAAATACCATATCTACCAAAACTACTATTCCTACCGAAAATACTATTCCTATCAAAACTACTATTTGTACCGAAAATACTATTCGTACTAACACTATCATATCTACCTTTCTTTTTAAACTACCATTTCTACCAAAACCGCCGGTGCTGTCAAAAGTACCCACCTACTCTCTCAAAACTACTATTCTTACCAAAGGTACAATTTCTACCATAACTACCACTTGTAATAATATAATTATATGACAATAGTACTATGAACCGCTGTAATATGTTCCACATAAAAAAAAATAAGATGCCCGAAGAAAGTCCGTAATTTAAAAACAAAAATTTTCCTAACATAAAACGTAAGGAAGATTCCTCAACATCAGAGATCAGTTCACCCAACATTAAGGGTTAACTGGTAACATTCGGGTAATATTACCTGCCATCAGCGATAATTCACTATAGTGATAATTTGACCAACATCGGGTATAATTTTACACCACCACACTCACACCCGTATGAAAGTAAAGGCAAGGTCACAAGGAGGCATAACGTTTTTTCCTGGCAGTTACCGCAAGGATCTTATTAGATGCCATAAAAATATTTTTGAATTAAGAACCGTCCATGTAGAGAGAAAGCAATGGAATCTTGTGGAATTTTTAGGAAAATATTGAAAAATAAGTTCAATGTCCACACCTATCTTCCTTCAAACTTACCAAATTCAAATGAGCATACCATCAAATGAAAGAGCTCTTTTCAGCGCGTGTTTTAGGCCTATAACGAAACGCCTACCTCAATGAGAACCAGATATACAGAAGCGGAAAGTCATTGCCTACGGCTGCGAAAACGTAAAAAATGTATGGGAGAAAAGTGTTTTTGCATATAACTTGATGAATGTGCAAGTTAGGTAATTTCTAATGCTTGATGACAAATTTATGCAGCGAGAGCTTTCATTTAATAAAAAAATCATGCGAATCGGTTGGGTAGAACGGACTGGCCGACTCGTATTATAAAACACAAATTCTTTTAACATATAGATGGCGACATGAAATAACACGTAAAGAGTTGCCATATAGAAATAACGATACTAAATTGGTAGTTTTTCACTATAACACGCTTAAAATTGGTAACAAAAGGGGAATTTCGTTTGGGGAACTTTTTTTGGGACAATATTAAACTTGTTTTATTTAAAATATAAATTATCTTTTATAATATTTAAGTGCATGCAGCGTTATCTCCTACAATTCAAAATAAACTGAGTGCAAAATTTTGGTATAGTTACCATATAATAAATATGAAATAATTGAGTTTGAAGTTGCGATTTTTAGAATGGGACATGCCAATTTCCATACATTGCGCTATTTAAGATGATTTTTATGTAAGCATTTTTTATGGAAAATCTATTAATACACGATATTTAATTATTTTTTGTGGAAATAAAATTGTATATTAGATTTTAATAAAACCATTATCACGAAATTATAAATTACAAAAAATAATATTAGCTGTCTACTTTGTGGGACATGCAAAAAGTGGGTATTGGCAAAAAATAGTAGAAATGCTCAGTCCCGCGCGAAAGCGGGACGAAGCGGGCATGTGTGGCGGCAAGAGGAAATTTCTGCGCATCAAAAGTAAGATTTTTGTTGTAATATTTTTTAGTTATATCAGAAAATCAATGCTTTATTTTTTAGCTGGTGATAGTTTAAACGCTTAGTATAATTAACAGCAATGTATTTTAACAGTTTTTGTGTCATATAGAGCTCGTGTTCACAAGTAATTTACCTTTTCTGTCAAAATGACCTTGAGGGGACAATTGTTACATTTTGGGTATGGTTGTACCGGTACAACTGCCCTCGTGGTACAATTGACCCCTTAAAGCCGTTAAATTAAGTAAGTCTTCTTATTTATTTATACGGGACAAAATTTTTAAAAGGTAGGAGATTAAATACATATTGCCCGACTTTTCGGTTGAGTTACATCAACCGTGGTCATGGGGTAAATGAATAGATTTTTTTTCGGTCCAATATTTTGAGTATAATAATATATGGAAAAATTTTAGCCAATTTCTGAAAAACATGCAACTAGCCTATTGCACCAGGGGATAGTTGTACCAAGGGGACAATTGTTCCATGTCCCTTTCCATACATTATGATAATTGATTATTTGCGTGTTTTTTTGTAGTTCACCACAATTATAACAGCTATATAGTGGCTTCTATGACTTAATTAGCCATGTTTTAAAGTCCTTACTATAGAATTTGTTGTTAAAGATGAAAAAAATATATGTTTTATGTTTTCAAGTCAACGAAAGTTTTTTCAGTTATTCGTGTAAATTGTTTTGTTTTTTAATTTTATTTACATAAATGTTTGTACCGCCGAGTTAAAGCCATAATTAGAAATACATTTCTTTGCTTTAAGACAGTGTTTTATTTCCTCAAATCTTTGGTACAATTTACCCCGTTATGGGGTACAATTGTACCAATTTCCGAATTCTGTTCAAAGACAAAAATAATATGGTTATACTGTTTCTATAGCCATAAAAATAGTTCTATCCTGTAGCTAATTAAAATAGCTATCGTTGAGTATTAACACTATTTAATAAATATCAAAAAACAACTAGCAATTCAACGCCAAAGGCAAAATGGTACAATTGTCCCCGGTCTACCCTACTGTTACCATTATAAACACGAATGCGCAATCGATTTTATGGGTATTAAAACGATTCTGGTCTCTATATCTACACCGAATAAGCATAGGTATGAGACATTGTCCTCAAATCCTACCAATTTCTACTTATCTATAGGTACCTACCTAAATATATCTATCGGGGGTTTGTTGAATTGTTCCCGTCGAGAAACGTCCCGTAAACCGATCCAACTCGGACTAGAACCCCTGGATGAATCCTCAAATTGTACTATATGGTCCATAATTACTTAGGTCTTATGTCTACATCAAATTTAATACAGTTTGCATCAAATTTTACTCAAATTTTCTATTGTCGGCTCGTATGGCGCAGCGATTTACGCAGTCGCTCGGATCGCCAATTCGATCGCCACACGAGACAACACTGTGTGATTTGAGGCGACAAGTGCAGGAGTTGCTTTTAAATTAAATTAATCGTCTCCAAAGGCAATTGTTATCTTTCAAAGACTAATATGATTCCTTCCCTGGATAAAACCTTCCGTCCGTCACTTTAAAAAGCAAATTAACTGCCCTTGCCTCCCAAAATTAAATTATTGATCCAACACTGCTTAATTACTGAACAGAAGTAAATAATTCAGTTATCTGTGTTCTCGAGCTTAAGGTTCTGCTTTATACATAACTAGCTGACCCGGCGAACTACGTATCGCTTTTTAAGAGGTTTTATTTAATTCCCTTTTTCCAAGCCCCTTTTCCAAAGTTACCATTGACTTAGCGCTTAATCTCTTATCATGTCAGAGTCTATAAATGATGAACAAACAAACACAGATTTTTATATAATATTGAATTCCCCATTCCTTAAAATATCGGAAACGATACCCATATCGACTTTAAAAAAAAATCCCGTCCGCCATCTTTGAAATAGATGTTGTATTTGGATTCACCATCCCTTAAATCATCAGAGACGATACCCATATAGATTTTTTTAAATTTTGCCCAACCGCCATCTTTGATTTCCCCTCCACCATCTTGAATCACGAAATAGATGTTGTGTTGGATTCCCCATCCCTTTTAACATCGCAGACGATACCAATATTGCTTTTTTTTAATTTCCCATCCGCCATCTTTGATCACGAAATAGATGTTGTATTTCGATTCCCCACCCCTTAAAATATCGACGGCGATACCCATATTGATTTCTAAAATTTTCCCATCCGCCATCTTTGATTTCCCGTCCACCATCTTGGATCACTAAATCAATTTCATATTATTAATCAGCGTCCCGAAAATCTTGAAAACGATACCTACCCATATAGATTGTATCCTATTCGTTTAGCCTTTTTTTGCCTTTGACCCAACCCTCCCCCTTCTCGTTTGACCATTTTATTATTTTTGTCTGGCCCCTAAAAGTTGTGGCGTAATTTTATATAGCCTATAGCCTTTCGGGATAATTGGGCTATCATAGGCAATAACAATTTTTAAAATCCGACTGCTAGTTCCTGAGATTAGCCGACATTATCTTTTAGCCTTTTTAGCCTTTTGCCCGGCCCAAAAGGTCGAAGCGTTATGTTATATAGCCTATAGCCTTCCGGAATAACTGGGCTATCGTATACAAAAAGAATTTTCCCAATCCGACCGGTAGTTCCTGAGATTAGCGCGTTCAAACAAACTCTTCGGCTTTATTATATTAGTATAGATAGATAGATGTAAAAGCAAAATATGTTTATTGGGGTTTATCCTTGGAAGATAGACATATACCATTGCGGACTTTTTTGTAGATCTATTAAAGAGGTACAATCCCACTATACATTGTTTTGTTATAACTCGAAAGGTTTTGGCTGCGTTTTCGAGGAAAGCTCCCGATCGGCTCAATTTTTGCCGGCGGCGCGTTGAACTAATATCGTAATATCGTCAGTTTGCACAAAACCTAAACTTATTATACACTAAAACCTTCCTCAGGGATCACTCTCGATGTTGTTGAAAACCGTATAAAAATGTGTACAGTACTTTTCGAGTTTTAAGCGAACAGATAGACAGACACCGCGGCGGGGGACTTTATAATATGTATAGATTATGGTAAGTTTATATGGTCACAGTGACCCATTTGCTAACCTACAAAACTCCGATATTGAGCGTCTACAACTGTCTGGCGTCTTCGCACAGTAATTTAAGGGTGGCCAGAACTTGGGTTTCTAACTCCGGTAATTTAGGTACTTACTACATAATATATCTTCATAATATGATGTAAGTACTTACCTGAACCTTTTTCTAACTCTCTCCGGTCTCTTAGGCGCATATTACTACACTGAATCTATGTAGTTAGTTCAGGAACCTACTTCATAATACAATCTTCATAATGTGAAGTACTAAAACTAAGAAAATTCGTAGCACTTAGCAGTTGTGCGAACAGTGGTCTGAAAATAAATGTGGCGAACACCGAGTACTTGGCCTGCAACACTATAGATTAAGTGTCATTTCACATTTCCAAACAAAGGGACCAGTTTAAGTACCTGCCAGGGATCTGTAGGTACTCTATTCGTCTGGTGACATTGATTTCCATGTCAAGGCATTTCGGCAGTGTGGGCCAAATGGCATGAGGTGAATGATGTCATTTTGTGACCCCAAATGCCGGTTAAGTTGAAGGGAAAGGTCTATAAATCCATTGTTAGCCCTGTCCTGTCCTATATCCTCTCAGGTGTCGATCGTGTAAACGCCATTTTGAAACGTAGGTAAACACACGATGTCGCTTGGTGTAATCCCGGTAACCTCGGCAGGAGCGCCGTGACTGGCCGTGAGTGACTTAAATGAGGATGTCTCGAATTATGCTCAAGCGTCACAAGCATAGTCTGCGTTTCACGGAGATAAATTTGCTGCGCTAGATGTATAGAGTCACGTGACAGGTCCGCATTAAAAACTCCCGCATCCATGGTAGGTAGTCTTCATGTCCGTGACATTGCAGACAAACTGCAAGAGTGTTGCATTCGCTGGTACGGCCACTTCTTACGGCAAACAGCATGTTATGTAGGGAATAAATGGCTGGCCATACCGGCCGCACCGGGCCGCAGTAAATGGCTTAGGCCTAACATGCTGGCTTGGCGTCTTAAGATATAATATGCATGTAAATCGACTCCACCAGAAATGCATGCCGAAGACTGGACAAAATGAGAGAGGAAATTAAGCAGAAAAGCGGACACCTGGTACCAAGGAGGAGGTCTTGGAGCGCGACCGGGATAGCGCTAGGATGATGATGATGATGACTATATTAGTAGATAGGTAATTAGGTAGTATCGTACGTACCGCTCATAGCGAGACTTGGCTTGCCATTCGTAACACTTCGGCAATGTCAAGCAACACTTGCACAGGTCGCCACTTGGATGGGTGACTACGTGTGGCATTTATATCTGAGCGCTACTGTGCTTCGGGGGGCACGTAAAGCTGTCGGTCCCAGTTCTTATCTCAGGATAAGAATCGTTAGGCCATGCGGCTATGGAGGCCGCCCTTCGGGCGGTTTGAAAACTCTGATAGTTACCTGCTAGAGTTGGCCACACACTCATACGAAGAAGAAGAAGACCTACTATTTTCTTTTCTTTTTTTACTAAAACACTGTTATTTTTTTTTATCATAATGAATAAATTCGGTTCTTGTCGCTTAATTTAAAAGTTATCTAAAATGGTATACAACAATCGGTTGTTGTACATCTACATTGTTGTTGCTTGTTTCTGTAATCTATACAGAATTTCGGAATTAGGTATTATATAGATTACAGAAACAAGCAACTGTTTAAACCCACAGAAAAACTGATTTGACATTGGCTACTTTATTATGTTTACAAAGAAAGTCTTGGTTGTCTCAAGCTCTTATTCTCCACAGCCTATCTAATAGGTAATTAAGTAGGTACCTAACTAACTACCATGCACCGGATAGTAAGCTCGTCACTTAGGCCGCATACGACTAGGTAGTATTGAGTTCAATGTTCTGACCGGTTATGGTTAGAAGGATAACCGTAAATTGCTACTATTTAATTAACCTGCAGTTTTAAATTGTCACAGGTGTAAATTCTCTCAAACCTTCCGATAGAATCTACTGCATCACGTGGCTTGCTGTAGGATTTGCCTCTAGTTGTACAACATTATTTTTTCAACAGAAAAAGGGAGTTTCGTTTGAATCTGTGCCGAAACCCAGTGGCGTTAGCCAATAAAATATTAATATTAGACCTGTAGAATTTAGCACAAGTTCGTAGCAATACCCACTGTACAAGCTACGCTGTACATTGACCCTTGCACATGCGTCACACTTTTACATTCATGTTATGTCAGCAAATCATTTATTATACTTCAATCATAAAATAGCATTTACATTTTAGTAGCAATAAAACCTTTGAATCAAGTACTTGTCTACTCATTTAACATTTTAGCAATTTAGCATTTATCGTTGGGATTCTATCCCAATATATGGTCCTTCGAGCTACCGTGCGGGACCTCGCGAGTTTTTAAAGTCCTCCATCCGGAAGGAGTCGACTAGTGTTAGCTTACACCGAAACTTGTGAGAGCGCGCAGGCACCGAACTAGCACTGTGAGGACAACAGTTCTCAACGAAGCAATAATCAAGACGTCAGCAGCAAGCCTTTGCCGTCAACAAGGAGCCAGCATCAGCAGCTGTCCTGGCATAGCAGCAGAATCGTAAGCTACGGGGAATTCAAGTAAGATCTTTCCTTTTTACTTGTCATAAGCAAATATATCAGTTAGCATTATGGAGGCTCTTTACGATTCCCAAGTTGAGATTAGCGATGCGATGAAAAAATTACCGATTAACCTGAAAAAGGATAGTGTGGATAGGAAGTCGGAAGATTATTTCAAACGTCGTTTGGAATTAATCGATGGCTATTGGGTAGAATATGAGAACAACCATAAGCGTATCTGTGCGTATGGGAACAAGGAGCATAATTATTTTAAGAATAATGAGCATGAGAAAACTAGCGAACTTTATAATAGCACTAAGGCGTTAATTACTGAGCAAAGCATAACATTAGCAGCAAAAAAGGTTCCTTTATCCCAAAATATCAATATACCACCAACTAAACGTTATCAAGCTGAAGAGCATGATCAGGAGAAGGCGGGCCCAAGCCCAAGACAAGTGATGGTGTCACGCGAGTCCACCAGCAAGCTTGATGACATGTTACGAAAACAAGCAGCGAACATAAAGGCTTTGAAAAGAGCCATGAGTAACATCACGCTGGAATCCATCGATGAAAAATGGGAGCTGGAAGACGCTCTGAAAACGTTGAATTCGAAATGGAAACAGGTCGATGGACTTCACTGGGAGATCGATGGGGAAATGTGCGGTGTAGATGAAAGATATGACCTGATCTACAATGAAAATGAAAAGGCATATATGTGCATGAAAAGAGCTATTAGGAAGAAGCTCTGGTCAACGTCGCACAGAGAGCAGAGTACTCCGCAGATGGATATCCCAGTATTTACAGGCAAATATCAGCAGTGGTACTCATTCAAGGATTTATTCAATGAGACCATACATAGCAATGTTTCCCTATCAAATGCACAAAAGATGCAATTTCTGAAAGGGAAGTTACGTGGCGAAGCAGAAAAAATCATACAGCATCTTCCGATAAGCTCGGAAAACTATAACACTTGTTGGGAGCTTTTGAATCACCGCTACAACAATAAAAAGCTTATTTTTACATCCATTATCAATACTTTGTTAGGATTACATAGCATGCAACAACAATCATCAATTCAAATCAAGAAGCTTCATGATGTAACCCTCGAAAGCATTCACGCCATTAGGAATCTAGGTGTTGACGTCACTACGTGGGATCCTCTTTTGGTGCATTTACTGGCGCAAAAATTGGATGGAGAAACATACGGGGACTATGTGCAGTCTTTGAAGATCGCCAGGGAGCTACCCGTATTACAGGAATTTCTCGATTTCATAGAAATGAAATTCACGAGTTTAGAGTCGTCGCGTAGGAAACAGGAAAATTCTACACAAAAAACGACCCCTAACATCAAGAAAATAGGTATGAAAGCCCACAGCAGCTACGATAATCAGCATAGCAACAACAATAGCAGATCATTCTCGAAATCATTGCACGTGTCTTCAACAGTCAAGTGCCTATTCTGCGGTCAAGAACACGGCCTATATCATTGTAACAAATTTTTAAACATGACTAATGAGAGCAAGTTAAAAACAATTGCGAAATTAAACGTGTGCAAAAATTGCTTATTCGACCACAATGGACAACAATGCATCTCGACAAAACGATGTCGCAAATGCGATGGGATGCACAATTCAATATTGCATGATGCGTTTTCTAAAACGAGGTCGTTACCGGCTAGCAACGCCGTTAAGACCGACTTGAACGCTAATGAGGAAAATGCAAGCATGCCAAAATCAGCTCAAGTATCTGTGAATGCAATGAAATCTGAAGTTATGTTAGCCACGGCGCTTATCAAGGTTGAAGCCGTGGACGGAACATATCAGATTTTGAGAGCTATGATTGATCCAGGTTCACAGGTATCTAGTATCAAGGAATGTGCAGTAAAGAAATTAGGTTTACAAAAATCTCGATGCAACGGTGTTGTGGTAGGTGTCGGCGAACAGCAAAACAAATGTAAGGGAAAGCTTAATACCATTCACTGCTCATCGACATGCAACAACTTTTCGTTTAGTACGGATGTTATCGTCATGGACAGTTTACTTGGCAACTTACCTACGAAGTCATTTGTTCGACCAAACGTGAGTGACATAAATGAGGATATCTGGAATTATGCTCAAGCGTCACCAGCATAGTCTGCGGAGTGCGGAGCTGAATTTGCTGCGCTAGATGTATAGAGTCACGTGACAGGTCCGCATTAAAAACGCCGACATCCGTGACATTGCAGATAAACTGAAAGAGTGTTGCATTCGCTGGTACGGCCACTTCTTACGGCAAACAGCATGTGATGTAGGGTTTAAATGGCTGGCCATACCGGCCGCACCGGGCCGCAGTAAATGGCTTAGGCCTAACATGCTGGCTTGGCGTCTTAAGATATAATATGCATGTAAATCGACTCCACCAGAAATGCATGCCGAAGACTGGACAAAATGAGAGAGGAAATTAAGCAGAAAAGCGGACACCTGGTACCAAGGAGGAGGTCTTGGAGCGCGACCGGGATAGCGCTAGGATGATGATGATGATGACTATATTAGTAGATAGGTAATTAGGTAGTATCGTACGTACCGCTCATAGCGAGACTTGGCTTGCCATTCGTAACACTTCGGCAATGTCAAGCAACACTTGCACAGGTCGCCACTTGGATGGGTGACTACGTGTGGCATTTATATCTGAGCGCTACTGTGCTTCGGGGGGCACGTAAAGCTGTCGGTCCCAGTTCTTATCTCAGGATAAGAATCGTTAGGCCATGCGGCTATGGAGGCCGCCCTTCGGGCGGTTTGAAAACTCTGATAGTTACCTGCTAGAGTTGGCCACACACTCATACGAAGAAGAAGAAGACCTACTATTTTCTTTTCTTTTTTTACTAAAACACTGTTATTTTTTTTTTATCATAATGAATAAATTCGGTTCTTGTCGCTTAATTTAAAAGTTATCTAAAATGGTATACAACAATCGGTTGTTGTACATCTACATTGTTGTTGCTTGTTTCTGTAATCTATACAGAATTTCGGAATTAGGTATTATATAGATTACAGAAACAAGCAACTGTTTAAACCCACAGAAAAACTGATTTGACATTGGCTACTTTATTATGTTTACAAAGAAAGTCTTGGTTGTCTCAAGCTCTTATTCTCCACAGCCTATCTAATAGGTAATTAAGTAGGTACCTAACTAACTACCATGCACCGGATAGTAAGCTCGTCACTTAGGCCGCATACGACTAGGTAGTATTGAGTTCAATGTTCTGACCGGTTATGGTTAGAGGGATAACCGTAAATTGCTACTATTTAATTAAACTGCAGTTTTAAATTGTCACAGGTGTAAATTCTCTCAAACCTTCCGATAGAATCTACTGCATCACGTGGCTTGCTGTGGGATTTGCCTCTAGTTGTACGACTTTTTTTTCAACAGAAAAAGGGAGTTTCGTTTGAATCTGTGTCGAAACCCAGTGGCGTTAGCCAATTAAATAATAGTATTAGACCTGTAGAATTGAGCACAAGTAGGTAGCAATACCCACTCATTCAACTACCTTGGAGAAGCCAGAGTAGCCAGACCGGAAGATCACTCACGCTCAAACGTCTCAGTCAACCCGCAACCGGCCTACACACTGACTGACGAGAGAATGAGGCGTCGGCGTCGCCTGTCGCAGCTTACCGAGGCTGGACCAACATGTAATATAGAAAGGTTGCTGATAGGTAATACCTTCTAGTTTATTTTGGCGTTTTAGTGTACCTATTAGGTATACCTACCTACCAAAATAAAATCAAGGCCTATAAGCAGATACTAATTTATTTAAAAACACCATGACAATATACAGGATTAACAGGATGTAAAAAGACCCTTAACGAAAACTGAAACCCCATATTGTACCAATTATTACGATATTTTTTTACTTCGTCGCCATTCCTGGGAAATAACTGGTTCAGGAGATATTGAGGCTCAAGTCACGATTTTTTTTTTGAAGAATGATAAATGTACCTAAGCTTTCTTCCAAATAAACACAAACACAATTTTCAATATTTCCGTAAAATAAACGGCATTAAAGTTCCCTAAACGCAGTGTATGCCTACTAGCAATCAGCTACGAGACCACGTGATCATAAACTGCCGCTGTTACGGCCCGGTCACGGCCTACAGCCTACAGCGGCGGGCCGCGGGCGGCAGCGGCGAGCGTTTTCGATGTACATGGCGCGTTTACAGTGACGCGGCGCGCGGCCGCCTCAAAGTAAACGCGCCATGTACATCGTCCATGCCGCACCGCTCGCCGCTTAAACCGATCTCGTGACCAGACCCTTAGGGCGGTTGCAAACTAGCGTTTTATACGCGCGTTTAAGCTGGTTTTTGGAAGCGCATGCAGGCGCGTATAGGCGTGCCTTTTGCACACGCGCAACTCGTACGAGCGTTGACGCGCGTCTAAGCTCGTATAAGCGCTATAGGTACTGACACGATATCACTACCGTTTCGAGCGAACACGCCGAAATATGCCCGTTTACGCCATACCGGTTTTTTGTAGCGCATAATGTAGCGCGCAAGTAAGCGCGTATGCTGCTGAAACGACCGTATGATACGCGCAGAAAAATACGCTAATCTGAAACCGGTCGGTTAGGTCGCCCGCGCGGCGGCGCCACGGTGTAGGTGGATACGGGCAGCATAGCGTAGGTACGATGTATTTCTCGCGCCAATTTTTCTGCAAGCGCGCGCTATACATTGCCGCTAATAAAATGTGTCTATTTTTTAAGCTTAAAAAATATTTTGTTTCCCAGGTATTCTTTTCGCGTAGTATGAATTGGCATGATGTGCAAAACGAGTAGGTAGACTTCGGCTTGGTGATGCGTCTTGTGAGTCTTGTGACCAGTGACGTTATAAGGGTAAATGGGTAAATCATAAATGTGTTTGTAGTAAAAACAAGACGCATACGTCAACGACTAAACGTCAAATGACTTCATTCAGACATTCAGTCAGGGTTCCATCGGGGTTCATTCATAGATGCCATAATTTCGTTCCTCATTCATCTTTCAATTCAATGTCACTCAATTACAATTACACACAATTGGTTCGATGTGTATTGTGTTTATCTGATTATAAAATACGTTTTCTGTCCTGATACCTCAGCTTAGATATTTAACGATAGCTCAGAAAAGCCGTCTGATATTAACATGGAAATCTCATTTAAAGGCAAAAGAATACTCGTTACCGGCGCTGGCCAAGGTAAGATCGTTATATTATTGTTTAATTTTACGTTACATGCTAATTTTAGTGTAAAGAAATTTTACTTGCAAGTTTGAGAATTATTCATATAATTAACCTCTCAGCTGTAGTTAAAATTCTAATCAATTTCGCGCAGGAATCGGCCGGGGTATCGCTGTCGAACTGTGGCGTGCTGGAGCTAATATTGTGGCGCTATCTCGAACTAGAAGTCATCTAGAAGCTCTTCAGAGCGAATATCCTTCGATAGACATCGTGGATGTTGACGTAGCCGACTGGGAAAAGACTCGGGAGGTAGTAGAATCTCTAGGCCACTTTGATGCACTGGTGAATAATGCTGCTATCGCAGTTTGCGAACCTTTCCTCGATTGCTCGCCGGCTGACTTTGATAAGTAAGTTCACGTCACGTCATTTCCACCCATATGTTCAATGTGTAAGATTTGAACTTAAGGTTTATAAATAATTAACACACTTACACATCTTAACACTAATAATATTTTGAATTACATATTCAAACAAACATTGTTTATTTTACAGAATGTTTAATGTGAATGTAAAGGCTGCACTTAACATTAGTCAAATTGTAGCCAGAAAAATGGTAGAAAACAAAACCCATGGTGCCATAGTGAACATATCTTCTCAGGCCTCAAAGGTAGGTAATCTGTTGTTTATCACATGTGTGTATTTTACTTATCAATATCATACCTTATCTACACAAATCAGCTGGGATTACATATGTAATTCCACCGATCATTGCCAACAATAATTTGAAATTGTTTAGAGATATAAGAATTATTCTTGCTTAACTTATTATTTTCAACATTTGACTTGATATAAGTTAAGGTTACAGAAAGTAGCTGTGAAATAAATGTAGATAGTACTTTTGTTTTAATTATCTCCACAACCTAGTTACCATATTGCAAATTTCATTTAAATTGTTAGCATGTCCTCTTGCATGCACCTACATATACTCCATCAAGATAAAATAATTTATTTTAAAATACTTAAATGTCTTTATTACAGGCTGCGCTAAAAGACCATACTATCTACTGTGCATCCAAGGCTGCCTTAGATGCCCTGACCCGTTCCATGGCCCTAGAGCTTGGTCCATATGGCATCAGAGTGAACTGTGTCAATCCTACAGTAATCATGACTGAAATGGGTAAAGTTGGATGGTCAGACCCGGCTAAAGCAAATGAAATGCGGTCAAAAATTCCACTGAAACGGTAAGTGATATTAAATTTGTCTCATCCAAAATTCCATGATTTAGGTACATTACAAGCACCATCTATATTGAGTAAATACATAACATTTATGTGTGTTGATTTTTCTGCAAGTATTTAGATAAAAATTGTGATCTGTTCCTTCTTAAGTCAAAGTCAAAATATTTACTTTTTCATAGGTAAAAAACACTTAAAGTAATTTTTTAAAGCTAGATGAGGCCTGACTATCTGACTACCCTGAGAAGAAACATCCGAAACAAACTCTGAGGTCATAGTCTCTTTTAAAGTCCAGACAAATTAAAATAAATCTAAATAAATATTTGAGAATGATGTGAGGCGACTAAGCAAATAGCAGATCCTTTATATACCTATTGAAATAAGGAAAAAGATATAAAATATATGAGTCATTATCAGACAGTGTGACTACATAATTTGTTTGTTTCAGATTTGGGGAAGTATCTGAAGTAGTTAATGCCGTGGTGTTCCTCCTCAGTGATAGGTCCAGTATGATCAATGGAGTAGAATTGCCAATAGATGGTGGATTCCTCGCCACATAAAATATTTTACCAAAAAGTCCTTCATAAAAATACAAAAGTATAAAACTATGGCTTTGAAAACTAAATATTTTTTAACAATTGCATATTAATCTTAAGTGTAGATATTGGATCTATAACCAAAGACAGTTCTTTTAAAATGTATTGCCATGATTAAACTTGACATATTTTGTACATTGTGATATATTGTTATCAATCTTATGTTAATTTATCATACCAAATTATAACTTCGAGTTATTTATAGTTTTTGGCGACGTAATGTAACGTTCCTGGTAATATTATTAGCTTGTATGTTTTCACACAAATAAGTTAGTTTGTGCCAATGAACTACTAAAATCATGCATTTAAATTTTAAACAAATTATTCAGATCGCTAATAGATCTTTCAATTTCTGCAATATAGAACCTATTCAAATTCAAATTCAAATTCAAAATTCTTTATTTGTCGAACATAGGTAAATAGATGTTACATAGTTTATACATTATATAGATTCTCTATGTCTTGCCGTTTAAGGCGTACAAATACTTATTTATAAAAACGAAATACACATAGTCAGATTTTAATTAATTCAATAGATATTAGCTCAAATAACAATGTCAATATATGAATAATAATCATATTTTTAGAAATCGAATACAATATTAATTCTCGTTTGCTACAATTAGACAATTCTAAGACTAAATACCATAATACTATTTATTAAATCAAATTTTCATCCGCCAGATATTCACTCACAGAGTAGTATACTTTGCTGGTTAAAAACTGATAGAAAAACTTTTTAAAACTATGAAGATCATTTTGAGTTACAATATATTTAGGAATCTTATTATATATTCTTGGTGCCATTCCCAGAAAACTTTTAGAATATAATGCAGTTGCGTGCGCATTGGCCCGTATTTCGTTATTACGCCGTTTAGATCTTAGTGTTTCGAATAGGTGTATATTGGTTTTTATGAAGACTGCTGTCTCAAAGATGTACATGCATGGCAAAGTCAAAAGATTAAAGTTTCTGAAAAATGGTTTACAACTCTCCCAAGATTTTAATGTGAACATAGCACGCAAGCATTTTTTTTGGGCCTTAAAAGCAGTTTGAATATCTGTAGAGTTTCCCCAGTAAATAATTCCAAAGCGCAAGGTAGACGCTACATGCGCGTTGTAAGCAACCAAAACAGTGGATTCATTGACTACTTTCGTTAGGTTATGTAGAGCAAAGGAATATTGGCTTAGTTTTTTGCAGATAATGTCTATGTGGCACTTCCATGATAGGTGACTGTCCATGTGAAGACCTAAAAATCTAATGTTTGTTGCTTCAGCTATTTTTTCATTTGCGTAAGTTATGTTGAGATTCAGTCTGTTTGTTCTCTGATAAAAACTCATCACCTTGGTTTTCTCACAGTTTATTTTTAATTTGTTGAGTATCAACCAATTATTTACGCATGCAATTTCATTAGTGATGTCATTTTCGAATGTCTGTATATTTTTAGATGGTATAATTATTGTTATATCATCAGCAAATAAAACCATCTGGCATTTTGTGGATTTTGGGATATCATTTATGTATATAAGGAAAAATAGCGGTCCAAGTACGCTTCCCTGAGGAACACCGTATACGGTTTTTCTAACCGATGACCTAAAGATAACTTCAGCCTTTGATATAGGACACATTCTGTCTATGACCGTAAATTGCCGCCTATTGTCTAAGTATGACCTAATTAGCTCTAAGACATTTCCTCTAAGACCATATTTTTCCAATTTGTTCAACAAGATCTGGTGATCAACGTAGTCAAACGCTTTTGACATGTCCATAAATACTGCTGCAATTGGTATTCTACTGTCTACGTTACTGATTATTTCCTTAAACAGACCGAAGATTGCTTTATTAATCGATTTATTTTTTCGAAACCCAAATTGTTCTTTGGCAAACATTTCATTAGACTCAAAGAAGTTATACAGTGATTTATAAATGACCCTTTCAAAAATTTTTGCTAGTACTGGTACTAATGCTATGGGTCGATAATTTGAAGTAACAGATTTATTATCCTTTTTGTGCACCGGTTTAATTATTGTCATTTTTAATCTATACGGAAAGTGTCCTTGCTCGATGCATATATTTATGATATAGCTAAGTACCGGTGCAATTGTATGCGAAGACAGCTTAATAATCTTTGTATTAATTTCGTCATACCCACAGCTATTAGTGTTTTTAAGCGAACTTATTATTTTAAATATATCTAGTGCATTCGTTGGAGCCATGAATAGTGATCCAGCACAGGTACTTACGTTTGATAAGTGATGACTGTTATTATTACTGTGTGCTATCGGTTTAATCGAGTCTATAAAATAATTATTGAATTCGTTAGCTATCTGTTTTGGTTCATGTATTTCCTTAATACCAGCAGTTACTTTTTCTATTGATTCTCTTGGGAAGTTTGATTTAGATTTTTTGATAACATTCCATGTCGCTTTCATTTTGTTATCTGCGTTGTTAATTAAGAAATTGTTTTGCGACTTTTGAGTCAATTTAATTACCCTTTTTAACCTCTGAGCATATTGTCTTAGCAACTGTTTGTTGGCATTAGAAGGTGTTCGTCTATATTGCCATAACATATCCCTTTTACGTTTACTACATGCTTTAATGCCTTTTGTAATCCAATGTTGAGATTTACGAGAGGATATTTTCTTTTTTACTATCGGAAAACATAAATCATAAAATAATTTGAACAAATCATGAAATAAATTAAAGGCTTTATCGGGATCAGTACATGTGTAGACTTCGCTGAAACTAAGCTTTTGTAATGATGTTAGGAACTTACGTTTATTGTCTATGCTGAAATCACGTTTATAAACATACCAATATTTCAAAGTACACGTTTTCTTGACCGGGCATTTGAACAGTTGAGCTGTGTGATCAGACAGTGCCAACTCCAATATTTGCCTATGAGCTGTATTTACATATAAAGTGTGTTCAAATTGGCTACAGAACATGGTTATCAATATTTATGCTCAGTTTCAATGTAGGTGCAATTTGCTGCACAGTACACAATCATTACAATCTGTATTTAAATTATTTAGATTTTTATATTTGTATCTTTCACCGACTTCAGACTGAGTATAAAGTTTTACTTGTCTTGTAACTAACAAAATACTAATTGTTCATATTGTGAGCCTTTTCATTGTCAAGGCATTTAGTAATCAACTACTGCCTCTTCAATTTAACACTTTTATAATAATTCGCTTGTTGCGGAACACAGCCCTGTATTAGGTGATCCATGAAGCGGCATGATTGTAAATTTCTTGAATAGCTTGTGATTGTCAACAAACCTTTTGATCTGTTTATACTCTACCTATGCCTTAGAAGAATCTATGTAGTATTATATAATTATGATAACGTTTGGTAGGAATAAGAAAGTTTTAGTTATAAACAGTCACCATTATAAGCAACTAGATGAGCCCGCGGTTACACGCGCGTTATTTAAGGCTACTGCTCCGCTCCTGTGGGTCATAGCGTGATGTATATAGCCTTCCTCGATAAATAGGCTATCTAACACTGAAAGAATTTTTCAAATCAGACCAGTAGTTCCTGAGATTAGCGCGTTCAACCAAACAAACTCTTCAGCTTTATATATAAGTATAAGATATATTTCATATTAATTTGGATAAGCCTTGCAATGGTTAGTCATATCAAATATACAAAGATAGAATGCAATTATCTGCGAAGATATGTACCTTTTAAAAGTTTTTTTATCGATTTCTTTGCATCGGTATAATATTATTTTGATAATCTGTGAAACGCTTGAGTTCACCATGGACGTTGAAATAAATAAAAATAATTTGTTAAATAAATGCGATTTGTTGGAACTTGTGTTTTTTTTAAACCTAATTAGGTAATCCACGCAATGCGGCGGCGGTTTTTCCACAGAGCTACTGTCGTGTAATTTCCGCAACCCAAAGGGATAGCCTACAGGGTGTCATAAGACCCATCACGAAAGACTGCCTCGTTGGTCTCGCGGCTTAAATGTGCGCGTGGGATCGGGAGGTTTTGGGTTCGATTCCCGGGTCGGGCAGGGTTATTGGGTTTTTCCGTTAGGAAATTCTCAGTAGCAGCACGGAGTCCAGACTCTGTGAGAATTTCCTATTGAGCCATGGGAGACTGAGAATTTCCTATTGAGCCAAGACACATTACCAGGTAATGTGTCCGGTACGGCAATAGGCTCGTCACCTATTACGTGAGACTTAAAAAAAAGCCAAATGTGGGTGTAATATTACACCTCTGCCTAAATAAATAGTTTTCGTTACGGCTCTTTTTACACCCTGAATGCCATATTCAGGGTGTAAAAAGAGCCGTAACGAAAACTTAACTTTTAACGCCTTTAACCCTCCGGCTAGGTGGAGTGACAATCAAAGATACTCTGTGGTGACGATATAAAGTGGCTGGCAGCGGCTAGACACGAAAAACTGAAAATCGGACTCAATGGCGTGCCATTGGAGAGTCCTATATCCAGCAGTGAACTATGGCAGGCTGATGATGATGATGATATGGCTTTAACTAGTGCATTATCAGGGGGTCTAGTGCGAGTTTGATTAAGCAATTCCCATACAATTTTTAAAAGCGGCCCTTACGGATAGCATCTAATTAACGGTTACCTATTCGAGATCGCTCATTTATAGAATGTTTGAAAATTGTTTCCTACGAGAAACGACTGAACTCGAGCAAAACTCGTACTAGACCTCCAGTATATTCAAAGGTACTGACTCCCCACAGTGATCAAAGATCTTCATGACGGCATAAGGTACTTTTACGGCGAGACACGGGGCAACAGATAATTAAGAATGTAATACCATAGTCAGGGCCGCGCCGACCCAATCCAGCGCCTGTGTGCGAAAGCTAGCGCTATAAAGACTTCGTAGAGTACTTTAGGTAAGTAATAATTCTTTGAGAAAAATATACCTACGACAGCTAACTAGATAAAAAGCTTATTTGCGGTTCGCAGCTGATATTATTTTGATGGAAATATAATCATATATGCCGAGTAGAAATGTTATCAATCGGCACCTAAGGTTAAATGTGTCATAATAATACAGATAACTTGTTTATCGGGCTTGATAAGTCAAGAAAATAACATAAGTCTTTTATAATGTTTTGTACTCTTTCTGTATTTAATATTTAAACATCATTGGATTACAAGTGCTCTACATAATGGATAAATGTTTTAAAGGGAAAAGATTTCTGGTTACCGGTGGCTGTCAAGGTAAGTGATAAGTACCTATACCAATAAATGTTTATGAATCTAATCTCGGCAGTAGGTATTCGTTCCGGTAAATTTATTCCAACTCGGAGGAACGTATGATGTGATCATAGTTTACTATCAATTTCTAAGTAAGTAGGTATACCCATCCATTTAAGTATAAAGGTCTGAAAGGGCTGAATTACTAAACAATCATAAACAGGAATAAGTTTGAATAGGTACAACAGAAAAATTATGACAAAGCTGTGACAGCTTTTGAGCATGGCTGCTACCTATTATCGAAATTCGTCCAGTGAAAAGCTTGATTTTTTACTGCACTTATGGCGTAGGTAGGTAGTGGTTTAAGTGGTCGCCTCGTAGTTTAAGCACTGCGCCTCATGTTGGGTTCGATATTTTATTCCTATATATACGAGACACTACTTTGTGTGATCCACAATTTGATGTTTCGAGTCTGAGTGTGCCTTTTTTTTCTTCGCTGTGGAAATGCATTTTCGCACGTATGTGAGACTCGACGGCTGGAGTGCAAAGCCGTAATACCCACTAAAACCACAGCGCATACTTCAACGCCATTTTGGGGGCGCCAGGGGGTCGCGTTAGCATTCTACCCTAACATCCCGGTGGATAGCCCGAAGGCCACAACCTCCTTGGCAGCGGATGAAGGTGTTGGGCTCCGCCGCCAAAACATCCAGCGGACGCCGAGCTTATAGGGAGGACGGCAACCTGACAACACCGCATCTCCTCTTCCTCTACGGCCCCACCGCGACGCAACAATGGTGCGCCCCCATTTGGTCGCGGGATATAGGGCGCGCGGCAACGCAACACCGACACGCCTCTCCTCCCGCAACCGCGCCCGACTGCGAGGGACAGACAGAACTGTCCCCCGCACCCGCACCTTTGGACGCATCCAAGCTCACGCGGAGCGTCTACTCCCGGGTTCTCTCTTAGCTTCACCGCGGGTGTCCAAGGTTACTAAGCCCCCCCCCACCACGACAAGGTGGAGATCCCACGGGGGGTGAGTCTGAGTGTGCCTACTTTGTGTCCGTTGATTGAATGTCTGTTAAATCTCCCGCGACACAAGATTTACTTTTAGTGTAGGAATTACCTACATTTTATAATCTTACCTAATATATAAAATCCTTGCGTTACTGACTGACTGACAGACACGCTACAGCCGAAACTATTGGGCGCAGGAAGCTGAAATTTGGCATGTAGGTATGCTCCTTGGGGACCGTAAAGGTGCACTAAGAAGGGATTTCCCGAAATTCTCACGGGATCGCCTAAACGGGAAAATTTAAAAATATGCAGGCGTAGCTGCTGGCGTCCTCTAGTAGAAATATAAAATTTAATTGGTCCGATATCAAATAGGTGGAACCGTTAGTGGCTTTATGCGATTGTAATAATCCGAGTTATAAAATGCTTAATGTTTTCTTTAAAGCATTCTTAGGAAGGAAATAAAGTAATACTGTATTGTTTTGCAGGCATTGGACGTGGTATAGCAATCGAATTATGGAGACAAGGTGCTCATGTCATTGCACTTTCAAATCAACCTGAAAATTTGGCGGCACTTGTAAAGGAGTATCCTTCCATCGAAACAGTATGCGTAGACCTTCGTGACTGGAAGAAAACTAGGGCAGCTATCGACACTTTGGGAGTAGTCGACGGTTTAGTCAACAATGCAGGCATTGCTATAATTGAACCATTTTTAGAATGCCAACCAGACAGCTTGGACGAGTCAGTATATCTAACTTATTTTCTGTTATTCCGATTTTAATGACAAAATTAAATTAGAAAGGGCCAGTCCAGCAGTCGACTGTTAAAGGCCGTTACCTATGGTAGGTGCTTCCCCACACGAGACAACACTTTGTGTGAATAATAAATTTTATTGTTGATTCGAGTCTGCGTGTTGCCTTTAAAAAAAAAAATATATCAACTTTTCTTCATATTTAGTTCCGGACAGTAAGAAGTCTCACTTTATCGATTACTGATGTATGGCCTGCTGCTGTCCAGCAGCTTTGAGAACCACTGATTTAAATATTTGTATCATTTTACAGGACTATGTCAGTCAATGTCAAAGCCATCCTAAATGTAAGCCAAGTTATTGCAAAGAAAATGATCGACAGCAAAACTAAAGGTTCCATCGTAAACATTTCATCGCAAGCATCAAAAGTAAGTCGCCTACATTAATTTTATTCAGACTTTTAGGCAGTTCAACTTACCTGACGAGTCTGACGACTAACAACCTCAGGGCGTAGTCCAAACCAAGAGCTTAGCGGACAGTAACAGTCAGTAGAGACCGCTAGAGGGCGTTTGTTAATAGAAATGGTTCCGTCGACGATCGAAACAAAACTCAGGCGAGTGAGGATTGATCCTCTTACATTTTCAAGCGCCTCTAGCCGATAGCGACGGTCAGTCGAGACCGCTAGGGGCGCATTTCGAAAATGTGTGAAAATTGCTGTTCCTATCGAGGAACGACTCTCGCTTCGATCAAACTTGGTCTAGACCTCTGACCAGACCCGTCGTACCCGGTCATTGTATAGGTAGTAGGTACGATACGTATTTAGATTTGTTTGTATTAATTCCGATATCTTTACCTAGCTACTTAAATCAACAGTACTACGTATATGTCAGATCTTCGAAAACACTCGCATGTGTTCAGTTTCACAAGTTTTACTAAACAATGAAATCATGAGTGTTGAAAAGTATTCGCTTTGATTAGGTACAAATTGCTACAAATTCAATATTAATCGAACGCGGTTAATATTGAATTCGTTCCAAATTGCAATAACAAATGAGTCAAGAAATAAATTAAAATAGCTAAAACATTAAGCAGCAAAGCGTCTACTTTGTTTAGGCATTACAATTTAGATAATGTCCATGTCCACGCCCACAGGTTGTATAGCGTTGGGAAATCAATTGTATTAATTCAGTATTAATTTATCACTGAATTCAAAATCCGATCTGTCCATGGCTTTGGAGATTAGAGATGCATATTTTACATAGGCTCCATACAAAAAATGTCAAATATACCTATATCTCCAATCTCTAAGTCTATGCATAGATTGTGTATATAAGCGCCGGCCGTTACTAGCTCGTCTTGTAGCCATTGGCAGAAATAGAACCCTCGACCGATATCCATTAAACTATTAATCAATAAAGTACGATTATTTCACCTACGATTATTTCACAGGCTGCTCTGAGGGATCACGTGGCGTACTGTGCTTCAAAGGGCGCAGTAGACTCTCTAACCAGGGTTATGGCATTGGAACTAGGGCCTTATGGCATCCGAGTCAACACGGTTAACCCAACAGTTATAATGACAGAAATGGGCAGAACTGTCTGGGCAGCGCCTGAAAAGTCGCAGGGAATGCTGTCAAAGATACCTTTGGGAAGGTAACTTTATAATTATTTTTTTTAATGAACTCATCATTGTCAACCCTGTTGTATTGCAATAAAGACTTTTGTCTTGGAGTCCGCTTTTTTCAGAATGTTAGCTATTTGTAAAATAACTATTAACTATCCAAAAGTGGAATAAGAAATAATTGTAGTACCTATGTAGTGTAAATATGCACTATGAAAATGTCTTGATATGTATTTCTATATTTCAGATTCGGTGAAGTGCATGAGGTAGTCGACACAGTTCTATTTCTATTGAGCGACGGCGCGAGTATGATATCTGGCGTCAATCTGCCTGTGGATGGAGGTTTCCTAGCCACGTGAAACATGTCAACAAAGATCTTGAATTCATATTAAAGTGAAGAAATAAAACTTTCGTTATTTTACTCAGTTTATTGTGCCAAAGGAATTTATACATACTGGACATAGAAAACAATGCAAGCATAACAATTTATTTATAATGCGTATGCTAAGATAGGCTAGCACATATGTATTTAAGAGAAAATATTACGACATAATAACGTAAATAAAAAGTAACGTGGTTAGACTACAAGAATTAAATTAGTCTCTTGTTATTAGTGCAATTCACTCGCCATCGTCGGAGGGAACAAAACTCGGACATTCAAATTTAAAATACGCAATGAAAGCCACGTTCCTTTTCCTACGTCCATATTCATCCTAACACTACTAATTTCGACCTGTCCCCTCCCTTATACATCGGCCAACGTATAATAAACATCGGGTAGGCATATTTTCGATCCAGAAATACATATCAATCGGATGTGACACGAATCTACAAAAAATACAATAACAGCAAAATAATTTCATCGACATTAAACGCTACAACAGTTATGTTTGTATTTATTCCATTACCTAGGATATTGTAAAAAACAGTGTGTCTGCTTACCTAATTCTTAAAATTATTATTTACAAAATTAAGTCCATAAAGTCTTTCGTCGTCTATAGCGTACACTTAACGTTAGGAGCAAGCCACGACCTTTCCTCGCCAAAGCATTTGAGATACATGTTGCGCACTCCACACACATGACGCCAAGCGCCGACATGGGGCCGGCGGCGCGGCGGCGACACACATCACTCGTGACGTCACGCACACGTCACGCGTCACGCGTCACGCACGCTCGGGTCCGCCGCTCCCGGCGCGCGTCGGCGACGCTGCATCCTCGCTATTTAGTTAATAATCAACACAATGTTGCCGCCTCCATGTATTTGAACACGAAAACATATAACATACATTAATTAATATAACGTCATAAGAATTAGTAACACAATATCGTTAAAATATTTGGGTACTAAAGTATGAACTCTCCTAAATGAAGGCTTTAACTAAAACACTCGATATTTGTAAACGCTACATTACACTGCTATCGACCTTGGCACAGCATTGAAAAGTAAACACTTCCATCATCTGCATTAAAACTTTGAACTGTTCAAAATTAATTCAAACATAAATTGATTGCTGTTTTCAAAATGCTACAAAATACCCTGTAGATCTAATTAATATTGGAGTAAAACTTAGAATAAATCGGATTAATTATACAATAAAACTTGAACAGTAGAGTTGATGGCTACTTCATCGACAATATAGGTAGCTATACCGTCGTATTATCAAGTGGCTGATCAAAAATAAAGCTTAGATGATTTATTAATCCTAAACTAAACCCCTATACAATATCATGACAACAGGATGAATTCCTTCTCTCAAAGCTTTGCGATGCAAACCCTTGAAATGAAATTTAATATATTATTACCATATTTACATAAATTGAACCTAATTCTCAGTCATATTAAGAGGTGACGGTAGCTAAGATTACGCGATGCGAATTCAATTAATGAAAATTCACTTTCAACAACTTTTGCATAACATATTTAAAACCATATATTTACAAATGATTAACTTTATTTATAACATTTGCTAGATATTGACAGAGAATATGACATATTATTATTGCTTCGCACTGAAAGCAAGTGGTCAAAATAATCTCGACAGAATATGAGATTGGTAACAGATTTAATTGAACTAGGTACATTATGTATGAAAAATTTGGTAATTTACATGAGATCATAGATTCCTTGAAGTTATTTTGATCAGTTAGTAAAAAAAAAATAAAGAGAAAAATAGCACAAACGGGAATGTAGGCTTATCTACATGCACGCCAATATGATGTATAAATAAAAATTAAAAACTTCAAGTATTCACATAGCTTTAGAACAGTATTTTACAATAGTAACTAATAATTATAAATGTCGTTCATAAATTATTATAATTTGTATTGATTTTTCGGGGCTACAATATTTTCCAATAAACTTACCTAGATAAAACTATGGCAGTGGCTGGACATAATTTGTAAGATTGACATAACCACTTTAGGCCTGGTGTCCACGCGCACACAATATATCAGAGAACTGATTCAACGATACATCAGCGTGAGTGCGAGACCGCCGCTCACGTGTCTCGAGCCGCGACCTCACTCGCGCCACACTCAACATACAGTCATCCACTACGTCACATGTTTGATTTCTCAGCGCAAGTGGAAGTTACACCTAACTCAAGTTGGAAGACAAAATGCTAAACTCAATACAACTTGTATTGACAAGAACTAAAAAAGAAACAAAGATATCATATATTGCACATCACATGTATGAAATTCACAAAATCAAATGAAAAGCTCTCAGAATCAGCAATCAAATAAAGTCAATTAGTTTATTTAAAGCCTGCTGATAGGATCCATTTTACATTTGGTTCCACAAAAACATCGGCCTTGGGAATCTTGGATGGAGGACGATACGTAAAGCAAATATTCATTATGAATGTAGTCTCATATTTATAAGAAAGTTAACTATCAAATAGAAATAGTAATTAAACGGTAGCTTTGGCGGATGTTAGCTTTTAGTAAGTATATCATATAGCTTTTAGAATTTAAACGCACGGGCGAATATAGCAGGAAAACCACACTACAAATAGTTTTAAAAGCGAGCTACAGACACTCAAATTTTAGATTTTATTAAAATCGTCAGACAAACACATCGCGACCAATTTTCATACAAAAGCGCCTATTTTGACATACAGTTGGAATGATATATCAAGCCCCTTATATTACTGGTGTTCGGAAACAAATATGGCAACACATCCATCTACTTTAACTCGTGCCAATCAACGATTCAAAGATGCTCGATGCTCTCGTAAGGTCAGTAGCACCAAGTACTAAATTAACTAAGCGTCCCAATCAATTTTATTATTCAAGGCCCGCGACCGATTTTTTTGGGACCAATCGACAATAAACTCTTTACCTTACCAGTATCATAGAATATGTATCTTACTTCTAAATATAACTGAGCATAAAGTACAACGATGCACGGGTAGGCCCATCGATCGACTCTGCTCAAACGAGTCACACTCGACGGCGAGAAGCGTCTCAGTTTCGCGGCCCACTCATCATCACACTTAGTCTATAATTAAATAATTTACAATAATATGAATGTTAACACGAATGCATACAAAATTGTTTTCTTACTTTAATACAGAATCTATTATCGAAACGTGGCAACGTGGTCGGTCGCGCGTCATTTCGTGTCGCGCGCGCGTGCGGACACGCGGTGGTCGGGCGCGCGGCGGGCGCGTAGGGGGCGCGGGGCCCGGCGGGCGCGGGCGCGGGCGGCGCGCGGGGCGCGGGGGACGCGGGGGACGGGAGGCGGCGCCGCGGGGCCGCCTCACCGCCACTCGGAGATGGCTGCCACCGTAGTACTGGGCTGACCGGCCGCGCCTGCCGCTGTAACACACACATTACACTGTTTAATACACGCTTTTATACGTGGTCACTAACTACGGACCTTATCCGGAAGCTCAGGGTCCCTCAGAGGGCGATGGAAAGAGCTATCTTCGGAGTTTCCCTGCGAGATCGAATCAGAAATGAGGAGATCCTTAGGCGAACCAAAGTCACGGACATAGCTATCCGAATAGCCAGGCTGAAGTGGCAATGGGCAGGGCACATAGCTCAAAGAACCGATGGCCATTGGGGCGGGCGGGTTCTGGAGTCGCGATCACGTACCGGACGAGGCAGCAGAGGTAGGCCTCCCACAAAATGGACCGACGATCTGGTTAAGATTGCGGGAAGCGGTTGGATGCGGGCGGCTCAAGATCGTTTTGCGAGGAGAACCTTGAGAGAGGCCTATGTCCAGCTGTGGACGTCTCTAGGCTGACATAAGGTAACTGTATCTGAGATACCACTCAATATTAAAAGCGGTGACACTAAGACTGGGTTGCATCATCTTACTTTAACAATGACAAAGATCGCAACATCTGTCAAAGTATCGGTTAAGCAAAAAATTAGTTGCACCACTTGACAATTGTTAAAATGACGTCATAATTTTACGTTAACTGTAACCGCCCGATGTTGGCCGGTTAATGTTATTGTTAAAGTCAGTTCTATTGTTCTATTATTGATATGCATCGAATATAACCACCAAAAATGTCACTGCTTCGAGAAATACTCGCAGAAACTAGTTCTTCTGAAGACGAATGTGATTTAGACCCGATAAGTGAAAGGCTTAGGAAAAGAAAAGTGTATTTCTCCAGAACCGATCGAGTTTCAAAAGGGGACAACAAATCATTCTTGGCTAGATTTCGAGTCTCCAAAAATGTAGCGCGGTGGCTAGCTCAACGGTCGGAACACTCTCTGTGCTAGCTACCTGAAATTTTATTAGGTAGAAATGAAAGGTATTATGTAGAAATGGTAGGTGCATAGGGTTCCCGCCAAGAACTTAGGGTCCCAAGCCAACCTCACCTGCAAGTGGTGCACCTGCCGATCAACGGACGAGGCTCTGGCAAACAAAATATCCCGATAAGCGGCAATAGGCTCGGCACCTATTACGTGGGATCAAAACACTGGCGAAATGTGGGCGTTTAATATGCCTCTACCTACCCCTTCGGGGAAACAGGCGAGTCTATGTATGTATGTATGTAGAAATGAAAATAATAACAGTTGAAAAGATAAATGTGACGATGCCAGGAATCGAACCTTAGCTGGTCCGCCACAGTGCGCTGGTGGTGTGTGACTGGCGAGTGTTCCTACGACGATCATCTTCTATGTGCTAGTGGACTGTATGGTTTCGATCTATTCGGGGCTTCAGAAATAAAACATCTTCATACGTTGAGAGCGATGCTGTTCAGGTGTTCGGTGCTGGATGGCTACATATAGTTACTTGGTTACAACATGGTGGTTGGGACGCCAACAAACTGGCCAAAAATATGGTCGCTTAGCTACTTCGAAATTTTACCTTAACGCCAACAACCGCACCGAACATATGCACAACAAATCTTTATTTGTGATACATGTAATTATCTTAGATACTATGGTACATGCATATATGTTCTATTCATAGCTAGATAGGTCTCAAAATGTTCTATCGAACGGTATATAACACATAAACCTAACTGTTTGCATCACTAAGTTATTCAAGAAAAAAAATCGAAAAATGTTGTCACACAAGGATCCGCCCACTATGTTTTCTATAAAAAAACTATGAAATACTATAGTTATGTAGGTATGTAATTTTGGTGGGCCGCATCTAATAAAACAAACGCCATGGAAATAGCTTTATTCAATTCTAAGATAACATAATAAAACCTATGATGCATAAAATACAAACTTTCTTTCTATCGTACATAAAGAAAGTTTATGATAAACATGCAAATGTTTATTATTACGATTATTTCGACTATATAAACCAATAACTAGCAATAAGAAAGTATTTAAACATGATTTCAAGCCTATTCAAAGCTAAAAAACACTTATAAAACTACTATGTAAACAAAAATGCCGTGGGGTTGACGGCAAAGAATACAAGTGTCACCACTCCCTATCTTCCCGTGGCTGGGTGTCGTAAGAGGCGACTAAGGGATAACACGATGCAAATACCATCTTTGCGTAGAGACGGGAAACTCGACATCAAACCCTATACGACTGCCTCGTTGGTCTCGCGACATACATTTGCGCGTGGGATAAGGAGGTCCCGGATTCGATTCCTGGGTCGGGCAGTGTTATTGGGTTTTTCTGTCACGAAATTCTCAGTAGCAGCACGAAGTCTGGAAATGTGCCCGGTACGGCAATAGGCTCGCCTCTTATTACGTGGGACTAAAGTATATCTGGCGAAAAGTGGGTGTAGAAATACACCTCTGCCTACCCATTCGGGGATAAAAGGCGTGGCGATATGTATGTATGTATGTAAACAAAACAGCTGTTTATCAACTATTAGTTCTTATCTATTACAACTGATAACACTATTTATGATCGATATCTAAGTCCCTACGGTTAGCACAAGTATAAGTTTAATGCTTATACACTATACGGCACTACTTATTACCGATTTGCGAATTTTCACTATTCTAGCGTTATGTTATCACTTTGACGCGTCCGGGAACCGAACCCGGTATACCTACCGCACGATTGGATAGCACTATTTTTACACGATTTTCACTCGCGGTTTCGAATACACTATTCACTATAGAGTTTTTTAATGTCTGTCGCGAAGAATAAATAAGTATGAAATTTTGAGCACCAGGCCCTTCAATATATTTATCATTGTATCTATTTATGTACCTTTTGCCACTCTCTTGATATTCTCAAATTTGTATTTAAGCTGCTTCACAGTGCGTGGGATCTCTCCAAGGGCATTAAATTCGCTTTCTATTAAAGTCCACACGCTATCCTTTTGCTTACTACTTATAGCATCGGTTTTCTTACAAAATAATACATTTTGATGTTTGATTATTAACGATTGAAGTCTATCGACTTCAGCTCCGGTACAGTTTACGCTTCTTTCCCTGAAATATACAGAATTTAACGTAAAGATAGGCATAAGTTTGTGTGGTGTAAAAAGAATAACACGCAAGTGTTATGGGCAACAGAATAAGTTGTGCATACTTACTTTGTTTGGCTGTTTACGTACAAGCTTTTTGTATTTGATGCCATTATTATCTTCGACACTTCGTAAAACTTGAACTCGTAGGTAATAGGTGTAGTATAAACAAGAAAGATAATCAAAATCTTTTAAAATGATGCGCGTTCAGCGCGTTCAGTTCGTTTGACGTTCGATATAATATTTGACAATTGACATCTTGACATTATCAATAACAGCGAAGCTCTAGTATTGCCGGACTTAAAAATAGTTCCCGCAGCGAATCGGGGTAAATTACGCCTCAATTGTCTAGCAACCCTGTTAACTTTAACACTAGCAACAAAAACGTTGGTGCAACACATTTTGCGGCAGCCGTCAAGTTTACTGTTAAAGTTATTGTAAAATTTGACTTTAGCTTTTACTTTAACCGGGGATGTGGTGCAATCCACTCTAAGTGACGGTGCACATTTAGCGAAGCAAAGCGGATAGCATTATTCACCGTCGAACAATAGACATGTCTCATGAATATATATTGTTACGCCATCTATCGGTGAATGGGGGTACTAGAAGAGATTGAATGTATCGGTGGTTTGAAGGTAATTCAGCTATCCTCTAATAGATGGCGTAGGTGTAAATAGAACATTTACGCAATTCTAGAAACACCTTATACGTTTCCAGAAATATCGTGAGTCGTCTCGAAAAGCCTAGTGATGTTATCCGGCCAGTATAAATAGAGTGCGAGCGAACGGACCGGACAGTTCAATTGAATACGGAAAGCGATCAACAAGAAGCGAAGGAAATAAGTCGGAAGTGTTTAGTGTTGTCTAGTGGTGTTTTTATTAGTGTTGTGAAAATAAGTGTGTGTATCTAGTGTTATTGTGTTAGTGAATAAAGTGCAGTTTTTCTGGCATAGTGTATATAATTTATCACGAACCCCAGCTCGTAACAAATTGGTGTCAGAAGTGGGATAAATTATGCCGATTATGCCGAAGGAAGAAACTGACGGAGTGCGTACCAGAAACCAGCGCCAGCAAGACCTGGACCAGAGACGCTTCGGAGACGTTCCTTCTCCATCGTCTGGTGGACCAGGCGACTCCGCGGCTGCAGTGGAGCCTGCAAGCGCACACTCCGTGGCGGTGCCCGACATCGCGGCTCTGATGGCGTTCATGCAAGAGCAGGCCCGCCGTCAAGAGGAGCACGCGCGCCGCATGGAGGAACAGCGACAGCGCGACAAGGAGGAGCAGGCTCGCCGTCAAGAGGAGCACGCGCGCCGCCTAGAGGAACAGCTGCAGCGCGACAAAGAGGAGCAGGCTCGCCGTCAAGAGGAGCAGGCCCGCCGTCAGGAGGAGCACGCCCGCCGTCAGGACGAGCACGCGCGCCGCCTGGAGGAACAGCTACAGCGCAACAAGGAGGAGCGGGCTCGTCGTCAAGAGGAGCACGCGCACCGCCTGGAGGAACAGCTACAGCGCAACAAGGAGGAGCGGGCTCGCCGTCAAGAGGAGCAGGCCCGCCGTCAGGAGGAGCAGGCTCGCCGCCTGGAGGAACAGCTACAGCGCGACATGGAGGAGCAGGACCGCCGTCAACAGGAGCAGGCTCGCCGTCAAGAGGAGCACGCGCGCCGCCTAGAGGAGCAGCTGCCGCGCGACAAGGAGGAGCACGCCCGCCGTCTGGAGGAACAGCTGGTGCTCATGAAAGACCTCAGCGCCACAGTGGGGAAGGACTTGAAGGCGGTCAAGGAGGAACTTCAGCAGCACGAGGCCCGTATCAGCGACGTAGAGATGCTCGTGCACGACAAGCTTGAGACTCGCGTCGCCTCTATAGAGAAGCGTGTACATGATCACCTCGAGACCCGTATTGCCGAAGTGGAGAAGAAATTGTGTAGGCTCGGGTCCTACGACGTTACACCTGCAGCTTTGGCGCCCTCGCCTCGTTGGTTTAAGGTTCCACCATTTGATGGCTCATCATCGTGGTCTGCATACAAGGTCCAGTTTGAGGCCGTTATGCGAACGAATGGGTGGAACAAAGAACAGGCCTTCACCGCCCTAACCTTGGGCCTTCGTGATCAGGCCTTGACGGTGTTGGAGGTGCTCGGGCAAGACGTCACCTACGAGAAGCTTCTGGAGGCGTTGGAGGCGAGGTACGGAGACGCGCACCTCGAACATGTGTATCGTGCTCAGCTGAAGGACAGGACACAACGCACCGGAGAAACTCTGCAGCAGTGGGCCCTAGAGGTGGAAAGGCTGGTCAGGAAGGCATACCAGTCGTCGCCTGCGCTTATTGACGGGATCCTCGTACAAGCGTTTACGGATGGGATCCGGGACCTGGAAGTTAGAGCAGCGGTAAGACTTGGGCACTTCAAGTCCCTGAAGGAAGCCTTAGCCTACGCTCTGGAGGTGGAAGCAGCGCGTCACGAGGATCGAACTTACCGTATTAGGGAAGTTGTTTCTTCACCTCGGTGCTACAACTGTGGGGAAAGAGGCCATATCCGCTTGAGCTGCCCAAAGCGTAAGCGGCACGTTGATACCCTCTCTCCACCGAAGGGGTCACCTGATGTACCTGTCTGGCGGCAAGAGCAACGTAGCGCAGATGCTCTGACGTGTAGGCCTTACCCCGACCAACGCAAACACTGTGCAAGACAGGAAGCGAAGCCGGCAGCGCTAGTGAGAATGTTGAAGACGGATCTGAGCGACAGATGGAAAGAAGCTCTGCAGAGTGCCCAGCAAGGAGACAAGGACGTACAGCCGATTCTCGAATGGAAGAAATCAGGCGCTCCTAGGCCCAAATGGAGTGATATCGCAGCAATGAGCCCTGTCACCAAGAGTTATTGGGCACAGTGGGAAAGCTTGGTCGTCCAGGATGGAGTTCTGTGCCGCAAATGGGAAAACGCTCGCGGTAACCAATGCCATCTGCAAATGGTAGTGCCCAAGACTAAGGTGCCGGAAGTACTACGGCTCTATCACAAGGGTGCTTCGGGAGGTCACATGGGTGTTAAGAAGACGCTTACTAAGGTCCGAGAGCGGTTTTATTGGCTCCACTGTCGGAATGACGTCGAGGATTGGTGCCGCAAATGCACAAGTTGTGCGGCTGTCAAGAGGCCACACACTCGTAGCAGAGGTGCATTGAAGGTGTACAATGTAGGAGCTCCAGGGGAATCTGGACAACAGATGTCTGAGAAGATGAGGACTCGCTACGACCGGAAGGCAAACAACAAAGGTTCCGATGAGGGATCATTGGTGTGGCTTCATAACCCAGTACGAAGCAACGGTAAATCGCCTAAGTTACAAGCCAGGTGGGACGGGCCATATCGCATAATTATCAGGATGAACGACGTCACCTATCGAATCCAGAAGGGGTCGCGAGGTGCACCGAAGATAGTTCATGAGGACCGGTTGGCTCGTTACTATGGGTCCAACGATGTTCGGGACGAACACGTTTAAGAGGGGGGGGCAGTGTTACGCCATCTATCGGTGAATGGGGGTACTAGAAGAGATTGAATGTATCGGTGGTTTGAAGGTAATTCAGCTATCCTCTAATAGATGGCGTAGGTGTAAATAGAACATTTACGCAATTCTAGAAACACCTTACACGTTTCCAGAAATATCGTGAGTCGTCTCGAAAAGCCTAGTGATGTTATCCGGCCAGTATAAATAGAGTGCGAGCGAACGGACCGGACAGTTCAATTGAATACGGAAAGCGATCAACAAGAAGCGAAGGAAATAAGTCGGAAGTGTTTAGTGTTGTCTAGTGGTGTTTTTATTAGTGAAGTGAGAATTAAGTGTGTTTTTACTAGTTGTGTAAATAAGTGTGTGTTCTAGTGTTATTGTGTTAGTGAATAAAGTGCAGTTTTTCTGGCATAGTGTATATAATTTATCACGAACCCCAGCTCGTAACAATATTCTTTAGTTCCACCCTTGCTAGCGACGTCACTGTCTTTTCAATTACAAATATTACTCATATATTTATCCAGACAGATCTATTTTATACACATCCAAAAACTAGTGATATAAAATGTAAATTTATTTCATAGCTTAAGCGTCGTAATTCAAAAGGGTAATGGCAATAAATAAGTCTTGTGTGAAACACTTTTTCGTACTTCACCAAAGAAGCTTCACAGAAAAGGTTTCTCTCCGAAAGGATCAGTTCAGTGTGTGAAAAATAGGACACATCATGTTCGATGTTCATGTAGCATCATCGCCCTAGCGTTATCCCGGTTGCATCCAAGACTTACACGACTTGGAGCCCAGGCTCAGCTTACTGGTCTAACCAGATATGACAGAATATCTACTTTTCCACAGAGTGACTGCCGTCTGACCTCCGCAACCCAAAGGGATAGCCATATTCCATGGTTTAGTGTCTAAACCGATACTGGTCCTGGTATAACCTGATACTAGTCTAAACTTTAGACCAGAATAAGTTTATTTGAAGGTACTGACTCCTAGTCATCATCATCATCATCATCATCATCATAATTATCAGCCGAAAGACGTCCACTGCTGGACATAGGCGTCCCCCAAGGCTCTCCACACAGACCGAACCTGAGCCACCCGCATCCATCCGCTGCCCGCGACCCCAACAAGATCGTCAGTCCACCTTGCGGGAGGCCTACCTCTGCTACGACGTCCTGTGCGTGGCCGCCACTCCAGAACCTTTCTGCTCTTAACGGCCATCGGTTCTTCGAACTATGTGCCCTGCCCACTGCCACTTCAGCCTGACTATTCGGAGAGCTATGTCGGTGACTTTGGTTCGCCTGCGGATCTCCTCATTTCTGATTCGATCTCGCAGGGAAATTCCGAGCTTTGCTCTCTCCATCGCCCTTTGAGTGACCCTCAGCTTCCGGATAAGGCCCATAGTTAGCGACCACGTCTCGGCTCCGTAGATCATCACTTGCAACTTGCAAAACACACTGGTCAAAGACTTTCGTCTTGAGACACTGCCGGATATCGAACGTGAAGATATGCCGTAACATCCCGAACGCAGCCCAACCGAGTTGGATTCGACGAATGACCTCTTTCTCGAAGTTGGACCTACCCAATAGGATCATTTGTCCCAGGTAAACGTACTTGTCGACAACTTCGAGTGTAGAGTTCCCAAACTGGATATGAGTAGGTACAACATGGACATTACACATGATCTTCGTCTCGTCCATGTTCATCTTAAGACATACTTGATGGAGACACTAGAGGCCACCGAGCATTGTGCCGAGGTCTTCCATGACTCCTCGTAACGACTGCCAAAGATCTTCATGACAGTCGAGACCGACGGTTTAACGTGCTTTCTGAGGCACGGGGCAATCCATAATTAACAATTTAATACGCACTTAAGTCATTGGTGCGCGCCGTGGATTCGAATCCGATACCCTCTGCAGAGTCTGCATGGCAGTCCATTGGTATCTCCACTAGGCTATCGCTGATTCTGAGATTCTACACCGTCGTGAATAATAACTAATCAGATCGTTTACGGCCGGTCAGTGCAGCGTCGTAGGCGTAACATCCTATTTGTACGACGATACGGCTAGCTGGCATCGCCGAAAACTTCGTGAGTTTAATCTATACTACTTGCTTTTTACTTTTTTGTATAAAACCTCGATAAAAAAACAAATACTAAAATAATACTAAAAAAATAAATACTAAATATAATACTCTATTGTGATTTTGCAACGAGCAAGAGCTTTTCGTTTGGAACAGGCCGCCTAACGGCAGCCATTATATGATCTATCGATAATTAATGTGGACATTTGAGACACAAAATAGATGAATGCTTTTTTCCTTTTATATACTTAAAAAGCCTAACACTCATTATAAATCCGAGAGAGTATTTGTTTGTTCCTTTTTCACGTAGCAACTGTGTGATATTATGGTAAGATTTTTGTGTGTAGACATAGGCTAGAGAGGATACTTTGGAATGCCATATCCAACTCCCCTCCTAGTCATTTAAATAGTATATTATTTGTACTTACTGGTTTCTTGTTCCTGATTTTGTTCGTGACGTCTAAGGGTACGGTCATTGCCACCTGTTTGATAGTTACCGCGTTGTCCACCTGGAAGTACCAAATAAACATACATTATTTACCTGAATAACCACTTTCTCTGTCACAACTCACCTTATAAATGTTAGTACTAACCGAATTTGAGCATATTCCAGTCAAACACGTAGTCGTATGTGAATCCTTGTCGATGGAACAACGTGCGGAATAACTGACGTAGATGGCTGTAGTCGGGTCTTTCTTCAAAACGAAGCCGTCGGCAGTACTTAAGATACAGTTGAAATTCGATTGGATGGTTCTGAAACAGTAAATTACAACATTAATATAAAATTTATCTTCAGATAAATTGAAAATTGGAACAATATTTGTATGAGTTATCTGAGGAACGAATTTAACAGGAACTCTATCAGAAAATGCTGAAACTGCCTCTGAGTGTAATGAAATACAAATATCTGCAATGATTGTTATTACAAAACTGTTGTCATTATTATTAAAACAGAACTTATCACGGCGATCTAAGAGTAAAGTGTACATTTTTGTAAAACCAAATAATACAATAACATGTTATCTAACGATATAAATGATAAACAATCTTACTTTGCAAAGTTCGTCAAAGGGTGTGGATAATTTCTTTTCAGATATTCTCTCGTATTTCTGACGCTTGGTAGCGGCCTTGAGTCCTTGCCAGGGTAGGCTTCCACGATTGAAATACATGAGTACATAACCCAACGACTCCAGATCATCGCGGCGTGATTGTTCGATGCCTAAATGTGTGTTTATCGATGCGTATCTTGCTGTCCCTGGAAGTTTATATGAAGAACAAATAAGGACCGATGGTGTGACGATTTTTTGTGACATTTGCGTGTCTTTTATCATTAGTTTAAGTAAAATTAATATAAGAATATAAATAAATAAATAAATAAATAAATAAATATTTGACCACATTCACACAACACCATCCAGTCCCAAACTAAGCAGAGCTTGTACTATGGGTACTAGACAATGGATAAACATACATATATACTTTTTTTTTTTTTTTTTTTTTGTAAATACATACATATTATACATAGAAACACCCAGACCAAGACAAACATCCATGTTCATGCACACAAATGTTTGTAAATATGTCTAAATATTTATACTTAAGACTCGAGATCTTGGAGATAGATTACACCAAGGATTTTTAGGAACACCACAGTACCAAATCAGATATTGTCAATAATTTTTTGTTGTTTCACCAAAGTGTGCAGTTTTATAGAAACTTCATACACTAGCCTCAACACTTATAATAACACATCGTTGAGGAGCCTATGACAAGATGGCGACCGCAGGCAAATAGCAATTTCAAAAACACATCTCCATGTGCCTTCAGTTCCAGATGTTACGATTATTAATGAAAATGTTTACGAGTATTCGGTACCCAGGAACCTTAAGATGTCCTGGCGGTAGTCTAAGTTACAACATAGCACATTGCTATATTTTTGCGGTGCGGTGGTTAAACACATTTTTCATATAATCCATACTACCTGATCTTATGAATAACTTATCCACTGTCGCTTGAGGTAAGGCAATGTATGAATCAGGTCAAACCTTAATGATTAATGTGGTGAGGCTTTGATCACTGCATATCCAATGCAAACACTAGATGAGACGTCATATCAACAAACTTATTTTGATAAACAAATTGTAAAGAATTTGTCAGCAGCATCTCATGATTGCTACTTGACTGGTCAAGTTTAGTATTTACATCAGAATATTGAATATTTATGCAAACCTAATTCCAAACAACTCATGTTCACTTTTAAAATAGACTAGATTTCAAAATACATTTGACAATGATGTTTTGGAAAAACCCATAAAATTTGAAACTCTTGAATAAATCCTTGAGAATGTATAGGAAAAGTTCAATGATATGCATAGATTCAGATGATGTCCACATTAACATCTTTGAACAGCATTTAGTCTGTGTGGCATCTAATAATGTGTATTAAAAAATAGTTTTACCTGTTAAGTTTTTGTTTTCTCTGTAAGGGATATGTTGCAGTGTGCGTGCATCTTTGTACTTCTTTGCTAAGCCAAAATCTATTATGTACACTAAATTCCCTTTTTTACCTAGGCCCATTAGAAAGTTGTCTGGTTTTATATCTCTGCAAAAGAAAAAATATGATTACTCTATTATATTATGTAATAGTAAGGACAGTTTATTCAGTAGATAAATAACTGTCACCTATTAAATTAAGTTTGTCTAATGATATTAATGCAAATATAGAATCCGATCTGTTTACCAATAGCAACCAAAGTGAGTTTTTATTATGATAAGTTATAATTATTACAGAGCAGCTATAGCTAATGTGGCTATAGCTGAAACTTTTCAAAATATAGTACTTAATTTAATTAGCTATTGCTTGCCAGGTGCCACTTAGAGCATTAGTTGTTAGTTTTATAAGTTTTAACAGGCTTTCAATATCCACAAATAAACACATTTATTTAGTGCTCAGACCATTGTCTGAATGAAAGATCTCTTTGGAGTTACAGTGACCAGAAAATCTAGTATGTTCTACTAATTGTGGTTAAACCAGTCCTTGGATTAAACTGCATAGGTATTTAAGCCAAACACAAAAGCATCAAGATACCAATTGAACAAAATGCTGGCCATGTTTCACAAAATGATTAAAACTCACTACTAGTGCAAGGCATACATGATCCAACATGTTGCAACATGTCAATCTGACTGTTTTTCTAGACCAAGTGAGTAAAAATTGAGATCTGTATCACATATGATACACAAAAAAATCTGTCTGTATCTATAAATTCATCATCATCATCATCACTAATTAAAGATATAAAATAGGGGACCTAAAAGTAAAACATTAACCTCTGTCTCTTTCAAGGATATTCAGTTACATTACAAATTATATCATGAAATGCAATCTATACATATCTTTAAAACAGAGATAAAAGAAATACTGCATAAAAAAAAGGACTGGTAGGCTAACCATGGATTTTTGTTACACAAACATTATGTCTAACTATGTAATTGTATTAAATTGTTAATTATTACTTGCTAAGCAGTGAAAGAAATCATCATGAAGAAACATGCATGTCTGAGAGACCTCACAATGTTCTCAGAAAATATGTGAAATCTACTAACCAACACTTGGCCAGTGTGTAGTGGACCTTAACCTTCTCATTGTGAGAAGAGTCCCATGTCCAACATATATGAGGTTGGTATTATTACATGTAAATGTTCATATATTATGATGTGTAATTGGTTGTCTTATGTATATTGATAAATTTATTAGCCACTCTGTACAACAAGATGATAGATAATGTAAACAGGTAGTGAATTTATCTTTCACCCTGTAACTGACCTAAGATTTGCTTATATCAGTTGCTATGTTATTAATCATTTTTATGCCATAGATAGAGCTGGATGCCTAGGTTTGAAGTATGACAACACCTTTGTATAATCTGAATGAAAGATGTATTGTATCCAAACAAATTACACGTAAAAATATATAAGAAATATCGCCATATTCAATGATTGAGTATAGGTTTGTAGCAGACATTGTTCAATAGTTGCCAATCATAGACTGATTCCTAGTTCCTACATATCTATAACACGACTTTATGTAGTGCTAGGCAACGCTGTTGAGCGTAGCATTTGCAGCATATTATTATGTTAAATTGAGGCAGGGTGCAACACTAATTATTATGTACACAAGGTTTTTTAGGCATTTAATTCAATAAGGATTGTTGTGCAAAGGCACAGAGAGAGAGAGAGAGTAGAGTTCCTAGAGTAATTATTTATTAAATGAATTGAAATCTACTGTATTTATTTTAAACAGTACAGCTACAATAAGCTTACACATTTGTTTACCTTAACAGATGCAAAAATGTGTCATATTTTACATAAAATACAAAACAGGGTCTCAATTATTTGAGAAAATGTCCTTATATTACAGATAAGTCACAACCCAATAACTCTACATACTATATAGCAAAGTTTGTTTATATTGTACTTTCTACCTCATTTTCTATAATTATGTTTATAATATTTATGTGTCTTTTACCTATGAATGAAGTTCCTGTAATGTATGTCCTCAATGCGAGTTATAAGTTGATCAGCAAGAAGCAGAACAGTCTTGAGTGAGAAGCGACGTGAGCAGAAATTAAACAGGTCTTCCAAAGAGGGTCCAAGTAGTTCCATTACCATAACATTGTAGTCCCCTTCTGAGCCGCACCATTTTATAGCTGGTATACCAACTGTCGAAAAATAACAACATTATTGTACATTAAAATTTGTGAACATAGACATGATTCAACTGTTTTCAGCTAGGTTGTTGAACTCTCAAATTGTGTATTTTATCTGTTAGTCATAATTCATAGACAGTTTCCTTTTCAATTAAAAGTGGTATTGGATACTCTATATCAAATGTAAATAATCCCATAAAGTCAAATACACCCCTCACTAAAACCAAAAGCAATATAACACTTATCAAACAAAACCATTATTTACAATCACATATGCATATTGATATAACCCCTATCTAGTTGACTGCTTGTCACATCGACATTACTAATGGGAGCTATTAAGATTGGCAGACAAGAACCAAGACTATGACCTTAGTCAAAGCTAGCCCAAATACTAATTAGAAAATCAAACATATTTATAGGAATGCTGACATAATTGTACATAATTCATAATAATATACATTTAACAAAATGATTGCACATTGACTTTCAAATACTGCATATTATAATAATATGTACAGCTACATTTAATAATGTAATTGTGATTTGAACATAACAGTTCTGTAGGATATTAGTTAACGCAGCTGCTTACAGAACTAATTGACAATGCTGTGTTCCACACTGACCACATTCATGTACTATAAATATACAGTTCCTATTAATACAAGCTGCTGTATTAGTACTATCATTTTATGATTTTATAGATAAGTACACTGCTGCATAAATATATTATAAAAACTACAGATGTATATAAAGTACAGACAAGATAATTAGTAACCGTCAAGTATGCAATATAAAGATTTTTACTTACCGCCTCCTTGCATTAGTTTGTAAAATTTACTCTCTATGTGTAATTGTGGGTGCCTTGTCTTTATACATTCTAATTTTATAGCTACCTCCTCTTTAGTGACAATGTTTGTTCCTGAAAATGATAACAGTGATATCACCACAAAAACTGACTGTCCCAAAAATTCACAGGAAAACAATCAACACATCAAACTGGAATGCTACTTTGATGTATCTCTCTGACAAGTTGATATCACAATACAGTAACACAAGAAAGCCAAGACAAGCAGTAATAAGGATTCTACAGTCAATCACATGTTAACACTCAAATGTAAAACTGAACTGATAGTAATGGCTTCTCTGGAATTATGAGCAACGATTCATGACGAATCGTGACCAACAGGTTCCTAGCACCAAAATCTAAGCTGCCTATTTCGAAAGGAAAAAAACTGCAGCTGGTCTACGAAATTACCAGTTTTCTTTGTTTACAATAATCTCGTCATACACTCACCCAGGTAAATGTCTCCAAAAGATCCTGAACCGATTTTACGGCCCAGTCGGTATTTATTACCGACTCGAAGCTCCATTTTGGTATTTAGCATACAACGAATTCACAATAATATTACTAGCCACCAAATCATTACAGGACGGCCATATTGCGATAGACGCAGAATGTATCTAAGTGAAGTATGTAACTTAATTTTGGGTGGAATTAGTTACAAACTGTATTTCTTGTGGCGAGTTGAAATGGTTCAATACTTCTTTGTTCAAACTTAAACTCTGTATAAAGTTTCTTACACAAAACTGCTCTAAAATTGATATAATCTAACTACACACGCACATGAGGATTTTTTCGTAGACAGACATGAGACAATTAGTTGATGTTCGTCTCGGTATCGCCTTACTCGCTCAGATTCAATCATTCGATTCCTCAGAATCGAGTACATTTTAATCAACTAATAACATAGATTATGAAATTTAGTTTCTTACTAAAAAAAGTTGGCAACATTACAGATTAGATTTCTTTTTTTTTTATTATTATTTTAATTATTATCTTTTTATCCACTTAAAACCTAAATAAATTTATCCTAATCCCACTCCTCCTGACTTCCCTTTTTTCTACCCACATCGGTAACACGCTCATGACATCCATAATCGCTTACTATCAGACAGACGCTAGACGGTCCTTTTGCTCTATTCGCTACGTGCGAAGTGCATGGAGGGGGTAGCTAAAACGATCGCAGCGCATGCCGTGGCAGAAATCCGTAACTATTCGGGAAGTCAATTTGATTTTTAATTTGAATTTGTCTTAACAAATACATACATTATCTGATAATTTAATTCTTGATCTTAAATTTTATCATCTTTGTAATGGGTCATAATTGTTGTTGTGTTGTGGACTGCAAAAATAACGGCACAAATAGTCTGTGTAAACAAATTCTATATTTTTCCAACAGTAGAGTGGAAATTAGATCAAAGAAAGATTAGATAGGATACTTAATAAATAAATTATTTTTATTTGTTCTGTATTTTATGTGATATTAAATAATGTTTTATTTTTCAGTGTTGATGGCTCGCCATGGACTCCAAGATTTGGACTATTGGAGGCAAAAAATGTGACGTGCAAACAAGTCCAAGTTATGTTCCTACGATATTCCCTCAAATATTATAACGAAAGAAGAAAGTTAGAGAGTCATAGGTGTTAGCTAGATATACACGTTTTATAAAACGTAGTAGGTACCACAAATGTCTTAGATATCACATCAAATCAAGTAAGAGTAAGAGTTGAAGATGAAAATGAATTTTATCAAATCGAACCTCGTGTGGCTGATCAAGGATGCCAAATCGATCGTTTTCTGAATCGAATTTAAAAGAAACAACCATTATTTGTAATGGATTCATTTACTATGATCACTCTGATGCTGAAATCCAAGTGGATATACTTAGCAACAACTTCAAAAATTGTAGCAATTAATAATGCAAGAATGAAAGATAAAAGCTGTTGCACTGACAAAATATTGTATGATAATCAATGTACCGAAACAAAAGGCCAATAATTTGTTGGTATTTCATCAATAAAAATGATCAAGAACTCCTAGATCTTGCTGGTGTGTCATTTAGCAATTTGCAGTTTTTAGTAACAAGATTAACTACATACCTATTACTATGTAAAAATGTTACAGTTTCCATTAAATACCGACTTCTTATTTTTTATAAAAATGAAACTGACTTGACATTTTCAGCATTGAGTGTATTATTTGGTGTACAGTAGAACCACAATCTTACGAATATTTCATTTGATCTTACAAAATCTAGCTTGTGCAACTACTAATTTAATCTTTTGGCCGAATAGAGCCACCGTAGAAGCAACAATGACCAGGTGTTTCAGTCCAGATTACATCAATGCAAGAGTTATTATTGACTGTACTGAATGCCGAATTGAAATACCGACAGCAGTGGATGACCGTTTATCGTAAAAATACCACTTCGTCTTTTTATTTATATTTAATTTACTATAATTACATACTAGAAAGCAATAAAATACTGATATGTCATTATTTGGCATAATCCCGAATAGTTGCGCATGCTAGGTGGCGCTATTGTCGTGCACGGTCTCAATTGATAACTATCATGTTATAGTAGATTATTTGCCTACTAATTTTATTGGGACTAACAATTTTATTGGTAGTCAAATATTAATCCAAATTATTTCACACTTGGCTTTGGAAAAATAGAAAATTGCCAAAAGATTTAATCGAAACGGGATATTTTTTTAAAAACTCTCTGATATCGAATAATATGATTTTGTATTTACAAGGCCCCCTTTTAAACATTTAAACTGCCTGCAAGTTCGTCCTTTACCATTATATTCAAAATGAATTTCTGGCTTTTGTCTCTGCTAGACTAAGGCGATGTATGTTATTTTGAACTAAATATAAATCGCAACTTAATCTCGACCGTATTCATTTTCAATCAGTCTCTAATAGTCTCTATAAATAATAGTGATTGCAAATTACTTTCTTTTTTATAAGTCAGCACTTCATTAACCTCAAAGACACTCGCTCAACTCTCATTTTCTTTATTTATTAGCTTGTAGCAGTAGCCCTCACGGGGCTCACGCACTAACGTGGCTTTCCTCTCAAGATCAGAATGCCAACATGATGTACCCTTTCAAGTCTACGGTAACGAAAGACTTGGGTATTTACGTAAATCCTAACTCCCTCATTAGAAGGGTACACATTAATGTGGGTATCTAAATCTAAAGTCGCTTATGTATGTATGTATATGCTATGCTGCAGCAATCCGTTCTTGCTCTCATTTACTTTTGATAATCATATTTTATTACATATTAGGAAATATATCTGTGCATTAGCCTTATTCCCAAATATAACAGAGATTCACCGGTGTGTTCGCTGAAAGTGTGGCAAATTGTTACTTTTAATTTTATTTTAAGTATTTTTCGATGTTAGAAGCACAGATCTGTGAATAAGTTAGAAGAGTAAGAAATTTGGCAACACTATTCGCGACAGCGCCAAGTTTAAAATGTTGCTAGCAACTCCAGATAAAAAAGTCGGTATACGGGCGAAAGTTTTACGTGACAACAACTTTGAGTGGTAAAATAATTTTAATGTGAATATTCATTCGTATAGTAGGAAGAAGGATGAAAGACGCGTGCCTTTCACTTTTTATGTCTGTCTCTCTCGCTCTTAGGCGGGACGCGTGCCTCTCACTCGCTCTCATTGTGAGCGCATAACGTGAGCGGAGCGTAACGCAGTTTCTTGAAGTGTCACCCGGCAAACCAATTTATAAGACGTTGTCACGTCAAAAAAAATGTAGAGCCACCACTGCCACCAGCCTAGTTTATTCTTGGTTTATCCCTATGTGCAAAGTGTGTCGAAATTACTAATCAATTAAAAACCGAATATTAAGTGGGTAGTTTACTTACGTAGATACTAACTTACTAGTTCTTTAGGTCTTATGAGATAACATTTAAGGGGTTTTTCACAAAAATGTATACCTCATCAAAATATATATACTATTATTTTAAAAAGTATTGTTTTTTTCCGTCGTATCTGATCTCTTTATGGGCGGAAAACTTATATATTTTAAATGAAATAGAATATTTTGAGTATAGAAACTAAATAATGTAAGATATACTAAAACATAATGGAAAGTCTCGTAAATTAATATCGGTTTTGTGACTATATTCAGGGGCTAAAAAAACATTGAAATCTATAACATTGTTTTGTTTTTTTTTGCGTATAATCGCTTATAAATTGTATATATATTTATCATAAAACACTGTAAATGTTTCCAATTTTGTATTTGCATTTATCAAGAATTCAATTAACAATTCAATTGTGTGACTATGGGTACTTTGTCTATCATGATTATCTTAACTATTAATTTTATTACAAAAGTTTTAGAGAAAAAGTTATAAATATTAAACAAATAAATAATTTTCCGTTATTGAGAGTAATTCAACTGACTTTAATGTGAAATTTATTCCAATAAAAATATATATTTAGCTCCTTCAATTTTAGGGGCAGTCACAAAACCGAATACCTGAAAACGGTAAGTGTGCATTCACATAACGCATAAATAAGACATTCATTATTTTTTGTATAATTAATTATATTAAAAACATTCAATTCTAGTCTTAGACTATAACAAATATCTTTAGTATTGACATCAATGTAATTGAAAAAATTGTAAATCAAAGTTGTAGATTCGACGTAATCGTGTAAGCAAGCAATTTGTCAATATCGGCGTATTTGCAAATATTCTTCAAAATTCTTATTTGACTTGCTGAATAATTATTAATTCAATCTGTAAACAAAAAGGCAAATAAATAAAATAAAACAATACCATTTTTCAGTTCACGTATTTCCAGCAGAACATATTAACTAAAAGCTTATTGCAAAAAAAAAAAGAAATCAAAATTATACTATGTAATTCGCCATGTAAACTGTCCTTTATATGTTCAGACATGTAGTGACTTTCTGTTCCGTTTATATGTGACCACTAAAATAGTCACACAACGGAATCTCTGACACATAAAACTCGTTTATAAAATAACTTCAATACTGATCCATAAAATCTATTGACTAACTTATATACAATAAGATTTTCAAACTATTCTATTGAGAGCAACAAGATAAAATTGTTGGAAACAAGACAAATAATGGTCACAAACCTGAATAAAAAATCGTCCCACACGGCCACACCGGCTTGCAAGATACGTGTCGTCTTTTTATGCAGTTGTCACTGACAGACTGAAGGCTCCAGTACACAATGGTCCATGATGGGCCACTGCAGGCCATCGCCGTTGTATACACACGCCTACACACCAAACTATGCTAAACCAGTATAAACTGATCGTTTAATGTGCGGAAAGATAACACAAAGCGAGACCATGATAAACTGGTTTGTTTAACTTGATGTGTAGCCATGTGTACACGGGGTACGGCGATGGCCTGCAGTGGCCCATCATGGACCATTGTGTACACGGGGTGATGGTATACAGTGGCGGGCAATTGTCAATCGTGGAGCGCAATCGGGATGTTGTCGGTTTTTTGGGCACACTTCAAAGGAATCGTGGCGTAGCGTGGCCTGTGGTGTTCACACAATGGCCCATTGTTTAGTTCGTCACCGACCGCAGACCGGGATAGTGCACTTTTTGTTTTATGTATATAGAAGGCAGTAAAAGAAACTGTATATTGAATATATTTACAAAATAATTATACAGTTAGTTATGCTATGAATCAGTAATGGAGCAAAAATCTAAAAAAATAATTCTGTCTGTTTGTACACGCTAATCTCGGAAGTTACTGGACGGATTTGTATGAAACTTTTTTTTATTATATTGCTATTAGGTCAGGCGATATATAGCCTAAAATTGATTTTGGAAAGTGGAACATCTGATGCAGAACCACAACAGCCCAGCGTAACTATAAGACATAAAAATTGCGGTGTGGCAAAAAACATTTCACATGATGAACATTTTTTGATAAGCGATTAGAATTTGAAGATCTCGAACATCTGATGTGGAACTTAACCCTAGATCACTAACCTTATTTTTCGACACTTATTACTAACCTTCGTACTTTCGACTACGGTATTTAATAAAGGGGATAATAGGTTTGATTTGATATTGCATATTTTTTATTTTTATTATAAATTTATTATATTCTTCTTATTAATTAATAAATTTACATAAACCAAAACAGCATATTTATAAAAAAAACTGCCTTATAAATGAGATCATAGGTTTTATGGCAAATTAACAACAACATTAAAAAAAAAAAAAATTAAAGTATTATTTTAAAGTAAATATTAGAAATAACGAATGAAATAAAGTAATGAAACAAAAATTTTGGTAAAATCTATCAAGTTATACATTTGTGACAAAAGTCAAGTTTGTGCTCCCCGCGCAACGATTTATTGCTCTGGGTGTAACTACTTTTAGTCATCCTTCGCTTTGCGGAGGGACACAATGCTTATATTTTCCTATTTTAGGTAGGAGGTACATCAGTCGCATTATTTTTGCAAATAAAATAAATAAACAAAACAAAAAAAACGCAAAAGTTCACCAACTAAATAAGACAAAATGTTACGTTAATACTAACCTTCGTCGATGCGACGAGCCATGGTTGCTGGAACGGCGCTCACGGTGCCCCCCCACTCAAAACACTACCGTCAGTCGGGGGTCGGGGGGGCAACGGGTCGACTGAGATTAGCTAAAGTGTGGAAGCAGTGGGATCGCGCGCGCAAAAGTTAGCACGATTTAAACAAACCCGCGTAGTCGAATCGACGAAGGTTAGTAATCTAGGGTTAAAGAGCCCAGCTACACTATAACATACAGGCTTGCCTTTTTAGCAAAACTTGTTCAGTCTGATGAGCATTATTTGTTGACTTATCGAAGATCTGAAACATCTGACGATGAACTATATAAATCCATCTGCACTATTCCATACAGACTTGAAGGCTTAGCAGTAGTTGTCCAGTATGACAAGGATTTTCTGTTGAAAGATCAATATTTATAACTAATTATTCGATCAATCAAAGACCCGAGGAAGGACACAGGATAGTTTTTATCGCGATAACTTACATCCACGCGGGCGGAGCCACGGGTGACAGCTAATATATATATATTTTTATTTATTGTCTCACGCCTGTATCCCCGAAGGGGTAGGCAGAGGTGTAAATATTACACCCACATTTCGTCATGAATTTTTAGGTCCTACGTAGTAAAGGGCGAGCCTATTGCCGTTACCGGGCACATCACCAGACTCCGGGCTGCTACTGAGTATTCGGAAAACCCAGTAACGCTTTTGCCCCATCCAGGAATCGAACCCGGGACCTCCGATCAGTAGTCACATACGCTATGCACTGGATCACGGAGGCAGTATATAATATGTATAAATATACTAGATGAGCAAGCGGTTACACCCGCGTTATTTAAGTCTTTGTCCGCTCTCGTGGCTCATAGCGTGATGTTATATAGTCTATTAGATAGCCTCCCTCGATAAATGGGCTATCTAATAGAGAAAGATTTTTTTGAGATTAATCGCAAGATTAGATAGCCGTGGCCGCAATTACTTCCACGTCCATCGCAACTGATTCGCCAGGCAGCAATGAGCCATGCGCCGTTGTGTGAACACCAAGTGACCGTGGCGATGGCCTGCAGTGGCCCATCATGGGCCACTGCAGGCCATCGCCATTGCGTACGGTAATGGCGGTGCATGTTCACACCATAGAGATATTAAGAATAGAGTGGCAGAGTGGGGCCTATTCGTGTCCGCCGGTGGGAGAGAGAACGCAACATTAAAGGCCCCCTGCATCTCTCTCTAACAATACATGCACAACATCAACATTACGCAGTGGCGTGCTACCTGTCACTATTATTTAAATCAGTTTATTAATAATCAATAGTTTAAAAGTTGTTTTTATTGATACGCGAAGATAGTTTGAAGTGACAAAAATGTTTATATATTTTTAAACTATTGATTACTGATAAACTGATATAAATAATAGTTACAGGTAGCACGCCACTGCGTAATGTTGATGTTGTGCATGTATTGTTAGAGAGAGATGCAGGGGGCCTTTAATGTTGTGTTCTCTCTCGCACCGACGGACACGACACAGTATTGAGTTAGATACTGTTCTGCCACTCTATTCTAATATCTCTATGGTTCACACAATGGCGGGCGATGGGCTGCAGTGGCCCATCATGGACCATTGTGTACCATTGAGATAAGGAATTATAAATGTCAATGTTGTGTACTGGGCCCTTAACACACTGACAGTTTAAATTTTGTTTCATTGAAAAGCGATAACTACGGGGTTGCCAAAAATTAAAAATATTTTACTACTGTAAAACAAAGGTTGAAAAATCCGGTCACAAAACTGAACGTTCCGATTTGATTAGAATTTTGTGTATTAATTTATTTTAATTTTACACCCGATTTCTTCTTTAATTATAAATAACTTACTTACGATATTAGAGAAAAACATGTACTTTGACTATATAAACAATAAACAGATGTAGGTATGCTTCATAAAAAAAGTTATAGAACAAGTATTTTTGTTGTCGAGATTCAGCGGGGGACAGCAAAAAATTACCCATTTCTCAATAGTTAATTTACAATTTTACGTTCAAACATTGTAGTATGCCTTAAATTTTGATGTGAGACAATTATATGATATTTTGTTTATTCATTTATCAAACAATAAACAAATGTTTAAGATAATATTTCGTACGTAATTATAATTGATTTGGGACAGTCGTAAACAGAGTGGTATACATTTTTGTGAAAATGCTCTTAAAATGATGGAGTAGTGAATTATGAGGCCCACATTTTAATTTGGCAATCACAGTTTACCAGAGGCCCTAGCCAATGAATACAGATGATTTACATTAAAGAAGCTTATTTCTTAAGGATGTCATGTGCCGATTAAATTTGGCGTATTGACGGTTGTCATTAGTGTAGTTCGTAGTTGGCGCCGTTGGCAGCGCTAGCGTCTTTCGCCATTTGTCTTGCATTGCTTTGGCGTAAGAAATAGACAGCTGTTGCACTGACACTCACGCGACTGTTACGCCGCCAAGCGGCAATTTGGGTCGCAGAAAGTTTGTCTTAAAAGCGCCAATAAGAAATACATCTCTATAAATAAATATCTATGCTCTATGCCCTAGCCAAACGGCATTCGCTCAGATATCTACTTTCGCTAACGCTTGGTTGCCATGGCAACATAAGGAATTCCTTCTTCGTTGACCACGTGATATATCGAAGGCTTATGTCAGTGCCATACATTTTTGAACTTAGCGATTAGCGATATCGTTAATCGAAGCCATTTGGCTAAGGCTGAGCAGTTTACCTACTCGACTGGCGTGGCGAATTACAAAACATTTTTGCCATCTCTATCTATCCTAATTAGGTAGGTATGTACTTATAACCAAATAGTATGTAATTATTAAATTGTCAGTCGAACTCGCTCATGGAGGGTTCCGTAGGAGAGAGATCGTCTTAACATGCTCATTATCTTAACCTAACCAAATAACACTACTCTCACTTTTTACCAGCAAAAGTAACATTGTTTTCCATAGTGCTTGTGTGAACGAAAAATATAAATTTGCGGTTTTTTTATATGTACTTTACTTATCTCAAAAACTGCTGACTACATCTCCTTTAAACCAAATTTTAACACGCTTTTATTAGGTCGTCGTGTATGTCACTAACTATGTAATGGAATCTAAGGTAACTAATTTAACCATCTTCCAAGGGTCGTAGCGTGATGAAAATTGGCAGCTGTATGTAGTTCTGATGATAATTTAATAATATGGTACTGTCGAACTGATCTGATGATGGAGCCGGAAGATATGACCTGGAACTTCATGATGGAAAAACATATCATAGCTGTTTTGGATTTCTTATAAAAGTCTTGTAATGAACGTTGACTACAATTAGGTTTCAAGGTCTGATAATGAAGCCGGAAGATAGGCACTGGCATTCCATGATGGATTAGGTATCGTGTCATAGTCGTGTTTGCACTTGTGAGAAAGGCCACGTAATGAACTTTGACTACAATTAGGTTTCAAGGTCTGATGATGAAGCCGGAAGATAGGCACTGGCATTCCATGATGGAATATCGTATCATAGTCGTGTTTGCACTTGTGAGAAAGGCCACGTAATGAACTTTTACTACAATTAGGTTTCAAGGTCTGATGATGAAGCCGGATGATAGACACTGGCATTCCATGATGGAATATATAGTCGTGTTTGCACTTGTAAGAAAGGTCACATAATGAACTTTGACTACAATTAGGTTTCAAGGTCTGATGATGAAGCCGGAAGATAGGCACTGGCATTCCATGATGGAATATCGTATCATAGTCGTGTTTGCACTTGTGAGAAAGGCCACGTAATGAACTTTGACTACAATTAGGTTTCAAGGTCTGATGATGAAGCCGGAAGATAGGCACTGGCATTCCATGATAGAATAGGTATCGTGTCATAGTCGTGTTTGCACTTGTGAGAAAGGCCACGTAATGAACTTTGACTACAATTAGGTTTCAAGGTCTGATGATGAAGCTGGAAGATAGGCACTGGCATTCCATGATTGAATATCGTATCATAGTAGTGTTTGCACTTGTGAGAAAGGTCATGTAATGGACTTTGGACACGATCAGGTTTCAAGGTTATAACAAACCAATTATATATATTGTAAATCACGCAGTGCTTGGTGTAGGTAGGGTTCGTACTTTTGCGGCTGGACAGGCGTATGTGGCCCTGAGTGGAGTAAACTCACTTAGTGGTGTCCTGATTGAAGAGCTAGATTGTTATAAGCTGACAGATAAAATATCATGTAATACAGACGCACAGTCGGAGATGGAGAGAATGCGGACTCATTCGCCTACAATAAATGTATACCTAAATGTTAAAAATATTTGTTATCAAAGACCAAAAAGTATAAAATAATTTAATAGTTTAAAAAACACTAAGAAAACACGCTATTATATATAATTTATATTTTCTAGAATTGCCACTCTCTACAGGGCCGTCGCCAGCCGATTGCCTAGGAGGGTGGAGGGGGGGGCAAAGTCGCCAGCCGTTGGCCTAGACGGGGGGGGGGAGACTTAGTTGATATAGAAAATGAGAAAAGTACCTACTGAAAAAAGTATGAATTGTAAGGTTTTTTGAGCCTCAGGGAGGGGCAGTCGCCCCCTCTGCCCCCCCTTGGCGACGCCATTGACTCTGTACTTACAAATTTTGATGGCGGGACGCCCATTTTACCGCTTTGGGAGCGCCTATCTTTCAAACGTATGGTTTGGCGAACCGTAATGTAATTTTAAAAATCTATCTATATACACGCCGCACATACCTATACGATTGCCGAAAATATTAAGTAAGTACATATTTTAAGTCGAAAAATAAGGAAATTACCTCCCTCTCCTTAAATGGAGAATGGAGTGAGAGGTAATCTTTTTAGGGTTCCGTAGTCCACAAGGAACCCTTATAGTTTCGTCATGTCCGTCCGTCTGTCCGTCCGCAGCCTAGCTTAAAGACGCCTGGTGCTAGAAAGCTGATATTTGACATGAATATAGACATAAGATATTGCAACAAAACTGTAGAATAAAATTTAGGAAAATATTTTTTTAAGGGTATCTCCCCTACATATATAGTGGGGTTGAATTTTTTTTTGGTTGAGTACCCCATTATGTAGGGTATTATTGGATAGGTTTTAAAAAAATATTATTAGCTTGCTCAAATCATTTTTCGATCAAGTGATTGGTTTGTCAAATATCAAGCTTTGAAGTGAAAATTTTTTTTAAACTAAAGTGTCCCCCCCCTCTGCCGGCTAAACTATTAATTTGGAAGAGATGAAAAAATCACAAATGTAGTAAATATAACGAATTTAAAAGGAAAACTATCACGGCTAGGTAGACATCACTAGTTTACGAGTAATCGTCGTTTAACTTATAAATACCTATTTCTGTGAGTTTATATTAGGAGCGCTGGCTTAATCTTAAAGATATACGTCCTTTGGTATGTAATGTACTACGGGGTACAATGTAGGCCCATTTTTAGTTCCATGTGAAACAGAAGTTATTATCAATAAAGGCCATTATGGGCAACTACGGAACCCTACATTGCGCGTGGCCCGACACGCACTTGGCCGGTTTTTTTATCTATTATAATATATTAAGTAGGTATGAAATGCTCATGTCACAGTGTAAGTAATAATACTCCTCCGAAATGGCTGGACCTATTTGTATGTAACTTATTATGTATCTTCGGTAGGCCTGAGAATCGGTCTTACTTAGTTTGGGGTTACTTAGTCTAGTTTCAATCACTTAGATCATCAGTGTGGTCCAACCTAAACCTATTCTTTTTTATTTGGTGAACAATTTCTTTTTCATCGTTCAATCCAGCAGGCATTTTTTTCGCCGATGCCGGATTATCGAATTGGTAGGGGTAGTATAAAATGTAAAATAAATCCTACATATCATAAATAGGTATCCACAAAAAAAGACTAGACCGCTCTGTAATCCGGCATTCGGCTGTATAAAATGTCGGATTATTGAGCGGGTTACCTGAGTTGCTGAGTGCCGGACTACTGAGCGTGCCGGATTGGCAAGCGCCGGATTATCAAGCGCCTACTGTACCTACGTGGCGTTAAAAATACTTGCATCCCTTTATTTTCACCCTTTTATACCTAATTATAGCCATATTCGTAATTTTATCATATCACTAGATCAGTTATATCTGCCTCTATCACTCATATAGGTACCACATCCTCACACACTACAATAAGTTAGTTATCTTTTTCTGCCCTAGAAATAATTTATACGGCAAAACAACTTTGGCTGGCAATTGATCTCTTTGGTAACTTTGTTAAGAATTGTCTGGAATAAGGCTTGCAAAAAAAGAAACACCTACGGTGCACGCCAGGTCAGCTAGTTTTTGTATAAAAATCGTGAAGCGGTTCATAGAATACATCTTCCTTCCCTTATTTTGCCATGTATTATGTACTCAAAGTTCTCTGTCCTCAGTGGTGATAGCCGTGTAATATTTTCCACCAAAAGAAATAGGCTCATAGTATCTGAGAGAGTCTATTAGCAAATTCTTTACAAACCTTCAGGCCGACCTAAACAGATATTCTAAAGAAGGTTAATAGATTTTAAACCGTTACCACCGGAATAAAATTAAAGTACCAGTAAGTATTCTCTTCACATCATCTCTTCCTTTTCTTTAATGGTAGGGGACAGTGAATTAGAAAGATACTGGAAGCGCGGAAGAAGACGTTAACGCATAACTGAGTTAAGTCCAGAAGAAGGTGGAGTTATGATAACTCCACCTTCTTCTACCTTTCCTTAGGGTTGGTATCATTGGCATCTAAGGTTTACAGTTGGCCGGTTGAGCACTATCAAGCAGGTAGGTCTTTTGCCATCCTTGTTCAATAGTAAAAAGGTGAAAATAGTGCTGTCAAACGTACAACACAATAGGTCATGGCACTTTATCAAAATCCGCGCATATCTTTCGCTATACATCATATTGGATCTACGAATCTTAGCCATGAAGACGCTGAAGAAAACACATTCGAGGGGCATACATACCTTCAGGCCTCATGAATAATAAAGTGTACAACCCGGTAACAAGCAGATTGAACTGGGCCAAGGTTAGTGAAGAGCTCGAGTAGGTCGTTAAGTAGGTACGTACTGGCCGATCTCTTCACTAACCTTGGCCTTGCAGATTCGTATTAGCTTATTTACTAAAAACTATAAAAAGTAATTTTAATTAGAGGACAAAATTATGAAAGAAGAAATTTTGCAGTGGATTAGATTACTAGCAGTAGCGCAATTTTAGGGTTGAGCTACATCTGTCAGCACGGCATCGCATTTGTTCCGCCTGTGCTTTAGCACGCTATAGCGTGCTGACGCGTGCTGCAGCACTCCATAGCGTGAGATCGTATTTGTGTGCTGCGGAATGCGAACGCACGCGTCAGCCTGCTATAGCGTGCTGAAGCATTCCGCCGCGTTCTTTTGACATTTGTTTTGGTCACAGTATAGTTACAAGTTCGAAATGAATAGCACAGCTGAAGAGAGAGCAGTAGTAATAGCTGCATTTTGCAAGAAATGCAAAATAACAAATGTAAAAAGAAAAGAATTCGAAAAATCTATACGAATCGACGGCGAAAGGATGCTATAGCATGCTATAGCGCGCGTAAGCATTCTGACGCGCGCGTCAGCGTTCCGTCGCCTCTCAGCAAGCTATCGCATTTTTTCCGTGTTGCCGATCGCCTTTTCGATTCCGCGGCGTGCTGAAGCGTTCCCTCTCTCTTTCTCGCTCTAGTAAATGACGGTCCTAAGTGACAGAAAAGGATAGAGGCATAGAAAAGTGCGATGCGGTGCTGATAGTGATAGGTGTAGGTCAACCCTTAGTGACATCGATAAAAAATATTGACAATAAATCGATGGGGATTATTAGTCCGAGATACCAGGGCCGCCAGACCTTAATTATTTTCTCAAAAAAGAAATGTATAGAATAAAATAGTGTTTGTATGTGTCATGAGTGTACACATACTTGTTAGCTTGGATCGTGGGCCAATTTTTAGGTACGAGGTGCTAAAGTTAGGTAGGTAAAAATAGTATGTACTCACTTTTCTTAAATTCTCAGTGCTGATTTTTATTATGTTTTAGAAAATATTATTAAAAATTAAAAAAAAATACTGTCCCACTCATTTCAGCGGCGGTTCTTTTTACCAGATGCTTTAAAGTTTCCAAAATATCTAGCTATCGGTAGAGACCAGGACTAGGGGGGGCATTAAGAAAATGTATAGAAATTGTTCCCGTGGACCTTTAGCACCTCATAACTGAAAATTGGTCCACGATCCAAGCTAGCAAGTATGCGTACACTCATAGCAGATACTAACTCTACATTATTCTATACATTTCGTTTCGGAGAAAATACCTAAGTAAGGTCTGGCGGCCCTGGGATCTCAAACTATACGGAATAAATGCCAGTTACGTTCTTTTCTTTATTTGTTTTTGTCATCAGTTGTTGGGTAAGAATAGTTAATGTAATTATTTTTGGAGACAGTGTTAGAAAGACCTTCGGAATTGCACCGCGAGTCCGGTCACAAAAACTACGTACCTACCGTAGGAAATCAGCTAAAGATAAAGCATTGAAATAAGTGTATTGTTATACTTAGTAGAGAGGTTCTGTGTAAGGTGTTGTAACAATAATCTAGAATTTGAGGTCAACCTGTACTGTTATTTTCGTAGCACTCCAACATGCTTTAAGAGCTAGATATTCATTCATGCATTTCTCTTTTTCATAGATTAAGGCGTGATTATAATAAGTTACTTTAGTCTCTGTTACGTGGTCTAACGTCTATTATTTTGACAGTAAAAATCAATGTATTAATAATATAACCTTCAACTATTGGCAAATAGTTGAAATAGTGGTGTGCGTTTCGATGGCGCGGCCATGACGTCTTTTTAAAAAAAAATGATGACAAGATTTTGTAAAAATTTGTAAAAGTAGACTCCCAAAACCATAAATTTGTCAAAGCTATGGTTAAAAAGTTATAAGGGTTTGAACGTGGCCGCGCCATTGAAACGCTCCGAACCGCGCGGCCACGGAGATCTTTAAAACTAAGCATTGCAGAGACCTGAAATTTTGGCAAGTAATAGATTAAATTTGTAAAAAAATTGTAAAAATATAGAACAAAATCCTGAGCTAATATTTTAGGAGCTGTAAGGCTAATACGCCATGGCCGCGCCATTGAAACGGTGAAAAACACATTTTCGCCGATATCTCGTTGAAAAAGCAACGCAGACGTCTGAAGTTTTTTGTAAAACCCAGATTTGAATTTGTCAAAACTAGTAAAAATAAATAAAAAAGTCCTAGGTTTATATTTCTGGAGCTATAAGACTAATACGCCATGGCCGCGCCATTGAAACGGTGAAAAACAGATTTTCGCCGATATCTCACTGAAAAAGCAACGCAGACGTCTGAAGATTTTTGTAAAACCCTGATTTGAATTTGTCAAAACAAGTAAAAATAAAACAAAATACCCTAGGTTTATATTTCTAGAACTATAAGAATAATACGCCATGGCCGCGCCATTGAAACGGTGAAAAACACATTTTCGCCGATATCTCGCTGAAAAAGCAACTCAGACGTCTGAAGTTTTTTGTAAAACCTGGATTTGAATTTGTCGAAACTAGTAAAAGTAAAACTAGAAATCCTAGGTTTATATTTCTGGAGATATAAGACTAATACGCCATGGCCGCGCCATTGAAACGGTGAAAAAATACGTAATCGCCGATATCTCGCTGAAAAAGCAACGCAGACGTCTAAAGTTTTTTGTAAAACTCAGATTTGATTTTTTTTTTCGACAAATTCAAATCCAGGTTTTACAAAAAACTTTCAGACGTCTGAGTTGCTTTTTCAGCGAGATATCGGCGAAAATGTGTTTTTCACCGTTTCAATGGCGCGGCCATGGCGTATTAGTCTTATAGGTCCAGAAATATAAACTAGGGTATTTTGTTTTATTTTTACTGGTTTTGACAAATTCAAGTCCAGGTATAACAAAAAACTTCAGACGTCTGAGTTGCTTTTTCAGCGAGATATCGGCGAAAATGTGTTTTTCACCGTTTCAATGGCGCGGCCATGGTTTATTAGTCTTATAACTCCAGAAATATAAACCTAGGGTATTTTGTTTTATTTTTACTGGTTTTGACAAATTCAAATCTGGGTTTTACAAAAAACTTCAGACGTCTGCGTCGCTTTTTCAGCGAGATATCGGCGAAAATGTGTTTTTCACCGTTTCAATGGCGCGGCCATGGCTTATTAGTCTTACAGCTCCTAAAATATAAGCTCAGGATTTTTTCTATATTTTAACAATTTTTTTACAAATTTAATCTATTACTTGCCAAAATTTCAGGTCTCTGCAATGCTTAGTTTTAAAGATCTCCATGGCCGCGTGGTTCGGAGCGTTTCAATGGCGCGGCCACGTTAAACCCCTTATAACATTTTAACCATAGCTTTGACAAATTTATGGTTTTGGGAGTCTACTTTTACAAATTTTTACAAATCTTGTCATAATTTTTTTTTAAAGACGTTATGGCCGCGCCGTCGAAACGGACACGAAATAGTGAAGTTCAATCAGTCGCCAGACTTTTAATAGACGGCCCGGCCACGGACTACAACGGCGGGCGGCAGCGGCGCGCGTTTTCGATGTAGGTACATAGGCCGTGGCAGGGCCGTTATGTTGTGTGTAAGGATTTTAATGAGGCAGCAGCAGGCAGGCCTTCAATCCACATAAGCATTGACGAGTAATCCAAGAGCAAATGGATTAAAGCAATTTGTGAGACTTTTGACATCTGCTTTTTTAGAGCGTCTGATATCTGGTTTCTGAGATCACTCTTGATATGTTGAAACACTAATGTATTTCGTCATTCCTTGCAACCATGGCGTTTTTGCGAAAATGTTGCTAAAGACCCTTTACAGGCACGTAACATTACCTACTCTTACTGGGTATACTACAAAAAATACCGTAAGTCACAATTTGTTTCAAAAGATACTTGTAAATACACAAAAAGTTTATCGTCCAAGGAGAGCACTGTTTTCTTTTTTATCTTATATCCAACACCTCGAAATTTGTCGTTATCTTGGTGAGTTTTGGCTTTTATGTAGTCTTTCCACATTATCCGTCTGTTAAAATAAAAATATGATATAAAATGTGGTTTGTGTCAAGTTAAAAGGGTTTGTGGTAAAATATTGTGTATTAACAGACTGCCTCGTTGGTCTCGCGACATAAAATGTGCGCGTGGGATTGGGAGGTCTCGGGTTCGATTCCCGGGTCGGGCAAAGTGTTATTGGGTTTTTCCGTTAGGAAATTCTCAGTAGCAGCACGGAGTCTGGTAATGTGCCCGGTACGGCAATAGGCTCGCCCCCTATTACGTGGGATCCAAAAATTCATGGCGAAATACATACATACATACATACATAGACTCACGCCTGTTTCCCGGAGGGGTAGGCAGAGACTACGGAACGCCATTTGCAACGATCCTGACATATCTCTTTTGCTTCATTCACTCCCATCAGATTCCTCATGCATGCTCTTCTATTCAGGGTTCTTCTCACCTGTCCTGTTTTCAGGATGTCTCCAATCTGGTCAGAGTACGTCCGCCTAGGTCTTCCCCTTCGTCCTGTCCCTTCCACACTTGCCTTATATATCTGCTTGGTCAGTCTTTCATCATCCATCCTCTCCACGTGCCCAAACCATCTTAGCATACCTTTCTCGATGCTTGTCACTATATCTTCTTTTACCCCACAACACTCTCTTATCACACAATTCTTTACTCTGTCAGTCAGAAAGACACCACACATACTTCTCAGTGCTCTCAGTTTCTACAGCATTTATTTTACTTTCATGACTCTTCTGCCATACCCAACTATCACTACCATACATAAGAGTAGGTACTAACACCCCTCTATGCACAGCCAAACGTGCCTTTTTGGACACGTTTTGGCTATTCATAAACACCTTCAGAGCTCCATTCACTGTATTACCTGCATTAGCTCTTCTTTCAATATCTTCTACATTCTTACCATCATCTCTTGTAAACAGCGTACCTAAATATACAAACTCATTCACTTGTTCCACTCGCTGTCCATCGATCAATAACATTACAAGCCGTAACGCATTCCTCCTTTTCAAAAACCATAACTTTCGTTTTACTTACATTCACTTTCATTCCTTTCCTCTCTAACGCACCATGCATGATTGATACCACCTCCTGCAACTCCTCCGCTGAAGACGCAAGAATAACCTGATCATCAGCATAAAGGAGGCATTTGACAAGTAACTCTTTCATCCTTAATCCACAATCACTATGTTTCAAATCTTGCAAACAATTGTCCATGAATAGGTTGAACAGCCACGACGACGCTACACATCCCTGTCAACCTGTGTTGATGGTAAACCAGTCAGTGTATGCCCCGTTTATCCTCACACAAGCTCTAGAATCCTCATAAATGGATTTCAGAGCTCGAATGAGGCTGCTGTTCACCCCATACATCGACAGTACAGCGAAATGTGGGTGTAATATTACACCTCTGCCTACCCCTCCGGGGATACAGGCGTGAGTCTATAAATAAATAAAATAAATATTGTGTATTAAGTAAACTGCGGGACAGTCTTAATATAATTTTGGAGCTAGTCGGAAGTGTCGTCTAGGAGGTTTGGAGATTTTCTCAGCTGTCGCAAAGTCTCTACCCACAACCAGAAAAGCATTGTAGTCGGCATAGGTTGCAACTATAAGTGTAGCGTCGTTGGAGTTTAGTAGATCTGAAGTGAAGATGTTGAACAGGTCTGGACCGAGCACCGACCCATGGAAGACACTGGCTTCAATGGATATTAAGGAGGACATGTCTTGAAACAATCTATCAGAGCGATATGATTCTAGAATGTGCAATACAGACGTGTCTATATGTGTGATGTGTAATTACGATGGTGTGGTAATCTTTTGTTGGGTCTACAGAGCAGTCCCTTGTGCTAGACTCGGTCAAAGGCCTACAGGACATCCAAAGATATAAAGCCTTATGTACCTATTCGACGGTAAAGTGTGCTTGACAAATGTCCAATTATTGGTGCCTGGGTGGGCGTTTCATGCTTATTTATTACGAAAATATTAACAATCTTTTGAGGAAAATCCTTTCCTACGGCAAATGGAAATACCTTAGATTTATACCTTAACATAGCTAGATCATATTATCACGTTTAAAGATTTTATTGTACCTTATCTGACGCAAAACCTCAATAGCATCTTGGCGTATGGTAAGAAGATTTGTCGATAGATGACAAAAGATTATAAATAAGATTTAAAGTGGACCAAGACATTACTTTAAAATAATTTCATAAAGGTGAACGCACACTTATCCGAGTCGAACGCGTCGAGCGAGTCGAAAGCGTCGAACGAGTCAAACGAAACGAATTTTAGAATTCTGTATATGAAATCTCATGAAACCTCGCACACTTGCCCGCTTCGAATCGTCCGAATCTATCGATTCGGACGATTCGAAGCGTGTGTGCGTGTATGTGCATTGCATACAGAATTCTAAAATTCGTTTCGTTCGACTCGTTCGACTCGGATAAGTGTGCGTTCACCTTAAATTAGTAGTGAGTATATGTGGTATGTATTACCCATCTTCCCTGTATTTATATCAGCATCTAGTATATATATATAATTCCGAAATCGCGACGACAGGTGGAGTGGGGTACCTTGGACATTAAACGTTAATAATAAAACAGGAAATAATGTTCTCTCACAGATATAATTGTCATATAATTTAATCACAAATTGTTTGCGTAAAATACAAAAATCATTTGCACGTATATAATATAGATATACCTCTACTACTTTTAGGTATATATAATATGCTAAGTCACAAAGACTAAAAATGCTTATACAAGAATGCTTGTTAGCCGTCGAAATGCGTTTTGCTGACATTCTCATAATGTGTACTTAAACAATTATATTACAATAACCTAAACTTAAATAAAATCAAAGGTAGGTAGGTAACTATAAATTGAGATTTCGTTGATTGTAACTTAGCGTGATAAAAGTAAATGTAAAAGGTCGTAGGTATGCCTACGTCAATGATTACGTCTATTAAATAGAACATACCTGGTTAGGTACACAAATCTAAACAAAAACTATTCAACTCAGCATGATTACTACAATTTATACTACATACATAAATAATAATATATCACCAAAATTCTTACAAAGTGCAATTGACTGTTTACCTGTAGGTAGAATTTATACTAATTAACATTAAATTGTTACACAGTTTGCTACATCAAAGCAACTCACATGATTTGGCATTAGCGGATCTTTTGGCACCACGAGAAATCATATTACAAGAGATAGAAAATATAAACACAAATACTGTCATCTGAATTTCAGTAGATGTAGATACAATTGTTTTGAGATCGGATTTTATAGTAGGCGTTTTATTTATCTTCATATTTGTTATGCACATTGCCTTTTGTGTAATATTCATGCTGCAATGTTTAATTAAAAGTTGTTTAGTACCATTCATAGTTCAACGAACTCAAAAAATAACGATCTGATGGCCTACAGGTGTTATTTAGTTTGTATATAAACAAACATTTTGTATATATCGCCTGGAACATATTTAAAAAATATATATTTTACATTTTAAGTAAGTATTATCTCTATAATTTCACTACGTGTTTATGTAAACTTCCAATCGACTTTCATGTTCTCTCTTTTTTTTTTGTTTTTCTCAATGACATTTTGATAACATTCTTAAATAACGATTATAATATTTTTACATCTAGCAATTAATTCGTACCATTGGTCTTTGGGCATGCTCTTATTAGGTATCGAAGTATATAAATTTCTTTTAATATTTTGACTTGTATACTTAATACTTAATTCAATACATTTTCAATGTATTCAAAATGAACTAATATTGATTTAAAATATTATAAATTTCCCGGATCATAACTTATATTAAGTACTTAAAATGTTTACTCACTCTTTACGTTTTGTTCTTTACCTCAAAACAATACAATGGCGATCTAAAACATTCAGTTCCTTTCGGCCCTTCCATCAAAATATATATAATTTCCCACAAAGTGAATATACCTTACTGTAGTAAAATTATTGAAAATACATATCTGTTTTAATGCCAGGAATGGAAATAAATTGTACTATGCACATTTGTCAAGTTTGGCTTGCTTGGTTTCATTTGATTGTTGAGGTGGAATCCTCGAAGACGTTTCACGCGGAGAGGTTAAGACCGGCGCCGAGGCGGTGGTTGCGAGTCGAGCGAGGCGAAAACTAGTGCGTCTTTGTCAAAGACATCGACGAGTCCCAGGATTCGAGTTGGAGTCCTCTCGATCCTGATCACTTGGCACGTTATTATTCTGTTCCTGGTCCCGATTTAAAACGAACACAGGTTCCACGTTTTCATCATCACTATTGAATCTGAAAATTTAGAAATAAATCATAAATAGGTAATAGGTTTATTATATTATTTTAATAATACTGCTTCGTAATTCATATAGGTATCTTTAGATGGGTTATTTGAAAAGATTTCAAAAACTTACTGGTATCGAGGCACTTCGCCCCTCATTGTGCATATTGCATTAGTCAAGGCCTTGACATAATTTTTGGCTAAAGTAAGAGTTTCTATTTTTGATAAACTTCTGTTGTCCTTTTTAACATGTGGAATTACTCTTCGGAGATCCTGTAACAAGAGTATTAATGTGTTAATATGGTTTAGGCGTAAATTACTGAAGGGAATAAGAGGGATATAACAGCGGGCGTCAATTAGGCGGCCACGTAAAGGTCAAGGGTGCATAGGGTTCCCTGGGTGCATAGGGTTCCCACCAAGAACTTAGGGTCCCTAGCCAACCTCACCTGCAAGTGGTGCACCTGCCGATCAACGGACGAGGCTCTGGCAAACAAAATGTCCCAATAAGCGGCAATAGGCTCGCCACCTATTACGTGGGATCAAAACACTGGCGAAAAGTGGGCGTTTAATATGCCTCTGCCTACCCCTTCGGGGAGGCAGGCGTGGGTCTATGTATGTATGTATGTATGTGTGTATGTAAAGGTCAAGCCCACGCCTCTGACTTTTTGAACTAGATTTAATTATCATTCAAGTTATCGACAAAACAAATCTTAGCAAGGAAATCTACACGTCTGAGAATTCTCAATATTACTGACAAAGATAGGTATACTATCTCTACTAACCAACATTGGGACTGCTTCTGGTGTGTGGCCAAAGTGTCTACGACTCAACATACAGAAACATTTCTATTCCACAATATATAAAATGTAATTCGAACATACTTTCTTTTATAGAATTGGCAGCGGTCCAAATTTTCATAAACCTAAGGGCCTGTTCACGAGATCGGTCTAAGCGGCGCGCGTCGCGGCGGGCGGCGCGGCAGAGCGTCGTGCACGCCACGACCCTACAGCAGCGGTAAACGCAGCGGCAAATGTGGACGTATTTGGGCCGACGGAGTTACCCATAAATAAGGCGATAACGAAAATATCTTTGTGTAACTATACGGTATACCTAAAAAATTTTCGACATTGGATCTTCATTTCTTACAAGTATTTTATATCAAAGGAATAATGCATATTCGCAATTAATGAGGCGTTGAATACCTACACAACGTAGATTACCTACGTTAAGTAGGTAGGTAAATCGCCTTTTAACTTTCATAGTAGCTGTTTCTGTACCTAAATAGGTACATATGTACATTACACAATGTTTTAATGTTTGCGATTTATATTAAAACCTACCGTTACATTCTGTAAAACATTGTTTCATTACATCTCGCAACGTTTTATTAACATGTTTGTATTTATACAGCGGATGTGTTGTTATCCATACACGCGACCGTTTTAAAATTTCGACTTTAAATGTCTCCGTATTCATTACCGCCACAAAATATTTAACAAATAGTTTAACCGCCTAGTTCGTCCCTCGCGTAACGCTGTCTGTGCCGCTCGGAGTCGTGGCGTCGGACTCGGTCGCAGTACATTTGTTCCCGCCGCTCGCCGCACCGACCGCCGCGCCGCACGCCGCGCAGCCAATCGCGCCAAAAAAAACGCGCGCGTTATCGCTGTGCGCGGCGGCTCGTGGCGTGCTTCGAACGTCTTCATACATTTGATCTTACCGCTCGCCGCCCCGCGCTAAGCCGCCGCTCAGAGCGGCAAGGTCGTGACAGGGCCGTAAGGCTCTTACCTAAATTTTATTTGGATCCTTACCTCAAAAGCTCTATTTAACGAATGCATTCGCATCCGTTCTCGCTCATTGCTCTCGAGCCTGCGGAGGTTCCGCTCTCGGGCAGAGATGCCGCACCGCCGCCGACGGCCGGGGCCCGTGGGTCCACTGCTACTGGCTGCAGATGAAGATGACCCGGCAGCCGCACGCCGCGGCCTGCAGACACGACGTGCCACTTGCTCATCGCTGCCGCTGCCGCTGTCGTAGAAATCTGGAAAATACCGTTCATATAAAGGTAAGTTTGGTCACATAATTTAGTCAATACTAGTTGAGGGGAAAAGCAGTACCTACTTTTGCTTTGAAATAATTTCCACAATATAAGCAGAGGTTCATATAGATAGACATAGGTTCAAGAAATAGACATATCGTCTATTTCTTGAACCGAAACAGTTACGAAAATCTGGTTGGACTAATAAGTGGACTCCAGCCAAGGTGCTAAATGTAATAATCTAGGAGTTATTTTAGTAAGTATGTAGTCTTTTCGCATACTGACTACCTAAGTACTCTAACCTTCGCAGTCTAAATGTAAGATGAGATTTTATCTACGACTTTATAGTTAATATGTTGTTCTTTCTTGCTAAAAAAATTGTTGATAATGATTGAACGTGTTTGAGCAACATAAGTAAAATTTTGTACACAAGAGTAACATTTTGTAAAAGTCAACGTTTGATGAACTCGATTGAACTCCGTAGATCGATCGATCAACATGGCAACTACAGCGTCATCGACGTTTCTCCCATTTGATACCTACTATTTCTACCTAAAGTGTTGATAAAAGTTTTAGTTGAAAGTATCATTTGATGCTACGGCTTAGAACCTGCATAGACACAAATATAACAATCAAGTTTAATTTTGGCAAGATCAATGGATCAGCCAAAGCTTAATGCTAAACATTAACATGACTTAATTATTATCTAGAGAATACTGTGTAAGTACCTACATATTGCAGTTATTTTGCTTTACACAACATTACACAAAATATGTACCTACCTATTGTAAATGAATAAGTACGTACATCTGCGGTAGCTGAGAGAGTTAGTAGGCAGGCAGTTTGTCACGAAACATTGGCAAGCACAAAGCTGGCAGCGGCACGATATCGAAGTGAGAACAACATTTGTGCAACAAGTCAGCTGCTTAGTACGAAACTTGGGTATTACGTGACGCGACTGCACGCTTGATAAACTATTTGCGTAAGAGCGCGAGTGCAGACTAATCGATTTGAACGCACGGTTACGGCTGATTTTCGTAATGCCCTTATCTGCTTCGTGCTTTTCGACGCCACCACGTATTATAATAATAAATTAAAATTCAATATCCGTACAGAGAATTTTTCAAAACATTTATAATTATAATTAAATTCCTTACCTCCCGCTTGTTCAATTTTGTCTGCGATGTCAGGCTTGTTCTCATAATACTCTGAGGTCTCGTCTTCGTAATATAACATCATCTGGTCTGGCGACTCCGCTTCAGAGCCCCCGCCCTCTCCGCTCGCCCATTGGGGCATTGTAAGATCTGAAAGATACAATATTTTATTAATACATGCTTTATATAATGAAAAACATTTTTTCTTAACATTAAACAAAAAAATATAATGCATAGTTTTTTTGCCAGACTAATTTAGGCAAAAACAAATTCAGTTTTAGACATCTATTTCGCAGAAAGCGTCCTCCTACGCTAAAACGAGTTAATTAATAGACGTAGGTGGTAAAACAAAACTACTATTCGCTACGTGCTGAAGGTCTAAAGGGGGTAACTTAATCTATTAATCGAAAGGTCACTCAGCACAAAATCCCGAAAACTGCTGGATGCATAAAGATGAAATCTGGCGGAGAAGTTTATATATAGTGAGCATCCGCTAAAAACGGATTTTTTGAAAAGGCTGGATTAAAGGAGTGTAAAGGCTCTCGCAAGTTTGTATGACTGTTAAGATATAATGTAATTTTTATCCGGGGTTGAAGCCGTGGGCAAATATAATAGTTTAATTTTGTTTTGCGATAGCCAGAAATTAAGTTCATTCTCAGCAGAATAAGCAAAGCAAAAACTAGACTATTGCCTCGTAACTTACTAGATAAACGCTTCCAGCTAAAACGTTTCCATTATATTACTAGGACTCAATTAATGTTTATAGGTATGTATATTCTAATATCGTCATGTTAACTAAGCGTAAATCTGCTTTACGCATGCAAATTTTGTTGTCAATTAACAGAAGATAAAAATTAGTTGTTGTGACGCTGTTAGTGACGTTCAACGAGTGAAATTTGAATAGCCGTTAATCCAGAGTGTCGGGTGGGCAGTAGCTAGTTGAACGTAATGACAGTGATGCTAGACGTCGGCGTCGTTACGTGATAAGCTGGGGGTGCGGGAGTCGGCGCCGCCGGCGGTCGCTAAGCGACAGACGACGCCCGGCGCCCACGAGGCGCCAACCGCGCGACAAATGACACACCACCTCATACATTATACACCATACAACTACATCACAAAATAAAACACTAAACGATAATGGAAAACGCTACTTTTATGTTATGATTCACAATCAACTGCAGATTAGCGGTGTTACGTGAAATTTCAACCGTAGCACATTAATCAAACACAAATCACGTTGGTGTTTAAATTTGGTGAAATGTTTTTAAAAGAAATATTTTAGTAGCGGATCGATAATCGTGTTTTTCAGCTAACCGATAGGTACTATTCTCATTTATATAATTTAACGGTATAAGATGCTACATATCACTACATCAACGTTGCCACGTCACCTGCTACGTGGAGTGCTACGCGGCTACGGGGATACGATTTAACTCTTTTAATTATTATCTTTTATATAAAATCATACAGCCTTAACCCACTTATCGACTTTATAAAACCGAAGTAACGCACTTCCGATCATGTGTAAGAGAATTGGAAATCTATGTGTGTAGGTATGTGTAATGTATATGTAAACTACACACACACACTTAAAATGTTTGATCGTGGTGTGATCGTAATGACAAACAAGAGAAATTAATTGCATTTTTATCACCTTATTTCGCCTCTGTATTCCGTTTAAATGGACTCTGAGTATGACGAATGATAGTTATCCCTTTCAGAAATGCGTAAGTACATATTTTGATGACATTATCTTCGTAGCATACTGACTATGAGACTTTTACTATATAGCAATGAAACGTTGATGTTTTGAGCGGCCAGCGCTCTGTGCACTAACACGTGGAATTGCACAGAAGAAAGTAATTTAAAGTTCAGCTTTTAAATTCTTTTGCGAGGCTGATATATACCAAATTTGCGGTAGAGATATCTTTGCTATAGTCGAATACTGACTGGTAGGTACTCCACGCATGACTGACATCCGATCTTCGCAATCATAATATATGTTTTTAATTCTTTGAAATTGAAAAGAAAAAGTCGGAATCGTCTGCCAGACAAAAGCAATTACAATCATAATGGTATTTTGGAAATATATTTTGTAGCAAGTGCACCTGTGCCGAAAATTTTAATATACTTATTTAAAATGTAAGTAGGTAGAGTGTGGTTGTGTACTCTCACTTATTTATACAGCTAGTGGACCAGTGCAGGCACGTGTTTAATTATTCATTGAAAGAACCCCACCCGCCGGTTACGAGATATACCTACTGGCCAGTTTCTAAGTACGCCAATAAATTATGAGATATGCTCCACTTTAGACAAACCGGTTTCTAACTTAATTGGTGTTCGAATGGAAAACATCGTGTTCAAATTGCAATTGTATGTTATTTAACATTTATTGCGTTTTAATTTAAGTAGATATTGAAATGACAAAGTGTAATGCCGCTGTTTACATAGTGGATAAAGTAGAGCTGTGTCTATGAGCTTTACTACTAAGACCACCTTTTGGTCTCATGTATACATATTTTTATAGACTTACGTCTTTCGCCATGAATTTTTAAGTCCCATATAATAGGGCGAGCTTATTGCCGTAACCGGGCACATCACCAGAATCTGTGCTGCTACTGAGAATTCGGAAAAATCAGTAACACTTTTGCCCGACCCGGGAATCGAGCCCGAGACATCCGATCAGCAGTCGCATACGCTATCAACTGGACCACGGAGGCATGTATACATAGGTATATTAAATAGCAAGTCCTTGATTATATAGTATCGATAAGTCACTATATCGACTCTATGTTACTACCGGGACTCAGACTTATGCTAAGTACATAGATATACATAATTTCAATATTATCTACTTAGTTACTCAGAGTCACACGCCATACATAATGATTATTAGTTGCGCATGTTCTAGCACCCTAGACCGCTAAGCATTATAGACAGATATTACGTACTTATACATTACAGTGAGTTATATGTCTAATTATAGTGTTTTCAACTTGGACTTACATTTTAACTTTATAATTATTTATAATTTAATAAAATATTAAAATTCTTTAACATAATTAACCTTAATATTATTTAAAAGATATTATAAATGTCCGATACCAGTAACGTGAAAAGTAATGATATGCGTTAAAACACTTGTTTCACTAAGTGATGCTGCGCCAATATTATTTAAGTATTTGATGTCATCCCAAATCGTCTAGAAATAAATAGATTCAAATGAAACATTGTGTTAATGTTTGGTGCCTACCAATTTCTTTGCTACATCATAATTACAGGTAGTTAAATTATTATCTATCTAATGCAAGAAGTTTTTTACCTACAAGACTCTTCGGCAAAGATAATTGAACAATTTTTCACACAGATAAGGAATAATAGAAAGTTGTAGTCGATACACAAGAAAAAGTATTATCAGTGGTTGATTTAAATGCAGACGTCCATTTTAGGTTTCAGAGGATGCAATCTCGTAAAGTAATTTGGAAATCCTTAACATTGCCAAGTTGTTCATTGCACAGATGCAAAAACCGAAACCGCAATCCGAAATAAAATGCAGGTACTATATTATTATCCTTAACAATGTAGCTATGAATTCAAATATTGAACCGAGTTAACCTATGGCGTATGAATATTTCTGCATTCCTTGATTTATAAAAGGGATTATAACATCTTGGGTTAGGAAGTTATGATAGACAATAGAATTATTAAAATTTCTTCGATATAAATTACATTCAACCAGTATCGCCCGATATGTGGCACTTGATGTGTAAGCTTTACTCGTGTTTCGCTTAATGTACCTATACTTACATATTTTAGTGTTCTATCATTCGGCTTAATATCCACATTTAATCAAGCCATGAAACACAGACTACAGAGAGTGGCGAAATAAAGAGGGAGTGAGAACGTACACACGTAACCGTACGCCTCAACACGTAGGCACTGCTTTCATGATAGCGTTTGTCTACGTCATCGGGATAAATATTTTCGAGTATCTTTCACAATCACTGATTTCGCTTGATGATTCACCGACTACAATATTTAATGTTTTAAAAATCGTACTGACTCATCCCTTTCGTGATATCTTACTCTAGTGTGGTAGACTTTCTTAACATGATAACGGTCCACATGCCAGAACGCCCTTTGAATTATGCATTGGTTTTTTATACGCTGACTTTGACTTGTTCATAACTGCCTCACAGTTATAAATTGAGTGAAAACTATGTGTCTTTAATGCTGCTGAGCTTTAAAGATCTACATAGTTTTCCCACCTGGTACTAGGCTAAGGTCTATCGAGTAGCAGCGCTGTACCATACTATAAACGCGAAAGTTTGTGACGACAGGTGGATGTTTGCTACATGTTTGCCACGCATCCGTGCAAGAACTACTGAACATTTTTTTATAAGGCTGCAGAATGAAGCAAAAACATTCAAAAAGCATATAGGTATGAGCAACGATAGCTCTATGGAGAGATCAACAGATACTATACAGAGTGTATAGAGTTCGGACCTTTTTAAAGATATGTGAGTAGTAAATTTTTATTTATCGCTTGTCCTACCTGGAGATCTGGTTAAGCCATTTGTCCCGGCTGCCTGTCTTGAATAGACTGACACTAGTTTAAACTAGGTACCCCTGAGGGTTATAGAGATCACATGGCAGTCGCTCCGTGAACAACTAATAGTTATTCTGTCAAATCTAGTCATACCAGTACGCGGACCTCGGGCTTCAAGATAACAAGTCTTTGACGCAACCGGGATAACGTTACGATGGTGAAGATTAGAATAGCTCGTAGGCTACCTTTAACTGCACGGTTGGCGTAGTGGTTTAAGGCGCTGTCCTAAGCGACTGTTTTGGTAAATGAGGGGGTGAAGCAGGGGAGGTGAAGGGAGCTCAGCTCCGTCTACTGCGGGGCGCCCCCCTTCATTCTCGTCGCGTGCGGCCGTATTCTGGCGACATCCGTATTCCAATATTTCAAAATCGCAAGCAAAACGTTTTAGCATATTGATTTGAGATACTGATGTTAAAATTTATATTACATACATCAATCTGTTTGTGCAATATAGGCATAGCGCAATTTTTGTTCTCAGTGCAGCCATGAGCAAAACTGGTTTACATTAGACGTTATAGGTATTAAATGTTGACGAAAGTAGGTAAATACCTACGTGCCGTAAGATGATAAAAATAATTAAGTCAGTTCCATGTATGGAGATGCCATTATTATGTTTGTTTTGTTTTTGTATAAAAATAGTGAAGCAGTTCATAGAATACCTACATCTAATTCCATTCCTGCCAGTTTTCAAATCTGTTTTGCAATAAATTGGCTGTGACATACGGGTGGACAGACAGACAGACATTGTGAATCTATAAGGGTTCCGTTTTTACAATTTTTGGCTACGGTACCCTAAAAAACACAATACTGCTCTACTAAGCGCAAAAGCCGTATCTCAACTAAAGCGAGTTACGAGATAATTGAAGTTTAGTAAAAGTTGATTTCTTTTATTTATTTATGGATGTTTATTGTTATTATAGGTATAATTATTATGGCAAAGGTTTCGAAATACGTCGCCGTTTTTAGGGGTTGTGAGTGATTGGAGAGGGAGCAGGGGAGGTCTTGAAACCCCCCCTCAAAATTTTCACTTGCCGGAAATACTTGGTTTCCTCTGAAAAAAAATAATCTCCAAACATGTATGGCATGTGTATGGCACTGCCAACTTCCACATTCATCACACTAGTTTAATAAACTAAGGTTGTCGGAGCCCTGCGGAGGGCTCCTATTTTCGGATTAAGGGTCAATAGAGAACCTAACATAACCTATTTATTTACTTATTACAGTCGCACCTAACCCAAGGCACTCGAAAGCAATGACGAACAAATTTGACATTAGCTGTCAATATGATCATTCCAAGATGGCAGTTTTGCGTTTCGTTTCACGTTTATCACATAAAACGTAAAAATTACATTTGTAAAACTGTACTAAAGTATAAAAACTATGTTCCGTTTTGCAGGTTTACTAATGTTTGCCATAATTTAAAATGCCATAATTTCATATGCCATACTGGTATTTGCCATAATTTCATTAGAAATAACGCATCAGTTTTCATAATCGTGAAATGACATAAAATGACTTTCACTAATTCCATTGGTTATAATCGGTCAAGTGTCATAATAATTTAAATCCATAAATGTATTTGCTATAATTTTCGTTTTCAATAATCTAAGAAGAAAATAAATAATAAACAGAAGTTGAACAACTTCAGTTTAATAAACTAGTGTGACGAATGTGGACTAAGTTGACGGAGCCCTGCTTCGCAGGGCTCCTATTTTTGGGTTAAGGGTCAAAAGAGAACCCTAACCTAACCTATCCGAGTCGGAATGCACTGAGTCGGGGTGTTAACGATAATTAATTTCGACCTAACAATATTATGATTATTTTCATAATTACATCAAATTTTGATTATGTCAAGAGTCGATTATGAGATGTGTTACTTATGGAAACTAATTATTATGATATAAGTTGTTATAGAAAGTCATTTTATGGCAAATGAAAGTTATCGCTGTTGAGTTGTTGGCAAACGTTATTAATATAAATGATATTAGTGCAAGTAAATATTATGATCGGGGATGATTATGGCAAACAATAGTAGTGCAAATAAATTTATGGAAAACGAGAGAATACCCGTTTTGTATAATTGCCGAAGTATTTATAAAATTTTGGAAATTGTTTAAAAATATTTAGACGCAACTCCGGCAGCCAAAATTACTTTTAGGGGATTAAAACGAACTACCTTAAGCCCCCTACACTACCAATACCCTCAAATTCAGGCGACTCGTTTCGAAACCCAACCCATTATTAGTTTTCAAAATAGATGAAACATCAAAAATATATGTGGATATACCTTATTCATGAGATACTGATATGTCGCTTAGAAAATTATAGAATTAGAATTTGAGTTACTGCTTTTTCGTTAGCTCTCGTCATACATGTTTGTATGGAAAAATATAAAAAAATTCTTTCGCTTCAAATATGTGTTGTTTCAAAGAAAATAAATATTAAAAGATATTTATTTATATTCATTTATAATTTATTAACGAAATACAGAGTTTACAGCTCATCAAACGTTAGCTGTCTGCTACAACCCGACAGGTTTTCTTTATTCTCATCGAATGTTAAAGGCAGTGTGTGAGGTGATAAGGCTTCAATACTTATTATTTGCTGTTGTTCACGAGGCACAGTTTCATTTACTTTCCTTTTACGGCTTGGTATTGTAGAAATTTCAAGCACTGATGAAACATTTTCCTCTCCGTGATCTCGCAATACCATCCCTTGAGCTTGACGAGAATCAACAATTTCAGGCAACTGCCAATTCATATAAAACGCCACAAGCTTCTCCCAGAAAACATCATCTCTTTCTATAATTTCTATTTTTAGTGGTATACTTTTGCCACTCCACACAGCAAATAAACACTTTTGTTTACGTGTAACGTGGCGTTGCCCCTGAATTTGGTAATAACAATTACAATATTTGTTTAGACTAGTCAGTTCACTTTTTTAACATGTTTTCATATTTGTATTTTATTTGCTCTTATACTATTCTCCAGGCCATTCTTATAGGCAACTTTAGAACATTAAATTTCCACAATCGTATTTGGACCTATTAATCCATCTGGCGTGGCACCGATAATCGAATAATCCACAAGGCTCGATTGTTACATTTTCTCGCTTCGCCAGTTGTTGCAAAGCCAGTTGTTCATTTTAGATTCCATGTGCAACTGATTTTACATTGCAAATATTTTATTTGTACAAAATATTTTTTACTAAGATGGCTTTACTGCTGTTATCTCTTCTTTTTACAACTATACAAAAATTTCAATCTGTCAACATATTCTTACGCAATTCGAACCAGTCACTGCTATCCCACTTGTAATTTTTGCTTATCACTACGGAATTTGAGTCAAATTTGTTAAAAAAATTGTTTGGCATTTCTTGGCTAGCTCTTGAACAGATCGTGTTAGGAATGACTGAAGTCAAATGTGTGTAAGACGTTGCAGAACTGTTATCTTTAACTTCACTGTAATTACAATAATGATAATTAGTTACGTACTTTATTATTAAAAAAATACTATATCTTGTGTTATAGCAAACAGAGAAGTTACCTTCTTACTTATAAATGATTGATTTTAGAAATTAAAAAGATATTAGATGTACTGAGACATACCTAATAGTTTATGAATAATCAAAGTTTTACCCGATGTACCTAAAAAGGTTTATGTTCAAAACACAATAATACAACATTCGTTACCGCTTGTGTGCGGATTGCGGAGCGCCATATTAGCGCTGTCATCATTATTGTTCGCCGTGGCGGCATCTTAGCGCTCCAGGCTCTCTGACAAGCTAATGAATTTGAAATATAGGTACATAAAATGATTCGATTTTATTTATTACTCTTTCAAAAATTTAAAACTGTGGCAGCTATGTATTGTGAGAATAATTTATATAATTATATTATGCATAATCGATAATATATAAGTAACATAGTTAGTCATAAAAGACTCTTATGAAAATAATTTGTGTAAAAATGTTACATATTTCATAATCACTTGGCCATGGATGAATTTCTATTTTATTACGACGCTTTCTTGTACAAATCCTTCGTAGAACTTCATTTTTCTAATTGTCCATATTTTATTCTTCTAATTATATATTTATAAGCACAGAAACAATAACACATTAAACGCAACAAAAGTATAAACTTAGGTCCTAATTATATGTATGTGCCCATAGTTACATGAAAAGCCTATTTGATTGAAAGTATTCAGTCTATAACATAAAACATGAAATTACGAACTCAAATCGGCGTATTATAATAACAAACAGGTTTACGTAAAATTTCGTGCAGCGGAGACGCAAGCGACATGACCTATCTCTCACAGGGCTCATAGCCGAATGATGAGGTCTGGGCGGGGCGTAAACTAGCAACTGACACTCAGTACACCGCTTATGCTAATAAGGTTTAAATTGCTGAAGCGTTTGATATTGATGGGATCTACCGAGCGTCAAAATCATAGACGTTTGGCAGATTTTATTTAATTTTACAAAATATACACGTATAATATGAAAATAAATAGGGTAATTGTTTAGTTCATTAGATTTCCTACAATATTATCAAAAAAAATATGACAGCTTACGATCAAAATATTGCAAACAGTGAGACGAAAGATTATTTTCTGCCTCGATTTTGTGATTTTTTTACCGTGATTCTATTTTACGTACATGAAAAATTCTTTGAAAAGTCTTTTGTTCAGACTTTTGACTTTAAGCTCTAATTTTTGCTAGTTTGTAATATGTACCGTTATGGCTAGATGCGCGACGAAAAATTAGGTGTTTCACGGCTTCTGAGGTATAACAGCGCCTTAAGCAGCCGCCTCGCCGCTTGACACTGCGCTAGTGTTGTGGGTTCGATCCCCTTACGAGACAACACTTTGTGTATCTAATTCATAAATTGTTGTTTCGAGTCTGGGTGTTCATTGTGTCCGTTAGTTGTATGTTTGTAAAGTCCCCCGCGACACAGGATCTAGTCCTAATGCGGGAGTTATCTTAAAAAAAAAATCGTGATAATTGAGACCCATACGGGCAGAAACTAGTAGGTACTAAATATTTAACATTTTGATTTGTATCGCCTTTTAAGCTTATCCTACGAATCTTTTCAGGAAAAGCCTTTATGTAAAGTATTACAATAATTTTACTAGTAAGGCTTAAATAATAAAACTGTAAGTTTACGGTACAAGTGGTGTGCAATAGTGATTACATCCGGATGTTTTGCGATTCGAACTCTCGGCGTCGGCGTAGAGCCACTTTCAACGTTAACATCGCGTGCGGGACGCACGTGCACGCTAAAATCCACCGACAAAATTATGCTCACATTTCAACACAGCGTTATATAATAACAATCAGACTCCATGATATACTTAAGTAATTGTTATAATCATCTTTTCATTAATTAAAAAGCAAAACTTCTTTAAGTAAATTCATTATCATCACAGAGCCCCGTCCCCTTTGCTTCCCCCTCGCCCCGCTTCTACTCATAGGTTTTCTTATTCCTTTTCCCATCCAGGTCGGCAATGCCGTCTTCTCTGGGGTTGCGTGTGTCAAATGGCGGTAGTAATCGTTTATCATCAGATGATCCGCCTGCTTTTCCGTGTGGTGACGGAATAAAAATACAGAGTTTCACCACCCCATTTCATCCCGAGGGTGTCGTATGAGGCGATTAAGGGAAACACACCACGCAAAGATTATCATTGCTAAGAGAGGGAAATGTCGAAATAAAACCCTATACCAACCCGTTTGGCCTGCGTGGTATAGTAGGCCAAAACCTCCATACGGAGAGGCTTAAGTCCAGCAGTGGACTATAAAAGGCTGTTGATGTTCCGCCTGATCGTTGGCCTCCTATGCTCTTAAAAAGCCTTTCGCGGGCCACTGCTACACTTAGGCCTCTCACAATTTGCATCACAATTTTAATGATGAGGATTAAGCCTACTACACTACGCTGGCCAGACGGTTTGGCATAGGGCTTGATTTCGTAATTTTTCTTATTTTTATTCTTTTTATCATTACCCAAAGGCGGCACAGGTATCATCTACTTGCTTTGTGTTTTAATTAGACATTCATGGAATGAAAGCATAGTGACACATTTACAATTAAATTCCTTAACCGTTAAAATATGAACTTATTTCAAAGTCACATGTAGCCTTTATTGTCTAGGTAGAAGTCGGTTATAATCGGTAACAGAACAATATGTGTACTATGTGCACTGTGTACATATTTAATAACGTACGTGTAAGTAATGTAATGTCCTTGAAAACAAAGGTTCTTAAAAGTGCATTGAACTGGAGCTCGGTATATGTAGTATAAATATAATAGTATAAACTTCAAGAGAAATTATTAATTTATGGAAATAACTGCTAAAATCCTAAACAGGTAACTGTTTAGGACTTTTTGAAATACTTTTAGTGTGTTGGCTTTGAATTTAGTGGAAAGGTAGAGCAGGTAAATATATTCTAATGAAATGTAAGTTTTAAACGCCTGTGTAAAAACCTACGAAGGGTTTATACAATTAAACAAAGAACCATTCAGGCTAGAACACGATAGTGAGTACAATCTTTTTGGGACTAGTCCCACCCTCTTCTGTGCCACCTGTGTAGCCAAGTTAGTATCAGCAGTGACCATTGATGACAACTAGTGATGATAAAGTCTCGGGAGAAGTTAAACTGACTTGGAACCCGCTATCAACATAATCAGAAATATACTTATTTTAGGAGTTGAAAATAAATAATCCATATCCCCCCTTAACAATGCGGGTTACAAGCAACGAAGAGATATTGATGATGAGAAAATATATGCACCACGGACATAAGAATTTATAGGGATCCTGCCGTTTTGCCGAAAAGATTTTTACAAAATTTCATTACCCAAACAAATTTTAGCAACCTTTTTTTATAGCCTTGCAACATTTCGAATGATTTTAGTACGCATATTTTTATTTGGTCAAATTTTTACTTGGCAAAATATTACCAAGTATAATGTCATTATGGCATTTGGTCTATAATCAAATGATTTATGACAGCAAACAATATTCAGACAATAAACGTTAGGCGATATTAGTTTATTTATGGAAGTAGTTAGAAAAGGTTAATTATTAAAAAAATGGTAAGGTTAGGTTAGGTTAGAACTGTGACCTCCTATGCACGTGTGCCAGAAACGACTTGCATTTATAGAAAAAAGAGTTTTGTTTTTAGTAGGTTAGCCGGAACTGAACTATTTAGATTAGGATAATTATTGATTTTGCGTAAAAACTGTTATTCCAACTGAAATATTTGACTAAATAAAAAATGTTAAAAGTACTATTTTGTAAACAAGTTATAGTTCAAACGTTCATTTCCCAAACATTAGGTTTGCGTTACAATTTTTTGTGAATAGATTTTTTGCTAGGTAATAATTTGGCAAATGAAATTATGCGAAAAAATTTTTGGGAAGTGAACATTTGTCAAATTCCTTTCGGTCAAACAAGGGAGACCCGAATTTAAATTGTGAACTAAATTGGGCCTTAATTGTGAACCATACTGGTGGGTACTTGCATTACACAAGTTTAATAAGGACCATAATAAACAATAATTAATAGGTTGTCCATGTGTATTATGTAGAGATTACAGACTCAAATTTCTTTTGATTTGTAAACAGCATTGAAGAAACAATTCCACTCATTTATTATTGTACTTCACACATAATGACTATAAAAAGAACTTTATTGTTTTAATTCAAACATAATCCACTAATGTATTTACAATCAAGTACCTATTTGCGTCACTCGTATCAATCTCGCACCTGTTACAATAAAAAGGATACGTTAAGTACATAACATTGAATATACACCAAATGAAACAAGATAACTTCTTCAATAAAATCTTAACATGGCGGTGATAAATATAAAAGATAACTGAATTTAAAGGTTCGTATCAGGTAAATATCTTCCGCGTCCATAGCAATATACCTATCGATATATTTATAAGATCAGCAAGTTTACAATCACGAGCATACGCTGACATTTACGTGACATTTGGAACGGTAGTGTGTGTGGCGACGTGGCTTGATGCGTACGCGCAGTCTGCTGCCGATGCCGGACCCTGGTCGTGCTCGTGACGTCACTCGTAGCGATCGCGGCCGCCGTGGCACGCGACCTTCGCGCACCTCCCCACACTTTCACTATAATACTGTACTACCACCACTGTTAGCCCACATACGCTTATCGTTACCATTGTTATTATACTAGAGCAGTTGCATAACGTATCTGAAGGCGACTGGGAGTAAATGCCATTCAGCGTGCCGAAAATGCGGCCTTGAAAGTATAATATTATTACACAATGGAGGAAGTACTAAATAATGCTAGCGCTAAGTTCACGTGTTGTCTTTTCTTGAAAAGTCAGAAAATTATTTTTATAATTATATTTTTTATTAATAATATGATAAAAAGCATGCCGTGCAATGCAATATAAAGTAATTTCTATCGCATAGTTACCACTGTAATAAATTGAGAAAATAACTCAGTACAACGAATAAGTATATTAAGTATTATGTTTGTTTATGTGCGTGAAGTTCACGAATTACGCAACAATCACAGATAAAAATGTATGCTGATTTTCTCCGGTTTCTTTGTTCGAAAAAGTCAAGGAATAGTCCTTGACTGCTGATAAAATAACATGTTCAGTGAGTGTTCGTTAACTTATTATTATGGGCAATAAACAGGATAAGGCTACTTTGCCATCAAATCTTATTGATGTATTGCTCCGATTGAAGTTGCCGATACAACTGTGCTGTGCCTGTAAACACTGTTGATACAACTACACTATACTGTGTTTACAGTCAACTTTGCAATCGGTTTTGGGGAAGCCGGCCTGATTATCGAAAATATTATACAGTTCCGTGCAAAGATGGGAGGGAAGCGAAGTTGCATAGGGATACTATATCTCATCGGATTCGCCTAATTTAATGCAGATATACATGTGTCAAGGATCAAGAGTGAACATTGGCATCTGATGGGTTTGTATCCAGGCACCACGGTGAGTTATAATGTTCATGACAATCATGAATCTACACATCTAAAGGTTACCTGCCCGCTAATTACCTGTTGTCACCAGTGGAGACTGGTTGAATTTGCGGGCAGTTCTCCAACTTGTGGACCTTCAGAGCCTTTATACAGGATACGTAGACCTCTGATAGCAATAACAGTTATACGTATCGTAAAGAAAGGCCATCAAGTAGGAAAATGCTGATGTTTACGATTGGGGCTGCAGTAAAGTTCAACAGAACATTTTTATCGTAACTTAAGTACTTGCATGCATCGGTATGCATATCTATCCTTTGGCTATCGGTAAATCGTCATGCTATGGAGTATTATTTTTATCATATTGCTATGTTTTTTATCTTTTATTTAAGTAGCCGTATATATGAAAGGGTATTTCGAGCGTCTGTAATTATACATTACTGCTATTGTTTATGCAACGAAAAACATGTTTACAAATTTTGTAACTCAAGAACTGGTTTGTTCATTCAAATTAGGTAGTTCTCCTAATTTTAAGTAGGCTTTTAAACTCCGTTATACAAATAACCTGATCGCCTATAACTATTGAACTGGAGTAGAAACTTAATGGAAATCCGCGATATTTTTTATAACTAGGTAAGTAGTTTGATAAGTCGGGCAGAATAATAAGACGCAATTAGGTACGAAAAAAATTAAAATCATTTGAAGAATTGATTTGGTGTTTATGCTTAATACTTTTAGGCCTTTTACGTTGAGTATGTGCATTATTTTACTTACGTAATCAATCTAAATATTTGTTGCATGTACGGTATAATGTTGTGCGTAAACGTTACACACTCACATGCCTACGCGTACGTGTATTATCGTCTTTTTAATTTAAGTGTACGTAAGCTGTTTTGAATGTCAATTACAATACCAACGTATCAGCTGGTTAAACATTAAACAATTGAAGTAATTTTATTGTGGTCATGCAATTATTACTCTCTGACCTTTATGCTCACAAGGTTCCTTTGAATGAAACTATTTTCTATTTGTGTTTTTCTATAATCTTGTTTAAATACATAGTAGATAGTGACGTCATATTACACTGCACGAAAAATTATATAGATAAAAATAATATATCTACAACTTGTACAAAAAATTACTTGTGAATACACGGAATACGGCAATAGGCTCGCCCCCTATTACGTGGGACTAAAATAAATCTGGCGAAAAGTGGGTGTAGAAATATACCTCTGCCTACCTCTTCGGGGACATAGGCGTGAGACTATGTATGTATGTAATATGTATGAATACACGGAATCGTCACAATACAATATTATGTGTAGAAAAATACACTCTAGTCCGGTGATTTGACGTAATATAAATTCTTGATTTTAGTGCCTTAATCTAGTACTAAGTATAACCGATGTATATTCAGTTTATCATGGCATACCTAAAGTTGTATTTATGACTTTAAAAGAGCTCATGAAAGTCTGAAATCATTTACCATGAATCCAGGCATGAAATACTGCGTTCATTTAATATACCTACATATTAACACTGTAAAAGGTTTCTTCGTAATGATCTTTGCAGCAACACTGAGCTCGCCGTAAATGAAAATTGTAAGTAATGCAGGAACATTATGGAGCTTGCTATACTAAGACTTACGCCTTCTTCTCAGATGGTTTTCCGATATAATACCTACGTGAAACGCTAGTATAGATAAAATCAAAGCGAGTTAAACTATAAGTGAGCGTGCTAGTAATCTAAATTATACTCTACCCGCCTCCATGTATGAGGTAAACCAGAGGGATTTCCGCGAATGGTTAGTCTACAAGAACATAGAAACGGTAGGTATTCATATTTGTTTCACTTTTAAATTTTTCTACGTATATGTACAATTGTATATATACTTATAGTCAGGCCATTAAGTTTAATATTGTGACGGATCTGCTCAGACTAGGAAGCGAATCCAAGCGTAGAGCTTTAGAAGTTTTGGATACAAATGGGAAAACACAAGGACGACAGTGATGATGACTTATAAGTAGAGTCAAGATCTTAATCTAAGGTTACCTATTGCTGGAGACTTGACAAGGTACGGCAACAAGTAACTATAGATATTAATAACTATCTATAAGATGACAGAAAAAAAATTGGGCAAGTGCGAGTTGGACTCGCGCACGAAGGGTTCCGTACCATCATCTATAAAAGAAAATCACGCTTGTTGTATGTATACTTAAATACTTTTTAAGTTCTACCTGTTTATTAAGATCAAGTAACAAATTGCTTAAAAATTACGTTTGTTGTATGGGAGCCCCCCTTTATTATTTTTGATTTATTTTGTTATTAATTTTGAAAAGTAATATACAACCACATATTCTGTGAAAATTTTAAGCGTCTACCTGTTAGAGTTAGTAATTTTGAGCAAAAAATACGAATAAAACACGTTTTTTGTATGGGACCCCCACTTAATATTTTCATTTTTTTATTTTTAGTATTCGTTGTTATAGCGGCAACCGAAATACATAATTTGTGAAAATTTCAGCATTCTAGCTATCACGGTTTATGAGATACAGCCTGGTGACAGACAGACAGACTGACAGACAGCAGAGGCTTAGTAATAGGGTCCCGTTTTTTACCTTTTAGGTACGGAACCCTAATGAATAATGTTTGTAGACGAGCAAGCAACAATTCCTAATCGGAAGGCGCGCAACAGCATCAAAATTGTACACGCTGAAGAGAGTATGCGTCCATTAGGGTGAAAAGCTTTAAAATAATGTATTAACATAAACCACCGCGGTGTCCTCGACTTCTTTTAGTGAGCTAGAGACTTAGTCACGCTATAATGACAGAATGACAATGTGGCATTGCAACACGGGTCAACCTATAGATAACATGCATTACTTTTGCCTTTAATTAATGTTTAGTTTATAAACAGTCGATGTAAATATACAATATATTTGTATTCATGACCAATAAATTATACAGTAATAGTTTTCAGTAGATCGTGACTCATTACTATCAGCTGTAATATGTAAAACGTGATTGTTAGAATGCAATACCTGCAGGTCAATTAAACTAATGTAGTGCATTGTAATACAATTTATCTTTATAGGTACCGTAGTATAAAACTAAAAGAGAACTTTACCTAAATTATTTTTTATAATTTGGAATAAGTTGTTATTTTTCATCGGTAATAGTAAAAGGCTAGATTTTGTATAGCGTAGTTGCCGCTACCGGGCACTTTGCTAAACTCTATGCTGCTAAGAATTCGGAAAAACCCAGTAATATTTTTGCCCGATTCGGAAATCTAACCCGGGATCTCTATCCCGATCAGCATACGCTCTCCACTAGACCATGGAGGCAGTCCGAATTAGTTAAACTAAAGTAAAAAATACGTTCATGCAATAGTTGATGTTTTATTTATTAACATGATCAATTAAGTACGTATTTTCATAAAATATACGAAAGAAATGTTTGTAGCATCACTTTGCATTAACGCTAGAGACGATCTGATTGGTTGAACGATTTAGGTTTGTTGCTGGGTTTTCCTGTTAGACAATAGTCACTTTATCGCGTGACATTCAAAACAATTTATGAAATGTGGGTATGATAGCGTCACAAATCATGCCGCCCCGGGGATAAACCTACCCATGTAAGTATAGGTGTAGCTATACCACGCCGACCCAATCCAGCGCATGTGTGCGAAATCTGTGAAGCGCCTTTTTGTCATCCTTTTTCGAAAACAACTTTAATATTTAACGCATATATATCGCGGCGCGCGGCGCCCTTATCATCCTGGCGCCTGTGTGCGCCGCGCACATTGCACATACAACGGCTCGGCCCTGGCTATAGGTGTCCATAATCTCAGTGTGGTGACAGATTAAGAGTACAAAGTGACACTACCTGATTTCGTGCTGTGTGTGATACTGATGTATCAGACGATTGAGAAAATTACTTTTATTTTTATAGACTCACGCCTGTAGGCAGAGGTGTAATAATACACCCACATTTCGCCATGAATTTTTAAGTACCACGTAATAGGGGGCGAGCCTATTGCCGTTACCGGGCACATCACCAGACTCCGAGCTGCTACTAAGAATTCGAAAAAACGCAGTAACACTTTTGCCCGACCCGGGAATCGAACCCGGGACCTTCGATCAGTAGTCGCCTACGCTATCCACTGGACCACGGAGGACCACAGTCGTGAGAAAATTACACGAAGTGAATACATAGTATCTTTGGGCAGAAACGGAAAACTCCAAGCCAGTGTTCTATGGTGGTTAGGCAGAAACGGAAAACTCGAAGCCAGCGTGCTATGGTGGTTGGGCAGAAACGGAAAGCTCGAAGCCAGCGTGCTATGGTGGACAATATTTTCTTATTGTCGCCAATTCAGTTGTGATGTACATTAGGAGAGGCCTGTGACGAGTACCTAATGGATTGCTAAAGGCTGTATGGTAGGTGTGTGTTTATGTTTGTATGGATGTAGGATGCCCATTTAAGTTAAACTCTGATAAAGATGGGTTATACTTAGAGAGAGATTATTAATTACGACAAATATAATTTAGTACTTCCTTATATTGTATACTCGCAACAGTCTACGGTCACGCTGAATAGGGTGAGACATTGGGATATTGTGAATAGTTTGGCAACTAATGAAAATAGGGGCTACGGTGATTAAAACTACCTAGAGCTGCTTTATAATTTTCCAAAGATCTTTCATCGGTGTATCTATGTATATCTTTACTTTTTAGTATATTGAGGCATAATAACATGTCATAGCAATTTAATAATGTGTTGCTATTCGCCAGTAAATCGACTCTACCATAAAAAGTAATTGTAGCCAGAAGCTATAAGGGTGGTTACTGTTCTTTACTGCAGCGTACTGAAATCCAAAATGCCTATATTAAACGATTAGGTACTACAGCCAAAGGATAGCACCCTTTGACTGTAGTAAAGTAAGTACGATTTTCTCATCGGGTACTGGCAGCAGGGTGCTATTGCAATATTCTCATACTCTGAGCGCCGGACGTTCATGTACCATTCAGTTAGTTTTTTAAAGATGCGCCACGTGTGTAATCGACTAAGTACCTACACACATGGCACAGGCGGATATATTATTATTCCGCGAATATTATTGACGTCTAACAACGCATCCATTCCGCAAAACAACTACAATATCTGGTATAGTATAGCCATATGGCTTTGTTTAATTTCAAGTGTAAATAAAGCGCTAAACTAATGCTTGTAAGACCACTGAATATTATCGTCTCGAATCAGAGCAATAGTCTTAAAGATTTTCCGGAAATAATCTTACATTTGGAGATATCCTAGTAGATAGGTACTATTGTAAACTTGAAAGTTTTGTAAGGATTCATGTTTGTTACTTTTTTACGCAAAAGTAATTTTATAAATAAGCTTATAAGTAGGTAGATGAGAATAGCCCAACCATCGTATGTCGCAACGCGCGAAACCGCGGGCAGAAGCTTGCTACGCTACGTCGTGACTGCGCTTAAGAGCGTTTAATCCGTCGGAGGCGATTTTGCGGGTTTTTATTGTTCTATTACGTTACGGATAAATAACAATTAATAGAAAAGATATAGAAAATATGAAAGTTTAGTTCTTTATCAAGAGAGTGCTGAAGAAAAATATATGGGTTACTATAGTAAATATTTTAAAACGGATGAATTTAAAAAAGTCATTTTCGTCATTTCTGTAGTTTAGGCCAGCATTAATGGTCGCTAGTGCTATGAAAACTTATCGTTCTATAATTCTGTAAATGTAATCTGTACGAGCAAAAGTTATACAAGCGAGTCCTTAAAAAAGAAATTGTACTTTCATTCATAATTTACAAGAAAATCGGAGATCAAAACAGTGCATTTTGCTTAATTTTAGCCCGCAAATTTGCATTTATATCTAAAAAACTACTGTGATTATTAAAAAGATATATACATATTTAGAAACCTTAAGATTCATTTTAAGCCATATAAAAAAATTGGAATCTAAACTTTTCGTTTGTAATTAATATGATTTTTTTAAAAAGACCTATAAATCTCGAAGCGTGATGCTATGTCCGCCATTCAGCGCTGAGCGCTCTCAGAGGATGGACCTGTCGCTCGCGTCCGCGTCCGCCATTTTACGTAAATATTGCATTCCAAAACGTTTATAGCGCGGCTAAAGCCTCTTGATCCTTATTTTTTTTTCTCAACGTATTTTTTTTATAAATATGTAAAGTTGATGTACTTAACTTTATTTATAATAATAATAAATCATTTTATTTCGCGTGGCATAGACGCATAGATAAATAACTTAGAGTCTAACATACCTACAGTGATTGTTAGTATAAATATACTTATAAACTATGTTAGTATTGCTTCACTTGCACGTTGTTGTTGTGCGCTCGTGTGGCACTTGTCCGCGGAAGCGACGGAACACCACACCCTTCGGCCAAAAGTCCTCCTTCATAATAGCATGCAGAAAGCACGTCGGGACCCGCACCACAAACGCCTTAAAGTTGACGTTGCGTCGCGACTCCAACAGCTGCACTCTCGGCATGTACTTCGACTTTATGTATTACGTATTAAACTAGTGTGTTAGTCAAGACATCTGGAGTCTAGTGGTTAGTATAGTAGCGCGGTCAACTAGGGGCTGGGCGAGACTGACAGAAACGGGCCGTTAGATGTAGACCTTGCTGCAAAAATCAAGTGGCAATATACAGTATAAACAGGTACAGTAGTTAGACGCATTTAATCTTTAATGGGTGACCATGGGATTGGCTTGCAGAGCCTATATCGCAGGTTTATTTTCGTACAAACTACATAAGTTAAGGTAAAGTAACTGATATCACGGTCATAGTATGGATGGATGACCGACCGATGAATTTACAGAGCCCACGTATGAGATTCTTAAGGGGGGCAAAATTATGGTTATTTTTAAGCTAGGACTCGCCGCCGTTAGCATGATACCAATGTAATAGGCATTTACCTAATACGTACTATGCAATGCAATTAAAAGCAAACTTGAATCGAATATTATCTTACAAACCGCCGCAGCTCAGCTGATCCCCACGAGCTCGCATTGCAGGTACCTAACACACACAAGCACACGTACCTACCGTGCAGTCTTATTCTGCACCAGTTAACAGTTTATTTTGAGACTCAATTCTTCTAACTATATTTGTTCAAAATGCAGTTTCGATCTAATGTCAGTGTCATACTTATGTCACAAATGGTATTCTCCTAAATAAACTGATATTGGAATGTTATCGTGACTAGATCGTTAATTGAACAATGTCATCATCATCGTTCTAGCATACCGTGGATTCGAACCCGATACCCTCTGCATAGCAGTCCGTTGGTATCTCCAGTAGGCTATCGCTGCCTGTTGTTAATTAAACAATGTGTCAACGTCGAACAATAGAAGTCAAATTATAGTTGGTGCCACGAGAAGATAGACTTTTTGTAAACAAACATTCAGGGCTTCACAACCTTTTTTCAAACAGTTGTGTTTTAGATTTTATGCTTTTGAACAATCTTTGTTTTTCAATGCCTAATTATGCCACTATGTTTTTAAATTTATATTGTTAAATTTTACTGAAATAAAAATATTTGATTTTGTGTTTTAATGGTCGAATGTTCATAAAATTTCCGATTTTTTTGTTGCTTTACACGTAATAATCTGTAAATTGATGAAAAGTAGAGTACCATGTTTGTTAATTATAGAGTACATACATGTTACTTTATTATTGACACGATTTTTTAAAAATCAATACGCAATAAATAATTTTGCTCAAAGTAGCATATCTATTCTAAAATATTAAATTATTGACCAACAATGAATAATATAACAGATAACTAGCTAATACATTGCATAAACATTTCTAGGCATAGAGATTTTACGTTGTCTGTGAATGAAATCGTCAGAATGAACTTAAAGAAAAACCATTAAACGTTACGGTAGTCTGAAAACGCAATTTCTTTTTTAGGTATAAATAATTTTCTGCCATCTGATATTCTGCACGCACTTTTTCGAGATGCCGGCAGCGGGAAGAGCGTTGCGATCCTATAAACTTGAATTTAACTTTACACCAACCCCTTCTTGATAACTAAAAATTTAATTTTGTCATCTGATAAAAAGATGTTAAGCCCAAGAATGTATCATTTCAATGACCTAACGCCACATGTTGACACTCTACGCGTCAGTACCTGAAAACATTAAAAGAACCTGTTTGCAGCGCATAATATCGATAAAAACCCGATCCATTGACATATTAGTTTCCAATGACACGTAATCTATGTACCGTTGCGCTCATTGGATTTGAAATTATTTGTTTTTGACAGAGCTATCTCTAAGTCACTTGGTAAAAATTCTTTGTTTACAAAAAGTCTATGTTCTCGTGGCACGGACTGTAGATGATAATGACATTTAAACTAGAAGAATACCAATTCTGAGTCAATTTGAAATCTAATCTCATTTCGTTCAAAATATAATTTCAATGTCATATAAAATACGAGAATTGGCCTTATTTACTATCTATGTAAAATTTTATAAAAAGAGGGATTTATATCATCGCACACTGTGTGAAATAATTTTAGGTGAATATATATTGTATAATTACAATATTTTGTAAATGCATTCAACATATTGTATATTTTTTTCTTTCTTTTAATTAATTAAGTATTTTCTTTTACCCGACTCTTTTGGTTTTGTATTTAGTGTCATTCGTGGGTTTTCATGCATTAATAACGAAATAGATGTACCTATATTTGAAATGTGACAATTATGTAGATGACAGTTATAAATTATTTCTATCATATAATAAAACTGCGCCAAATTATTATAAATAGTCGTTGTTATCCTGAGGAACATCATCCTACTAAACAAATATGTAATATCTATCTTTATTTGATACCTTTAAATGCATGTGTATTGAAAGTAATTAATTTGAATACTTTCATATCATAATCGACGTATTAAATAAACGAATACTGTTCATGTATGGCAAGAAGGATCAAGATTATTATTCCACGCGACACCGTCATAGTGCGCCGGGTCTCGCATCCGCTATGCGCGGGCGACCGCGGTACTATAAAAACCTAAACTCGAGCAGCCGCTCGAGGCGTATACGCTCTTAAGGGGCTTCTAAACGGGCCATATTTTCCGGCCATTCATGGCTGCATTATTAGGAATTAATTGCTCAGCCATCACAAAAATATTTTTTTGCAATCAATGGCTGAGCAAGTAATGGCTGGGTAATTTGTTGAAATGTGTCTGATACAGTATGGCCGGTTATGTAGATTCCTAAACGGGATACAATCGGGCAACAATGGCAGACGAAGTTACACTTGTCGCAGCGGCTTATATAATTTTAACACAAAAATCAAAAAAGAAAAATAATAGATTGTGGTATCGACCTTACTTAAATAGGCGTAAAACGTTAGATAATTTAAGTCAAGAAATAAGCCTTCATAAAAAAATATTTAAAAACTTTACTAGAATGTCAAAGGGTGACTTCGAGTTACTCCATAATAAAATTAGACCGAAAATATAACCAAATGAATATAGCCATAATCACGACGTCATTCGCAGCAAACTTCATGTCACGTAGGAAAGGATATACTATATCATAACTATAGAGCGCGACTGAAACAACAATAGAAACTAGCCAGGCAATATTGCAGAATATCGACAGCTCAGCGATCGTCCGGCAACCCCTCAATAATGTCGGCCATATGTGGCTACACCAAAAATGTTTGGCTATATGGCCAGGATATTACAGCAATATTGCATAGTCTGGCCGGGATAGCTAGCAATGTTGCCAGCCACTGAGTTGCAGCCACATATTGCAGGAAAATGTTGCCCGTTTAGAAGCACTAGTACATCCTTTCCTTCTTTGCAGCCGATCGCAGTCCATCGCTGGGTTTAAGCCTCTCTTAATTTGGTAATGTGCTACTATGAAGCTCTGCGCGTCCAAAGGAAGATTTAATCTACTACGAGTAGATATACAACACTGGTCAGTCGGGTTGGTACGGGTTTTGATGTCGTATTTTCTGTCTCTACTCAAGTATAGGTACTATTTGCTTCGTGGATTTTTCCCAGTTGCATATTGCGACAGAATGAAATGGGTAGTGATATTTTGTATTCTTAATCCGCCACGACACGGATACATATCCCGAAAGATTATTGAAAATTCATATTACCACTAGGTTATAACCACATCCATCTGGCATATTTAAGCAATAACTTCGTCAGCTGCGTTTGGTTTGTTGGTTGCGATTGAAACTATACAGATCCAAAGTTTATTGCATGGTCATTTTCTTACGTTTCATAGAATCGAAAATTGATTTCGTGCTGTTTAAATAATCATTGCGTCCTTACGGGACACGCTTATGTGATTTTGATCACTCGTAGCCAACGAAATAATGATCAAGCTAGCCAAACGCTATCCCGCACTTACTGCATCCAAGACTGTCGTAAGATATAGTTACAGCCCACTATCCTAGTCAAAACAGATATGTATGAAAGGATATCAGTCATCTACGAAGCGACTCTATGACTGCTATGGGACCGCCACCACGCTTATACTTCAGTTAAGGATAGCATTATGGGAAACATAGCTATACCTATCACCAGATAAGAAAAGGTGGTTTATATCAAAATAATACCTAATGACTGAGTTTTGCCAGTTATATCTCGGGTACACATACATATAATATACCTACGTGCGCTCGGATACGTATATACCTACGTGAGACACCACGATAATGTAGGTACCTACATAAATAAAAAAAAAACAGTAAGTTTCCCTACGGTAGTAACAGAGAATAGTATGTAATATAATATATTAAAATGTACAATGCCTAAAAGGTGTAATAAAGCTAACCGTAAAATGTAGAGTCAAGAATTTAGGAGAAACAGAAAAACACGACTGAAGTTTTAAACAATATCGAACTAGCACAGCACATAAATTCTCACAAATTATGAAGCGAAACAAACAAGGTTTTCATTACATATTTGGTATTATAAAACACGTGTGTTATTATTTAAAAAGGTGATTCCAAAATTGGTGTTCTGCGCAAAAATAAACATCTTATTATTACATCAAGAGAATTGCCTTCTCGTTTGCGGAAAATGTACAATACATGTGGCACAATACCTACCTACATATCATTATGGAAAGCCATTTAGGAAGCCTGTGTTCAGCAGTGGGTGATGAATTATGTAAACATTGAACTTGTTAAACCGATGTTTCGGTTCCACGATGTCAAATACGATAAGAGCACTACGCTGACAAACTGATGGCTTACACGCACATGTTAGCATATCGCAACAAATTTTAACTGCTGTATTACAATTCAGACTTATACTATAAATTAAATAAATATACCATTTATCATAAATCGATTTTTTACTAGACTCAAATTGATTTGTGTGGCTCTCAGTTTCAATCGTTATTGCTTTCAATAATTTCATATTTATTCCGAGCAGGTTGCTTAGTAGGTATTACCTTCTTGTCAATAACGTAACATGCATAATAAATATATTTTCCGTTTAAAGCTTTTCACTAGAATACATTACATTTATTGAGCTTACTCTTCCAAAAACCGCGATCACAAACGATTTTACGTCAACCTCAGTAAGTACACTTACTACACGTACCTACAGGTATTTTAGGCGTAGATTGAGATAAAAGCGAAATTGATACTAAAAAGATAAATGTTACATACAAATAAGTAAGTGAACTGAAAGTGAAGGTACTACTTTCGCTAGTAGATCCGTCCTCCTCGTAGCGCCTCGTGGTTCTTGCTTTAGATTTTTTTATATTCGATTTTAGAACACTTTCTATAAACTATGGCGCCATTCTTCTTTGTTTATAAGGTTTAAGCCTTAATCCTTAGATCTATGGTAAATAGTATCGCCGATAAAATGGAATGTAACGCATTTTTTTCATGATAATATTATATTGAATTTGTATTCGAATGGAACTTATAAGAATATTTGATTTTAACTTAGGATCGAGTCATGTTTGCACAAATCAACTGTATTAAATAGTGACATTAATAAACGAAACTCGTTTTGCACGTATCTATCATCTAAAGACGATTTCGAATCTTTCTATATAAGTTACGTCATTAATAAAAATATATATACTTGCTTACCTATAGCATACTACTAAAAGCATATTGCTAAAATGTAGTGTAGGCGTCTACTTTCACAAGTACATTGCATTAGGCTGTGCGTTCACTTGATCTTTGAATTGATAACAGTCTTTTGTATTACATAACATATAAATAAAATAAAATGTATGTACAAACATAGAGGTCTTAAAGAAGATCGTTGTAAACCAACTGAAAGTTCATAAACACTCGCAGTAAATAAACCTACATCTCATAATGAATTAATGCTACGCTTATGTGAATGAGTCATTTAAGAAAATACTTTGTTCGGTCAGAGGGTCTAGTACGAGTTTGCACTCGATTGTCACGGTGACGATAGCCTACTCGACGGGAACAATTTTGATACATTTTCTAAATGCGCCCCCTAGCGGACTCTATCCATCGCTACTGTCCGTTAGGGGCGCTTTAAGAAAATGTATGGAAATTGTTCCCGTCGCCTAGGCTATCGTCACCGTGACGATCAAGTGCAAAACTCATACTAGACCCTCTGGTATTAACACCAGGTACCTATACCTATGTTATAAAGAACAACCAATAATTTAGAACCTCGCAGAATTATGTAGTACCTTCCTACTCACGAGACACCTTTATAAAACTTAGAAAGGTATAAAATGAGACGAAAAAGGAAGGTAGGTACTACTTTTCCTTAATTTGATTGCAATTGTAAAAAGATAGGCAACATCCATGTAAGTAAACACAATCATGTTTGGTATTACTTGGATGCTCAATTAGTCTGAGAATTGGAACAACAAATATATAGGCGGGCACGACTGTATGTAGATATAGCTATATGTCTATCTACCCGCTTCCTTTCTCTTACGAGATGGGTGAAGCAACGTGCACCAGCACAAGTTACGTCGCTTACCACTCGCTATATCGTAACTGTGGAGCTTTGAAATTGCAACGTACTTCATATATAGTTACGTACGGCCTTAACGTGAGCTAGATACTTAGATCAGGTATCTAAGCTTATACTAAGAGTTTATGGTAAAGGTATACTTAGGTACGTATAATTAGGTCTTGGGCTCTACAATGTAGTTCACCCATTTAGGCTACCTAGGTAAGCTGCTAAGTTAACCTATATTTACAATAAAATTTTAGTAGGTACCTTGGAAACATAATTATACGAATTGTTCGCTTTACTTATAAGCGCTATTACTTCAATCAAAGCTTCAAACGCTAAGTATACCTTTGATAAATCGATGGGTTAGGTTGGGACTGGCTAGTGTAATGTGTACCTACGTGGAACGAAAATATTTGGTACAACATCATCCTTTAAAGGGATTTCTTTCAGAACCTGCAGATAAGCACTTTAATTCATGTCGATTATCAATTATCACTCAACGGACGTATCGTCTTATACTTCGGTCTTATATCACTCTACTGTTCAATATCTTTATTGATATAATTATATTAGATCGCTATACATCTCGGCTAGGCTCTTGTTATGAATACATTGATATGATACAGAGCATCGCAATATTTATACTTATCTCTACTACAACACTATGTTTTTAAATAATATCGTCTATGTATATTTTTGACCGGATATTTAAAACACGCACGGAATAGTTCTCATCTCAATAATTAGGTCATCCACGCTCTTACTAAATGCCAAATGTCATCCTAACAATTAAAGAAGCCAAACACTTACTTTCTACTAGAGCGTTTTCGTTTTGCTCGAGCATGACTTCGACTTTTTCGACTTACCGTATTTTATTAAGACCCATGAAAGATTCAAAATACATTTATAATTTAAAAACATATCTGCCGTGCTAGGAATAATTTCTGCTCCGCGAGGGTCCTTACATACATTCAAACAACAGAGACAAAGAACACCCAGACTCAAAACAACAATGTGTGGATCTACCGCATAAACATTTTTTTTAATTTATTTTATTTATAGACTCGCGCCTGTATGCTACGTGGTAGGCAGAGGTGTAACATTACATCCACATTTCGCCATGAATTTTTAGGTCCCACGTAAAAGGGGGCGAGCCTATAGCCGTTACCGGGCACATCACCAGACTCCATGCTGCCACTGAGAATTCGGAAAAACCCAGTAACACTTTTGCCCGACCCGGGAATCGAACCCGGAACCTCCGATCAGCAGTCGCATACCCTATTCACTGGACCACGGAGGCAGTCCAGCATAAATATATTATGTACATACCTATATAATTAGAGTATAGTAATAGGTCTAGTGTTTGTGTTAATATTGTGTAGAAGGGAGAATCTTTTCAGACTTGCATATTGTCACGGTAACTGCGTCTTTTCCACTCATGTTACAGTCATTCATTTTACTTTTCTCTAAAACTTTTAAGGCAAACTTTACACCCTTCGTTTCAAATTTGAATAATATTTTATTATGTTTTAAATAAAACAGGACTGTCATAATCCAAGAATAAAGTTTAATACATGCATTTAAAATTTAAATACAAGTCATTGAAATGTCGATATATGTATTACTTATTAATAGTAAGTAAGGCATACGATAGATCAAGGAGCTATCTGTTGATAGCTCTTCGATGTTGAATATCATTGCTGATTGGTTGGCTTCAAAGCTCAGGCGGTATAAGTATTTGTTATTGCACTACAATTTACAGGAACATTCGCCGCGTATATAGAGTGTGTAAAATTACGATTTTCATAGTGAATTCCAAAGTATAAATTGTTAAACTAATTTATGAGCTGTTAAAGAAACAACCGATGCGCGATGATTATCTAACAGGTTCAAAAAGTAAATACGTAACCAAATATTCAACTGCATAATATGCAACTATCTAACTCTTCGTTCAGTGAAATAGCAGACGTCACGCAAAAACTTATAGGCAGAGGTGAAATAGCAAGAATGCCGCATAATAATTGCTTTTATGGCATTGACGTGGATAATATAAAAAGTACATAATAATGTACTGCTATGACGCCTGCTCTCTCTGCGTAGCCATGTCGTACTTAGGTACAACCTATAGGTATAGACAGTTTTGCTACCTACGCAAAGGATACCAATCGATAAACTGTGATCAGAATTCATCTGTTATCGGCACACTTAACACATTGCTTTTTACTACAAATACACTAAAATATAATTGCTACTATTCCATTTCAGTAGCCAGTACCACACGAAAATGTTTATGTGACTATATTTCTTCAAATAACAAATAATTTATTTGTTGATATGTGCTATCAAAGATTAGTTTTATTACCATTAAGATTACAATAACTATTGAGGTGTGGAGTTTAATTCAGCTTCCTGATATACCTACTTATTATAATGATAAAATTGAGAAAGATTAAAGCAATAAAACTTTTAGACCCTAGATAAATTACTTTCGTTAATAAGTATGCGTGATTATTATTGATTACATTCAAATAAATACTGAGGACACGACAATATTACTTAAAAGATTATTTGCACACGCGAATCGTATGACACGAGAATATAGTGATTAACAACAAAGTAAGATTACTAACCGATTTGTTGCAACAAGTAAGCGTTGATAGATTTGTAATTAAAAAATGCAACAATCGTTTTCTCGATGCATTATCTCATTGACCTAAGCACAAATTGGATAATATCTATCTACGATTATTGTTGCAAGGCTACGTGCTTAAGTTTTATGTTGATTTATGACACGTACTAGTAAAATATTGCGATAACGACCATTATCGCAACTATATGAATATTCAATATTATAACAACTTTACTTAAAGGTATATCATTATAATTCTTTTATATCGTATAACAGTTTTAGTTATAAATATTGACTTTATTGACAATTTTACAGGATATAAAACACCTATAAATGGAAAGTATGATAAAAAACCAATAGCAAAAAAGAACGTCGCGTCGTCGCGTCGTATAAACATTTATTTCTTGCTTAACTTGCAGTTGTTGCAGTGAACGACCTACCTTGCAGTAAAGTCATTAGAGTATTAGGTACACTTTATATGTTGCAAAAATTTGGTACCTACTTACATACAAAAATATTCAATGCATTCACATTTTACATACAGAGGCGAATCAGCTATAAGGGAAACTCATTATCATTTCGCATGTTAAATATCAAGGGCAGAAATATCAATATGTATCGTATCTAGCTAAAATGTAGGTCAGTGTTAAATGACCCAAACGTTACAATGGCATACAGTTACCTATCTACCTTGTAAATGAACTGATAACATAAGTTAATGTATTCAAACCCGCCTGTAGAAAACATCGCTTGTGCGACAAACATCAACACGCATGTTGCCTTCAGAAACAGACTAAACACCGACCATTCAAGGAGTTTTATATCCTGCTACGTAAAATAAAAGTGAGTGCTATTCGAAATGCATTTTAGAACTTGTTGACAACCTATCCACGTAATTTAACAAAGAGTTTGCCTTTCACTTAGCATTCGGAACTGACACGTAGACTCGATTTTGATTCTGACCATGGAAGTATAGATCAAATGAAACTCACCTACCTTGCGATGCTGCCGTGGTGCTGCGAGTCCGACAGAGCACAGTAATAAATTCACAGTGTTATCATAGTTGAAACTTGATTGTCATCTGGAGCGAAAGTGATAGTTTCCGTGTAATCGTGCGCGGTGAGCGAATTCGGTTCGAGTGAGTGTTGCCGTGGTAAGGTAGGCAGTAAGTAGCGCGGGGGGCCTGCACTCGCGGCGGCCACTCGGCTCGGAATGAAGCCACGGAATATCTAAACACGTTCGCTGGAGGCTGACGCGGGCTCGACGTCGCCGGCCCACCACCCGCACACGTACCATGTCCAGGATTACAATACTGGCACTAACACACGCTCGAACTTGGTCCGAACAGACCACGGATTTGCTCCGCCTCCCGACCAAATCTGCCCGTCTGTAGAGTAGTCCGGCGAACATAATTATTATTAATCGAGTCCGCCTCGGTCCGCTAGTTTGCAGATCGGTCGGATCGGATATGGCTTACGTGAAGCAACTGTCCGATCCGGTCGTCTGTAGCGAGAGCGGATTTGGTCCGCCGGACCAACGGGCTTTGTCCGCCGGACAAGTTCGAGCGTGTGTTACGGCTATAAATGTTCCTGTGACAACCCACCCACCTCCTACGTACACTTCATCCCCATTTTTATTGTTGCTTCAGACTTCAAAAAGCCCTTTATGTCCTTTACAGCACTCTTCATCATATACGATATGATCATCGTCTTTATTTCTAGATATAGTTTGAGAAACGTCTTGGATACTATTTTGCAAAATATTTCCATTAAGTTACATTTTAATACGGTTTTATAACTCGATCTTTCGCGGTTCTAATCTAATAAATTTATCTGTTGATTCCACGTTCTCCTTGCTCGCAACAATATATCATTGGAGCCGTCCGTATTGATTTTTAATAACGCCTTGCAATTTCCATGAAATGACATCAATTCTGTACCAATTCAAAGATGTATTACGTCATAGTTGACCTATTTCAAAACCTAGGTAGGACTAGGTATATGACTTTTTATAGATTCGTAAGCAGGTAGGTACACTGGTACACTATCGCATATTTTCAGAGTACCTAAGTATATCTTAAGTATTACTTTGGACAATACCTTTAGGTTTAAAATATCAATACATTACCATAAAAAACGCATCTATACTATAATTATAGAATTCTGTCGTAAACGTGCTAGTAAGTGAAAAACACTATTTATTTGTACGTGCTATTTTTATACCGTAGGCATTTGAATCATTCTTATAACATATATAGCCAAATAAGTAATTATCTTATTTATTTCATTCAAGTACATATCGATGTAAAATGAAGTTATGACAAATCTCGATTTCGTGAGGTAGGTACCTATCTATCATCATCAGCCTTTAACAGTCCACTGCTGGACTAGGCCTTTGAAAGGAGGAATTGGCCTACTATACCACGCTGGCCAAACGGGTTGGTATAGGGTTTGTATCAAGTTTTCCCTCTCTAACAGTGCTGTTCTCTGCATGATATGCTCTCCCTCTGTCGGCTCTTACGACACCCATGGGATGATATGGGGTGGTGACAATCCGTATTCTTAATCCGTCACCACACGGCTACCTACCTATAAGATATTTTAAACTCAATTAGTCTACAGAAAGTATCATACCCCTTTCATATAGATATCTAATAAAAACAACAACACTAGCCATAACTCATAGCGATAAGTCGATAACAAGTTAATAATCAACGAAATTAAATTTCACTTTAGATATATCGGGTAAGTGACATTGAAATAAATATCAGAATATCTATCACCTTAGGTACCTAACATGCAAAATGTTATAATATATTTACATTATTTACAATGCACTTGGGGTTTCCGACTCCTGACTTTGACTTGACTCTAGTCGCTAATAAATGTTCATTTAGATTATCATAACAATAATCCTCCTTACAACTAATAGACGTTGCTATTACTTAATAGTTTGTTAGAAAATAGTCCCAAAATACCTACTAGTTTTATTTTGAACAATCTCATCATCATTATCATCATCATCATCTCCATCTGTCGCAATGTAACTCAAGTGCTGCTTAGCAACCTTTGCAAGTTTTTCGAAAGAATTATGGAGAACCCTTAGACAAGCAAATTTCCCCAGGATGTTTAACAAGTTTAGCAAGAGATAATAAACAATTTGGGAATTTTGTCAAACGGTTTTCGTCAACGAACTTTAATTAAAACCAATATTTACGTTTTTTGCTTTGGTATTGTTTAAATGTTTGACAATCTAGCAGGCACATACATATATTTAAAGACCTCTACGACTACTAGGTGATAAGTTCAATAATATTTAAAACCATGACAAGGCAAAATTAAGCATTAATATGCAAAAAACAAATGCGTTGCTCCAAAAAACAGAAACCAGTCCCGATAATGTCAATAGTTAATCTAAACACTGTGTACAGTTATTGTTAGATTTTCTATGTAAGTAATAGAAAGTATGAAGTTATAAATAATCATGAAGTAAATTAACTACAAAAGAGTAAAAGAAGTAGTAAAATTTGAAACATGAGTAGGTCTATAGATATCAGATCCTATGTTAAAGTACCTATACACTCTCATAAGAATCAATTCATTTATACGTATACAAAATTACTAAAGATGTGAAAGTTTCTATGTCAAGTACTTGCTTCTTAGCAAGATGACTCTTGAAAGAACGCAATGAATACCCCCCAACATTAACCTTGAGAACAAAGATGTCAACCCTACACATAAGGCAAGATATGAACAATAAAACCTGTTGGCCTGTGCACGACAGAATAGCAACAAGTGTGTCTCCCCGAAGTCCCCGACCCTTTGTGACGCCAGAAACATCCATTACACAGGCTCAGTATGCCACGACGAACACTCACGGCTAGCCAGAAAAATTACACCCATCTACTTTAATAGATTACGTAACCAGTGTGCTGGACAACATTTTATTACGTTATCTTAAACCAACAGTCCGTAATACTCGACGGATTATGAATAATGGAAATCCATAAGAGAGGAAGCAGTTATCGCGGTTACATTTATAAATTACTAGCTTTCGCCCGCGGCTTCGCCCGCATGAAATTTTAATAAAGAGTAGCCTTTGTACTTCCCCAGGTTTCAGACTATCCATATCAAACTTCATTACAAACGGATCTGCACATTAGCCGTGTAGCATACATATATTATAAACAGATAATAAGTACTTAAAATTACTTTCGTTTTTATAGTCGTCAAACTTCAGGTAAAGATTAGTATGTAGTGTATATTATTAAAGTTATTGAAGAGCTGATATACCTACTGAATAGAATTGCAGCAAAAATAAAAACTGAAAGCATTACCAGAAAGTACAAAATCAGACCACCCCTCCTCCCCACTGCGCTTTAGCGCACCTATTCATACTCTCGCGCTTTTAATAACGCTGCGCTTAGGTCAATTATATCGTAAGCTCTATTCTGCCAATCAAGCCCTTTCATTTGATACCCATATTGGGGTATTTGTGGAAAATATGTCATCCGCCATTTTATGGCGACAGCCATCTTAGATTTTTCATAGTGAGCCCTATTCTACCAATCATGCCCTTTCATTCGATACCCACATTGAGTTATTTGTGGAAAAATGTAAAACGCCATTTTGCGGCGACAGCCATCTTCCATTTTTCATAGTGAGCTCTATTCTACGAATCAAGCCCTTTAATTAAATACCCGTATTGAGGTCTTTGTGGAAAATAAGTAATTCACCTTTTTGTGGTGGCGGCCATTTTGGATTTTTCATAGTGAGCTCCATTCTACCAATCAAACCCTTTCATTAGATACCCATATTGAGGTATATGTGGAAATATGTAATCCGCCAGTTTGTGGCGGCAGCCATCTTGGATTTTATATAGTAAGCTCTATTCTACGAATCAAGCCCTTTCATTTGATACCCAAATTAAGGTATTATTGGAAAATAAATAATGCGCCATTTTGTGGCAGCGGCCATCTTGGATTTTTCATAGTGAGCTCCATTTTACCTATCAAACCCTTTCATTCGAAACCCATATTGAGTTATTTGTGGAAAAAATGTAATCCGCCATTTTGCGGCGACAGCCATCTTGGATTTTTCATAGTGAGCTCTATTCTACGAATCAAGCTCTTTCATTTGATACCCATATTGAGGTATTTGTGGAAAATAAGTAATTCACCTTTTGGTGCCTGCGGCGGCCATCTTAGATTTTTCATAGTGAGCTCTATTCTACCAATCAAACCCTTTCATTAGATACCCATATTGAGGTATATGTGGAAATATGTAATCCGCCAGTTTGTGGCGGCAGCCATCTTGGATTTTTCATAGTGAGCTCTATTCTACAAATCAAGCCCTTTCATTTGATACCCATATTGAGGTATTTGTGGAAAATAAGTAATTCGCCATTTTGTGGCAGCGGCCATCTTGGATTTTTCATAGTGAGCTGCATTCTACCAATCAAACCCTTTCATTTGTTACCCATATTGAGTTATTTGTGGAAAATATTCAAAATAATTATGTAATCAGCCATTTTGCTGCGACAGCCATCTTGGATTTTTCATAGTGAGCTCTATTCTACAAATCAAGCCCTTTCATTTGATACCCATATCGAGGTATTTGTGGAAAATAAATAAGACGCCATTTTGTGTCAGCGGCCATCTTAGATTTTTCATAGTGAGCTCCATTCTAAAAATCAAACCCTTTCATTTGATATCCATATTGAGGTTGTTGTGAAGTAATATGTGATTCGCCATTTTGTATCGGTGGCCATCTTGGATTCACAATCATTTAAATATTATCTTTTAATCTCGATGACAATATGAGTGTATACTAAATATCAGATCAATCATCAGGAAGGGGGTAAAATTCCAATTACTAAATTTGACCCAAGCAAACAAATAAAGATAATACAGGATTTTCGCCGACTTAGTTGATACTTTTCCTTATAGTATGGCAACATTATAAATTTTTTTTATAAATTGTAGCCTATGTGTTATTCTGAGGTATAAACTATATTACTGTAAAGTTTCATCCAAATCCGTTCAGTAGTTTTTGCGTGAAAGAGTAACAAACATCCATCCATCCATCCATCCATCCATCCATCCATCCTCACAAACTTTCACATTTATAATATTAGTAGGACTAATGGTCGATTCCTTCATGAAAGTTGTTTTAGTGCTTTTGGTTTATTGAGCTAAAGCAACTATTTCTTCGAATAAGCCATCTTTTAACCATGTTTTAGAAGTCGCCATTAGATACGAAATAAGCAGCAAATAAAATTAAGCAAACAATATAAAGTATCTTCTTCCTTATAGAAGATTTTTAAACACTTCGAATAAGAGAACGACAACCAAGGTACTTACTTATATAATATGTTTACGTCTGTTTTATCAAAGTCATAAACTTGAAATCGCATAACTTCACGTACTATTCTCCAGTAACATTTAACCTAAATGGGTAAGGTAATTTTACGAAGCCTGAAGCGCATTTTTTATTGTTTCAACGACCAAAACCATTTTCATCTTTACAACTTGTCCAACAGCATAAGTCTATAATTCCATGATTTGTTTTATAATTCAAACAAGCATGCTTCTAGACAAATAATATTCTCATTTATTCTTTGGCATCGAGCCCGTTCAAGTTTGTACTATTATAGGTTGAAGAATCTTCTGGGTGCAAATGGACCCAAGTTATTGTTACCGCTTAACGCCATATTAACCTAGTTTGCTTGTTTGTTTCCTTAGCTACATAAAAAATAATAGCTACTTCAATATTGTAACACAATTGTAACGTCTCATTTGTTTTGTAACTCCTTTGGTTTCGGTGAACTTGACATGCGTAGCGAAAACAAGAAAGATTGAAGATGCTTGAACGTTCTACGACAATATAATCGTGAATTGATAGACCCATAGGTACAATTATATACTATTAGGTATTATTTAGAAGCAGTGCTTAATGTTGCAATATTGTCACGGTTTACCGATCGCGTCATATAGAGATCTCAAGCCCAATCCTCAATTTGATATGTGTCTAGTGCATTCTACGTGTATTATAATGGGGACAATACACCAATCTGTAAGTATTTATACACCATGCATCGCTGTCAAAAGTTTAGCATCGGTGTACACGAAGACCGTCTTTAAAATAAATCGCATTGCAATGGTAACATAAAGGGAGTCGTGAGAGTCGTGAGTCGCTCCAGCCAATGAGGCAATTGCTAGAATTCAATTTATATAGGTATTTATCTTGGCTGGCTAGTAAAAATATTAGAGAAATCGGAGATCACATACAAAATATGAAAAACATATGTACATATAAATAGTACGATTGACTCTTTCTGGATGCATAAAGGGAGAAACACTCATGATCAGACACACGCATAAATCAAACCTTGAGATTACCTTCACTTGAGCACAGAGTTTTTAGTTACCTCAAAAAGACTTGGTGAACCTGTTTCTATGTTTCTACCAGGCACGTATACGCCGACTTCTCACTGTTTTCTTTTTTTACAGTTTCTCTTCAAATAGGTAAGCTTACCCGACTATTAATTCCAATTTTGATTAGAACACAGTCGCTAACGAATAAGTTGTTATTTGGCACGAACAGCACGGACTCGGCAAACGTGTCAGGTAGATACACATTAACTGAGCAAATTAATAGGAATGTAATAAGGAATGTAGTTGCTTATGAATTCAAATTTAATCTTCATTATGCTAGCGTTATACCGATTGCATCCAAGATTTTCTCCTTAGAGTCGCAGATCGCTTTCTGGTCTAACAGATTTAACAGAATAATTACCTAGCTTTTCCACAGAGCGACTCCAATCTGAACTTCGGAGCCTAAAGGGATAGCGATAATAATGCCACGGCTAAGATTACCGTCGGTATATTTAAGGGTACTGCTATTGTCCATAGCAACTGTCAAGCAGCGATAGCCAAGTGGAGAGACCGACGGACTGCTACGCAGAGGGTCTCGGGTTCGAATCCACGGCTCGCACCAATGACTTTTCGAAGTTCGTATTAAATTGGTAATTATCGCTTGCTTATCGGTGAAGGAAAACATCGTGAGGAAACCTGCATGTCTAAGAGTTCTCCATAATGTTCTCGAAAGATATGTGATGTCTGCCAACCCGCACATGGCCAGCGTGGTGGACTATGGCCTTACCCTTCTCATAGTGAGATGAGGCCCGTGCCCAGTAGTGGGACAGTATAAAGGGCTGATGATGATAACAACTGTCAGAGATCTGATAACCGGGCCTGAAAGCTTAACTTCGAAAACTCAATGGTGCGCGCAGAGGGGTTGAACCCGATATGTAGGGGACATAGTCACATAGCAGACTATTGGTATCTTCACGAACTGTCTTCATCGTTGCTTTAAATGTGTAAAATACCTTGCAATTTAAAAGTAAAATGTACAGTTCTGAATGACGCCTAAAATTATTTTCAATCTGTCATTTTACGACGCCATGACGATTGCATTTAAAAATAAATACCTATGTAGCTATCCTATACCTAGCAGTCCCTACAGTGACTTTTGTGATGTGTAAATAGAAACATGGATACACACAGCCCTGAAAAGGACTTAAGTGCTTATATAGAAACAGTGATAATAGTCCTGACAAGGACTGTTCAAGGACTTTTGTTGTTGTTCTGAAAAGAACAGTTTTATAGACTTTTGCAACGTTAAATAGAACTCTTCTTGAGTTCTCTTGCGAACTCAAAGATGCACACGCTGACGATTTCAAGAAATCTTCGCTCTGCAAATATTATTGCGTCGACGCGCGCCGTGCCCGCTGACGCGCGAACGCACGACGTCTTCGTTCGACGAGTGACCGGCAAATGGAGCCGCCGCGCTTATGCCACCAGTATAAGTATGTTCCCGTTTGCGCGGGAAAACGCTCTCGCGACGTATGAACCACCTGGCGGATTACTTACGTAAACTCAACTCAAATATTATTGGCCGATTGTACTTTAAATTAATTGGTTGATTGTTTTGATCATTTTACACTTCTATTTATCTGCATTTGGATTGGCTCAGCCTAGTTGTACATTTTGTATATAAACAGCACTAAATTACCAATAAATTATTCTGAATCCTGGAGTCAAGAATATTATTATACCTACCATACCTTCATTCTCCAAAGTTCTCCAAAGTGGTGACCCTCTCCGGAACACAAGAAGAAGTACAAATCAAGAACGACAAAGCTCTGCCCATCAAGCCACCGAAAAACCGCAATATTCTTCATTCAACCATAGTACCAACATAGTCGACAAATCCCTGCTCCACAACTCTCAACATGTCACAACAGCAAGAAAATTCTATCCCGGCCAGCTCATTCAACTCTACATCCATCAACACCGTCACTGAAATTGGTGGCATATCGCTAACCATGCGTATCCTACCATTCTGGCGTGATCGACCACGTCTGTGGTTTATCAGTTTCGAAGCCGCCACCAACGACCTGAAGAAAAGCCAAGCCCAGCTCGCTCAGATGGTAATCGCACAGCTGGAACGCCAAGACATCGAGCAGATCACCGACCTTCTATACAACCCACCAGAGCAAGACCAGTACAAGGCGATAAAAGAGCGTCTCATATCTGCCTATGAGGAGTCCGACAGCCGCCAGTTCCAAAAACTGCTGTCAGAGATGGAACTCGGCGATCAGAAGCCGACCCAACTACTCCGGCGTATGAGAAACCTCGCTACCAACAAAGTTCCAGACAGTACGCTGCGACTCATGTGGACCAACCACCTTCCGCCACACATACGTTCTGTGCTTGCCGTCAGCGAGACCTTCGCAACTAAGTCGTCGTTAGAAGAGTTAGCGTTACTCGCCGACAAAATGATGGAACAGACGCCACCAGCTGCACCTCACATCTCAGCCGTCCAAAAACGATAACCTCACCGACATCACCACCAACTCAGACAGCCGACCTACAATTCCTTGTCACCGAACTACGCAAGTTATCATTAGAAATAGCCGAATTGAAATCAAGACCAGCGCACAGCCAATACAACGGTTATCGCCGCAACCGCTACCCGTCTTACAACCGAAGTCCATCGCAACAACGCAGTCGAGACTCATCACCATCACCTTTCTGCTATTATCATCAACGTTTCAAAGAACAAGCTCGACGCTGCACGTCACCTTGCACATTCAATAAGAAGTCGGAAAACTAGGCCGAACGTTAGCGGAGGCGGACTCTGGCGTTCACGAAAACTCACACCGCCTATACATAACAGATCGTAACTCCAACATATCTTTCCTGGTCGACACGGGTGCGAACATATCCGTACTACCTAGAAAGAAAGGACAAGTCGCAACGCCACTATCGTTCCAACTATATGCGGCTAACAACACAACTATAGCTACGTACGGTGAGAAAACATTAACGCTCGACTTCAACCTACGACGCCCATACAAATGGAAGTTCATTGTCGCCGACGTTTCAAGACCTATACTCGGCGCTGACTTTCTCAAACATCACCAACTTATCGTCGATTTGAAAAACAAGAGATTGATCGACGGCGTCACGAATCTCAAGGTCAACGCCCCAGTTCGCATTTCAAACATGCCTACAGTGTACACCATCGACAAGTCACAGTCGTATCACGACATTTTAGCACAATATCCCGGCATCACACGTCTCACTTCAATGCAGTTAAGCTCTTCTATCAACGTGCAACACTACATTGAAACAGAAGGCCCACCAATACATAGCCGCGCTCGCCCCATACCACCGCACCGATATGAAATCGTGAAGAAAGAGTTTGAAAATATGATTGAACAAGGGTTATGCAGGCCAAGCAAGAGTCCATGGTCATCACCGCTTCACATCGTCCCGAAGAAGAATGGTGACATTCGAGTCTGCGGAGACTATCGGCGACTCAACGCTATCACAAAACCCGATCGCTATCCCGTTCCACGCGTCAAAGATTTCACACATCATCTCTCAGGCAAGACTATCTTCTCAACAATAGACCTCAACCGAGCCTACCAACAACTGAGCATAAGAGAAGAGGACATCGAGAAAACCGCTATTATCACACCAATGGGTTTATTTGAATTCCCGCGAATGTGTCCTGGTTTGAAGAACGCAGGACAAACGTTTCAACGTTACATTCACGAAGTACTGCGAGGACTGGATTTTGTATATCCATTCATAGATGATATACTAATCGCTTCGGAACACGAGACCCAGCATCGAGAACACCTCCACACCGTCCTGAAGAGATTAGAAGAACATGGTATCACCATCAACCCCGCTAAATGCAACCTAGGCAAGTCCGAAGTTCAGTTCCTCGGTTATCATGTATCAAAAGATGGTATCAAGCCTCCCGAACAAAAGATCAAAGCTATCACTGATTACCCCAAACCCAAGACAATAGAAGAACTACGGAGATTCCTAGGAATGTTAAATTTCTACCGCGATCACATTCCCAACGCCGCCTCACTACAAGCACCATTGAATTCATACCTACACAACGTGAAGAAACGAGATAAAACTGCAATCACATTGTCCGACGAAGCAACACAAGCCTTTGAACAATGTAAAGCAAGCATCATCACCGCAGCTTTACTTGCTCATCCATCTCACCACGCAACACTCGCTCTATTCTGTGACGCATCGGACACATCAGCCGGTGCCGTAATTCAACAATACTTAAACGAAACATGGCAGCCGCTCGGATACTTCTCTAAGAAATTCAACGACGCGCAACTGAAGTATTCTACCTATGATCGAGAATTACTAGCTATTTACATGGCCGTCAAACATTTCCGAAAAATTTTCGAAGGACGTCATCTCATTATATTCACCGATCACAAGCCGCTAACATTCGCAATGAGCAAGATCAACTCCACCACCGAGACACCGAAGCGAACGAGACAATTATTATTCATTTCCGCTTTCTCCACCGATATAAGGCACGTAAGCGGTAAACAAAATATCGTCGCAGACGCCCTTAGTCGCATAGCAACCATAACTTGCCCGTCCGCTATCAACTACAACGACATAGCAACAGCGCAAGAAAGAGACAGCACTATACAACAATTACTACGCGACGATCACCTCGCGCTCAAGAAAATAACAATACCTAATACTGACATCGAACTATATTGTGAAACATCTACGTCACATATTCGCCCATACATCCCCGAGCCATACAGAAAAGAAATTTTTAACAACGTTCACAACATAAGTCATCCTGGTACCCGTACAACTCGCAAGCTCACAACACAGAAATACTTCTGGCCTTCAATGAATGCAGATATCAGCCGCTGGACGCGAACCTGTATTGAATGTCAGAAAAGCAAGATACATCGTCACACCCATTCAAGCATCGCATCTTTCCCGCCAACCGATCGTTTTCAACACATACACATAGACATCGTTGGACCGCTACCTACAACTGTTCAAGGTCATCGATATCTCGTAACTATGATTGACCGTTTTACGAGATGGCCTGAGGCCGTACCTACAGAGGAAATAACAGCTGATCGAATAGCGAACATCGTCTATCAACATTGGATATCTCGCTTCGGATGCCCGGCTACACTAACATCAGATCAAGGTCGACAGTTCGAGAGCCAACTATTTCAAAACCTCATGAAACTAATGGGTATCAAGAAAAATCGAACTACTCCTTACCACCCGCAAAGCAATGGAATCATCGAACGTTGGCATCGCTCACTCAAAAATGCATTACGCGCAAAGCTCACCGACACGCGCTCGTGGATCGACGAAATACCTACAATATTATTGGGATTACGTGCCGCCCTGCGCACTGACACCGGCGTGAGTCCCGCTGAATTAACCTACGGATGCATTTTACGCCTACCAGGAGATTTTTTCACATCAAGCGCATACACACCTACAGCTATGGATTATACCTACGTCGAGAAGCTACGTGAAATCATTCATACCAACAAACCTCAAGCATTCACCAATCATCATAATAATAATAGAAATATTTTCGTGCATAAAGACCTACTCAATTGCAGTCACGTGTTCGTTCGAGTAGATTCAGTTCGTAAGCCACTACAGACACCCTACGAAGGACCCTACAAGGTTATAAGCCGAACAGACAAAGTGTATTGTGTACAATTACCGGACCGACAAGCAAACATTTCAATCGATCGACTGAAACCTGCTTACGTCGTATTAGAAGATAGTGATAATATACCAGCAAACCATAACAACATATTACCTTCAAGCAACATTACCATTACCCAGAAAACCAATAACCTTACCGTTACCAAGGATACCGAAGTTACCTTACCGCATTATAACCTTACCAAGCAACAAGTACCTGCGCCGGCGAACGCTACGACGCCGACGCCGCCGCCGCAAACGAACATCAAAACAACACGTTCCGGTCGCACCATCAAGCTGCCGGTACGCTTCGCTTGAAGGGGAGTACTGTAGCTATCCTATACCTAGCAGTCCCTACAGTGACTTTTGTGATGTGTAAATAGAAACATGGATACACACAGCCCTGAAAAGGACTTAAGTGCTTATATAGAAACAGTGATAATAGTCCTGACAAGGACTGTTCAAGGACTTTTGTTGTTGTTCTGAAAAGAACAGTTTTATAGACTTTTGCAACGTTAAATAGAACTCTTCTTGAGTTCTCTTGCGAACTCAAAGATGCACACGCTGACGATTTCAAGAAATCTTCGCTCTGCAAATATTATTGCGTCGACGCGCGCCGTGCCCGCTGACGCGCGAACGCACGACGTCTTCGTTCGACGAGTGACCGGCAAATGGAGCCGCCGCGCTTATGCCACCAGTATAAGTATGTTCCCGTTTGCGCGGGAAAACGCTCGCGCGACGTATGAACCACCTGGCGGATTACTTACGTAAACTCAACTCAAATATTATTGGCCGATTGTACTTTAAATTAATTGGTTGATTGTTTTGATCATTTTACACTTCTATTTATCTGCATTTGGATTGGCTCAGCCCAGTTGTACATTTTGTATATAAACAGCACTAAATTACCAATAAATTATTCTGAATCCTGGAGTCAAGAATATTATTATACCTACCATACCTTCATTCTCCAAAGTTCTCCAAACCTAGTTAGTTTGTTTGTTTACACATCACACAACCGACGTCACACAAACAATGAACCGCTGTATCTACGGTTGAGCGTGATAAAAAGAGAACAAGATGAGAAAAGGATGTTTGGCTCTTGCGATTAAACTGGCGCCAGAACGTATTGAAATGTTCTCTTAATCATTATAATCATGTGAATCAATTATTGCCTTTTCATATAAAAATTAGTTCTAATTTAACCAATTAGTTACTTTCTGCCTGCTCCCTGGAAATGGGCCGCCTAGGCAAGCTTGTAACTATCCATACAATAAAGCACATATTGAGAGTATACTAATTTACAGAAAGAATGAATTTGTTTCATATAAGATCATTGCCACCCACTAAGTACCGTTTTCAGTTATTATTTGTCCTACGCACATGCATGGTCAGAAATAAACTTCCTGCTGATGTTTCTTGTGCATAGTTTCTATACAGAGAGAATCGTATTCTTAGACATAAAATTTTTCTGATACATTTATTCCCAGTAACTGATGAAACAAAGAGAAAACTCGCCTGCAAAATATATAGATATATTAGGGGGAATCACCAAACGCCTACACGCACTAGTGTGCGTGAAAACTAAAGACAAGAACAGTAACTGTAGGATGTCAACATGAATAATCGATTTTATTCATTTGTGATAAGATTAGTAATCCTTGTTCAAGTAATTGCCGTATTTGTCATTAATTTTTAGATTTTTGTAAAAAGTATCAGAAACACAAATTCGAGCACATAGCTTCGACAAATTAGTAGCTGCCTGTGGCAAACCTCAGCCGAAATCCTTTTTTCTTTAGGATTCCAACTCAAGTTGCGGGCCTTTCACCTTTTGGGGCAAGCAGACCTGGGCCTACCCTGTAAAACCACCGCGGTATCCTCGACGTCCCAGTAAAATTAAACTCCTACGGTGGCTGGGCATCGTCACACTCACATCGACTCGGACGCACGTACATATCTCCAGTCTGAGAGATGGTATGGTGACACTTTTTCAATCGTTACGCTGTCAGCTTGCTCAGCATTCTTGAGTCCGAAGACGGCGGCGTTCCAAGGTCCTCGTCCGCGACTTGGTCGCAGCGCTCAGCTGTTCACCAAGTTGTGCAACTCCGTGTCTTCCACAGCGCCGCAGCAATCATCGCAGTTATGACAGCCGGGCGTATCCTCTCCGGCCAATACTCTGCTAGAAACGGCTAAAAAAAAGGATCTATGTCATGTCATGGTCAACATTTGACACAATCGAAAGAACGCCGTAATGTAGGAGACTAAAAAATAAGGATATTTAATTCGTAATTATTACATGGTTCTTAATGCTTCCAAAACCAAATATATGATTTTGGGATCTAAGGACAAGATCAATAAAGTAAGCCAGAAAAACCCCTACATTTTTATGAATGGCTCAGTAATAGAACGAGTGCTGGAAGCACGTAATCTTGGGCTGTGTTAAACTTGGTACTGGAATAATTTGCCGCCTCCACTGGGTAGCTTGTGGGGCGTATATAGGTAGCTTTAGAAGACACATAAAGCAATGGTTTCTATCTGAACAAAAATCCAGCACGTAACTTTTGATTTCCCTATATTCTTATTTGTATATTCTATATATTTTATACATAAGTAGCTTATTATGTCTATACTAGTTACCATAATAATATCTGTTGCTATATAAATATCTGTCTATGTACACTACTGTTATCTTATATTTTTCTAGCCTAACTTTTATAGTATTTAATGTACCTACTCTGATAATCGTCCGTGACTAGCCCTTAGGTTTCGGCTGGAAAACAGCGCTGCGGTCATCCGTAGCACAGGCTGAGCATCTTTTGGACACACTGCACATTTTTTTTAATGTTTTTTTTTTTAATATCTGGTAGACTTATCTACAATAGGACGTAAGTGCTCTATCAAGATAAGGGCAATTAATCACGACGTTTTATTGAAAAACATTAGTAATACATTACTAAGTTTTCAGCACATTACAAAGAGTAGGTATATCTTATACAAATCATTATAAAATTGTGAATAACATCTTAAAATCAGAGATATCGTAATTTTGCAGCATTCTCATGATTAATGACAAAAAATAGATACAACATTCGCAGGTACGGAGGGAGTACAATAGGTAATCCAAAAGATTACTTCCACACTCACTAGGCAAAGGCCTGTGTTTTATGAAGCATTCTCTGATTCATGCTTTAATGTATCTGACCATTATTCAAACTTCTGGCGACAGTAAGGACGCATACAGATAGCGTTTGTTTGTGATCCCTGCAAGCTTTGAAAATCTTGCAACTGGGTTGACTTATAATTTTTGTCTAACATTAATTATTTATTTAAAGGCAGCGATAGCCTAGTGGAGATACCAACGGACTGCCATGCAGAGGGTATCGGGTTCGAATCCACGGCGCGCACCACTGACTTTTCGGAGTTATGTGCGTATTGAATTGTCAATTATGGCTTGTCCCGTGCCTCGGAGAGCACGTTATGCCGTCGGTCCCGGCTGTCATGAAGATCTTTGACAGTCGTTATAGGGCGTCAGTACCTTCTAAATAAACTGACACTAGTCTAAACCATGGAATATCGCTAGCTTTTCGGGTTGCGGAGGTCAGACAGGCAGTCGCTCTGTGAAAAAGCTAATATTCGGCCAAATCCGGTTAGACTATGTCTATCTCTGTATGTATATCTGTATGGTAAGCGGACAACAGTTTGATACTGGGATAACGCCAAGAGGATGATGATTAATAATTTATTTAAAAGCAAGTCACAAGCACTCAAAATGAAAGGTTTGGTATTTCACGGGACATAATTTAGTCTTTACCTTATTACGTAGGTATGCTATTTCTGTTCTACATTGCATTGTCTTGGCGGATGCAAACTTTGCGAGTCAATGCAAGAAGTAGTTTTAAAGAACCCTTGCAATTTGACTCTTTGATTGATCTTTCTTAGAATGAGGATACCTAGACGTAAAATAAATCATAACATTGCTCCAAATGACTGGTAAATTTGTATTAATAAGTATAATTGTTGTTTACCATTATCGACAACAATACGAAGTTGGCAGCGATAAGAGTTGATATGCAGAAACAGATATGCATCATTAAGACTTAAATACACGGTACAAGGTCATTATATTTCACCGGCGTCGTCCAGAAACAATACTATTAATACAACAACTACCTATTTATTAAGGTGGGTCGGACAGATAAAATGCAGTGAAACTGCTCACTGGATTTAATTTTTGATGTTACTGTCTACTTATAGCTTACCAGCTTTGGCCTGCGGCTACGCCTGCGTAGGATGACAGTTAAAAGTGAAGAGTGAATATACCTACGTAATGGAGTATGAGACTGCCTCCGTGGTCCAGTGGATAGCGTATGCGACTGCTGATCGGAGGTCCCGGGTTCGATTCCCAGGTCGGGCAAAAGTGTTACTGGGTTTTTCCGAATATTCAGTAGCAACCCGGAGTCTGGTGATGTGCCCGGATAGGCTCGCCCCCTATTACGTGGGACCTAGAAATTCATGGCAAAATGTGGGTGTAATATTTACAACTCTGCCTACCCCTTGGGGATATAAGCGTGAGACTATAAATAAATAAATAAATGGAGTATGAACTGTATGGTTATACGAATTGCACCATAACTTCAGCCATTATTTGACGAATAATAATCAAGTACAATTCAATATGATATTGAAAAATACTGTACCTGTTTTTCAGTATCATCGCCTCGCAGAAATGTAAAAACAACCATCGTAAAGAACAGGTTAGTACTAGTAGCATTTGGAAGATGAATCTTCCGGACAAAACTTTACAACAATTGTCTATGTAAAAAGCGAATCCGACTTTAATCAAGTAAAAAGTATAATTTCTTAATACCCTTTCAGCGATAATTTAAGGGTGTCCACTATTTAAAATAAATAGTGGTCACCCTTAATTTTGTCGAGCATGCGTTATGTATTCACCTTTATGAAAATCCCCTATGTCGTAATCAATCAGTTTCGTTTCAGCCGTTTTACTTGTACACAATCAGTGCTTGTCGATACACATACAAATTGTTGTTGGTTTTGTGACTCACGTTAATACGACGTACGTCATGTATTTCATTATTATAGCGAGTGTCCTTTTGTCAATCAACGCTGTGTTTTTGATTGGATCCATAATATACACGATAGTTACAAAAGCCAGGGTAAGTAGCCCATTAGTCTAATATTACATACATACATAGTCTCACGCCTATAACCCCGAAGAGGTAGGCAGAGGTGTATTTCTACACCCACTTTTCGCCAGATATACTTTAGTCTCACGTAATAAGGGGCGAGCCTATTGCCGTACCGGACACATTTCCTGACTCCGTATTGCTACTGAGAATTTCGTGACAGAAAAACCCAATAACACTGCCCGACCCAGGAATCGAACCCGGGACCTCCCGATCCCCCGCGCACATTTATGCCGCGAAACCAACGAGACAGTCGTATAGGGTTTGATGTCGAGTTTTCCGTCTCTACGCAAAGATGGTATTTGCATAGTGTTATCCCTTAGTCGCCTCTTACGACACCCACGGGAAGATAGGGGGTGGTGACACTTGTATTCTATGCCTTTGGTTTATAATATAATAATTGAACTATTAATGAGCTAGTTGTAAGCTCTAACTGAAGTGTCTGAAACACTCAGGTACTGCGTTTGCCTTATGAAATGTAATACACAATGCCTTTGAATTGTGAAAACTTGCGAATGAAATCTTCTGAAACAAAAGTTTTAGGTCTGATTTTTCTAAATAGTCACACAGTTATAAAGGTAGTTATTGAATTACACCCGCGTTGTTTAAGGGTATTGCTCCAAATCTGTAACTCATATTGTGATGTTATATAATTATCCTAAAGCCTCTATTGAATAAAGGGCAGTCTTACATGAGAATATGATTTGAAATCTATCCAGTAGTGCCTAGCTAAAGGTTATCAGAGTCAACCAAACAAACAAATGTACATACAAACAAACAAATGTACATACAATCAAACAACATATTCCGCTTTATAATATTAGTATAGAAGAAGATATAGATACTTTGCGGTTGGCGTATCCACATGGATGAAAACCCCAAATCAAATAAAGAATGATACATAAAAGTATAGATGTGTCTGATTTGTCTTGATTGCACGAATTGGTCCACTGCGCCCAGGACTGTGGGTTCTATTCCCCACATGGATCAAAACATTGCGTGATCCACAAATTGCTGTGTCGAGACCCGATGTTCTTTGTGTCCGTATGTTTGTTTATTCTGAAATTTGTACGTGATTTATTTCTAGTGCAGGAGTTGCTATTTTGTCTTAAAAAGGACAAACAAGAATTAGCTAAGTAATGTATAAGGAAATAACCTAAAACAATATTTTATGTATAAGTATGGTACCTATTAAATAGACATTTAATAACAAACTTTATTTTTATTTTATTTTATTTTATTTTATTTTATTTTATTTTATTTTATTTTATTTTATTTTATTTTATTTTATTTTATTTTATTTTATTTTATTTTATTTTATTTTATTTTATTTTATTTTATTTTATTTTATTTTATTTTATTTTATTTTATTTTATTTTATTTTATTTTATTTTATTTTATTTTATTTTATTTTATTTTATTTTATTTTATTTTATTTTATTTTATTTTATTTTATTTTATTTTATTTTATTTTATTTTATTTTATTTTATTTTATTTTATTTTATTTTATTTTATTTTATTTTATTTTATTTTATTTTATTTTATTTTATTTTATTTTATTTTATTTTATTTTATTTTATTGAGGTAAATAAACAATTGTACAATAAGGCAATGCAACAAGGTATGTCTTACAAACTGTATGTCATTGTACAACCAACACCATTAACCCCAGATTACAAGCTATGAGTAATTAGAGAAAATTATATTAGATACACTAGCATAGATAACATACAAAATAACTGGCAGATGAGATACTAAGCCGAAAATTACGCACAAACCGCCATAAGTCTTCGAACTATATTACATTACAGTATATTGTTACTAAAACAAAGGCATAAACATAAACACATGATAGTGGGAATACTCTGGCAATAGAATTGATTATTGGTACGACTCAAAGAGTTAAGTTGCTAGACTAGCCCTACGATATTATCTTGGGATCGCATCGGTTCAAATAGTCCACTAGCCAAGCAGGTATTGCCAGGTATTTTATCTCTAAGATTCAACAAAATCTTATCAATATCAACATTACTTGATTTTTACTGGAAATAAGTATCTTAATAAGTTGCTCATCTTCACAAATACAAGCCAGTGTGACCACAATCTACACCCTGTCTCTATGCCTGATCTATGAAGAAAACCGAACATCTGAAAAAAGTTTTAAAACTCGTTTTTTGTAACAGTTCTGTGATAAAGTAAAAATATCAATGTTGGTAAAGTGTTCATAATAAGACTTCATAAGTCGTGTCAATGGTGCACGTTCACCCGCGTTAGTATTGCTTACTTTAGGAGCAAATAATTCGTGAGTGTAATTATCTCGGATACGCTGAGAGCGACTCGGGATGCGTATGTAAATATGATTCATAAGACAATTACAATCAAATTTATTGTGGCATATATTGTGTAAAAGCATTTGATCCGTGAGCAATCTCCTATCTTTCAGAGTAGTGAGAGAGAATTTCTTTAAGAGCTTGCTATACGATTGTTTAGTACGGAAACACCTATAATGTACAGCTTTCAAGAATTTACGCTGAACAGCTTCTACTTGATCACTATACTTTATGTAATGTGGATTCCATACTGGTGTGCAGTACTCGATTTGGGTCCTAATTAGGCTTTTGTATAAATAGATGTAAGTACTAGGTCGCCTAAAGGTGGAGCCGCACGTGCGCATAACAAAACCATATAATTGAAACGCCTTGTTGGTGATATAATTTATGTGTGTACTCAAGTCCAGCTTGGTATCAAGGTGTATGCCTAGGTCTTTAATAGTTGTAACTGAGCCCAAGGTTGTGGCAGTGAGATTATAGCAGAAATTGATAGCATTTATTATCTTAGTGAATGATATGCTTTTGCACTTAGTAAGACTAAGTTGTAGTTTATTAGTTAAACAATATCTTGATAAGCGATCTAGATCAGCCTGAAGCTTCTCACAATCTTGAGTAGTTCGAATACAACGATAGATTTTAAGGTCGTCAGCATATAAAAGAAATTTGCTATGCTTTAAACATTGATTGATGTCGTTTATATACAATACAAAAAGCAGGGGCCCCAAGATAGATCCTTGGGGGACACCGGAATTGACTTTTATGACATCTGAGGCTAAACCATTGATAACGACCCTTTGTGTTCTATTTGTGATATAGGACTCGAACCAGCGCAGTAGGTTTCCTCGTATGCCATTGAAGGCGATCTTTTGCAGTAACAGGAAATTATCCACTTTTGCAAGGCCTTTGCCTTGCAAAAGTCGGTGTAAATTGAATCTACTTGCTCGTGGTTGTCTAAGCTCTCAAACAAAAAATTGGTGTAGAGGGTTAGGTTACTAAGTGTTGACCGATTTTTCACAAACCCGTGTTGTTCAGGTATGATAATTTTGTGTAAGCTGGGGTAGATAGAATTGTGAACTAGCCTTTCCAAAACCTTGGACAAAGTGGAGAGCAAGGATATAGGACAGTAGTTAGTAACGTAATTTTTGCTGCCACTCTTATATGTATACTGGAGTTATATTGGCCTTTTTCCAGATTTGAGGCACTATACCTTCACGCAGACTAGCGTTAAAAATTAAGCATACGGGTGTACTGATTACATTGGCTGTGTGTTTAAGAAAAATAGGGGGTATGCTGTCTGGACCTGGGCCTTTGGTTACATCGAGAGAGTTAAGCGTATCAAGAACAGCGCCTCTAGTAATTGACAATTGATCCAAAATGTCACAATGATGAGATGGTATATTACTTGAAAAATGCTTACTTCCAACCTCATTTTTTCGTAAACGGAGCTAAAAATTTTTGAAAAGAGCTCACATATTTCCTTCGGTTCAACCGATTCATTGCCATCGTAAGTCATGCAATTGGGTATACCGAGTTTGTCTTTACGACTGTTAATAAAGGACCAGAATGCCTTAACATCATTCTTTAGTCTATTCTTAATGGAAATCATGTATCTATTGTAATTCTCTTTGCATAGTGATTTAAATCGATGACGTAAGAGAGAGAACTCGGCATAGTCACAGGTGTTACCGGATTTTTTCCATTTTACCCAGGCTTTTTCTTTATTTTTAAATACGTGAATTAGAGGCCGCGTAAACCAAACTGGGAATTCTTTAGATTTGACCGGCCGTAGTGGTACATACGTACGTATAATTTCATAGATTTTCTCGTAGAATATACTGACCGATTGTTCGGCAGACTTATTATTCAAAATTACGTTCCAGTCAATATTACCTATTTCGCCCCTGATACTATCATAATCTCCTTCATGAAACCTATATCTCGGTGAAGAAGAGGTAGGCAATAGCTTGCGTGACATGAAAAAAATTTGGAATGTATAAAAAGGCGGGTGCAATGGGTCCACAGGAACTAAAGGAAATGAGGGCGGCTCGCAAACACTATTGTCGGCATTTGATATGTATAAGTCCAGCACACGATGCATACTGTTTCGATAAATATTGTATTGTTTACCATTAAGCACTGACATATGCTCAAGCAATTGTTTACTTACCGATCTGTGACATTCCGCAGGGTCTAACGTAAGGGCAGCCGAACCAACCTCAGTCCACGCCAAGTTCGGTAAATTAAAATCACCAAAAATATGAAAAACTTTACCGTATCGTGTAATTTCCCTGTTAAGAGAATTAAACAGTGACTCATAAGTGGGTCCCGTCTGATTGGGTGGAATATATAAACCACATACAATATTATATCTGTCCTTAGTATTAGAATGGAAGCGTAGTAAAACATAATCAATATTAGGGGGTAAAATAGAACAGTCCGAATTGCACTCAACATCAAAATAACTACGAATAGCATGTAATTCACGGCGAGCTGCTATGAGGACACCTCAACCGTCCCGTTTACTACATAAGGCACGATCCCTATCGCATCGGTGCACCAAGTATCTGGAGTCTATAAATTCACTATCGGAGATGGCAGGCAATAACCAAGTTTCTGTTAATATTATAATGTCGTAGTTTTCCGCTAGAATGTTAGTATATAGTGTATTTAATTTTGTTCTCAGGCCACGACAATTTTGATAATAAATAGAGAATTTATCAACCATCACGATATTTTATCATACAAATCCGCCTGAAACTATAATGACCCTACACTTTTGAACTATAAGTACACTTAGCTTTTGTGTGCATGGAAAACGTAATATAAATGTTATTTACGGTTTCCCACCTACACACCTCCCACACCTCCTACGCTTGGTTCATTACCGAAGTAAACTTCATTTATAAATATGTTGGCTCTAACTTGAGATCGTTGACGTATTTTCTACCACAAATAGATTCTAACTTTTACTTCATATTAAAGTGCTGATGAACCTGAGCATTCACTTGTAATGTGCATTCTTGCGAATGTTACATACCTATCAGGAATATAATAGCGAGCATTCTATCAAGCGTTCTGGCGAACATTCTACCGTAGATAAATATTTTGCTTTGAGCTTTTTGCCCATTAGAGCGTTCGCTAGGAAGATCAAGAAAATATTCATAGCAATGTTTGGCTCTATGCTTGGCTTTGTTCGTTGTTCAGGAACATACATAGACTCACACCTGTTTCCCGGAGGGGTAGGGGCAGAGACTACGGAACGCCATTTGCAACGATTCTGACATACCTCTCTTGCTTCATTCACTCCCATCAAGTCTCTCTTGCATGCTCTTCTGTTTAGGGTACTTCTGACCTGTCCTTTTTTAGGGTTCCGTACCTAAAAGGTAAAAAATGGAACCCTATTACTAAGCCTCCGCTGTCTGTCTGTCCGTCTGTCAGTCTGTCCGTCTGTCTGTCACCAGGCTGTATCTCATAAACCATGATAGCTAGAAAGCTGAAATTTTTACAAATTATGTATATCGGTTGCCGCTATAACAACAAATACTAAAAATAAAAAAAATAAAAAAATTAGGGGGGTCCCATACAAAAAACGTGTTATTTTTCGTATTTTTGCTCAAAATTACTAACTGTTATAGGTAGACGCTTTAAATTTTTTAGTTGTATATTACCTTTCAAAATAAATAATGAAATTTAAAAAAAGTAAATAATAAAGGGGGGCTCCCATACAACAAAGGTAATTTTTAAGCAATTTGTTACTCAATTTAAATTGTCTTTCGGGATATATACCACGTACCTTTGTTTGGAGTAACCGATATTTCGGCACTGTTGCAAGCGCCATGTTCACGGATGTACTGATGATATTGCGGGTGGATGAATGTTACGAGCAAGTATAGCGGTCTACCCGCTTTCTTACTCGTTTTTTGCGTTCAACACCACTAGCACTGTTATCACTATCGCACTGTACCCGATCACGACATACTACACTCACTACGTCAGCTCGCGGTTTGATTTTGTTCTTTTCACGGGTTTTACATAGACGTACCACTGGATGCCAGATACTCAACAGTTGAAACCCATCCTCTCTATTGAAATTCTTGAACTTTTTAATTTCAATAGCCTCCCTAACCATTCGAGGTATGTAGTGGCGTTCTGTCGAAAGCACCTGAGGGTTATGTAACTCAATCCAGTGGTCGGTACCCGAGTCTAAGAGGTGTTGAGCTATGGCCGACTGGTGTGGTTCATTATTTTTGACTGCCCCTAATGTGTTCCTTTATTCGGCAAGAAATGGTGCGTTTAGTTTGTCCTATATAGGAACTCCCACAGCTGCAGTCAATTTTGTATACACCTGGCTTTTCTAAGGGAAGACTGTCTTTCGGCGTTCTTATATATTGCGACAGTTTCTTAAAAGGAGTGAAGATATTGAAATTAAACTACAGTTTACGGATTTTATCGCGTTGTATTGGTTTCACTAAGTTATTACATTTGAAACTAAAGATCTAGAAACTATATTTTTAATTTATTACTAGCCAACGTTTCGAATTCTTTACAGAATTCATGTTCACGGCAGACTGAGGTGATATATGTCTTTTTCTTGAATGTATAAGTTATCTCAAAGTACCCGAACATTTTTCAACTACTGGTGTTACTATTTACGCAGAATGAGCTCACAGTGTCCTTAGGTCTTCTGGTGACTTTGTCCTTCTTGGGTTTCATTAGCCTTATGACAGGGTCCCAAGCTGGAGGAACATTCCAACCATCTTCCCTATTGAAATTAGGGTGTTTTTTAATTTCAATAGCCTCTCGTATCATCCTTGGAAGAAATCGATGTTCTTTTGCGAGTATCTGTGGTTCATCAAATCGCAGGTAGTGGTTGGGTCCTTGTTCCACATGTTCACACACAGCAGACTTTGTTGAGCGTTTATGTTTTATGCTTCAGCTATATGTTCTTTGAGTCGAATGCCTATGCTTCTATTGGTTTGTCCAATGTATGAGAGCCCACATTCACAGTCGATTTTGTAGACACCGGCCTCTTGCAAGGGTAACTGACACTTGACAGATGGTAATAATTGACTGATCTTCGTTGGCGGCTTGTAGTAAGTTTTGATAGAAGCTCGCTTCAAGATGTAGCCAATTTTGTCGGTCACGCCCTTGATGTATGGGAGGACAGCAGGTTGTCTTTCTACTGTGGCTGGTTTTTCTTTCTTCTGGGATCTGTGACAGTGGCGCGGCGGTCGGAGCTTGTTGTCTTGCAGAACTTGCCTGACATGTTGAAGCTCAGCGTCCAGGTGTTTCTTCCCGCGGGCTCTCTGAAACAGAGACATTCCTACAGTAGCTAACTGTTTAGGATGGTGGTGAGATTCACCGTTGAAGTACCTATTTGTATGGGTCTTTTTCCTATACACAGTATGGCTTAAGGAGTTGTTTTTATTCCTGATGACAAGTACATCTAAGAAAGCTAAAGACTTGTTTGCCTCTAATTCCATTGTGAATTGTATTTGGTTATTAATAGAATTAAGATGGTTAAGGAAAGCATTAACACTATCTGTTGGTAAAATTGTGAAAGTGTCATCTACATACCGCTTGTAGAACCTCGGTGTGATGGTGGCAGTCTGCAGGGCTCGCGCCTCGAAGTCCTCCATGAAGATGTCAGCGACAACAGGCGATACTGGAGAGCCCATTGCTACACCGTCTACTTGTATGTAATATTTCTTGTCCCATAACAGATAGCCCGTTGTCAGGCAGTGTTTGAGTATTTCTGCATATTCCTCAGGCATGTTGTTTTCTGTCAGCTTCCTTCTAGTAATTTCTACACAGTCATGTACTGGTATGCATGTGAATAATGACTGTATATCAAAACTAACCATAGTTTCCTTGTCAGAGAGATGTAGGTGTTTGATTTCACTGACAAAATGGTAGGAATCTTTCACATGTGCTCTCGTATTGCCTCTGAGCGGTGAGAGAATCTTTGCCATGTGTTGAGCCAGTCTGTAAGTTGGTGCGCCTATCTGACTAACTATCGGGCACAGAGGAGCGTTTTCCTTGTGTATTTTTGGTAGCCCATACATTTGAGGAGGTTTTACACACGATGGTATAAAATATTTCACGTCCAAATTAAGTTTTTCGGAGTATTTCTTAACAATATCACAAGTTTGCTTGAGTATTTTGTTCGTAGGGTCTGACTTAACCAACTTGTAGGTACTTTCATCATAAATATGCCAAGTACTGTTGAACAGTTGCTTCATCGCCTTCCATAACACAGAAAATATCGTCCACATACCGTTTCCAAATTTTTATACTTAATAGGGCAGTAGCAATGGCTTGGTTTTCGAAATGTTCCATCCATAGGTTGGCTACCACTGGAGCTACCGGGCTGCCCATCGCTACGCCATCAATTTGTAGGTAGTACTCACCTCTGTATAGATATTTAAATAGCATCAACAGTAAAATGGATTTTACGTATGAAATGGAAAGGGATAGAAGAATGGCGTTCCTTGACGTTATGATCGCCGTACGAGGTGACGGTTCCCTGAGCCACTCCGTATACAGAAAACCAACGCACACAGATCGCTATCTACACGCCGACTCACATCATCACCCACGTCAACTGAATTCCGTTATAACGTCGCTTACCGACCGGGCATACAGCTTGTGTGACTAGAAACATTTGAATAAGGAACTTGCACATTTATAAGCGACGTTCTACACAAGAACGGGTACAGTAGGCGAATTAGACCACCCAGGCATACTCAAAAACACCTGGACTTCAAGGTTGAACGACACCCAGCGTACTTACCGTACGTCAAAGGAGTGACAGATAAGGTCGCCAACATCCTTAAGAAGGTTTCAGTTAAAACTATCTTCACTCCTTTTAAGAAACTGTCGCAATATATAAGAACGCCGAAATACAGTCTTCCCTTAGAAAAGCCAGGTGTATACAAAATTGACTGCAGCTGTGGGAGTTCCTATATAGGACAAACTAAACACACCATTTCTTGCCGAATAAAGGAACACATTAGGGCAGTCAAAAATAATGAACCACACAAGTCGGCCATAGCTCAACACCTCTTAGACTTGGGTACCGACCACTGGATTGAGTTACATAACCCTCAGGTGCTTTCGACAGAACGCCACTACATACCTCGAATGGTTAGGGAGGCTATTGAAATTAAAAAGTTCAAGAATTTCAATAGAGAGGATGGGTTTCAACTGTTGAGTATCTGGCATCCAGTGGTACGTCTATGTAAAACCCGTGAAAAGAACAAAATCAAACCGCGAGCTGACGTAGTGAGTGTAGTATGTCGTGATCGGGTACAGTGCGATAGTGATAACAGTGCTAGTGGTGTTGAACGCAAAAAACGAGTAAGAAAGCGGGTAGACCGCTATACTTGCTCGTAACATTCATCCACCCGCAATATCATCAGTACATCCGTGAACATGGCGCTTGCAACAGTGCCGAAATATCGGTTACTCCAAACAAAGGTACGTGGTATATATCCCGAAAGACAATTTAAATTAAGTTTAAATGACCACGAAAGTTTAAATTCCTAATTTGTTACTCGATCTTAATAAACAGGTAGAAACTTATAAAGTATTTAAGTATACATACAACGAACGTGATTTTCTTTTATAGATGATGGTACGGAACCCTTTGTGCGCGAGTCCGACTCGCACTTGCCCAATTTTTTAGGGTACTTCTGACCTGTCCTTTTTTTAGGATGTCTCCAATCTGGTCAGAGAACGTTTGCTTAGGTCTTCCCCTTCGTCCTGTCCCATTCACACTTGCCTTATATATCTTCTTTGTCAGTCTTTTGTCATCCATCCTCTCCATGTGCCCAAACCATCTTAACATGCCTTTCTCGATGCTTGTCACTACATCTTCTTTTACCCCACAACACTCTCGTATTACACAATTCTTTACTCTATCCGAGCTCCATTCACACTATTACCTGCATTAACTCTTCTTTCAATATCTTCTTCATGCTTACCATCTCTTGTAAACAACGTACCTAAGTAAACAAACTCATTCACTTATTCCACTCGCTGTCCATCGTTTCAAAAACCATAACTTTCATTTTACTTACATTCACTTTCATTCCTTTCCTCTCTAACGCACCATGCATGATTGTTACCATCTCCTGCAACTCCTCCGCTGAAGATGCAAGTATTACCTGATCATCAGCATAAAGGAGGCATTTGACGAGTAACCCATTCAGCCTTAATCCGCAGTCACTTATGATTTAAATCTTGCAAGCGGGTCTCTCTTGTTTGACCGAAAGGAATTTGACAAATTTTCACTTCCCAAAAAAATATTCGCATAATTTCATTTGCCAAATTATAACTTAGCAAAAAATCTATTTACAAAAAATTGTAACGAAAACCTAATGTTTGGGAAATTAACGTTTAAACTATAACTTGTTTACCAACTAGTACTTTTAACATTTTTTATTTAGTCAAATATTTCGGTTGGAATAACAGTGTTTACGCAAAATCAATAATTATCCTAATCCCAATAATTCAGTGCCGGGTAACCTACTAAAAACAATCTCTTTTTTCTATTAATGCAAGTCGTTTCTGTCGTAGGAGGTCACAGTACTAACCTAACCTAACCATTTTTCTAATAATTAACCTACTCTAACTACTTCCATAAATAAACAAATATCACCAAACCTTTATTGTCTGAAGATTGTTTGCTGTAATAAATCATTTGATTAAAGACCAAATGCCATAATGACATTATACTTGGTAATATTTTGCCAAGTAAAAATTTGACCAAATAAAAATATGCGTACTAAATCATTCGAAATAATGCAATGGTATAAAGAAAGGTTGCTAAAATTTCTTTGGGTAATGAAATTTTGTCAAAATCTTTTCGGCAAAACGGCAGGATCCTACGGCTACGGCGACGCTACACATCCCTGTCTAACACCTTTCTTGATGGTAAACCAGTCAGTGTATGCCCCGTTTATCCTCACACAAGCTCTAGAATCCTCATAAAGGGATTTCAGAGCTCGAATGAGGCTGCTGTCCACCCCATTCATTGACAGCACCGACCACATTTCATTCCTCACTACTTTATCGGAAGCCTTTTCCAAATCCACGAATGCGCAATAGACCTTTTGACCTGTGGCCAAAAACTTTTCGGCTATACTTCGCAAGGAAAAAATCTGATCCGTACATCCCATACCCTTTCGGAATCTCGCTTATACATCCCATATTTTCTTGTCTGTTCTGCCACAAGTTAATGGGTCTATCAGCTCACTTTGAAAATACTCATAAATCTAACTAGAAAAAATATCTACAGGCATTGAGTGGTTTTGCAATTCCATTGTGACTTGCGTACTAGCCAAAAGCGCTTTGATAGATCATTTTTTGTTTTGTGTAAATTTGACAAAATTATCGCGGGATGAGCCTTCTTGTGTCGTTGGAAAAATGTATGCCAGAATATTGGTGACAGAGTAGTAAACGTGACTAATGACAAGATATGGGATGTGCAAGCGGGATTTCGGAAGGGAATGGGATGTATCAATCAAGTCTTTCCCTGGCGCTGCGTTACCGAAAAATTACTGGCAAAAAAACAGAAAGTATATTGCGCGTTCATAGACTTGGAAAAGGCTTATGATAGGGTGAATAGAAAGGAACTATGGAAGGTGCTATCTATGTATGGAGTGGACAACTTTATAATAAGGGCTCTAAAATCCCTGATTAGGGATTCTAGCTAGAGTTTTAAAGCGAAAGGTATGAAAGTTAATGCAAGAAAGACGAAAGTGGTGGTATTTGAGAAGGATGGAGATGCAAAAGTGAAGGAAGAAGTTTGGGAAAAAAAACCTCAGACTTAAAATTACGTAACTCCGTGATTTTAAACTTTTATTTAAGTTTAAATCAATATTAAACGCTTATGTTTCATAAATATTGTAATATTGTGAATAGAACTGTGAAATACATTGAGTTTGCTGTTTGAAACCTCGCTGCAGACAGTTCTTGGCGGATAGATCAATTACCCATCGGCAACGGAAGGAATTCAAATCATCATCCTTAAACCTAGGGAGTATTTTACTTATTAACTTACACTCCTCAGCACATATTTACTCGGCTTTTATTTAAGTTTAAATCAATATTAAACGCTTATGTTTCATAAATATTGTAATATTGTGAATAGAACTGTGAAATACATTGAGTTTGCTGTTTGAAACCTCGCTGCAGACAGTTCTTGGCGGACAGATCAATTACCCATCGGCAACGGAAGGAATTCAAATCATCATCCTTAAACCCGGGGAGTATTTTACTTATTAACTTACACTCCTCAGCACATATTTACTCGGCTCACTTAACGTGAGCTTCGTCTATAACACATTCAAGGAAGCAAAACCGAGGACTGACCAAATGATGGGGCATTTGTTCAGTCAAGCACAAACTACACTTACACTTCACATTTATATATATATATATATATATATATGTTTATTTATTAATTAAGTACATATACAATATTATAATTATTTATTGATTGTTTGCCTAGATTTAGTTATTAAGTACAGCCATCTGATATACCTAGATTTAGTTATTAAGTACCTACAGCCATCAGCAAGGATTATCCTACCTACTTGATACTGATATAAGAGTTGTTCAATAAACCCTATTAATCGCAACCATTATTTAGTTTAATAGCCAAATTACCGTTCTTACACCTTTCTTTCAATTTTAATAACTTATTTTCAATATACCTACATCGATCTATAATTCTCATAACTTTTTTATCTCTTTTATTTGGTACTAATTATTTATATTTAATCTTATATATCAACATAATACCTATCTTTCTTCAACGTATAAACCTGTTTTTCCTTTTTTAGGTAATTTGTGAGGTATGTCTACAAACATGATGACCCGCGAGGCACTCGCTAAGGAAACAGAGAACAACTTGAAGATAGCGCTATAAGAATTAAAGAAATATAAAGAAGATAACAGTCAACTGTTGAAGGAACGTGTTGATAGCGAAGAAGAAATTAAGCATGTCAATGATAATGTATCCCAGCTGAAGGCGCAATTGACGGAACTCCACATTGAACACATGGACATTTTGGACCAACGAGACAGACTACAGGATGAAGTCAGGTCCTACAGTAGCTGTGATGAAACCTACCTAAGACAACTCAGTCGGATTATGGAGTTGGAGGCGAGTCTGAATGAAGCCCAAACGACAATTTTATCACAAGAGGAATCAATCCAAACTCTCAACAACACAGTAAACAACCTGTTTCCAGAGGTATTCAGCGGTAATGCTAGTATTATTAAGACTGTAAAATGTAAGTGCAACTGTAAATCTAAATTGATAACCAAAAGAAAATTTAGGCAATTATCAAAATTAAATAAATTGATAAAGCGACTCGAATCCAGTCACAAGGGGTCAAATAAAGTAAGTAAAATATCACAAATTAACCATGTCTTGGTTAAGGAGCAGAAGTCATTGATGTCGAAGCTTGAGGCTAGTTATGAACAATTATTCTCTAGTAGATTATTATATGTTCAACACACACAGGAGCTACAAACACACATCACAAAACTGACTGCGCAGCTGCATGATGATAATACAAATCAATGTTTTATTATATTTTATCACGAATGCTGAAAATTACAATTATTCAAATAACTAAATAATCAATTACCTAAAATACCCTCATATAAAAAAAAATTAGGAACTTCTGTAAGGAGATCAAAATCATACCTATATTCAATACAATATTAAATACAATTTAAAATCAATGTTTACTATTTATTATTATTTATTAGAGATACTTTTTACGTATACACATTTATTCATTAATATTTATTAGATATACTTTTTAGGGTTCCGTAGTCCAGAAGGAACCCTTATAGTTTCGTCATGTCCGTCCGTCTGTCAGTCCGCAGCCTAGCTCAAAGACGCCTGGTGCTAGAAAGCTGATATTTGACATGAATATAGACAAGATATTGCAACAAAACTGTAGAATAAAATTTTGGAAAATATTTTTTTTAAGGGTCCCCCTACATGTATAGTGGGGTTGATTTTTTTTTTGGTTGAGTACCCCATTTTGTGGGGTATCATTGGATAGGTTTTAAAAAAATGTTATTAGCTTGCTTAAATCATTTTTCGATTAAATGATTGGTTTGTCAAATATCAAGCTTTAAAGTGAAAAAAAAATTTATACTCAAGTGTCCCGCCCCCCTCTGCCAGCTAAACTATTAATTTGGAAGAGGTGAAAAAAATCACAAATGTAGTACATATAACGAATTTAAAAGGAAAACTATCACGGCTAAGTAGACATCACTAGTTTACGAGTAATCGTCGTTTAACTTACAAATACCAATTTCTGTGAGTTTACATTGGGAGTGCTGGCTTAATCTTAATAGATAGTTACACTGACCGTCCATTACAAAACTTTTGTTACCCAGGAAAAAGAATGTCTTCATTAGTTAATAAGTTAAAACGTGCAGAATTATATAAACAATCTACAGTTAGTATCATGTATGGTGATAGCTTACTAGTTACAAAGAAAGATATACTAACTACTTTTAAACTACCACGATTTTTACACATACTAATGATTATGTAACGGGTCTGAATCGTGTTACTTAACGAAAAGAAAGATGAAATACCTTTCTATTTGCCCCGACGTTTCGGCATGGGTTACACCAGCCGTGGTCACGGGATGACTCTAGCTTTATCGGATATAATGACTGATAGAAGTTCTAAAGTGGGGTGCAATTTTATAGTCTGTGCATTTCCTTATTCAACGACCTTATCTGATAAAGTAAACAACCAGATAAGTAAATTAAATCTATTATTATATAATAGTACCCACATATCGTCATAATGACAAAATTTTATTCTTTGAAACTAATACTTTTATTAAAAGTAATTTTATTTTAACAAAAGATACTATACAGCCATTTTACTTGTACACAATCAGTGCTTGTCGATACACATACAAATTGTTGTTGGTTTTGTGACTCACGTTAATACGACGTACCTACGTCATGTATTTCATTATTATAGCGAGTGTCCTTTTGACAATCAATGCTGTGTTTTTAATTGGATCCATAATATACACGATAGTTACAAAAGCTAGGGTAAGTAACCCATTAGTCTAATATTACATACATACATACATACATAGTCTCACGCCTATATACCCGAAGAGGTAGGCAGAGGTATATTGCTACACCCACTTTTCGACAGATTTATTTTAGTCCCACGTAATAGGGGGCAAGCCTATTGTCGTACAGGGCACATTACCAGACTCCGAGCTACTACTGAGAATTTCACTTTGCCCGACCCGGGGATCGAACCCGAGACCTCCCAATCCTACGCGCAAATTATTAGCATTTAATTTATACAGTGACCCAAGTACTGTTAGAGTGCATTTTATTGAACCTGACATAGTTAATATATAACAATTCCATTATTGACACCGTGTGGTTGACGGCTTAGAATACAAGTGTCACCTTCCCGTGGGTGTCGTAAGAGGCGACTAAGGGATAACACGGTGCAAATACCATCGTTGCGTAGAGACGGAAAACTCGACATCAAACCCTATACGACTGCCTCGTTGGTCTCGCGGCATAAATGTGCGCGTGGGATCGGGAGGTCCCAGGGTCGATTCCTGGGTCGGGCAGTGTTATTGGGTTTTTCTGTCACGAAATTCTCAGTAGCAGCACGGAGTCTGGAAATGTGCACGGTACGGCAATAGGCTCGCCCCTTATTACGTGGGACTAAAGTATATCTGGCGAAAAGTGGGTGTAGAAATACACATCTGCCTACCCCTTCGGGGATAAAAGGCGTGACGAAATGTATCCATTATTGACATTCATAATAATAATAATTTAAATTAAATTCTGAGACAATAGAGAACACCTCTAGCTATAATAAGATTACTCGTAACTCATTGACTAATACACTTAAATATATTAACAAAAATTTGATTAAATTGGTACATCAGAATATTAGAAGTATGATTAATAAAGATTTAGAAATGGAATTGTTTATGAACTGTAATGCTGTTGATATATTTTGCATCACTGAACATTGGCTAAAAATCAACCAGTTCATGTTCAATTTCAACAATCATATAGTAGGAAGCTCGTTTAGCCGGCAGCAAGCAGTACATGGTGGCTCGATGATTTTAATTAATCATTCTCTCTTAGCGTTATCCCAGTTTCAATCTGGGGATTCTTAGTCTAACCGGATTTGACTGAATATTAGCTTTTCCACAGAGCGACTGCCTGACTGACCTCTGCAACCCGACAGGATATTACATGAGCGATATTACATAGTTTAGACTAGTGTCAGTTTATTTAGAAGGTACTGACGCCCTGTAACGACTGTCAAAGATCTTCATGACAACCGGGACCGACGGCTTAACGTGCTCTCCGAGACACGGGACAAGCGATAATTAACAATTCAATACGCACATAACTCCGAAAACTCATTGCTGCGCGCCGTGGATTCGAACCCGATACTCTCTGCATGGCAGTCTGTTGGTATCTCTCTATTTATGATGATTTTAATTAATAAGCAACTTAAATTTAAAGAGCGTCATGATATTGTAAGTCTGTCTGTTGAGCGAACTATTGAGGTAGCCTGTGTGGAACTGAGGAGATTTATTGTAATAAGTGTATACAGGCCTCCTTCAGCATTGTATGATAGCTTCGAGCGTATTATGGATGAGATATTAAACAAAGTTGCAAAATTAAATAAAAATGTTGTTGTGTGTCAAATTTATTGGAGAATAGTAGTCTTAGTACAAAATTGAAAGTACTTTTTCTATCAAATAATCTGTAGAACTTTTTCTTAGAGCCCACAAGAATTACTTCCTCTACAGCTACCTACCTAGATAATATATTTACAGATATCATAGTAAGAGACAAGCAAATAATTAGACAGACTCAGACCATTGCGGACAACTAATCTCCTTTAATGATAACAGTAAGACTAAGAATGTTTCTAGGCAAAATATAGTTGTAATACCTAAAACTGCAACTCGTTTTGCTAGGTTTCAAAGTAAACTAGTGACTAGCTGGTCACTGTTAGATGATGAAGGTGACCCTAATTTGTTATATAATAGATTTTTCAAAGCGTTTTGTACTGAATTTAATTCGGTTTTCACACCTAGAACGATTACAGTTGGAGGTAATGCAACCTTTTGTGAATGGGCAACAACTGGGCTGCACAAAAGTAGAAATAAGCTTCTTTAATTTAAGTGAACAATTTCAGGATTATGTTAGAAACTATGCTAGGATATTTCGAAATCTTTGCAAGAAAGCGAAGTCACATTACCTGAGTTCAAGGATTAGGAGTAGTGACGATAAAATGAAAATGACATGGAATATTATAAACAGCGAGACTGGGAAAGTTAAAAGTAAAAGTTCTAAATTTAGTTTGAACATTGACAACGACACTATTACATCAGACTCAAAAGTTTCATCGGCGTTTTTTTACTGATATCCCCGTTATTACTACTAGATCTTTGGACTCATCAACCAATGCAGCGGAATCTCTTTTGAAAGAAAACATGAGTACAATTTATAGTAACATCTCATTTCAGTATATAAATTCAAATGATGTTATAAAAGCTTTTGAAATACTATAAATATAAAGAAGACTACAGACTTGTGGGGTAATTCCGTTACTATTACCAAGTCCATTATTGCTTTAGCTGCTAACACATTAGCTTTAATATTTAATAAGTGTATTGACTGTGGTGTATTTCCTGATCATATGAAAGATAGCAAGGTAATACCTTTGTACAAAGCAGGTAGCACATCAGACCCCACCAACTATAGGCCAATTTCTGTGCTGCCCACATTCAGCAAAATTTTCTAGAAATTTATTCTAGACCAACTGCAAAGTTATTTTAATAACAACGAGCTTCTACACTCTAAACAATATGGTTTTACAAAGGGGCGCTCCACCACTGATTCCGGTGTTGAGCGTGTAAAACATATCTTTGATGCCTAGCAGAATTCACATGATGCTTTAGGTGTCTTCTGTGATCTGTCCAAGGCCTTTGATTGTGTAGAACATGATATATTGATCAGAAAATTACATCACTATGGTTTAAGTAGTTCTGCTCTGCATCTTCTTACTTTATATTTGAGTAATAGGATTCAGAGAGTTTATGTCATCTGTATCACATGGGTCTGTTGTCAAAATGGCATCCCACAGGGTTCAATCCTCGGTCCTTATTTATTTTCAGTGTATATTAATGACTTACCGCACCTCGTTAATGACAAGCATGGGATAGTACTGTTTGCTGATGATACCTCACTTTTATTTAAATTAAAACGTCAACAAATTGATATGGATGATGTAAACATTGCTATCTCAAAGAGTGGTTCGCTGGTTTGAGGTTAACAACCTGCTTTTAAATAGACTTAAAACTATACCCTGTGCGCTGTAGCATGGTGCGGATGATATTTGCATATATGACGTTGACATCCGTCAGTACCACCTGACCAGGGATGTGACGTTAAGCAATTCATTTTTATCGATCTAACGCTACTCACAGCATAAATCTAGTTCACATTAATTTGAGTGTTATTCGGTTTCGCAGTGTAACTACGTGTATAAGCTTGTCAATATATATATTTTATGGCTACATAATAATATCTTTGTACTTATATAAAACTACTTGGCACCATAAACCCCCAAACCAATCCAACCGCAAAAGCCACTTGCTGGTGGCTGAATGAAAACGGAGTTACAGCAGATATAAAAATGTTAAAGGTAGAGCTTATTGCCTTAGTACTGCGTCATAAGCCACCAACTCCTACCTATGCTCTGGACGGAATGGCAAAAGAAAAAGGCCACCAGATCATTCGACTACCACCCTACCATTGCCAGTATAATGCTATTGAGATGATTTGGGCCCAAATAAAAGGTCACGCTGCAAGAAATAATACATCGCCGCCATTTACGGCATATAAAATGTTGGTCCTATTGCAAGCGGCCATCAACAATGTTCAACCTGAAGACTGGTCGAAGGTTGTGAATGAAATAAAGAGGGGCATTATGTCTGATTGGGATCGTAACATCCACATTGACAATATAATGGAGTCATCGTGGATAATATCCATCACAGATACAGGATACAGATGATGAATTTAGTGACATTTCAGATGTTGCTGAATCTGATGATGATGAGTTTAGACGAATGAAATCTATTCTATATAAATATATGTTCTGGTGTTTCATTAATATAATTATAGACTTTTTACAATATGATTTGAATTACGCCCAATATACGTTTTTTATTACAAAAACATCGAATATCCATCGTAGCAGTACATCCCATCACTGAATACGTCTATGGCGTTATGTTATACGCATAATATTTTGCTTATTTTTTCTTTCCATTAGATTTTATCTGTAGACTTGAACATTCTGGTTGGGTATAATTTAATGTACCACAATAATTAATGATTTAAAATATAACGAATGTGGTACAACTGAAATACTAAGTCATAATTTGTAAATCGCGGCAACTTTCAAAACTGAAATGAAACGTTACTGAAACTGCCACCCGCACCATGCTACAGCGCACATACTATAAATGTATTCGATTTTTGAGGCCTAACGTCAACAAGTGAACACCTCAGTAAAGGTTAAGGATGATGTGTTGGATCTTGTGGATAACACCAAATTTTTTGGCATTACACTAGATTCTAAGCTGCAATGGGGACCACATATTAGTAAATTGTCGAATAGACTCAGCTCTGCAGCATACGCAGTCAGGAAAATTCGCCAGTTAACTGACATTGAAACAGCCAGGCTTGCATATCATAGCTATTTTCAAAGTATAATGTCATACGGTATTCTCTTGTGGGGAAATGCTGCCGACATTCAGACCATCTTTGTTCTGCAGAAAAGAGCTATTCGGGCAATTTATAATTTGGATTATGGGGCTTCGTTAAGGAATAAATTCAAGGAAATAAACATTTTAACAGTTGCAAGCCAGTACATTTATTCCAACCTAATATATGTATTCCAAAACAAGGCCTCATACTCAAAGAAAAGTGATATCCACAATTTGAATAGTAGAAATAAAAGCAAACTAGTAGTAGGTACCAGCCACCCGGCTAGAGAAAATAAAAATTCTTTTCAAGGCCAATATGTGCGCTTTTACAATAAAGTGCCTAGCAATATACAAAATTTAAGTTTTAATAAATTCAAAAAGGTAAACTTTGTCAAAAAGGGTACTATTCAGTGCTAGATTATATTGAAGACAAAAATGCTTGGGATTAATTTGCTCGGTCCCACAGGCTACTTATGTTTGATTATTGTTAAGTTTCATGTGAGTGTGAGTTATTGTGTCTGTATTATGCTAGTTTAGTACTTTTATATTATTATTAAAAAACTTATTAATTGACAACAACATTATAGACACACCAGCTCATATACCTATGAAAAATTCAATGTAGTTACTAAGTTTAAAATTGTATAGAATCAAGACAATGAAAAGAGTGGCCCGTGAGTTTCTTACCTGATTCTTCTCACAAGGCTCTACTTTCTGAACAGGCATTTTTTTTCAATGCTCAATTATGATAATATGCATTTAAAGTTACTTTTTTATTTTAGTTGTATGACCTTCTGATGTGTCCAAAAAATTGAAACATTTTTATGGAAATAAACATATTTGAGTTTTAGTTTGATGAAAGTTTGACTGAGTGTAATATTACGATTGAAGATGAAAATGTAGAACAAGCTGAAAGATTTGTATATTTGGGAAGCAGGGTTACAAGAGACGGAAGATGTGAAGGAGATATTGAAAGGAGAGTGAATGCGGGGAACTGTGTGAATGGAGCGCTGCATGCCTTTATGAACGGCCAGACTGTGCCAAAATGGCGCGACTGGCGGTTCATAATGGAGAGCTGGTGCCCACCCTGATGTATGGAAGTGAGTGTTGGGTATAGCAGGAAAAGCACGAAAGCAGAATTAACGCAGTTGAGACGCGGTCACTGCGTAGTATGTGTGGGCTGAGACTGATTGATATAATTCCGGATGCAGTAATACGAGAGCGATGTGTCTGAAAGAAGATGTCGTGACAAGGATTGAGAAAGGAATGCTGAAGTGGTTTGGACACGTGAAGCGAATGAGTGAAGAAGGATTGACGAATAAAATGTATAAGGCAAATGTGGAAAATGTACGTCAACCAAAATGGGGACGTCTTGAAAAACGGAAAAGTCCGAAGCACACGTAACCGGCTAGCATGTATGAAAATAGTAATGAATGTAGAGGAAGCGCGTGAGGTTTGTAAGAATAGAAGCAAGTGGCGTTCTGTTATCTCTGCCTACCCCGAGGGGAAAAAGGCGTCAGCATTTGTATGTATGTATGTTAATTTGAGGCCAGTGCAATTCATTGATGGACAATAGGTAGAGCAATCGCTGATGCTTAAAAAATCTATAGTGTACTTTTCACAAATACAATAACTACCAGTTAAGTTTTTCACGTCGGTAAGTCATCATTGTCTTTATCGTTGGTCACAGCAGGATCCAATTAGAACGATTTTCATCTCCTCCTTGTGTCCAGCCGTCCAGCCGCTGTCAGGCTGTCAGTTATTGTGCGTACCTATATGGTTAGTATACTGAGCTTGAGGACGTCCTACACCATCTTTTCAAAACTGGTTCAATACTCGTAGTAGGTACCTAAATGTAAAATAATTCGTATCATACGAAAATAATAACAGCTTTCTTAATCGATTAAAGTTTTATTGTTATTACTGCTTATCGGTGGTAATTGTCTTTCAGGTTTATAGTGTAATATAGATATGTATGCATTATGTTTATATATTATCTCTGTTTATGCATCATAACATTTGCAGTTTTCGTATTAGGTAACCTGCAATGGAAGATACGGATTTTACAAAAACAATAAACTGAAAGAATATGGTCATATTAACAAAAAAAAATCCGATAACAGCAATATTAAAATCTTTAAATACACTTTCTCGTTTTATTATTTAGTTGTAGAGAAACTTAGAATTGATAAGTGCGAAGAAGCCGGTTGGACATACATCGTACTTTTAACAATTTCTTTTGGTGTGCCATTAAGAGTAGATACTTATTTTATATATCTACTTCTGATTCAATTCTTAACCAATTTTACTTATTCACATAGCCAGGAATGTCATCATTACTGCAATACTCTGCTTTCTTCTTCTGCCCGCCTTGTTCCAAAATTACTTGGGATCGGCGCAGAATGTCTTTCTTTTCCATTATCTTCTATCAGCCGTCATCAGATTATTCACTCCCTTTTCATTCATGTCATCCAAAGAAATATAACCTTGTCATCCTTCACACAATCTGTCCAACTGTATATATATCCAATCTCTTTGGTTCAACTTTTTTACGGTTTTCCTCTTGTCTTATAACCCTCAATTGTCTTACTCATCACCTTTCTAGTCACATGATTTTCATCCCTCCTCATCACATAACGATTTCCTCTCAGCTTTTCTTGCACCGGAGCAATTTACTGCAATACTGTGCTATGTATATTGCAGTAGGTACTTTCTTTTTAATAAGTAAGTAGATGTTTGTTATTAGTTTTCTATCAGTAAAATTTACAAATACTTTGTTATACCTACTGTACAAAAGTTTAATAATAATAATGTTTATTGAACTAAAAAAAGGTCACAAAAGAAAAGATACAATCAAAGCAAATTATTAAACATTTTATTTTTTGTTTAACCTATGTTGCCCCACTGCTGGGCAAAGGTCTCCCTTATTTCCATTCTTCCAAGCTTCCCAATTATTAAGCTTACCCTTTCAAATTATTAAACTTATTTGATATAAATAAAGTGTACGATAAAATTATAAATTACTATTCGCACATCGAAATAGGACCTTAAAAAAGCCTTTCCAGATATTCTCTCGAAGACCGTGACAACGCTGCTTAGTCAAAAGTAACAGTAATGTGTATATGTGTAAAGTAACAGTACAGTAACTTACTACACTTATAATGCTGCAACTGGACCTACACATATAAAATTACTTCAGCTAATGTGTGTGTTGCTATGTAAAAACCTAGTAGGGAGATTTAGGGTTGTTTCCAACTAGTCAAATCAAGCACTTTTAATAAAATGTCAAAAACGACCTTTGCTATGGCGTTTGTATGAAATACGACTAGTGACGTCATAGTTTTTTGTTGTCAAGTAGAATTATTATGACTAACTATGAATAAATTGACGATAAAAAATGTTAAATAAAGTTTTAACATTAATTGATGAATGAAACTTCCATTATTTTGACATATTTTATTAGATAAAAATACTTGTATAATTTATTTCACTTGCAGGAAACTTCCCTAATGGCTGATGATTCCGAACATTTTGCCTAGTTTTTGTCACCACTGCTCTAAATACTTAGTTGACTGATGTGCAGATGATGTAGTGGCTTAATCCCCACAAGAGACAACATTTTATGTGACCCATACCTAAATTTTTGTTTTGATCCTGGGTGGTCCAAGGTATTTGGGTGTTGTGTTTCTTCCCCTCGCAATATAGGATTTATTCCTAGTGGATCCTTAGAGTAACAATCCTAGATTTATGTTTGGAATATACTGCGAACAATTATTCTAACTACTTACGTAAAAAATAATGTTAAGGAAAATATTATATGATTTGTAAAACTTATTATATATATTGTTTTAGGCTGACGATACCCCTAGAATGTCAATATCACCGTCGATGCTGTCTTGTCAGATGGATCCTCGCAGGAGCATTCAGCCACAGGTGACGATATACCAGGCCATGGTGCGCCTGAGTGGTGGAACATTACCATACGAACACCAGGTTTCTGAAAAGCCAGCCCACGAACCAGCAAGACCAGAAGCTTCATAACATCCTATCAAACAAGTGAGTACGTAGTTGCTTAATATATTCATGATTTTCTTTTCAACAGCCTTTTCGTAGTCCACAGCTTTACATATACCTCGCCTAATTTGCATCACAATAGCGACAATAGGAAGTCATTAGAAATATCCTACTATACTACCATATAGTAATACTACGTATAGGTACTACGCTGGATTTGACAGACGGGTTGACATTATGCTTTGATGTAGATAGAGTTTTGCGTCTCTTCCCAAAGGTACATATTATTTATTCAACCTATGCTTCGACACTGGTGTCTTTCCAGCTTCTTTTAAACAAGCAATCATCCATCCCATTTTCAAGGCAGGAGATCGTTCCGCCGCACATAACTACAGTCCCATTGCAGTACTGTCAGCTTTGTCGAAGATCTTGGAACGCCTTCTAAATAAAAGACTTATCAACTATCTTGAAAATAATAACCTTTTATCAGTTAACCAGTTCGGTTTTAGAAAAAAGTGCTCAACCTCTGGTGCAGCTTTACAACTAATAAATGGAATAGTTGATAAGCTTAATAAACGTACAAAAGTGCTTACGGTGTTCCTCGATCTCGCTAATGCCTTATCTCTAAGCTCGAGCAATTGGGTGTCAGAGACATGCAGCTTTTAAGTCATACCTTACAGGACGCACACAAAGAGTAAAATTAGGCGATTTCTTAGGCGACGAGCTTCCTATTCGTTACGGAGTTCCCCAAGGTAGCGTTTTAGGCCCAACGCTTTTTCTGATATTCATTGATGACCTCTGCAATACACCTGTACCATGCGGTAGTATAATTTCATTTGCTGACGACACTGCCATCAATTTTTCTGGTACCTCTTGGTCGGAGGTACAGGCTGCCGCACAAATCGGACTAAGCTCAATAACCAACTGGCTTATCGAGTGATAAGCCTAGACTCTGAATCTGACTAGACTAGAAGTGTTTAGTGTCAACGAGTGAGTACTCGTTGACACTAAACACTTCTAAAACGAAATTAATTATTTTTTCCCTGAATGCCACAGGCCAGCCTACCACACCTATCACTTTACAAGCTCACTCATGTCAAACTAACACACTCACATGTAACTGCCCACTTATATCATCCACAGACACGATAAAATACCTAGGAATTATAATTGATAAGCATCTTACCTTCAAGACACATATTACTCACCTAGTAGGTAGAATACGTAAGCTCATCTACATTTTTAAAACACTAAGACACGTCGCAAATCATCATATTATTCGTACAGTATATTATGCAATATGTCAGTCGATCATTACATAATAATATTGTATTACTAGTTGGGGTGGTGCAGCCAAAACTCTTCTCAAGCCTCTTGAGGTGGCTCAGAGAGCCATACTTAAAGTAGCTAGTTTTCGACCTTTTCACTATCCTACAATTGAGCTTTATAAAAATAACAAAGTACTCACGGTTCGACAACTATTTATACTTTATACAATACTTCACCAACACACCATACTCACACATCACCAACCTAAACGAAGAAACAAATTATACTCAGTTCCTCACCCCTACTTCACCTTTACGAAACGCTTCTTTTTTTACTTAGGTCCCTCTCTATATAACAAAATAGTCAGAGCTATCCCGATTCACAAATCCTCTTCCCTACTTGCAAAAAAGTAGATCACCCAATTCCTCGCCCAAAAAGACTATGATGATGCCGAGAACTTCATCACATGGTCGCATCCATAACTTTTCACAATTAATATTTACAATAAACTCCTGAAAGCGCACGCACACACACACACACACGCACACGCACACGCACACGCACACGCACACGCACACGCGCACACACACACACACACACACACACACACACACACACACACACACACACACACACACACACACACACAGAGAGACACACGCGCGCACGCACGCACGCACGCACACACGCACGCACGCACGCGCGCACACACACACACACACACACACGCGCACACACACATGCATGTACAAACAAAATACTATTTGTTGTTTTTTTAGATATAAGATATACATATATATATAACAGTAATCTACCCTTCTTATGCGGGAATTAAGGGCTGACTGTCCTTAACACAGGCTATTCAGTAGCCTAGCAAGGACATCAGAGCTATCATGTATATTTAGACTGTAAGATTTTTGGAAATAAAGCATTACTAAAGCATTTGCAGACGCAAATTCTTTTACTGGATCCAGTACTTACTGCCCGAGTTTTGGTCTGTCTGTGGCTATTCTCTAAAAGTACCATTTTGTTCTAAGCTACGGTTAGACCGGTAGTTCTGTAGAAAACGTCTCAATTACTGCGTACGCCGACTACTATGATGCCCGACATTATCTCGCTTGGTCTCACTTTATTTTAGATAGCAACATTGATATGCGCTGTTTTGGATCATATTTTAGATTCCTTGTTATTGTGACCTTTACTCACAGCCACGCCTTCGTAGGTGCCGGTTTTTGTCTTAAGAAATGGATTGACTACTACGTAACATCTCCACTGTGGTAATATGCTCATCTGGCAAGATTGCCTTTTGCGTTTAGCCGATTACTTAATAAGTGGATTTATAGACTAGACATTATGGATGTTGATGTTTGATGCTATAAAAAATTGGGCAAGTGCGAGTCGGACTCGCGCGCAAAGGGTTCCGTACCATCATCTATAAAAGAAAATCACGTTCGTTGTATGTGTACTTAAATACTTTATAAGTTTCTACCTGTTTATTAAGATCGAGTAACAAATTGCTAAAAAATTACGTTTGTTGTATGGGAGCCCCCCTTTATTATTTACTTTTTTAAATTTAATTATTTATTTTGAAAGGTAATATACAACTACATATTCTGTAAAAATTTAAAGCGTCTACCTGTAACAGTTAGTAATTTTGAGCAAAATATACGAAAAAAAACACGTTTTTTGTATGGGACCCCCCCTTAATTTATTATTTTTTTTATTTTTAGTATTTGTTGTTATAGCGGCAACCGAAATACATAATTTGTGAAAATTTCAGCTATCTAGCTATCATGGTTTATGAGATACAGCCTGGTGACAGACAGACAGACAGACAGACAGACAGACAGACAGACGACGGAGGCTTAGTAATAGGGTTCCGTTTTTTACCTTTTAGGTACGGAACCCTAAAAAGATGGTGTTGTTCACTTGTGCAGTCTCAAGTCGTCTATCGAATAGTTACAAGGAATAACACAAAAATGGGACGTTGAACTAGGATGCTTTCAATTAAACTCAATTGTCAAACGGACTGACTGTACAGTAGTGAATCCATGTAACGTAGTATCCCTAAAATATTCTCTTATTTCTTTCTATGAGAGGGGAGCAAAATAGACCATTTATCAAGATATTAAACTATGTTCTGGTACCTATTTATATTCTAAAGTTAAGTATTTATATTTAACCTGGGTTAGCTAACGCGTCATAGACATCAAACTTCTCACGTATTACAATATCTAGATATAGGTATGCGGAAACATGAGATGTAAATAATAACTTGACATCGTATCATATGCAAATCTATAAAATGCTGTATTTACTACGCGTATTGAGTATTAGGTATTTTAAATCTCTTCCACTAACAGTAATTATGTACCCACTTCAAACGGTGGGGGCCACACAAATGTTGCTCATATAGCAACACCTTTCAGCCATATGCCCGACGATATAAAGGAAACTAGGGCTTTTTAACCTGCAGTAATAGTGATAGTCTAGGGGAGCGACGAATGACTTCACAGAGGGTCCCTTGGTTTCCATGACGTGCACCACAGACTTTTTGATATTGTTTGCGTATCAAATTGTTAAATACATAATTGAACGAAATAATTGTGAGGAAACCGGTATGTCCCTAGATTGCTCCATAATGTTCTTGAAAGGCATGTGAAGTCTGACGAATTGACGACCCGCAATCGGCCAGTGCAGCGCTGCAGCGTAAAGTAAAAGTAAAAGCTCATAGTAAAGAAGACGTCCGCGCCCAGCAGTCAGACAGTTTATACATAATAGAACTGACGAGTGATGACGATGTTGCCGAGTACACCAAGGCATTCTGCTTATAAATCCAAATCCATATAAGACAGTAAACAGATTTCAGTCAAAACGCCAGACATAGCAAATCTTCACAGCTGTATTTATCTGCGATTGGCGTTCTTCGAACCGGAGCACTGATAACAAAATATAATTAACACTCGCATTATCACGTGTAACGTGATAGGTAGGTATATGTATATACCTACCGCCAGTTATAGATGACGTTTGTAAAATCAATGACAGAATCTTATCTTACAGTTTAGATAGACTGTACTTGCCTACTTATCTATCTGTATTGTTTCATTATCTGCACGCACGCTTGTTAAAATAACAATATTAAAATTGTTTATGAAGCTACTTACCGAGACAGATATAAGGAATACAAATAATACGCCATGTTAGCCATGCAAGATTAGGAATTCACATTAACAAGGGATTCGCTCAAGTAATGTTTTGCGAACAATAGACTTTGTCTTCTAAGTCTAGGTAACTTTTATAATAACAAAATTTAGCCTTCTGAACTCGAACCCATGATCTACTATGTCTGCTTCTGGTGCAGGCAGTGCGGGCATCACGCAATAATCATACATACACACATAAAAGTACCCCTTCGTAGGCAGAGGCATTTCGCCAGTGTTTTGATCCCACGTAATAGGTGGCGAGCCTATTGCCGCTAATCGGGATATTTTGTTTGCCAGAGCCTCGTCCGTTGATCGGCAGGTGCACCACTTGCGGGTGAGGTTGGCTTGGGACCCTAAGTTCTTGGTGGGAACCCTATGCAATAATCGTTAGACTTTATTATTTTTTGAGATGACAGGTACGCCGACGTAACTGAAACTAATACTAGTCTCATAAGAAGCGGCTAACTAGAACTAAAGATACAACTTGACTACGCATTAAAAAAATTGTTACCTAATAGGAGTCTCTGAGCCAAGGCCAGCCAAGGCAGAGATAGCCTAGTAGAGATACCAACAGATTGCTATCCAGAGGGTATCGGGATCAAGTCCACGAAGCGTAATGAAGATTTAATGAGGATTTGATAGTCGTTATGGAGAATGAGTACCTACCCTTAAATAGTTATTTGTGCAACAAGAGAGCAAAGTTGTTTTTTGTTTCGAGTGCTGATTTTGAGTCCCGAGCAAGCGAAGGATTCTATGACTGATTCACGAGCGTAGCGAGTGAATCATAGTTAGAATCCTGAGCGTGGTGAGGGACTCAACAGCACGAGATACAAAAAACTTTGCTCTCGTGTAGCACACATAAATTTTCACCACAGCAGTGAGAACACATATTACTTAGGAGACATAGAAATGAACAGGAATAGATTGAATTCTGCATAATCACTTGTTGATTTAACTCTTCTGGTGTTAAAGTACAGTCATCATCGTTAGTTTCACTCATCTGTTTAGATTATTTTATATATTAATATAAATTTAACACGTTACGCTATAGGTACCTACTGTATCAGCATCAGCGAAATTTTTATTCCCGCTACTTTTTTAAATCGCGTTTTAATACCGCGTCCCTGATGATTATTTTTCAAATGTATCATTGTTGTAATCTATACATATAAATAAAATTGAAGTGTCTGTCTGTGATTTCAAAATATCTATGGATTTTCAAGTGCATATAGTTATTTATACGATTCTAAGTCCAAAACAACCCTTTTTAACATTTTTGTCTGTCTCTCTGTCTGTATGTCTGTCTGTCTTTCTGTTTGTCCGGGGTAATCTCTGGAACGGCTGAACCGATTCAAATGAGACTTTCACTACCAGGTAGAGGACTTTATAGCGCTACATGTAGGCTACAATTTGACCCGGTAGTTGGCGCTGTTGTCGCGATAACAAGTCTTTACTTATTCAACTCATCTATACATATAAATAAAATTGAAGTGTCTGTCTGTGATTTCGAAATAACTATGGAATTTCAAGTGCATATAGTTAGTTATACGATTCCAAGTCCAAACCAACGCTCTTTAACATTTTTGTCTGTCTGTATGTCTGTCTGTCTGTCTGTCTTTCTGTTTGTCCGGGGTAATCTCTGGAACGGCTGAACCGATTCTAATGAGACTTTCACTACCAGGTAGAGGACTTTATAACGCTACATATAGGCTACAATTTGACCCGGTAGTTGGCGCTGTTGTCGCGATAACAAGTCTTTACTTATTCAACTCATCTATATACATATAAATAAAATTGAAGTGTCTGTCTGTGATTTCAAAATATCTATGGATTTTCAAGTGCATATAGTTAGTTATACGATTCTAAGTCCAAAACAACCCTTTTAACATTTTTGTCTGTCTGTATGTCTGTCTGTCTGTCTTTCTGTTTGTCCGGGGTAATCTTTGGAACGGCTGAACCGATTCAATTGAGACTTTCACTACCAGGTAGGTTTATAGCGCTACATATAGGCTACAATTTGACCCGGTAGTTGGCGCTGTTGTCGCGATAATAAGTCTTTACTTATTCAACTCATTTATACATATAAATAAAATTGAAGTGTCTGCCTGTGATTTCAAAATAACTATGGTTTTAAGTGCATATAGTTAGTTACACGATTCTAAGCCCAAAACAACCCTTTTTAACATGTTTGTCTGTCTGTCTGTCTGTTGGTCCGGGGTAATCTCTGGAATAGCTGAACCGATTCAAATGAGACTTTAACTGGAAGGTAGAGCACTTTATAGCGCTACATATAGGCTCCAATTTGACCCGGTAGGTTGCGCTGTTGTCATGACACTTATTTTTGTATAATTATATAGAAAAGCACAGAGTCATTCATCTTGAAATCTGGAAAGTCACCGGCTGTATAAAGATTAGATTTGGCAGAGAACTTTTTAAAACGTAACTTTTTTCCGCGTGCGAAGCCGCGGGTACCAGCTAGTTCTAAATAAAACTGTAGTGGTTAAATACTAATTTTATACTATTAATTAGACTTATTTTTATTAAAATCCAATAGTAAATTAAACATGTAAATAATAACATTTAAAAAAAAGTAATTTCCTTATTCTTTTTTTTTGCGTAGCCGTAGGTGTTTTCTTTGAGGTCGAATTCCAAAATCGAATTTCGAATTCGAAGGGGTTTGTTTTTTCACTCACTTTTTATATGCATGTGAAAGACACAGAGCACAGTACAATTCGAATGTTTCAAATTTGTGGCTGAACAATGTCCATTCGTGGCACTGAAGATTGAAAAATTAAAAAGCTACTTTGCCTCATGCTCGAATCAAAATCGCGTTTTGTTCACTGTTGTCTCGCAGCAAAAGCGGCATGTTTGAGCTGCTGTGGTGAAAATAAATAATCTAACGCTGGTCTTAGTTCCGACATATCACCATCCCTTTGGTTAGCGCAAGTCAGACCGCAGTCGTTTTATGGATAGCTAATAGCTAATATTATGTTAAATCTGAGTAGAAAGTGGACCTTGGGCTCCAAAACGTTAATTTTGGATGCGAGCGGGATACCGATAGGGCGATGATAAGGGGTCTTATATGTATCAGGATCATTCTTTGAGTAGGGTGCTTGCCATGGCAAAAGATATAAAATATCTTCCAAGAAACTGCCATATCATCACCTTCACCGTTTATAATACTTGTTTTTGACTGATCATCATCGCAGAGCCTCAACTACCAAAACTAGACACATGAAACTCGGACGTACGGAATTCCTGTGTAATAGAAGTAGAAAGTGTTTGAAAACTAAAGCTAACACTATTATTATGCGGGTAACAGCTAGTAAACAATGAAATCAAACCTGTTAGAATTCCAAGTAATAAAAAAAACTGGGCGAATCTGATTATAGGCTTATTGCAAATTATAAAAGTAAATTGAATGTTAGATTTAATCATGGTTTATTTCGGTTGGATACTACTGTGGGCTTTTATCTTGCTATTACTATAAGTGCATTCATCCGAAAGATCTTTTAATGTTCGGTTCTTTGGTATCCTCTTTGGACCGTTGTTGCGTGTGTTCATACACAGCAGACTCTGTTCATCACTTAGGTCTCATTTCAGCTGCAAATAACGGCAATTAAGACTATAGATAATATGGCAATTAAGGCTATAATTTTATTTACCCGGTTCCTTCTTTTGATCTATGTTTAAGTACCTGTACCAGCAGTTCAAATTTAGAGGACTTTTGCTGTTAAAATGCTTATAATGCTTTAAACAATATAAACGCGATAAAATCATTAGATCTCTCAAGTGGCCGATAACGCAATAGGTAGATAACGCACTGACAAATCTTCCACTTCGTTGAGAGTTCACGGTACCAAGTACCTAATGTAAATAGACTTACCTATTCGAAGAGCCACTAAGAATGACCACCAATTGGCACCAACGTAAAACTACTGTCAAGAAGCTTGTGAATGATTTTTAATTATATTACCAAGACTCCAACAGATGTGCAAATCTTATATTAAGGGTAATATTGAACGCATAGTCCACGCCACAGAAATTGATCTGTTTCTGTGGTCCACGCGGATGAGCCGGGGCGTTTTATATAAAATCCTTGCGTTACTGACTGACTGACAGACACGCTACAGCCGAAACTATTGGGCGCAGGAAGCTGAAATTTAGCATGTATGTTCCTTGGGGACCGTAGGGGTGCACTAAGAAGGGATTTCCCGAAATTCCCACGGGATCCGCCAAAACGGGTAAATTAAAAAAAAATGCAGGCGTAGCTGCTGGCGTCCTCTAGTATTAATATAAAATAGGTATGTGGATGGATAAGCCGCTAAGTCTGAAAATAAATAAAGTGTCGATCATTTCAGCTAAGAAATATTTAGTAGTTAATCCTTAATAAAGAGGATCGTAAATTATAAACTTAATCGCGTAATCGTGACTCATTTTATTTCTTGTTGATAACGATATTGACTGACAAGTCAATAGGCGCTAAAATATTGCTAATATAATTTAAAATCCTTCTACCAGGGATTGAAAACCGGTTCCAAATAGTGGTACGGTTCCACTTTTCGGTACATCATTAAGGTTCCATTTATCGGTACGGTTCCGGTTCCGATTCCTGTTCCATTACGGTTCTGGTGAACCGGTTCTGGATACTGGTTCTAAGGCACCGGTACCAGTGAATGTTGTTTATGCGAACGAAAATTAACGAACGAATGATAACTATACCCTGTAAAAGTTAGCTTGATCTTTTTGACAGATGTAAATTTTTCTGATCCAAATAACTTTGCAATGACGAACATATTATTTTCTTAATTTAATGATTTTAAAGATTGTAAAAATATTAAAAAGAAATGCATTTAACACAAAAGTCCCTAATGATTCAAGCGTTATCGAAAATGTTAAGACTTTTTATTGCAAGTGAAATTTAAATAGGAACACTGAAAATAATAGACGCTTGTACAATGTTACATCGGTCGGACGGATGGGACACGAATAGGCAGTAACTGTTATAAAATAAATATCGATTACGAAAAATCATTATTTAAGATAATTGTTAAGTTATTGTTACGAACGGGGGTCCTTTTGGTTGGGGTCTCTTTAGCTCCCTCCTGTGGGATCTCCACCTTGTCGTGGTGGAGAGACTCAGTAATCGTGACTTGGACACCCACGGTGTAGCTAAGCGGGATCCCGGGAGTGGACGCTCCACGTAGACTTGGGTGAAGCCTGCGTAGGATGCGTCCAAAGGTGCGGGTGCAGGGGACAGTCCTGTCTGTCCCTCGCAGTCGGGTGCGATCGCGGGAGGAGAGGCGTGTCGGTGTTGCGTTGCCGCGCGTTTCTTTAGCTAGTATGACTCTTTTTATAAAAATAATGTAAAAAAAAAATAACTCTAATTTGAATTACGCATTCCATCGTTCCATCGCCTGGCTATATAAGCCGGGAACACTCGGGGTCAGTAGTATAGAGTAAAGTCAAGAGGAAAGATGAGGTTAAAGGAAGAAGTTAAGAGGAAGCAAGACTCCTTCCCGTAATATTATTATTGTTGAATTTAAGTTTTTGTTTTGAACATTTGTTAAACATGCCTAAAAGGGCGAAAAGAACTGTACTCAACATCGACATCAACAACGCGTGAGTTTGTGATTCGCTTTCGCAATTATTTTGAGTGTGGGTCACAAAATGGGTGACCATTATTACCATTGTTTCAAGTGCGGCAACTTGTAGCTTTGGAGATTGGATTAGCTACTGTGACACGAATCTCTACGGAAAAATATGGTAAAGAAAGTGATGAGGAGAATAAACTGTCGTCTCCAACCTACCGTCAATATTGACGATTTTCAATGGTGCGGCCATACGGAACCACATTCGTAGACAAGGCTCCGACGACGGTAAACAAAAAAGCCGATATAATAGATTTGAACAAGGGCGTAAATGCCGACATGACAATGCTCAAGTGCGACTTGCTTGGCCAGGTGGCGACACACAAACCGAGGGAGCCAGTATATTTACTGGACGAAGCACCAAAGCAACGCGGTCACACAGTGATCAGATTGCCACCCTATCATTGTCAATATAATGCCAAAGAGCTGATATGAGCACAAATCAAAGGTCAGTAAAAAAAAACTTTTTCTAGATAAATTCTTTAACATCTATTTCAGTAATAAAAATACAATACGTATTAACAATCACTTATTTCATTCATAGGAAACGCAGCACGTACCAATACATCTCCTTCCTTCACCGCAAACAAAATGCTCCGTTTGTTGGAAGAAGCTTGTGGTCAAGTGACCGCTGAAAACTGGGCGAATGTAGTACGACACGTCAAAGAAGCAATATTATCTGACTGGATGCGCGACGTTCACTTTGACAATTTTATTAAACACGAAATAATAATTGAAGTTCGAGATGACACAAGCTCCGACGACTCTGGTGATGATGATCTTGGCTGTGCTCCTCTTCCTTAATAAAAACTGTTTTAAAGATAAAACTATTTTATTTTTCAACCTTAATTTTTACATACATTATTTTTGGACCACTCGTCAAATTTAAATAGGTGGTTCAGACCATGAAAGTAAACATCTTTCCCAAATAAACGGGTCAAAAGTGAAAAAAAAACCAGACCTTGAATACGAAATCGACCACGTGATCGAGCAGTTTTCTATGGGAGGGACGAATTCTTTTTTCAAAATAACCATATAATATTAAATAGGTACTTATTATAAATATTGACCCACGTAGCTTATCTACCCAATGTTTTATATGTCTAGTGCAATAAAAAATTTCACACATAATACATCCACACTATCTCGTCACAGTTACAAGTATTTTAAAACGTTATTTTTGGACTACTAGATATTTTCTGTTTCCCATCACTAGCCCGTCTGTCAAAAATATCAAGCTACTTGTACAGGGTATAAAACGAAATACGTATATTACTACCGAGTCACCCATCCCCGCCCGCACCACATCCCACCGTTATCGTCCTGTCGATAGCGGCGAGCCGGCGAGCTTTGCATCAATTGGAAACGTGTTCAAACGCGCTTCGCTCAAGAACCGGTAAAATAAAGGTTCTTAAAGGTTCTCATTTAGGTTCCGGTTCCGGTTTCGGTGCGAGTACCAGAACCGCTAAATACCGGTACCATACCGGTATTTTGGAACCCTTTTCAATCCCTGCCTTCTACTTAGCATATTGCAAAAACTACTTACGTATCATGTCCCGAACAAATTAATGTCACGGCCTACCTACCTATACGTGCTCTCGCTTGTGGGGCGATTGCTAAAATTACCTTTTTTACAAGCCTAAGTGAGTCCCAAAAATTAGAAAAACATCTTTCGGGAAACTGGGCAACTACATATCTTCACTTGGATTTAACATTGCGCATTGCGCTTCACTTGGACTTACCAACACATGGACGTCTGGTCCCAAAAAGATAGTAAGTAGTCATAGCTATCAGTTTGTCAAGGAGACACTATACACAATTGACATCGTAGATTAGGTACACCTAAAAGTTTATTTCACTGGGCTTATTCGCATTCATCATCGTCCTAGCGTTATTCTGGTTGCATCCAAGACTTACACGCCTTGGAGCCTGGGGTCCGTTTACTATTCTAAGCAGATATGACTGAATATCAGCTTTTCCACAAATGGAGTGGCTTGGCCTTATTCGCATTAACAGCTTAATTTAAGGCATAAGTGCCTCTGTTTTCTCCGAAATTTCGACCATCTTCTATCGGTTGTGGTCGCGGATGGACCGACATTGACTTATGTTAATACAACAATAAGTCTGTGTCTGATGTTTTGAACTGAACGCGTGATCTAGAGAATCATTCTACTTATAGGAACATCTCGATGAGTTTGTAAAAATCTATAGAGCAAAAATCTTGCAGCCACGTCACTATCAGAGCAATAAACGCTCAATCGAAGACATCGTTTCCTACGGCCATTTTCAATATTCGAACTTCGAATATATTTCGAACTATAAATAGATCTGTAGATTTTAGATTCGTGTTTGACATACCTACTTATTTTGTATGGAGCTTATGTCAAAAACGAATCTAAAATCTACATATCTATCCATAGTTCGAATATTGAATTCCGTAGTAAATCGTTGTTAGAACTCATAATATCTCAACCCACTTACTACGGAATTCAATATTCGAAATTTAGATAGATCTGTAGATTTAAGATTAGTTTTTGACAGTTTTTGACATAAGCCCCATACAAAATATGTCAAACACGAATCTAAAATCTACAGATCTATCTATAGTTCGAATATTGAAAATGGCCGTTAATCAAAAGGTGATGTGATCTTCAAGCGTTTTTGCTACAAACTTAAAATGATTTGTATGACCTTCTAAGATATTTGGGTTGTCCGCGGTACCAAATTACCGTGTTAGACACACTTTGGCCGTAGTTTGTCGCGTTATAGACGCCTATGTTTGGTAGTTACTCGATCCCATTTTATACAAGTAGATACATTATTTTATCTTAAAACTGATAACCGACAGAACCGAAAACATACCTACGTTAAATATTCTCAAAGCAAACCAAATTGCCGTGAAATTTACTAAAAACAGTGTTCATTGCTGCTCTTCAAAAAAAAAGAGGCAATAATATATAATACGTAGGTAGGTAGGTAAATGTAATATTGTTATGGTAATGTCTAAGATGGTGGATACATATAACAGAAGGCTTACTTCGAGTTTGGAAAACAATGGATCGTATTCGAATGACCCAAACATTTTCCATATATTTTATAAAATTTGCCCTAGCGATCAATACAGATCGCTACAAATAAAATGCTTTTAGAAAATACTTAAGATATTGCCGTCGATTAAGTTTTCGATCAGGACAGAGCGCAAAAAAATCTGAGACCTTAGAGGTTGCCTAAAGCAATAAATACTTAACCTATAATTACTCAATCATTAGGTATGACTACAAGGCAAAGTCTCGAAGACAATAATGCAATCACAAAAGCTATATAAATATGCGCTTGGTAGACAGATTTCTTCACGTTCTGACTGACGTATAACAAGACAAGGCCTCAATGTACCTCGTTCCGTTTGTTCCCAGAGTTATTATAGGAGTATCCGCAAACCTTCACTGCTCGATAACTCCAAGGAATTTTAATGTCCGCTATGAGGATATTGAAATTTTCAACCATCGACGATTTTTTTTCATAGAGCTCAGATAATTGTAATAAGATTAATGATTTTATATAGGTTTCTACTATTGTAATAAACTTAGTAGAGACTAGTAGGTACATGCTCCTGTAACAATTAATTTCTAGTTTGAAGTAAAGATTGTCGTTCTATTCTCTCAGCATTTGTGACTTGAATTTTAATCATATTGAATCACTTTGCTTTAACTGAATCGGGTTTTGTATTTAGGACTGCTAAGTCAACGTGCCCATCAAATAAATATGTAGGTATGTGCTATAAAAATACTCATAATATTGCATTATGCATGGTAGTCGGTTGTAAATACAGCTGATACAACTGTTCATGATGATGATGTATAGCAAAGTTGTAACCGATAAAATGATAAACAACACGGACAATAGACGAACGTCATTATTGCAGAACCGTGAGTTCTTGCTCAAACCGGACCATAGAAAATGTTGATTATATACTTTTTATAAGAGAACTAAAACCAGGCCGGGAATTCTTTTAAACGCTTAATTTGAGTCCAATTTATGTGACCACAGGGTCCAAGAATAGTGGAAAGGTAGCTAATGCTTAAAATTATGGTCATACCTATAGTCCGTGCCACGAGAACATAGACTTTTTGTAAACAAAGAATTTCTACTTAGTAACTTAGCGACAGTTCTGTCAAACACAAATAATGTCAAATCGAATGAGCGCAACGGTACATAGATACCTATCATTGGAAACTAATATGTCAATGGGTCGGGTTTTTATCGATGTTATGCGCTGTCAACAGGGTCTACTAATGTTTTGAGGTACTGACGCCTAGAATGTCAACATTTGGAGTTAGTTCATTGAAATTTTACATTCTTGAGCTTAACATGAATTTATCAGAGGACAAAATTAAATATTTTAATTGTCAAGAAGGGGTAAATGTAATATTAAATACAAGTTTATAGGATCACATCGCTCCTCCCGCGCTCAACGGCATCTCGAAAAAGCGGGGGCAGAATAGCAGATGGCAAACTATTAGTCGCACAGAAAATTATTTATACCTAAAAAAGAAATTGCGTTTTCAGACTACCGTAACTTTTAATGGATTTTGTTTAAGTGCATTCTGACGATTTCATTCACAAACAACGTAAAATCTCCATGCCTAGAAATGTTTAAGCAATTTGCAAGCTAGTTATCTGTAATATTTGCTGGTCAATAATTTAATATTTCAGCATAGGTACTTTGAGCAAATGATTTATTGCCTATGATTTAAAAAAATCATGTCAATAATAATAGAGTAACATGTACATATTATGTTCTCTATCATTAACATACATGGTACTCTATTTTTACTAAACGACAAAAAATTCGGCAAATTTATGAACATTCGACCATTCAAACACAAAATCAAGTATTTTTATTTCAGTACAATTAAACAATATAAATTAAAAACATAGTGGCATAATTCGGCATTGAAAAAAAAAGACTGTTCAAAAAGTATAAAATCTAAAACACAACTGTTTGAAAAAAGGTTGTGTAGCCCTGAATGTTTGTTTACAAAAAGTCTATCTTCTCGTGGCACCAACTATAGGTACTTAGCAAAAAAATTGATGTTAGTATTTATTAATGCGCGCACTGAATTAGTTCTTGTACATTTTAAAGACTGCTGTTGCATTTCAATTGATATAAGTAAGATGTATGAGATTCAGAATCGTGATTCCAGGTACAATGTCGTCAGGCCCTTGTACCTAATCATAAATTTTATAGATAGGTAGGTAGGTATTTATCATTACTTATGTGGAAGGAAAGTAAGAGTCAGTCAACAATTTTTAATGAGCCGATAAGATGTTTTGCCCATAAAGTTAATAAGGTATGTTTATACCTCTCATACCTCTTGTGTTTGTTTATTAAACGCTTCCTACATTATAGCTTCATTTTACGCAAGTTGTAAGGTCTTAACAATGAACAACAAGGCAGCGTGCGATCGTCGAATATCACATTACACGGTCCGTTAAACGTATGAATATACTTTATAACCAGTCGAAACTGTAGCCACTTATGTTTACCTCGCGAGTCACCAAACAGCGGTGTTGAAGTCGATTTCGATAAAAAAAAAGCAACACGACGGCTCAGAGTCAGATGTTGTAAGTAGTTCTCGTGCAGTTTTGGTTGAACAACGTTCGACGACTCACGGGCACTGACGGTGTGCTAGTTTTAATTAGTTTTGATTGGCTCAAAATCCACAAAGTTCCACCTGTTCAACATGAGTTACGCATTTATAATAGTGGTGTCTGTCGCAATAACTGTGAAGTTACTGTTTTTAAGTTTCTCATTGTATTTTACTTTGAAGAACAGGAAATCTGAAGGAATTCCGGTGAGTGTCATTGTTTGTAGTTTGTTAGAATTTAGGCAAATATGACATGTGTTGTTTCTGTTAGGTAGTTTTTATCAGTTTTGTTTGTATTGGAATTATTTCTTTGATAAGCAATTACTACTGTTTTTACTACTTAGCTAATATTTAATAATAACTTCTTCGAAATTAATTTATCTTCTTCTCCTTAAATTATTACAATGTAATGACTGCAAATATTTAGGTTGTGTTTTAGCATTATTTGTGCACACAATAGGTGGCAGACTCAAGTGCCTAAATGTTTACGATTGAAACGTTATGAAAGTTAGTTTTGCATTTAAGAACGACAACAAAGTACTTTTTCGTCACGTTACCTTCACCTGTAAATGTTTGTTGTTATAAGTGTTACTTATCGAAAATATAAAATCTTTATATGTATTTGAGCCCAAGGTCAGTTTGTACGTAGGTATGTAGATATATCTTAGAAGTGCCCGTGGCACCTACCTACCCATCGGGTCGTATCTATAAATTCAAACCTAAATAGTTATAGTTTTAAATATCATATCAATACAGAAACACGTGTAACTAAAAGGCATGATATAAAACAATATTTCTTTCTGAGTAGGAAGGCGTGACGGCTAAATAGGTATTTATTGAATGTTAGTTTTGAATGTTTTGAATTCTCATATGTTATGAGAGGTGTCGTGATGGCGAACTCACGTAGGTATTGGGTCTAACCACTCAACTCAACCAGAGTTGAGTAAGGACTCACCCGAAATAAGTTCGCCCCACGCACTAAAACAACTGCGGTGTCCTCGACCTCCTCGGCACTTATCACGTGGTTCTGGTGCGGAAGTAGTAGTAGTTGTAGCGCTCCTAGCGTGACTTTGCTGGCCATTCGTAATAAGGTCGGCAAAGTTAAGCAACCTTAGCACAGCTCATCACTTGGATGAGACCACATGTGGCATTTACATGAGCGCTGCCGTGCTTCGGAGCGTACGTAAAACTGTTGGTGCCGTTTCTTGTGTCAAGGCAAGAATCGTTAGGCCATTTGGACGCCTTCGGACGGACGGTCTGAAACCTTCGACAGCAGAGTTGGCCACACGCACACGAAAAACAAACAAACCTCAGTGTGGCATTGCATGCGAAGCGCCGCAAGATTCGGTCCCGTTTCTTGTCTCAGGGTCGTTAGACCATAGGAGGCCTTCAGACGGTCTGAGAACTTTGACATCAAAGATGGCCACATTCACACGAAAAAGAAACAAGCCTCGGTCCGTAAGCGAATCCCATTAATAATAATTGTTCGCCCCGCGACCATGTAGTAACCTTTGTCTTGAGCATTTCGAGTATCCTAACTATACTCGCTGTACTACAAAGCAAAGGAACCTAAGTAAATTGGTAGCATACTTACCCCGGATAACAGTGAATGTGAATATCCGTTTGGTGTTGATCAAGCACTATACCAAAATGTCTGTCAGTATTGTACGTACCTACTAAACTATCCTCCTTTTCACTCAATGCTACTGTGACGCCAATAAGGAATCTCCTTATCTGCCCGAGTCCAGCAGTGGTCTGCGAAAGGCTGTATTTATAAATGACTAGCTGACCCGGCAAACGTTGTTTTGAAATTTTTTTTTTTTTTTAAAAATAGATGTTGGCCGATTCTCATAGATACCGGATAAGCACAAAAAATTTCATCAAAATCGGTCAAGCCGTTTCGGAGGAGTATGGGAACGAAAACTGTGACACGAGAATTTTATATATTAGATGAATGACCACGAATGTATTAATTCTGATGATAAATAACATAAATTAAAATATTTCATTAACAATAAGGCTATCGCTGCGCTGCCTTGAAAAATGGGTAGATGCCTACATACCTATATAAATATGGAATTTTTCGAAGGTCATACGGTTGTCGCTCAGTAAAAAAGCTGTAATATCTGGTAAGACCAAAAATAAATCCCCGGAGAAATGACGCGAAAGTTTTGTATGCAACAGAAATAAAATGTACCTACCTACTTACATAACACTAAAAGTCAGAATTAACTGCAAGGTGGTAGTGCGATGAACTCACATTTGTTTAGCTCACGTTAGTAGGTAGAGCCTACCAAGGGGAGCAAGTAGGCTAATATATTATGTTTTTCATATCCCATTCATTCTTAGTGAGAGGAAATAACTGTCTAATATAAAAACGCAATAACAAGACGCTTTCTGCGAATCGAGCCCATAACAATTAAACAGCTGTATCTAATGAACCATCTAAAATTACAGATAAGTAACTTAATTAATAATGTAAAAGTTTAATAAGGTTGTTGCGTATGTACGCAAATAACGCTTTATTACATTAGATACTTACCTTTGCAAATCTCTTGTCAATAGGGCAAGAATTCTTACTTCATTGATTGCAACACCATACCATTAACAAAGTTTTCATAATTCGTTTTGTACCTAGCTGGGCAATAGGCAGGTTTTTTTATTTAATTTATAGACTCACGCCTGTATCCCCGAAGGGGTAGGCAGAGGTGTAATATTACACCCACACTTCACCATGAATTTTTAGGTCCCACGTAATAGGGGGCGAGCCTATTGCCGTACCGGGCACATTACTAGACTCCGTGCTGCTACTGAGAATTCGGAAAACAGTACCTAGGTAACACTTTTGCCCGACCCGGGAATCGAACCCGGGACCTCCAATCAGCAGTCGCATACGCAATAGGTAGGTATATATATATATTTAGGAATTGATCTTTATAATTATACTAGCTGACCTGGCAAACGTTGTTTTGCAAAATTTTTTTTTTTTTTGAAAAATAGATGTGGGCCGATTCTCATAGATACCGAATAAGCACAAAAAAATTCATCAAAATCGGTCAAGCCGTTTCGGAGGAGTATGGCAACGAAAACTGTGACACGAGAATTTTATATAATTAATATACATCGTGTGCGAATCGATGCACAGTCGAGAATTTCATTAGTGTCTTTTTTTAACCATTCAGCGAGCAACAAGCGCTTTTAGTTTGGTACTCCAAAATATAGCGCAGTAGTTTAAGTGGACGGTTCGCCTCTGCCAGTAGGTGCCATTGTGTAGGTTCGGTTCCCAGTATTCCCACCCAATGGAAAGGAAACACGGGATCCTTTTTTCGACTGCTCAGCATTCCTCTCCACAGAGGACTTCAAAGTAGCGCGGCAGATATTAAAAATAATATTTTACTTTACAAAATTGGAGCTGCAATCATATAATATCCGTCATCATCTTTTACCTACCTACCTACTTTTACTTATTCCAATGGTTTATCGACCCAAAATGTGCCTTTGCCTCTTATGCGACAGACCGCTACTTTGTCCGATTAGATTCATACATAATTAACGTTATTTTATTTTATAATACTAATACTACCTTACCCCTCTCTCTGGAGTCGGTCCCCCATGTCTGAGGATCGTGGTCAGCATCAGTGTTGCATCTGGAGCGCACTATCTGCCCCCATAGGTTCCTGGGCTGTCTAACGCCTCTCCCACGACTTTGTAGAATTTGGAGGACAACGAGTGTTTTGCTGTCCATGTTGTCGGTGAATGACCTTTTGCCTTCAGTGTTCCCAACCAAAATCAGTTTTGTAAGACTGTCGCCGTTTCGACGGACTGTGTAGATTTGAAATATGGTGGACAAGCGGATTTTTATTCTAATCAGGGATAGAATTGATGCATTGGTGCGTTTCGTGGTCCAATGCACTCATAGCATTCGTCGTCAGCACATAATAACCTATAGGTAAAGCATAAATCCTTTGTCTTTCTCGGGCTACGATTGTCCATGTTTCCACTGCATACAAGATTGGCAATACCAGAGCTTTTATCAGTCTGATATTGGTTTTGATACTGATCCTACCTCTACCTTATCTAATATCCTAATGCTATTTTATTATGAAAAAACCTACCGTGCTTCGGAGGGCACGTAAAGCTGTGGGTCCCGGTTCTTGTCTTAGGATAAGAGTCGATAGGCCCTGTCGGAGGCCTTCGGGTGGTCTGAAAACTTACGACACTAGAGTTGACCACACACTCACAAGAAAAACAAACAATGAACTAATAATTAAAGGTATCTATCTACCAATGTGCAATTACCTAAATTCTTGAAATACTTCGGGATTTACTTTTAGTTAATTGTCCTTAATATTGGGAATAACACCGCTGTATAAATAAGCAATTCGTAATTAGGTACATACCTACCTCAACAAGGTGGCGTAGTCACGCTATGCACATTTGTTAACGTTTTCCTACCATATTGAAAGTTAATGGTAGATATACCGTGACGTCTTTTCTCGGGTAGTCCGGCGGATCGCCTCATACTCATATCCCTCCGCAGCCGCCACTACCCACAAACTCGGGGCCGAGAGAGATAGTATCTCTCAGTCAAAGCACACAAATGTTTGACTCGAGCGGGAATCGAACCCGCGATTTTCGGCGCGCCGGCGTGGCAGTCATTTACACTCCCGCTACGACGACACCAGGTCTTTGTCGTCAGTAACGCTGTATTAATTAACCTATTGACTAAACGAGGGGCACAACAATAAATCAATTCAATTGTTACGAATCATATAATTTATGTTTTACTGGTACGAGAAACTGTAAAAAATAGATAGATTGGTCACGTATTTGTGAAATACCTATACAGCAACTGCTCAGTAACTTTAAAGTGACATCATATTCAGTATTTTATTGCGCTAATGACTTTAACATGATCGTTCCCTTATCGGTGTATGTGATCATAACACATCATTATTACTCCTGCTTTAGGAGGTATACCGAATAATTAGTTATGTTAGTTTTGCTCCTTATTTTAGTAAGAACTGTAGTTATATTGATCGACGGTTCAGGTTTATGTTTAAGATATGATTTCAGGTTATTCGAGAAAATAGCTCATTTTTTACAGAGCATCAAGTAAGATGCGAGTGACGCGTCTCTCTATTTGTCTATGCTGACGCCGTATGCAATTTCACAAAAGTATGCGTCGGGCCGGTTACAGCGGAAACGCCCATGTGCTTCTGAATAATAATATAATTATAATAAATATACTTGGAAAACACACGCGGTCATCTGATCCCAAAATTAGCATTCTTATAGTTTATTGTAATAACATAACATACATATGTACATACATAGACTCACGCCTGTTTCCCGGCGGGGTAGGCAGAGACTACGGAACGCCATTTGCAACGATCCTGACATATCTCTCTTGCTTCATTCACTCCCATCAGATTCCTCATGCATTCTCTTCTGTTCAGGGTACTTCTAACCTGCCCTGTTTTTAGGATGTCTCCAATCTGGTCAGAGAACGTCCGCCTAAATTTTCCCCTTCGTCCTGTCCTTTCTACACTTGCCTTAATATGTATATCTGCTTGGTCAGTCTTTTGTCATCCATCCTCTCCACGTGCCCAAACCACCTTAGCATACCTTTCTCGATGCTTGTCACTACATCTTCTTTTACCCCACAACACTCTCTTATCACACAATTACTCTGTTAGTCAAAGACACACCACACATACTTCCCAGTCCTCTCATTTCTACAGCATTTATTCTACTTTCATGACTCTTCTGCCATACCCAACTTTCACTACCATACATAAGTGTAGGTACCAACACCCCTGTATGCACAGCCAAACGTGCCTTTTTGGATACCTTATGACTTTTCATAAGGAGGCATTTGACGAGTAACCCATTCATCCTTAATCCACAGTCACTATGTTTCAAATCTTGCAAACAACTGTCCATGAAGAGGTTGAACAGCCACGGCGATGCTACACATCCCTGTCTAACACGTGTCTCGATGGTAAACCGGTCAGTGTACGACCCGTTTATCCTCACACAAGCTCTGGAATCTTCATAAAGGGGTTTCAGAGCTCGTATGAGGCTGCTGTTCACCCCATACATCGACAGTACCGACCACATTTAATTCCTCACCACTTTATCATAAGCCCTTTCCAAATCCACGAATGCGCAGACCTTTTGACCTTTGGCCAAGAATTTCTCGGCTATGCACCGCAAGGAAAATACTTGATCCGTGCACCCTATACCCTTTCAGAATCCCGCTATTTATCCCATATTTTCTTGTCGGTTACTTTAATAACTCTTTCAATCAGTACCTTCGCATACAATTTGCCAACAATGCTGAGAAGGCTAATGCCTCTATAGTTCTTGCAGTCTTGTTGCGAGCCTTTTCCCTTAGAAAGAGGCACAACTACAGCTGTAGCTCAGTCGTCAGGTGCTCGGCCGGTGCTCCAGCACAAATTAAATAAGCGCTGCAGCTGACCAACTAAGATGCCCTGTCCAGCCTTCAGCATTTCAACTGTAATCCTATCATATCCCAGCCTGCAGCAGCCTTACCTAATTTCATTCTTCCCAGCGCCTTCATAATCTCATCCACGCCAATATCGCTTTCATCATTGCTATTATTACCATTCATTTCGGCGATCGATGTCTCTTATCTTTCCATTATTGTCTCTGATTGACGTGTATTCTGAGGATTGAGTTCTTCCTCGAACTGCACGCACGGATTTCCAGAAAATCTTTATGTTTCTTCGGAAATCTTCAGATAATCTTCTATCAAACTCATCTTTCTTTTCCTCTTTCTTCCTTTTTACAATATTTTTCACTATTATTTTAGACCTAACAAACTCCTTTCTTGCTTCATCTAAGTCATCACTCGTTGCCTTTCCCATTCTTTCATTTGCTCTGGCAGCCAACCAATCTAACCACGCTTACTTCTTCTCTGATACTGCTGAGTGTACATCCTTGTCCCACCATGTATTCTTAACCTTTCGTAGTTTCCTTCTCTTGATCACACCACATACTTCAGACGCTACACATACTACCTCTTCTATAAAGGAATGCCATAATTCTTCCATATTTATGCCATCGAACCTCTCAAATCTTGCTATTAATCTTCGTTTATACTCATTTTTCACATCTTTCTCTTGAAGATTTTCTACTTTTATTCTTTCCAAGACCCTATTTTCATTATGTTTCATTATGTTAAAAGTTCAAGAAATAAAGAAAATATATCTTACATTAGGTACGGTCCAAACAAAGAAATAATCGTACCTATGCATCACAAAGTTTTGCCCTGAATGTTAATTGAATACACGATTCAGAATATTTTCCATAGAATGACTGCCGTCTGACCTGTGCATCCCTAGGCTAAAGGAGAGCGATCTATCTTACAAGGCTAAAACCAGTGCCAGATGCAGTGGCGTAGCGTGGGGGGGGGGGGCCGGGGGGGCCATGGCCCCGGGCGGCACATTTAAGGGGGCGGCAAAAGAGGCCGCGAGAAATAAAATAACAATTCAAATTTTAAAATACTTGGCGCGCGCACTGACACGCGCGGCGTGAGCTCAGTAGAAAGAACAACAATCGAAAACAAAATCATCGTTATTTTCATTACTTGAAGACTTGCGAGTGTCCAATATTCCGGTGATCTGCGAGCCTGTTATGAGTAATTAATGAATCCATATATCACTGCCGAGCCGCCCCTGTGTGCGATGTGTGCCGGCTGCCGCCCCTATTGCCATGTTGCACTGGCGCACACAGGCGCCAGGGCAATAGGGGCGCCTCGTGCCAGATAAAGAACTTATAGGGTCCCAAGCCAACCTCACCTGCAAGTGGTGCACCTGCCGATCAACGGACGAGGCGACGGCAAACAAAATCTGGCAATAGGCTCGCCACCTATTACGTGGGATCAAAAGACTGGCGAAAAGTGGGCGTTTAATATGCGTCTGCCTACCCCTTCGGGGAAACAGGCGTAAGTCTATGTATGTATGTTGAATATGGAAGAAAACAGGTACAAGTCTCCTAAGACAATAGTCACACCTGCGGTATCTATAGGTACGCCATTTCAACTTTGACTCCAATATTTACGACATTTGCGTTAAAATCAAAGCCAATTATTACACATACGACAAACGCCTTCTGCTAATATTTGGGCGCAACCCTGTGGGACAAGACGCGGGATTTGTCCACAAACTTATAGATTATCGCCTCTCAACTCCTTATTTTTGCGAGTATAAGGAGTTGGTAAATGCCATAAATCGGTGACGAGCAGCAACGTCACCGGTGCGAGAAGCAACGCCCTGCGCCCGTCATAACGCACACGAACACACAGTGGCACAATTTCTTGGTCGCCACGCTATTTGGAGGAGAATACCATTACCACTCTAGATTCAGATTCAGTTTCCGCCAGCTATATTATTCCCGGCCAAGGACGCGGTGGCGGTAACGGCAATTCATGGGGTCTGTAACATCACCGAGCTAGCAGGCGACTAAAATTAATTATACCTGGCGACCTACAGAACGCAGTCTACGAGTAAATGAACAGAAACCCCGCCGAGCCCGAGGTAGAATTAGGTCACATAAAATGTCACATATCTGCTGGGATTATCAGAGACAGGAGTAGAACATGTTAACTCTAGATTCAGGTGAATGGTTCTACCCAGTGCCGCGCTGACCCAATTCAGCACCTGTGTGCGAAATCCATGCGGCTCTTTGTCGTACTTTTTCGAAAGTAATTTGAATAATTAACGCTGGCATTTCACCCGTCGCGCGGTTTTTTACCCTGGCGACTGTGCGCGCCGCACACATCGCACATAAGGGCGGTTCAGTCCTGCTTCTACCTTCAGGAAGGCGACCTACTCTCTTGGGTGGTGTCGGATTCCTGGACAGGAGGAAACTTGTCAACAACGTTGTGGAAGTCGATAGTGTGTAACCAGGTAGCGTACCTACCTCTAACTTAAACTCTACAATAGTCGTTGCCTTAAGACGATACAGGTATATGCGCCGACCTCAACTCACCTGAGGAGATCACCGCACAGAGAAAAAAAAGGAGTGTAAACTTTCAGCCGAGACCATCGGATTGATGAGGCAAGGACGCGAGTCGAGGATGGCCGCACCGTCAACCCAAAGTTCGAGAATCTCTAGAAGGTTGAAAGTTTTTATCCACAATTGTATACCTTGCACGTAAACAGACTAATTGGATCTAGTCTTGACGACCACAGAGCCTCACTGACGCGCTACTACACCGAAGACATCCCGGATGAAAGCCAGGCAGGACCATAGGACTTTAAACATTTGTAGGTAGTCATTACGATTGCTTTTACATTTTCCTTCGGGATAATATATATTATTATACCACGTACCTTTGTTTTCAGTAACCGATATTTCGGCACTGTTAAAAGCGCTATTTTCACGGTTGTAGGAACTCTACGAACTCTACAAAGGTACGTGGTATATTATATCTGTAGAAGAATGTAAAAGTAACACAAAACACTTGATGATGATCTATTTTTTTAAAAGCCATCCAAGTTTTATTTATGAAAATTCTACAAGCCATATTATACATAATTATATTACAGCCGAGAAACGGCCACTGCTCTGCGCGACATATAAATACTGCTGAGACCTGCCTGGTTTCTCCCTTAAAAATATTATAGGTACCCTGCCTATGCTTCTTCATCGTGTCACTGGTTCAGATTTTCAGTTCCCAAAACTTGGCTACGGTAACGGCATTGTCTGAGGCCACTTTAAGATTCTGTTTACTGCAGGTAGATGGGCAAAGAGGGCATGAAAGCAAATGCGCCATGGATTGTGATGGAGCTCCGCAGTCGCTACACCTATCTATGCTTTATTGCTTACAATTGAGACGAATCTAATGATAATTTGTTGAAATCCATCAAGCCGTTTGGGGGGTGTAAAGCCATGCTAATGAACATACAAAACAAACATACCTACATCCGAAAAACCTTAGACTTCTGGCAGATTTAGTGGAGTACCTAAAAGAAGAGGGGGCGGCAAATTTCTGATCGGCCCCGGGCAGCGAAAACCCACGCTACGCCACTGGCCAGATGCTCCTACAAGAATTGGAGCATTATGAAATTAGGAATCAGGTGTTGCTGCTGTTCTCTTCTTTTCTACAAAACAGGAAACAATATAATATGTATTATTGGAGTTAATTCAGTATCAGAGGGATGGGAAAAATCGTAACCAGAGGAGTACCCCAAGGATCGGCATTGGTTCCTGTAATCTTCATTATATTCCAAAATGATCTGACTCCCTAATTATATTATTACTAGACGATGCCCGTGGTTACACCCGCGTTATTTAAGACTACTGCTCTGCTCCCGTCGCTCATAGCGTGATTTTATATAGCCTATAGGTAGCCTTCCTCGATAAATGAGCTATCTAACACTGAAAGAATTTTTCAAATCGGACCAGTATTTCTGAGATTAGCGCCTTCAACCAAACAAACAAACTCTTCAGCTTTATATATTAGTATAAGATTAGCAGTATCTGCTGTAATATGTACGAAAATATGCATTAAAGTTTAATAACGACTAATTAACCTATAATCTTGTATAGGTAATTATTGCCTTTTTCCAATGGTTTTATGAGAATCATTTTAAATCGCTACATAGTATAAACCAAAGTCTATCTTCTGTCTGTCTGTCCCTATGTATGCTTAAATCTTAAAAACTACGGATTTTAATGCGGTTTTTTTAATAGATATGATGATTCAAGAGGAAGGTTTAATTTAAACATATAATTGACGCGGGCGAAGCCGCTCGCGACGTCTAGTTATATTCCAGTATATTACATATAGCAATAAGACAAAATGCACCTATGTTATTAAACTCTACGAAAAAAGTAATGGGCACATAATATATGTATAATGACTGAACTTAATGTGTATGTAAGAATATAAGGCATTTACTTTACTGTTACTAATGTGTTATATTTTCATTTACAGACCAACATGCAGACTAAACACAGCAAGTCTTTCTTCATCTCATGGAAGCAAATCCCGAGGCTTTTTATGCCCAAAGCTTTATATTGCCCTAACACCAATAATAAAGATTTTCAAAATAAATCATAAGCATAATTTAGTTAAGACAAAATTGTGACTAATAAGATATTAAGAAAATAATTTTGTATTTTCGTGTCTGATTATATTGAAATAAAGATATAAAGTAACTCAAACATTTTTATTAAAAACAGTATTTATATTATTTACATATAAAAAAATAAAGATTAAAAATAAATCAACAAATGATTTTTCTTTGTATAAAAAGCCCGTTACAATTTTATATACATAAGGATAAGTACAACATAATAATATATTCAGTGTGTACTAAAGTTACCACTAATTTAATTAATCTTAAGTAAAACCTAGCTTTAGCACCCATGAGTATTAATATAAATTGTACTAATTTCTTTTTAACCTAGTCAAACTTTGAAGCAATCAGTTAATGTAATGATTTGTACAGAATTTGTCTTATCTATTTCTTCATTACTAATTTGTCATAATCTTTTATAACTAGAAAATTCATGTCTCTTACATATTGTGCCCATTGAACAATATGTTTCTCAAGATCAAGTTTTAAATTTCGTTTCTTATATTCAAGAGCTTGTCTGACAACATATCCATTAAACTTGTGTACATGAGGATGGTTGCAGTAATCCTCTACATCCATCCATTGACACATATTGACTTCCCTGTCTGAAAATTTAATTTTATGTGATAATGCTTCCATCATGAGTATAACGTAAATATCTGAGTTCCCAAACATCATATTGTGGTTGTGTCTGAATGTTACTAGTGACTGGAATCTTGTGTCCACTCCTGTCTCTTCCCTGACCTCTCTGATAGCTGCAGCAATAATATCTTCACCTATAAGTAAACAAACAATTTAATCATAATTTAAGAAAGACTTTTCTACAACAAATAATAAAGGGTATTTACAGATATTTAAACAACATATAAAGGAATATAATATCAATAATATCAACATATTACATATTTTCATGAAAATTGTATGATGGATTTAACATGTTTTAGACTAATTCCAAAGTTTGTAATGATAAGACAGATGTATTTATACAATTTTGCTCTTTACCTAAAATAAGGTTGATTGAAGAGGCTGTTTATAAAATCAAAACTATGAAAACACATAAAAAGTAACCAGCCTCCATATACCTGTTGTAAAAAGACCCTTAACGAATATTAAAATCCCATAGTGTACCAATCATTATGAACATTTTTTACTTTGACTCTATACCTGGGTAATTACTATAGATGCTGGCGGGAAAAATTCCGAATCATTCCCGTCGAATACTTCGGAAGTATTCCGAAATATTCCGAAACTTTGGGAATATTTCAACTGTCAAAAAAAACCAGCAAAATCAACCTTACTAACTATTTCGCGCTTGGAAGTTGTAAATTATATTTTCTTTGTTTGCTTGCAAGGTTTACCTTTATTTGTTTTTATTGACTGGGCTATTACACGCGTTAGGTAGGTAGGTAATGATTAATAGCTACCTATGCGACTCGCGAATACTCGCGATGCGTACAGAACTACATACAAACTAACCAGAAACATAGGTAGGTAACCCTTTTTCAAAAAACAAATCAAATATGCTAGGCCTAGTTTTTTATTCCACAACTAACATTTATAAAAATAGCATTCGATTTCGAAATGGGCAGGTACCTACCTAAACACAAAAGTATAAAAATCCTGTTAATCGCAGGCTAACATATCTACCTATAAAAACATCAACATATACTTATTCAATCCCATTTATAATAAAAACCCACCACACCACACATAAACACGTTTATTCCCATTGAATTATTCGGGCGAAATATTCGGCGGAAACATTCGATTGCGGGGTACGAATCTTTCTCGCGGGGGGAGGGAAAACTTCTCCGGGGAGCATCTCCCCTCTTACCGCACCCCGCACCGCCATCGCCTGCACGCACGACTCGTGGCAGTCAGGCAGGCGCGCGCGGCGGCACCGGCCAGTGCACAGAGGGGGCGGCGGCGATCGACGATCGATGCAAAATACGATTTTTCAGCAAAATAAAATAAAAATATTAATTAAATTCGTTTTGAATAATTCTGATTTAAAGAAACTTTCCCAGAAGTATTCCGGAATTATTCCGAATTTTTCAGAAGTTTTGCAACTATAGTAATTAAATTACAGACCAGTACCTAGGCCTATTGACAACTGAAAGTGATGATCACTTGGCAAAGTGTACATCAAATAACTGTCAAAGAGCAAAATTCGTATCGGCTAACATCAGTGGCTAACTGAGATGACGTCATAGGCACCCGGTGTCGCTGATAGCCACTGAACCTTATTATTTTGACAGATGATTGTGTATCGATAATTTAATATTGCGATTGTCTAAGCTTAGTGAGCATCAAATTGATAGTCACTTCGGTTGAAGTTGCCTTCGTGAAAGACACCACTCAAAGGTAGTGTTTTTCGAGTTGTAGTGATTATCACTGAAGCCTATATTGCACGGAAACATTTAAAACTTACTTTGTTTGATTTATATAGTGTCCTTTGTAAACTTTGTAGATATTTCACGACCTTCATTGCTCAATTTTGCTGAAAAACAGCGGAAAAAGAAGCGAGTTCGCATCCAACGACGCCATTTACGGGATGCTAGTGATCCACTGCAGTTGCCAGAAGGTGAATTTATTGCCAATTTTCGCTTCAGTAAAGTTGGTTTCCAGCAAGTGTTGGAGAAAATTAATCCTCTCATGCCACAAGCTCAACGGAAAACAGCTGTGCGCAATGAATAAGCACTAATTTAATTTGAAAATATATGGTTTACTTATACCTATATTTAAAACAACAATGTATAACATTCCCGACTTGTTTGATATGACAAAGTCATTCACTTTTCACAATATCCACTTATTATTAGTTTAAAAACAATAGAAATGAAACAAGAATACTCAAACAACGTTAAATAAGTTATACTTATAACACTTACAATGAATCTTGTTTTACCAAAATTAGTTTGGGCTTTCACAAGCGAATACACAAAATCAAAACAAATATTTTTCAACTTTTTATTGGAGAATGGATGCTGACATATTTTCCAACAATTCGCGCCAAATTCATGTCTCAGAAGCGAATTTTATTGCTAAATTAAGAAGTCTTACAATCCATAAAGTTTTAATGGTCCAATGGGTATTCTTAAATCAGTCGCATGGTGTCGATAAAAAATAGTGAAGTGTTAACAACAATTTGATAGGCACTGACAATATGTGTCATACGCAATACCAAATGAACCTTAATATTGGTTGACATCAAACTTCGGTGTACATCGAAGTGGCGATGGTAACTGTAACTGTCAAAAATATGCAATAGGCCTGCAGGACATATTGAGGCTCAAGTTGCCATACAATTTTTATAATTAGGCACAAAATCGATGTATTAACTGCACCAATTTGTTCTATAGATGAATGCACCTTTGGATAAGTAAGTATTTCGATTATTGTATGCATACCCTTCAAAATGGGCATGAAAAATGTGTCTACTTAAAAATAATCTTTTCCCAGGTGTTATTTTTGCTTAGTATGACTTGGCATGATGTGCAAAGCTAGTAGACTTTGCTTGGTGATGGGTCTTTTTACATCCTGTATATGTTTATTTTGAACCAAGTGTCTTTGAGTGTAGGCTCATAAAAATTTTATAATTTACCTCTTTCAACATAGCCTCCAGGCAGCTTCCAGTGAGGATACTCATAGTGTTTCTCTGATATTGCCAACATTTGATTATTATCATTAAACACAATGGCTCCAACTCCCAGTTGCGTGTGAGCGGCAGGTGGAATATTTGGCTCAGAGTCCTTCGGCAGCCATTTGTACATCATCACAAAGTCATCTCTGGCGTGATGGAAATGAAAGCCTTTCTAAGAACAGCAAGCCTTTATTAAAAGCAATAACAAATAAGTGAACAACTAAAGTAAACTTCTAATATATTTTTTAAATGATTAAATAATTAACTTACCTGTGCCAAAACTGGCACACAATGTGCATTTGTAATGTCCACTTTGAACCATACACATCTATTACCATTTGATTCCCATTCTGATAAGGATTCTGAAATATGAATGTGTTATGTTTTATATTCAGCTAGCTGAGCCGGTGAACGTTGTACCACCTAAAAGGTGGTTTTTTATTTTTCACTTCATAAGAACCATGCTCGTACTTCAAGGATTAAAACTAATGTGCTATGCTTTAAGATTTAATTGACTGACAACTAAAATTGTTCTGATATATTGTGTGCTAAATCAATTTATTTTGGTGGGCTTGTAATTCAAACATATATTTTTTGCAAATACATTAGCTACCTAGTTATGTTATCAAAAATTTGTACCTTCAAGTTTTTGTGTGAATTGCTGCTGATCACATTTTTCTAACAATAGGTCCACTGTAATACCCTTATACCGATCTATGACACCTTTGAACGTGTCTTTTTGTGGTCTACTATAGAAAGTACGGGTTGCAATGACTCTGAAATAAACACATTAACTTCATTCAGTACAAAGTAGGCACTTTATTAAACTAATGAGTTTTTATCTCAACGTTTGATATTTAACTGATAAACAATATGAACAATGTAGTAACGTACGTAAACCCAAGATAAAAGTGCTATTAGATGGTCATAAAAAAAACCTTATTAGTATTGTACCTACCGCAGAAATTCATTTTTAAAATACAGGCGACTGGACACGTATAGTAATTTATTAAATGTATACATGGTCTTAGTACACATGACAATATATTTTCTCAGAATATTTTGTAAAACAGATCAGTGAGATCAGTAGACTCGAATTCTGCGAAATACAAATTTTACAAAGATGTTCATACAAAGTTGTATATTTAGACTGACAGTTTTGACATGACATTGACATTAGTGACAAATCAGTTGTCGGTGTGCGATGTCGATTATTAATAATCGATTATCAAAATGACAGTTTTTAATCGTTTACTATTTGGAGAAACAATTATAATCTGATAGAAAACCATTTCAGTTATGGTAATCTTATTTGCTAAGTCTTAGCAAATAAGATTACCATAACCGCTTGCTTGCCCGTGTTATATGGCATATAACAAAATTCAAACACTAAATTGCCCGTGTTATATGGCATATAACATCGCATCTCAGTCTACTTTGCCCGTGTCATACTGTATATGACATGGCTCCCGCGGTCGAAAGAGTGAAATATACTCGTCTCTGTCGCTCTAGGGCTTAGTTTGTATTATGTATCTCGTTTCTACGTTAAATTTCCCGTCATACTAATCCCAGTCGAGTTTCGACTCCATAGAGAAATTAAAAAAAAAAAACGTTCGTTGTCAATGTTGTCAATGAGTGTTGAGTCGGTGCGGAATGTGCGGAATGTGTGAGTGTATTTGTGCTGTTTTTTCTGTTAAATTTAGTTTTATTCTTTAAGATCTATTTTGTTTATCAAGGTATGTCAATAACTAACACGTATATATAATAATTCCAGCATGAAATATAAGATTTGACTTTTTTCGAGACCTTAAGTAGATTTTGGCGCGCAACACTGATTTTACTACTAGCATGGGAACTGTTTCAGAAATGTTCATATTACTCAGAAGTGGTGAATGCTATCCGTATGATTTCTTTTTGTTTTAAAAGAATATGAGACTACTTATTTATTGTTTATTTATTTGTATGTTTAAAACTGTTATTTGTGCATTATATGGCCTTATCAAATTTAACATAAATTACGCAGCGCGGCGCCAGGTAATGGTTTGGAATCAGAGGCCTGTAATTCATAAATATGTATAAACAAGTGTACTTTTTTATTTTTATCCTATTATCTAATATATAAGTAACGTAATTAAATATTAAAAACGATATGTCACCGCTTTAAGTTTTGAAGTATGAACTTATAAATACAAAGCGAGCTCTAAAACGCGCTATCTCAATTTCAAACGAGCATCACTCGACACCAGAGTCGTAATCTAAATAAACAAAGATAACATTGTATAGTAAGTTTCATAACAAACATAAATCATATAACACTTGACAACCTTTCAAAACAAATTGAGTCACAAGCACCGATTGTGTGGAACCCGACCCGCGCGCCGAGGCGATAAAAACGCGCGGGCATTTGATCGTTATCGCTTTCAAGTGGCCGGGCAGAGGGGCCGGCGTGGGTTGCGGCGCGGAGCAAGCAAGCGGATAACTAAAATGGTCTTTTTTTTAGCTTTTACTAGTGACGGCGATTCTCTTAGCAGCTAAGAGAATCGCCGTCACTAGTAAAAGCTTATGGTTTCACATACACAGCAGCTTCAGCAAGTAACAGCAAATCATCGACCTGGGATCATGTTGTGCAGAAGAAAACAAATTCTATCGCAACATCATCAATGATATTTTCAACTGAAAATATAATAATAATAAATAATAAATTACACTTTATTGCACACCAAATTAAAGTTTTCGAGAATATTTAGAATTGCCTCTACTTTAAGGCCTCCAATATCCTCTTCTCATACTATATTGGAAGAATTTGAAAACAAAGAAACCGCATTTGTCCAAATTCTATTGCAATATTATAACATTCATACAGCCCTGCCACTTCCGTTCCATCGACGCGAATTTTCTTCAAAGGGTCAGGCGATCTAAGGAGGAACAGCCTGAACCCAAAGCATCCCGGATACTTATTTTTTTTTAGATTTAGAATGTATTGGGAATTGATTTCTGTTTGAGATTTAAATTATTTTCTTTTTTCAATAATTTAGTGATGAAGTTGTTTTAAGTTTGTTTCATTTTTGTGATCGTTATTTGAGGCAATTCGACATTGTTTTTTTTGCCTGTTAATCGATAAAATCAATTAATAATTGTTTAATAATCAATAACATTTTCTCGCATTATCCATTAATCGATTACTTAAATACTCGAATCCGCACACCAAGCAGTGTTGCCAACAGCGCTGGCCCTAATGTCGCCGTTTCTCATGCGTGAAGTAGCCTAATATCGCCGAATGGCGAATTTCAGTCGTAGTTACCTAAAGTAGCCCAAACCTCAAAATATCAATATGAATAAATAAAATGTAGGTAGTTTTTATCAACTATTTTTAAGAGGTTTATAACGCACTGGTAAACAGGCTTAAGCCATCTTGAAAACACGTTAATGAATTTAAAGTTAACATTTTTAAAACTACTTAAACAAATAAAAAATAGGGTACCTAAGGTACCTATTCTGATTGTACCTACTCTGCTAGCAATAATAAGGCATCACCAAGACTTTCGCCGTCTTCAGTAGAAGTTGATGTGCTAGCAGGTGCAAAATCCACCGGAAACATACATTTCTCTCCCAGCGTGCAAACTCACCATGTGATTGCTTGGTTGAAAGTTGTAACAACACGTACTTCTTACATTCATAAGCGTACGAATTCTAAGAATGGCGATCAGCATGGGTAGTTGCATGTGATTCCATGAGTAGCCTAATTGGCGACCAGTCGCCTTTTAGATTTTTTTCATCGCCGATTCTCGTTCTGAGTAGCCTAAATGGCGAAATATCGCCTACGTTGGCAACACTGACACCAAGGCCTATCCACACGACACGATTTTACGTCCAACTTGACTAAATCACTTGATGAAATCGTGACGTGTATAAACGCCAGTCGTCCCTTTGAGAAAAGAATATAATATGGAGTGGACAAATAATACAAATGGATACTTTACATTATAGAAATATATATGAAATGGACATAAAGCCGCCAAACATAGTGTTGTCTCGTTTTTACTTAGCGATATCTCTGTTAGAAAAAAGAGATAGCCATAGGTTACTGAATACACTGATCATAGTGATTTTTTATCAGAAATGTCAATCGTGCCAGTGTCGCCATATTGTTTTCCAAGTGTTTTTGGTACATCTGCTGTCAAATCGTTGTGTATCGAACATAATAATTTTGATTTTGTGCATAAATATGTCTAAAAACCAGATGAATCAGTGCTTCAGGCTTTCCTAGAGATCGTAAAATCTTGCCTAAGTGTTGATTTGAACTGTGCAGTGCAAGATAAAGCTATAATCAACACAAATGTAATCTTCACAAGTAAGTAACAAGTCATGATTTATGTTGTTGAATAGGATTAGTATTTGTACAAAATATTGTTACAAGAGGTTCTTTTTATTATTAATTTAACAGGTTTTAGCTTCGTTATGGCCTAAATGTTGTTATTTTCGTAGTTTGGAATTTTCCATATTTACGTATTAGAGGTTAGAAGTGATGTTACTGCTAATGTCGATATGGGTTATCGATATATCCGTAATGTATAGAAACTTCCACAAACGATAACATTGTTAAAAATATCTCGCGTCTGTAAACGGAAATAAATGAAACATTCCACCAATTTTGTCTGTACCTAGTAAAGGAAAAGCGATATTTGACTAACTTACTTTACTTAGCCCTGATTACATAAAACCCAAAACCGCTGCATCCTGCTCTATGTTCAGGAAAATGAGCAGTTAAAATAATAATATTATGTTTTTTGCCAAAAGATAACATGAATAGCAACTGTATGCGAGAATTCCTAGCAATGAAACGTTAAAGAAAATAATTTTATTTATAAACAAGAGGACCCCCGCCGCTACACCTGCACATTTTTTCGACTGTTTCTGTCCGATCCCGTGGGAATTTCAAGAAAGTCCTTAGTGCACTCCTGCGATCCCCATAGAACATACATGCCAAATTTCAGCTTCCTGCACCTTATAATTTTGGCTGTAGCTTATTTGTCAGGCAGTCAGTAACGCAAGGATTTTATATATTATACAGATAAGAAACAAATAAATAACATGTATTAATCAATTATGATTTTTCTTACCCCCTTATGATATTTCAGTGTAGCTGTGTGTTTCATTACGGTATGTATGGTGCAAATCAGAAATCGCCGACATAAGGCCGGCGCGCACTGACGTCGCGGCATGGCAAAGGATTTTATTACTGATCAAGTCATTTTCATTCTTATTTCAATGAGTTTAGAATTCATATTACTTTATTTCGATACAATCGTACCGCAGCTCGTCGTGGCATGCCGCGGGACGTCGGGGCGCGTTGCGGCACGTCGCGGCATCGGCGGCATACTTGGACGCCGCGGTGTGCCACGACGTAATCAGTAGGTAAATAAGTCTCCTGAATTCACCGTTAGTAAATCTTGTTCTCATAAATAATGTATCCAGAATTGTTTTCTGTTTGACATATCAGTTTGTATTTGTCGTTCTTCATCTTCAGCAAGAAGTGCTATTGATACTAAATTCCAGTCAATTGGACGCCTTGGTATGACGCGGCATGCTGCGACGTGCCGAAGCGTCCTTCGGGCTAACGAAACATGCCGTTCCGCGCTGTGCCATGCCATGCCGTCAGTCGGCGCCGGCCATTAGCTATCCGGATAGCCAAGCTGAAGTGGCAGTGGGCAGGGGAAATAGCTCGAAGAAGCGATGGCCGTTGGGGCAGAAAGGTTCTGGAATGGCGGCAACGTACCGGACGACGCCGCAGAGGCCCCCCACAAGGTGGACCGACGATCTAGTCAAGATCGCGCCTCCCGCGATCTTGACAAGATCGTTTGGATGGTCGGTTGGATGCGGGCGGTTCAAGACCGGTCTGTGTGGAGAACCTTGGGGGAGGCCTATGTCCAGCAGTGGACGTCGTTTGGCTGATATGATGATAATGATGATGTATGGTGCCATTCATGTCCGGTACTTTCATTCACAGCGACACAGTATCGATATTGGCTACCAGAGAATATTTTGTTATATGATACAAGGGACGTTTTTCGCTTTACCATGTTCGCCCGCATTTGCATTATGGAATAAACTAATTTGGCAAAAGATCTAAAGTAACTTACTACAAATATCAATTTACATATTTTTTCTAAATCTTCAGTAATGTATTATTTACCTCTAACCGGCTCAAGTAATTTAACGCAGTAATTTTTTTTCCACATCATTTCGTAGGTATGCGCGCTAATTTCGTAGGTACGTCCAATCCATGTTATTCACAGATCTGTGGTTTATTACTAGAAAAAGTAAAAACCCTTCAAAGACTAAAAAAAAAAAGTTTTCATTTTCATCTTTTAGCAACACAAATCGCATTTGCTAGTACGTTAGCTTTAACCATTTCGACTTCTTACTGAACCGAGACAACAGTGATGAACGCTCTCATCGCAAGCTTTTAAAAGTGCTTACGCCAGAGTTCAACGCAATCGTTTTTTAAATCCTCGTGCGAATGATGCCTAAAGGTGCTATACTTTGTCGATAACAAAAAAACTTGTCGATATATGCTTTAAGTTGCCTAATATGCGCCCAACCCTAATGGACGCCATTTTATTGCATACGTTTCGTAGGTATACACGCTAACTTCGTAGGTACGTCCAATCCATGTGCGTACCACACATCTATGAGTCGTCCAACTCAAGTTCATCGGGTGGGCGGTACCACCAGATTTTAACCAATCGGTTGGACGGAATGAAAAGCAATGATTTGATTGTGTCGTGTAGACGGGCAAAGTCAATTCGATTGACGGCCTTTACAATACAAGTCAGTTCAAGTGACAAAGTTATCTTTGACCTATGAGTACCATGGAGTGGCCCTACCTACGAAATTGGCGTTAATAGGCACCTACGAAACACTAGGCAAATAAAACGGTTGCCGTTTGCGTTGTATATCGACATTGAGCCGGTGAGAGGTAAATATTACATAATTATAAATTTAGAGTTTTGTTTTCAAATGAATAGACTGATATTTTTGTAGCCTCTGAGGTCATCTGAGTTTGTAGCACGTTACTTTACAGAAGATATACCAAAACACTCGGCAAAGAATACATTGACTGGTTTACCATCAACACAGGTGTTAGACAAGGATGTGTAGCGTCGCCGTGGCTGTTCAACCCTTAGCATAGAGATATTAAGAATAGAGTGGCAGAGTGGGGCCTATTCGTGTCCGCCGGTGGGAGAGAGAACGCAACATTAAAGGCCCCCTGCATCTCTCTCTAACAATACATGCACAACATCAACATTACGCAGTGGCGTGCTACCTGTAACTATTATTTAAATCAGTTTATTAGTAATCAATAGTTTAAAAGTTGTTTTTATTGATACACGAAGATAGTTTGAAGTGACAAAAATGTTTATATATTTTTAAACTATTGATTACTGATAAACTGATATAAATAATAGTTACAGGTAGCACGCCACTGCGTAATGTTGATGTTGTGCATGTATTTTTAGAGAGAGATGCAGGGGGCCTTTAATGTTGTGTTCTCTCTCGCACCGACGGACACGACACAGTATTGAGTTAGGTACTGTTCTGCCACTCTATTCTAATATCTCTATGACCCTTAGACTATATAACCTTTTCATGGACAGTTGTTTGCAAGATTTGAAACATAGTGATTGTGGATTAAGGATGAATGAGTTACTTGTCAAATACCTCCTATACGCTGGTGATCAGGTTATACTTGCGTCTTCAGTGGAGAAGTTGCAGGAGATGGTAACAATCATGCCTATTGCGTTAGAGAGGAAAGGAATGAAAGTGAATGTAAGTAAAACGAAAGTTATGCTTTTTGAAAAGGAGAAATGCGTTACGGCTTGTAATGTTATGATCGATAGACAACGAGTGCAGCAAGTGAATGAGTTTGTATATTTAGGTACGCTGTTTACAAGAGATGGTAAAAATGTAGAAAATATTGAAAGAAGAGTTAATGCAGGTAATAGAGTGAATGGAGCTCTAAAGGCGTTTATGAATAGTCAAAACGTGTCCAAAAAGGTACGTTTGGCTGTGCATAGAGACACCCCTATGCACAGCCAAACGTACCTTTAGTACCTACTCTTATGTATGGTAGTGATAGTTGGGTATGGCAGAAGAGTCATGAAAGTAGAATAAATGCTGTAGAAATGAGAGCACTCAGAAGTACCTATGTGTGGTGTTTCTTTGACTGACAGAGTAAAGAATTGTGTGATAAGAGAGTGTTGTGGGGTAAAAGAAGGTGTAGTGACAAGCATCGAGAAAGGTATGCTAAGATGGTTTGGGCACGTGGAGAGGATGGATGACGAAAGATTGACCAAGCAGATATACAAGGCAAGTGTGAAAGGGACAGGACGAAGGGGAAGACCTAGGCGAACGTTCTCTGACCAGATTGAAGACATCCTAAAAACAGGACAGGTTAGAAGTACCCTGAACAGAAGAGCATGCATGAGGAATCTGATGGGAGTGAATGAAACAAGAGAGATATGTCAGGATCGTTGCAAATGGCGTTCCGTAGTCTCTGCCTACCCCTCTGGGAAACAGGCGTGAGTCTATGTATGTTAATAATATAAATAACCATAAAAATATTAAGTATAGCTCGCTTAACAATGTGCCCGGTAGATGGCAATAGTCTCGCCCCCTTAGAGTATACATTAGCAAGCCTCGCCCCCTATTACATTGGGGCCGAAACATATCTGGCGAAGTGTCGGTGTGTAAATACAACTCTGCCTACCCCTTCTGGGATAAAAGGCGTGAAGATATGTTATGTTGTGTCATAATAAATTCAAATTAAGGCGTAATTTTCGTTTATATTAGAATAAGTTCCTTCGAAATATTGTCGTTTTCCCGATTGTTTTTTAAAATATTTAGCTATAAAATAAATACCATTTAAGTTAAAATAATGGCTCATTTACATATATTGAACGTTTTACATAAACAAAATCAAGTCTGTATCTTCCCGGAATTCAGAGTAATCGACAAATAACAGAAACAGGTAGTAATGTCAGAGCATTTCCATGAGGCCGTTCACTGTGCGCGGCCGTACCTAATTACTTCCACGTCCATCTCAAGTGATTCGCCAGGCAGCAATGAGCCATGCGCCATTGTGTGAACACCAAGTGATCGTGGCCTACAGTGGTGCATTGCAAAGCATGGCCCATCATGAGCCATTGTGTACTGGGCCCTTTAGATTATATATAGTAAGATTGTCACTTTACCTACTTGTGATGACTGTAATAAGCTCCTTAGAATATATATATACACATACATACATAACGTCACGCTTTTTATCCCCGAAGGGGTAGGCAGAGGTGTATTTCTACACCCACTTTTCGCCAGATATACTTTAGTCCCACGTAATAAGGGGCGAGCCTATTGCCGTACCGGGCACATTTCCAGACTCCGTGCGACTACCGAGAATTTCGTGACAGAAAAACCCAATAACACTGCCCGACCCAGGAATCGAACCTGGGACCTCCCAATCCCACGCGCACATTTATGCCGCGAGACCAACGAGGCAGTCGTATAGGGTTTGATGTCGAGTTTTCCGTCTCTACGCAAAGATGGTATTTGCATCGTGTTATCCCATAGAGCGGGTTCACATTAGGTCGGACCGACAGTTTTATCGTTGACCGGCTGTCGGGTGTTGCTGTTCACACTAGAGGCTGCCGATCCGACTTAATGTGAACACTACCGTGTCGTTACCGTCGCTGGCCGTCGCATTATATCATCGTATTAATAATTTCACCCTCCATGTTTAAACGTGTCATGTATCTTCTCAGCATACACGCCGACGAAACTACACGCATAGATTATACCTACAATGTATACTACTCCACGCGCGCGCTATACCTACAATGTATACTACTCCACGCGCGCGCGAGTGCCGAGAGCGGGGAGCGTGCGGGTGGGAGGGGATCGGGCGGGGTGGCTCTCCCGCTCCGCGACGACAAATGTGAACAGCGCTATACTTGCTAGTACGCCAATATTACGCCCGATCCGACAGAAATCGTGACTGAACGTCCGGTAAAACTGTCGTCTCCGATAGTTTTATCGGGTCGCCCTAATGTGAACGGCGCTATTGAAATACATGTGCCAATATGCATCCGACACGTCCGTCGGCCCGATAAAACTATTGGTCCGGCCTAATGTGAACCCGCTCTTAGTCACCTCTTACGACACCCACCCACGGGAAGATAGGGGGGGGGTGACACTTGAATTCTATGCCGTCAACCACACGGCACTAGAATATATCTGTTTTGGGTAATGCTAGACGATCGAGTAAACCTAGGTTTACCCGGGTTGACTTAGTATTACCCAAGCTTTTTGGGTAAAGTCCGAATAATACGTACCTAAAATTAATTTTAATTCGGAGTTTACCCATACTCACCTAGGTCGACCCAAAATACAAAAGAAGGTGATAGGGGAGTTTTACGGGGAATAAAGGTAGAAGAATTGGCCAAAAAGAAAGACGAAATGGAGTGTTGTAGATGTATAAATCCAGGCACAAGTACACAAAAAATAAATTTGTGTGAAATTTGTACTACCCAACGAAATATAACTGAACATAGATTATCTGCACGACTGAGCTTAGAAAATCAAGCCAAAAAAATGAAAGCCTTATCTAATTTAAAATTTCCTCCATGTTCTGGTGGAGATACGGTAAGAGTCCTAATACCAGATGTTGATAGAGGAAGAGGCGAGTTTCGGTGCTTCTGGCAGTTGTAGAAAAAGCTAATGATCTGTATAGGCTAGGAAACGAACGTGGTACTATTGAGGAAATGTTCTCAAGGAATCAGTTTTCTGTGTGATAAACTGATTGATATCGAAAATATATCAGCAGTAAGAAAAAGCTTACGAGAGCTCGCAAATGAACAGTCCCTTTCAGGAGGTCAAAGTTATAAAAGGTGTAATTGCGAAACAAAATGTGCTACAAAGAAGTGTTCATGCAAAGCTGCAGGAAAATTTTGCATTTCAAAATGGCACAGTAGTTTGTCTTGCTGAAATAAATAATTTTAATTTAAATTACATTGATTGGTAGTACTTTTGTGAACCTATTGTTACACAAACTTTTAATATCATTATGCTATTAAACATATTATCATGTTTCAGCCGGCAATTACATAGTTTATGCTATTAAAACCAGTTTATGCTCTTCATACGATTACATTCGTCTTTTAATGTTTTTTGTGGTTCCGTACCTCACAAGGTAAAAAAGGAGGTAAGGAGTTGATATCACTTTCTTGTCCGTCTGTTTGTCTGTCTGTCCGTGTGTCACCACCGATTTTCTCAGGAACGGGTGGACCTAGCAAATTGAAATTTATACCAGATACTAAGGTCTATGGTTCTTATTAGGTGTATAAAAATCAGGGTCCTGGGTCGACCCGATAAAAAGATATGGTCAAAATTACATTTTTGCGAAAACTTGTAAGTATCAAAATTAACCTTAATTTTCAACTTTTTTTAATTTTCGAAATGTTTCCTTTACTTGTGGTGTAAGACCTTGGTTTTAACCAAAATTGACAATTCTAGGTCAACCAAAAGTACCCTATAGGTTTTGGGTCGAAAACCTATAGGTATGGTAGTTCCCGTTGAACTAGCTAATCACGAAATTTGGCCTAAAGCAGGGTCTTACAGCACAAATAAAGGAAACATTACAAAAAATAAAAAAAGTGGAAAATTTAAGGGTGTCCCCATACATATTTAGTAGACTCCATTTAAGATAGTCCTCTAAGTTGTATGGGCGCTCATACAGAACCTCAAATAAGGTAAAATGCGTACGGAACCACGGTCCTCGGTGCTCGGGTCAGACTCGCACTTGCCCGATTTTTTTTTAATAATTCAAGTTAAAAATGCCCTTGGATTTTCATTTTACTAATTAATTAGATATATTTTTAACATTACCCAGCCAGAGTCGGGTAGACCTAGGTGAGTATGGGTAAACTCCGAATTAAAATTTATTTTACTTATTATTCGAACTTTACCCAAAAATAATTGGGTAATACTAAGTCAACCCGGGTAAACCTACGTTTACTCGATCTTACCCCCCGTGGGATCTCCACCTCGTCCTGGTGGGGGGGCTCATTAACCGTGGATGGGTCACCCGCGGTGAAGCTAAGAGGGATCCAGGAGGGGACGCTCCGCGTGGGCTTGGAGGGGCCTGCGCAAGATGCGTCCAACGGTGCGGCTGTGGAGGACAGTTCTGTCTGTCCCTCGCAGTCGGGTGCGGTCGCGGGAGGAGAGGCGTGTCGGTGTTGCGTTGCCGCGCGCCCTATCTCCCGCGACCACCGCGACGCATCGAATGGTGCGCCCCGCACCATTCGATGCGTCGCGGTGGGGCCGCAGAGGAAGAGGAGATGCGGTGTTGCGTTGCCGTCCTCCCTATCCTCTGAGGCCGCTGGGTGTTTTGGCGGCGGAGCCCAACACTTTAATCCGCCGCCAAGGGGGTTTTGTTCGGGGCCCGCCTAACCATCTGGCGGGCCAATGCCCGTCGGCGGGTGGCGACGAATGCTTTGGCGATGCCCTACCCTCCGACACACGGGTACATGAGAAAGTCGAGGTGGTGCGCCCCGCACCATTCGATGCGTCGCGGTGGGGCCGCAGAGGAAGAGGAGATGCGGTGTTGCGTTGCCGTCCTCCCTATCCTCTGAGGCCGCTGGGTGTTTTGGCGGCGGAGCCCAACACTTTAATCCGCCGCCAAGGGGGTTTTGTTCGGGGCCCGCCTAACCATCTGGCGGGCCAATGCCCGTCGGCGGGTGGCGACGAATGCTTTGGCGATGCCCTACCCTCCGACACACGGGTACATGAGAAAGTCGAGGTGGTTTAGTGGACACACCACATACTCCGGCTCTCATTTCCCCCAAGAGTGCGAAAGGCCCCCCAGTGGGAGATCCGAAAGGATTTTCCACCTCGTAAAACAAAAAAAAAAGAAGGTTTACTCGATCTTCTAGCATTACCCGTAACATATTATTGTATAATTATTACTTCCTTACTTTATGGTAAGCTCTCAGTGCAGAGCATCCTATAATGTTGCGTTCTCTCTCCCACCGGCGGACACGAATAGGCCCCACTCTGCCACTCTATTCTTAATATCTCTATGGTGCAGAGAGTCTCAGTGTCATGTCAGCTCAGCTGATATTGATATTTTTTGTAGAGATGGTCCAACTTGGGATAAACCCAACTCGAGTTAACCCGAGTTCAAATCCAAGTAACTCAAGTTAGCAGTTCTTAAAAATATTTAAAAAAATGTATATTTCGTTATAAATACGTATTAGGACAGATGATATTAAGTAGGTACCTACTAAACTTAGAAACGATGATCATGGCCGTAGCCGGGGATGTAGTGATGCGAGTTTTCAGATTTCGAAATGGTTTAACCTTTGTAAATTTGGAAAACTCGCACCACCTTATAAGTTGCCTACAACCTTCCATACTCCCTACAACGACTCTTATATTTCAGACATTGGTTGATCGTAAACTATCCGAAAATTAATTCTTGTCTTTGATCTTGGAATGATTCAAATAAAAAATACCCAGGAGGGGAAGGATTTTATATAGGCACCGGCTATCAGTGCTAGGTATATAGTGTTGTCAACAATAGACCTTATTTTGATATGCGCGTCGCTTCCGATGACCTACGGACCAGAGAATATGTGGTCGCTCATTGTCACAGAGGGCAATGTTGATAGCTATGCTTGGGATATCCAATTAGAAATGGGGTCATTTCTCCGGATAGACAAAGTCAAGTAGGTAGCAGTGGGCAGAGCATATAGCTCGACGACGCTCGTTGAGACAGGAAGGTTCTGGAGTTCTGTCCGTCGTGGACGTGTGTTCATGCACTAGACGACACAGCAGAGGTAGGCTACCACCCAGATGCGCGCAGCTCAAAATGAAAACCTACAGGGAGGCCTACGTTCAATAGTGGACGTCTTTTGCTTGAGATGATTAATTGTTGAACAAAGCGCAGTGCGCCTGTTTCACTCTCTAGGTGCTCTATACTTGCCCTATTTACCACCTTTATTAGAGTCGATATTCTGCAAAGATCAATCACCAATGCTTGCTTCTATACTGTAGCAGACTGCTCAGATAGGTAATTAAAATTATAGCACCAAATTAATTCAATTAGAAACATGTAAATTCATTACAATTGATAGTTATTGACCTCGAGTCACCAGTGTATGGGAGCGAAGGATATGAAGCAGAAGATGCGTACACGACGAAGGAACCGCATCCTAGCTCTTTGATTTGTTCACCAGTTAGAACTCGAGTTGACACATCACTAATTTTGTTACAATTGTCACATTTGACATAAGACGCGGCGACGTGCGACGATAAAGGTACTAGTCGACCAAGCCAACTAGACGAATGTCAACGTGACAAAATTCAACATAATTCAACAATTATAATCCAGAAATTATTTATCGTAACGTGCGAACGCGGCGTGTGAACGTACAATGCGCCTGTAATCGGTACTAGGAATTTCTGGATTATAATTATTGAATTATGTTGAATTTTGTCACGTTGACATTCGTCTAGTTGGCTTGGTCGACTAGTACCTATACCTACTCGGTGAACTCAGTCGTATCTACTTTCGTAGTAAGTAATGCGTATTGAGTAGGCACAGTACTAATTCAACTAATATTCCTATTCCCGGGTAAAGATCATTCATCTGTAGCTATTTAGTTACTACTTTTTAAAAGTAGGTACTCCAGTACTACTCTATTACATAGGTACTTGACTACACTTGTGTTTTTCTTTTAGTAGATTGTGAATACAGATATTTATTTTTTATTCTAGTTTGACTAGCAAATTCCTCTGTGTTTTTCTAGTTTGCTGACAAATTGTTTACTAATTATACAAAAGGACAAACTGATCAACAATGGAGTCAGTAACATTTAAAGGCGTAGAAGATAGATATAAAGGCATAACAGTGGATTCCCAGGAAGAACCTTGTGAATCCAACCAGTTTTTGAGCCAGTTGAAAGGTAAGTTCATGAATCATCAATCTTGTTTTCAAACTGAAATTATCATATCATACCTATTTAAAGTTTATATTGCTTACAGATTCTTTAAATAAGTGGGCTGAAGAAAATAGAAGATGCATTTGGTTCAAAGTTAATATCAAAGACGCAGGCTGGGTGCCAATGCTTGCAAATGTAAATAATATATTTCTATAATAAAAGTATTTATAGTGTACCATCCATTTTACAGAATATATTACAAGTCTACATCATAGTCTTAATTAAATTTTTATTTTATGAATACAGGAAGGCTTCAATTTTCACCATTCCAGAGAAGACTTTGTGGTTATGTTCAAATGGTTGCCAACCAACAGTTCCCCAAACTTGCCACCAGCTTGCCACACAAACCTCGGAGTTGGTGGAATAGTATTTAATGATAAAAACCAAATACTAGTTGTATCTGAACAACATATTGAATTTCCACATTGGAAACTGCCTGGAGGATATGTAGAAAGAGGTAACAAATGCACATTTAAAAATAACTAGTGCAAATAAGGCTATTTTTATACAATAAAACAGTTTGCTTATAAATAATTTGCAGGTGAAGATATTAAAGATGCAGCTATTAGAGAGGTAAAAGAAGAAACAGGAATTGATGCTACATTTGAATCTATGGTAACCCTAAGGCATACACATAGAATGATGTTTGGTAACTCTGATATATATGTGATTGTAAAGCTGAAAGCCACATCTGAGATAATTTCTAAATCCGATATAGAAATTAAAGCATGCCAATGGATGGATGTTGAAGAATATTTAAACCATCCACATGTTCATAACTTCAACCGATTTATACTTCAACAGGCACTTAATTTGGAAACCAGGAAATTAAAATTAGGTCTCAATAAGGAAGTTCTAAAGTTACCAAATTTCTCAAGAGAAATGACATCTCTTGTCATAGAAGACATAATGTGATAGTGATTTAGGAAAAATTATAATATTAATTTCATGGCCAAGTGATGATAGCAAACTTGTTACACTGATAAAGTTATCTTAAAATATTAGTAAATGATAACAATGAGTACTGGATGATTACACAATGCCACAAACCCATAGTTACAGGCAAATGATATCTCAGAATAGGTACAAAATAGGATAATTTTATTAACACACAATAAAATCAAATTGTTACCATTTATGATTATCTGTTAAAACTTAGTTGAGTTTTACAATTTTATTTATTTTATTAACAGTTATGGAAGTTTAAAAATACTTTATGTATGTACAAAATACATTTTTATCAGTTATGTATGAATTGTCAACAGAATACTATAATAAAAATGGTATGTACCTAACAATTTTATGACTGTATCTATAAATTTATTATAAATAAATTAAAAATTAAACAATTTTTACAAAGTAATCTTTCCACCTAATATAACCTCCTAATAAACAGTTAAAATGACAAAGCAAAGTTTAATATTATTATTTACATAGCAAGTTCAATAGCTTGACCTCTTTACATCAATTGAATCCCATTGTGAAATCACTAACAAGTGAAAAATGTTTCACTGTGTGTATTGCCTATTCAAAGTGGGATTTTACAGGTATTAATTAGCTCAACGATAACTAAAGCAGTAAGAGGTGATATGCATTGTAGTACAGCCAACAGACAGTTGGTAACAACTTCTAAACAATCCTACTTGTGTCAATTATAAATAGTAAAACATGGTGCATCAATATGCAGATTGTGAAACATGCTGTATTTCAAAGCATACAACAATAAGGTAAAGAGGACCATGTTGTGTCACTCATAATCAAAATGCTTTTTTGATGTTTCACACATTCATTGTCAGCTATTGCTGGTGGGTTATTACCCACCAGAAGCATACAGACAGCAATAAATTGAACATCTAATGTTCTTGTTGTCATCAAACATTTTGATAAACTGTTACAGCTGCTGACAGTACCACAAGTAAACTACAATTATTTTAGTCTTGCATTTCATAAGTTATGACACATTTACTAACTCTCACATGAATTTAAACTTGCAACAACTGATTACTTACAGCAATATATAAAATCATCACTTACTGAAAATATACTTTCAACAATTATTTTAAATGTACAGAACATTAACAAGTGTTGATAAATAACAATGGATCACATTATTGAACTTTGCTACTAATATTACAAATAAAAAAGGATATTAAACATGCTAAATGGGTACACATGAGGTAAGTCACAAGTCACTGTGTAAACAATATCAATAAATGTTATTCTAATAAAGAATTATGCATGTAGTGTGTAATTGATGTCAGACATAGGTGATATCTCAATGAAAACAAATACATTTGTCAGGGATTTCTTTTCATTGCTTTTTAATCTAGGTCTGGCGCTGCAGCACTTCTGCCTAAATATTCTCCTTCTTCATCTGAACTATCTGCATCACCTATTATAGATTTCAGAAGTCCTCCGAACACTGAGCCAGGGTTTTTGTTATCAGGCGGTATTTCTATACCAAACCAAATACGTCCAATGTTGTCTAAATACACTGAATAATTAGGGTCCCGTTTAATACTTATTGCATACCAATTTCTTAAAATTTTAAATTGATTTGCATGTCTCCTGAAAAAGTAAATTAAAATAAAGTGAATGTATATTACACATTGTATTTGTGATTAGAAACTCAATGTAGGTTGTGACATGTGATTAGGTTGTATAATCATAAATAATGTTAGCAAGTATATGGCTATCTGTATCTAGCTAGACAGAAAAAACAAATAATGTTTACAAAACTGTGCTTATAAATGGGCCTTCATACAAGCTTTACATTTAGAGTTAAATAGCAACTAATTGTGGTACTGAAATTCGGAGCGAGACTAATGTCTGTAATGTTTATAATATAAGAATTCATAACTAAAAAGCACTAAGTAAACGAACATTGGCATTTGCTTAAATAATATGTATAATATTTCTATCACCATACCTAATAAAGCAAACCTCATATGAAGCAAAAGTACATTAGTAATTGTATCATAAGGATTTTATTATGTTTCAAGGTAAATATCTATAAATAGTCTGTTTAGTTTATAATGTCAATCACTGTCTATTAATGTAAGAAATTATTCATACTTACTGCTCAATTGCACGTAATAGAAACCACAGAAAATTTAATAATGGGAATATATATGGAGGGCCTTTGTCATTGTTTATCGTAGGATGAGTGCCTGTGTATTTAGCAAATGTTTCTGTGGCCATTTGTATATTTCGCAAACACAAAATTTGTAACACAGGCTGTGCAATGAACAAATCTATTTCAGATTTGAGCCCTTTTGAAGTGTGCAGCTCAACTAGCATATTGGCATATGCTGACCCATCACTTGAGTGTAAAAAGTGCCTGTGAGCTGATGTATATTTCTTTTCTTTCCAATAAACTTCAGCAATTTTCTGAAAAATAACCAAAGAATACAGATGTTTTCAACATTTTTGATGTTAAGGAAACTAGGTAAGAATAGGAGCAATCCAATAAATCATATTGAATCAAATTATAATCAGGACAGAAATTAAACTACAGATTACCTTGTGAAGCAGAGGGTGTCCTTTCTTGTTATTGTCCATAGACCATTTGACAGCATTTGTTAGGTAAGTTTCTCTTTCTGGTATACTAGAATTCATTAATTCAAATAACTTTGCTATTTTGTCTATCCATTCGTGACATGGCTTAGTTTCTGATTTATTCAACACGTCTATGAGTAATATAGCTAAGTCTGCACCACTGCCTTGCTGATCGCGCTGTAGCAATAACGTTGAGCCTTTATAAAGTAAATTTAATAGATCCGCGTATTTTTTCTGACTTAGATATCTGCAAAACCATAACACATGATTACAAATACATCTTTATCAAAATGAGACAGATAGTATGTGTGCCAAGTACCTGAAATATAGTGTTCTATACATTTGATGTGCCTCATAATATTGACCAGAATTTACAGATGCTTCTAACTTATCAAGAACTCTTCCAACACCTCTTTCACCTCGCGCAGCCATTATTTATTTTCTAGAATAATCTGTTTTTTATATTTCTATTCACATACACCAATTTACGCCATAACCACGAAATATATGAGTGAACGAATGATATAATGAATGAGTGAAACTACTTTTTGAATGGTTAATAATGTATCTGTGAAAGGTTAATATGATTTTTGTACTCCAAAAGTAGGTAGTGCAGGTGCTATTTAAATTATATGGTCTGCTGTGGTTAAGAAATTGCTGTAGTTTTACTATAATTTTAGAGTAGGAACCAAAACTTTTCTAAATTCTAATGCAGGATCTGAAAATCAAATGCATGAAAGTTTACCTAGCTAGATGGCGCTAGTAGAAAATGTGTAACCAGAGAGGTTGGACTAGGTTTAGGTTATATTTCTTTGAACGTAAACAAAACATGATAAGACAAAAATATAATTATCTGTGGTTACCATGGACAAAATACGCATTAGTCGATTTTAAGTGGCACTCAGGGCAAAATTGTATTGTCATATTCTCCCTGATGTTAGTATCCCTACTTAATATTATAAATTCGAACGTGTGTATGTATGTATGTACGTATGTTCCGTTTTCACGCTAAAACGGCTATACCGATTTTGTCGAAATTTAATATAGATATATATTGGACCATGGAGACGGACATAGGTTACCATAAGTTGCAAAAATTAAACTGGGAGGGATTTTAGGGAGGGTAGAAGTTTGTACCTACGGCACAAATTTACCTCTTGGAAGTAAGAACGCATGCGCTGTAAGTTGAGTGCTGCGCATGTGCTATCGTATATCTGTCAGTACTGTCCATAGAGATATAAAGGATAGAGTGGCAGAACAGTACCTAAAGGCGCGCACAAACTATCTGTCGCGACTTACTGTCGCGACAGAAGGGTATCTGGACAAGGAAAATCCATTCAAGTGTGCACACTATCGGACGTCTGTCGCGGACGAGACCTTGAGCGTTCAGACGTCCGATAGCAATCTGGGAAAATGACAGTAAACGTCCGCGGACGTTTACTGTCATCCGTATATTGTCCATGGTACGGCCTCAATAATGATTTTATGCCGAATATAGTAAAAAAAATTAAATTCACTTTCAATTCAACAGTTCTGCTTTACTTCAAGATCTACCAATAATATAATCTAAAAGTGCTAACTGCTAGTGCCCCGAATTAAGAAAAATATGCTTTAGTGTATTGCATAGACAGCATGACGTGTCTATGGTTGTATCGGACGCGACAGTAAGCCGCGTCCGAAAGGGTGTGCACACTATGTGTCGCGACTTACTGTCGCGACTGTAAGTCGCGTCCGAACAGTTTGCGTGCGCCTTTACTCAATACTGTGTCGTGTCCGTCGGTGCGAGAGAGAACGCTACAGGTTAAAGCATAGAGATATAAAGGATAGAGTGGCAGAACAGTACCTAACTCAATACTGTGTCGTGTCCGTCGGTGCGAGAGAGAACGCAACATTAAAGGCCCCCTGCATCTCTCTCTAACAATACATGCACAACATCAACATTACGCAGTGGCGTGCTACCTGTAACTATTATTTACCTCTTGGAAGTAAGAACGCATGCGCTGTAAGTTGAGTGCTGCGCATGTGCTATCGTATATCTGTCAGTACTGTCCATAGAGATATAAAGGATAGAGTGGCAGAACAGAACCTAAAGGCGCGCACAAACTATCTGTATAGATTCTTTTTATAGTTAATTTAACAGTTTATAGCTTCGTTATGGCCTAAATGTTGTTATTTTCGTAGTTTGGAAATTTCCATGTTTACGTACGTATTAGAGGTTAGTAGTGATGTTACTGCTAATGTCGATATGGGCTATCGATATAATATCCATAATACTTCCACAAACTATACTATTGTTAAAAATATTTAATGTCTGTAAACTGAAATAAATTAAAAAAATCCACCATTTTGTCTGTACCTAGTTATGGAAAAGAGGGATTGAAAACCGGTTCCAAATAGCGGTACGGTTCCACTTTTCGGTACATCATTAAGGTTCCATTTATCGGTACGGTTCCGGTTCCGGTTCCTGTTCCATTACGGTTCTGGTGAACCGGTTCCAAATACCGGTCCCAGGATACCGATTCCATGTCACCAGATTAAGAGATGAATACATACTTCGACACATAGCTGCGTAACCTTTTCTATTAAGCATTTCGTAATCGTAACATTGCCGCAGTATATTACTGTATACTGCTAGTAATTAAATAAGTAAGCAAGTATTTGTTAAGTGAATAATATTACAGTTTATATTCTACATTTAATATTGAAATGGATAACGATGAAATTTATTGTATTTTATAATTAGTATCAGCCGTTATAAGCGAATGATTATAGAATTATATTTAGTGGTTTCTTTTTGTATAAACATTATTTGCGTGCAGTGTTTACCTGTAACTAGTTGTACAGTTAGATTTAAGACATACATGTAATTATCTTCCTAACTTTATTTTACTGTAACAACTGTTGGTGAACCAATGTTAACAAAATTAAAAAAATATAAATAAGGCGGACTTAATACCTTAGGCATTTTCTACCAGTCAACCTAGAATGGTGCAGAGATATGTGGTAGATGTATTTTAGATTTTACTGCAGCGAAATTATTGTGTTACTATTACCTATTACTAATAATTAGTTCAGATATATTTTTCGCAGAGGCGGTTATTTTATCATCGAATTTAAAGAAATTGATAAAAAATATCTACAAGATAAAAATCTGTCTAAGTAAATCCCTAATGCTCGTGGGAACGCTATGGAAATTGAAAATTATATTTCTCCAGACGGCAGGGACGCGGTTTGCATGTTTGCAACCCATCACGTCTCGTTTCCCGCGAGGGCGAAAAGTGGCCTACGGAAAGCCGGTTTGCAACATTTAATGTTGGAGGAGGAATGGATGGCAAATTGAATGAAGTATGCCAGATGATGGATGATAGAAAGATTGATGTTCTTTGTGTGAATGAGACAAAAAGGGAAGGTTGTGGCCCCACCAAGCATGACAGCTACACGGCTTATTGGTCTGGGGTAGACAGTACCACCAGAGCCTATAAGGGAGTTGGTTTAATACTGTCTGCGCGAATGAATGAGTGCGTTAAGGAATTTTAATGTGTAAATGCTAGACTATTGTGGATGAGAATGAACGTCGGACTAACTCGTCTCTTTATTGTAGGGGTTTACGCCCCGGTCGATATAGTAGCGGGTATATCACAGCGAGAACAAGACGAAAGGCAGGAGTTTTGGGAGAATTTAAGTGAGATTTTAAGGAAATGTAAGGATAACGAAAGATTGATCTTGTTAGGTGATTTCAATGGATGGGTGGAAGTAAAACGAGATGGATTTGAAAGGGTCTTAGGTGGCTCTGGTGATGATGATGAGAGTGTAAATGAAAATGGAAAAATATTGCTTGAGGTTTGTTTAGAGTGGAGCCTTTGTGTGACAAACACCATGTTTGATCACAAAAGGATCATGTATACGTGTGAGCCTAAAAATGTTAGAAGAAGTATGATTGATTTTGCAATTGTAGCTGAACGTATGAGAAAGAATGTGTTAGATACAAGGGTGTATCGAGGGATCGGCATTCACACAGACCACTTCTTGGTGATGAGCCGGATAATTGGGCTCTTTAAAGGATGGCAACACCGAGAACATAATGAAAATAGGGTCTTGGAAAGAATAAAAGTAGAAAATCTGCAAGAGAAAGACGTGGTAGATGAGGATAAGCGAAGATTGATAGCAAGATTTGAGATGTTCGATGGTATCAATGATATGGAAGAATTATGGCAATCTTTTAAAGAAGAAATAGTATGTGTAGCGTCTGAAGTATGTGGGACAAGGATGTACAATCAGCAGTGTCAGAGAAGAAGAAAGCTTGGTTAGATTGGTTGGCTGCCAGAGCAAATGAAAAGAAAGAATGGGAAAGGCAACGATTGATGACATAGATGAAGCAAGAAAGGAGTTTTTTAGGTCAAAAAGAATGGTGAAAGAAATTGTTAAAAGGAAAAAAGAGGAAAAGAAAGATGAGTTCGATAGCAGACTATCTGAAGATTGCCGGAGAAACATAAAGTTTTCCTGGAAATCCGTTCGTGCAGTTCGAGGAAGAACTCAATCCTCGGAATACACGTCAATCAGAGACAAGAATGGAAAGATACTGAATGGTGAATCATGCGTGCTGAAGAGATGGAAGGAGTATTTTGAAGGTTTATTTGAAAGAACGACGATAGAGATATCGATCGACGAAATGAATGGTAATAATAGCAACTAGAGGACGCCAGCAGCTACGCCTGCATTTTTTTAAATTTACCCGTTTTGGCCGATCCCGTGGGAATTTCAGGAAATTCCTTCTTAGTGCACCCCTACGGTCCCCCGGAACATACATGCCAAATTTCAGCTTCTTGCGCCCAATAGTTTCGGCTGTAGCGTGTCTGTCAGTCAGTCAGTAACGCAAGGATTTTATAAATTAAGATGATGAAAGCGACATTGGTGTGGATGAGATTATGAAGGCGCTGAGAAGTATGAAATTAGGTAAGGCTGCAGGATATGATAGGATTACAGTTGAAATGCTGAAGGCTGGACAGGGCATCATAGTTGGTCAGCTGCAGCGCTTATTTAACTTGTGCTGGAGCACCGGCCGAGTACCTGATGACTGGGCCACAGCGTAGGTTGTGCCTCATTATAAAGGAAAAGGCTCGCACCAAGACTGCAAGAACGAGAGGCATTAGACTTCTCAGCATTTTTGGCAAATTGTATGCGAAGGAAAGAGTTATGAAAGTAACAGACAAGAAAATTTGGGATGTACAAGCAGAATTCTGAAAGGGTGCACGGATCAAGTCTTTTCCTTACAGTGCATAGCCGAATAATTCTTGGCCAAGGTCAAAAGGTCTAATACGCATTCGTGGATTTGGAAAAGGCTTACGATAAAGTGGTGAGGAATGAATTGTGGTCGGTACTGTCGATGTATGGGGTGAACAGCAGCCTCATACGAGCTCTGAAATCCCTTTATGAAGATTCTAGAGCTTGTGTGAGAATAAATAGGTCGTACACTGATTGGTTTACCATCGAGACAGGTGTTAGACAGGGATGTGTAGCGTCGCCGTGGCTGTTCAACCTCTTCATGGACAGTTATTTGCAAGATTTGAAAAATAGTGACTGTGGATTAAGGATAAATGAGTTTCTTGTCAAATGCCTCCTTTATGCTGATGATCAGGTAATACTTGCGTCTTCAGCGGAGGAGTTGCAGGAGATGGTGGCAATCATGCATGGTGCTTTAGGGAGGAAAGGAATGAAAGTGAATGTGAGCAAGACGAAAGTTATGGTTTTTGAAAAGGAGTAATGTGTTACGGCTTGTAATGTTATGATCGATGGACAACGTGTGGAGCAAGTGAATGATTTTGTATATTTAGATACGCTGTTTACTAGGAATGGTAAGAATGAAGAAGGTATTGAAAGAAGAGTTAATGCAGGTAATAGGGTGAATAGAGCTTTGAAGGCTTTTATGAACAGTCATAACGTGTCTAAAAAGGCACGTTTGGCTGTGCATAGAGGGGTGTTAGTACCTATACTTATGTATTGTCGTGAAAGTTGGGTATGACAGAATAGACATGAAAGTAGAATAAATGCCGTAGAAATGAGAGCACTGAGAAGTATGTGTGGAGTGTCTTTGAACAACATAGTAAAGAATTGTGTGATAAGGGAGTGTTGTGGGTAAAAGAAGATGTAGTGACAACCATTGTGAAAGGTACCTATGCCAAGATGGTTTGGACACATGGAGGATGGATGACGAAAGACTGACCAAGAAGTTATGTAAGTCAAGCGTGAATGCGGCAGGAGGAAGGGGAAGACCTAGACGGACGTTCTCTGACCAGATTGGAGACATCCTAAAAAAAGGACAGGTTAGAAGTACCCTTAACCGAGGAGCATGCATGAGAAATTTGATGGGAGTGAAGGAAGCAAGAGAGATATGTCAGGATCGTTGCAAATTGCGTTCCGTAGTCTCTGCCTACCCCTCCGGGAAACAGTCGTGAGTCAATGTATGTATGTATGTATTAAGTTTTACACTACAATAAGTACCTTTAGAATAAAAAAAAATCATAATGTAAGAGTAGAGGAATGTGACAGCACGCGGCAGAATCGATGAGGCGATAACGTTCCCGTGTCCTTTCTCGTTGCTTTAAATAACGTTAGGTACTAAGTGACAGAAAAGGATAGAAGCATAGAAAAGTTACGTTGCCGTTACAATATTTGCGGTTAAGCTTCAAGCGAGCGGTACATCCGTTATCGTCCTGTCACGAGCGGCTTGCCGGCGAGCTTTGCATCAATTCAAACGTGTTCAAACGCGCTTCGCTCAAGAACCGGTAAAATAAAGGTTCTTAAAGGTTCTCATTTAGGTTCCGGTTCCGGTTCCGGTTTCGGTGCGAGTATCAGAACCGCTAAATACCGGTACCATACCGGTATTTTGGAACCCTTTTCAATCCCTGTGAAAAGCCATATTTGACTAACTTCCTTAGCCTTGATTACATAAAACCCAAAACCGCTGCATCCTGCCCTATGTTGAGGAAAATGAGGCAGTTAAAATAATTATATTATGTTTTTTGCCAACAGGTAACATGAACAGCAACTGTATGCAAGAATTCCTAGCAATGAAACGTTGAAGAAAATAATTTTATTTATAAATAAAAACAAATAAATAAAATTTATCAATCAATTTTGATTTTTCTTATTCCCTCATGGTATTTCAGTGAGGCTGTGTGTTTCATTACGGTATGTATGGCGCCATTCATTTCCGGTACTTTCTCAGCGACACAGTATCGATATTGGCTACCAGAGAATATTTTGTTACATGTTTGATACAAGGGACGTTTTTGCTTTACCATGTTTGGCCGCATTTGCATTATGGAATAAACTAATCTGGCAAAAGATTTTAAACTAACTAAAGTAACTTAGTACAAATATCAATTTACAATTTTTTTTCTGAATCTACAATAATGTATTATTTATTATTTACCCCTAACAGGCTCAATATCGATATTGATTTTATTCTGGAGTATAACTCAAACGGCAGCCATTTTATTCGCCCCACGTTTCGTAGGTATGCATGCTAATTTCGTAGGTATGTCCAATCCATGTTATTCACAGATCGGTGTTTATGAAGGAGTCGTACGTGGACGTCGTCGCTAGAGTCGCTAGGACTCTAGCGGCGTCGTAGTCTAATCTTAGCATCGCCAAAACAAGCGTTCGGTAGTTTGTGTTGAAGTAGCGATATGAAACCTCTTTGTATTTCTAGGCTGATATGTTTCTTTTTCTTCGTGGTGCTTTTATACTATGATTTTTTGATTTTGAATGTAGAATGTCACTGTTGTTTACTTTAGTCAAGAATGTCATAGTTTTTTCATCTTTTGTCAGAAGCATGGTAATCGGATTACATAATATATTTTCATGTCTGCAAAACTAACATGTTTTATTAATCTTCCACTGGTCAAACTTTAAGTGGTTATGGGCCCAGCACGAGGGGAATTATTGTTTCAACTTTAAATGGTTATGCGCCCTACACGAGAAAATTATTGTTATTTACAACAATGGAGCTATCGAAAATTCAAATTTCGAAACTTGACGGCGAAAATTGGGTATCATAGAAGTACCGCATGTCGGCGATGTTACGTGGCATGGACGGTCTCATGGATATTGTTCAGGGAAAGATAAGTAAACCAGAAAAGCCTGTAAAGAGTGATACTATGGAAGGTACAGCTTTTGAAGCGGCGATGGCTACATATCGAACGAACTTAGCCGAGTACTACAAGTTGTAAAGTACAGCTCTCTTATTGATTACGAACAATTTGTTAGACGAGACTCTCGACAAAGTAATAAGGTTCACGAATCCTAAGGAAGTATGGGATGAACTACATAGATTGTACGATGGTGTATCTGAAGACCATTTATACAGGAAATGTATGGAATTCTTTCAATACAAATGGGAATCTACTTCAGGAAATGATATGAAAGCTCATATTTCAAAGATGAAAAACTTATGGCACAGCTTAAATCAGGAGCTTATCAAAGACGAAGGTAAAGAATTATCAGAATTGTTATTGGTATGCAAGATTATGGAGACCCTGCCAGAAAGCTATTTCAACTTTAAATCGAGCTGGTTACTCATGTCTAAGAAGGATAGAACCGTGGAGAACCTTACTAGTCAGTTATGTACTCACGAGAAGGCATTGTTAGCTAAGGAGAACATGTCTGGGTCTACGTCAGAGAATGTGTTAGTTGCGAAAGGTACCAAGAAATGTAGAAACACCAAGAAGGGTAATGGTGAAGGTAGTAAAGAGAAGAACAAAAAGGCTTTCAGGTGTCACATTTGTAAGGAAGTCGGGCACTTTAAGAAGGACTGTCCTAAAAAAAAGAAAAAGGACCTACAACTCCTTCCAGAGAAAGGTCCTACAACAAGTATGTTGGCAGTAAAGGTTAATGCGACAGATTGCGCTCAACATCGTGATGATTGGTATGTTGACAACGGAGCCACACACCATATTACAATGCGAGGCGACCTGTTTGAGGAATTTGAACGCTTTACGGAACCATGTACAGTGACAACAGCTAATGGAAAGCAAGTTGATGCCTTGGGTAAAGGAAGCATTTTGATGAAAACCAAGAATGAGGTATCGTTTTATTTGAGAAATGTTTGGTATGTTCCTCAGATTACTACAAACCTGTTTTCGGTACTAGCAGCGCAGGACATGAATCCGAGAAGCGTGTTTCAGTCACGTATGATTACCTGCTCATTGAAAGTTAATAAAACAGTAACCGTTACTGGAGATAGACGGAGATATGGTGGACTATACAAGCTAAACTGCAAGGCGATACAACCAAATAGAAGCGTTGTTGTTAATACGGTTGATACGCTGCAGCTTTACCCCGAACGTATGGGTCACCAGGATAAACGTCATGTGAAGGATGTAATAGAGAAAGAGCTGAATGTGAAAACTAAGAATGATGGGACATTATGCGAAAGATGCATTTTCGGGAAAACACATAGGAAGAAGTTTGGTGTTAGAGAAAAAGCAAGTAGTCCAGGAGAATGCATACATTCGGACGTCTGTGGTCCGTTCCCACCTTCAGGCTCTAAGTTTAGATACTTTGTACTCTTTAAAGACGAATACACTCGCTATCGAACATAGGAAGAAGTTTGGTGTTAGAGAAAAAGCAAGTAGTCCAGGAGAACGCATACATTCGGATGTCTGTGGTCCGTTCCCACCTTCAGGCTCTAAGTTTAGATACTTTGTACTCTTTAAAGACGAATACACTCGCTATCGATATGTCTATTGTATGAAACAGAAGTCAGAAGTCCCTGCAAAGTTGCGAATGATGTTAGCTGAAGCAAAGGCAGTTGGACACACGATTAAGGAGTTTCTAAGTGACAATGGAGGGGAATTCGACAATGCGGAAGTCAAAAAAGAATTACAGAAGTACGGAATACATCAACGGTTAGTTATGCCCTATACTCCAGAACAGGACGGGTGCAGTGAAAGAGAAAACCGTACGATTGTTGAAATGGCCAGAGCAATGATGCATGCTCATGAAGAGCTTCCTCAAGAACTATGGGCAGAGTTGGTAAATACAGCGACGTATATTCTGAATAGAACAGGACCAACTTCTGTGAAACACAAGTCTCCGTACGAGTTGTGGTTTGGGAAGAAGCCGCAAATCAAACATTTGAGGATTATTGGTTCGACTTGCTACGCGCATATTCCGAAACAGAAAAGGAAGAAGATGCAGAAGAAAGCAAAGAAGTGTTACTTGATTGGCTATGACAATGATGACGGTTATAGACTCTGGTACAGAGAGTCGGATACTATAGTTAGATCCAGAGATGTCGCATTTGATGAGAGACCACTGGAGACTAATTTAGGAAGTGAAGAACCTGAGGATACTGAACGTTCACAAGTAACAGAGACAGCTGACATAGAAGTTCCAATATATGTAAGGAAGGAACGACATGATAATGAGATACCGAAACCAGTCACAGCTGCAGAAGACAGAGGAAGACCTATTGAGACAAATAACGAAGTTGAACTCTCGGAGGACACGGAAGTTATTGAGCGTCCTGTTACTAGCGGTGATGAAGAAGAATTTGAAGATGCGCGTATAAAGGGGTTGGAAGAAGAATCTATTGAATTGGGCAGGCAAGGTATGCAGCTCAGAGATCGATCACTCCTGCAGCGACCATTGAAATTCAATGATTACGTTTCTCTTGTCAATACCAGCGATGATTGTTACTACGAACCAGGAACTTACAAGGAAGCTATAGATTGCCCAAATAAAGACCTTTGGCGCAAAAGCAAATGGAACGTGGGTTCTTGAGAAATTGCCTAAGAATCGGAAAGCAATACCTTGTAAATGGATCTATAAAGTGAAATTAAACCCAGATGGTTCAGTAGATAGATATAAGGCACGTCTTGTCGTAAAAGGTTTTAGACAGAAGAAAGGGGAAGATTATGATCAGACCTTTAGCCCTGTAGCTAAGATGGCAACTATTAGAGCGGTGCTGAGCTTAGCAGCTAATGAAGGGATGGCACTATGTCAGTTTGACATCTGTACAGCCTTTTTATATGGTTCGTTGACTGAGGAAGAGATATTCATGCGGCAACCGGAAGGATATGATGATGGTAGCGGACGAGTATGCTTGCTTAAGAAAAGCTTGTATGAGTTAAAACAGGCTCCACGAAGTTGGAACACGACAATCATAAACTACTTCAAGGAAATTGGCTTTGAAGTCAGTGAAGCTGACCCCTGCCTGTTTAAGAGAGAGAGAGATCTAATGGGAAATTATTAGTTGCTCTGTACGTCGACGACGGTCTTATAACTGGTTCAAATGAAGGACTGATTGATGAATTCATTATTTTAATTATCATATTACTTGGGTATGGAGGTTGAAGTCAGAGAAGGCGGTGATATTAAAATACACCAGACTTCTTATGTAAAGAAAATCTTGAAGAGATTTGGTATGGAAAACTGCAAACCAGTAAGCACTCCTATGGTAAAGGACCCTGTACCACAGGAAGGAGAGAAGGTTGATGACTACTTTCTGAAGAATTATAGACAAGTAGTAGGTGCTCTTGCTTATCTGATGGTGTGCACAAGGCCTGACTTAGCATATTCTGTCAGTTTAGTATCCAGAAGCTTGGAAAACCCGACTCACACGGATTGTGTTCGGTTGAAGCGCATGCTATGATATCTACAGTACACTCCAGATATGGGAATTCTGTATAAGAATGATTACAGAAGAGGTGTTCTGGAATGTTACAGTGATGCAGATCACGGTGGAGATCTGACAACAGGGAGGTCAACTACTGGAGTTGTATGCATACAAGTTGTATGCATGCTGGAGGCGCCGTGTCATGGTTGAGCCAGAGACAACCCAGTGTGGCTATTTCCACTACAGAAGCCGAGATTGTTGCAGCTAGTGAAGCAGCTAAAGAAGGCATTTGGCTAGCTCGTCTAATGCAAGGCATGACGAAGATGGAGGCTTCACCTGTTCTCTATGTGGATAACGAAGCGGCTGTGAGATTAGCTGAGAATCCTGAGTTCCATAGAAGAACTAAGCACATTCGAATACGCCACTTCTTTGTGCGAGAACTGGTGACTGCTGGAGAAATGAAGGTGAATAGGATCAGCACTGAGAAGCAGCTGGCAGATCTCTTCACAAAGCCACTGGCTAGGCCGAGGCTTATCAGCCTACAAGAACAGCTAGGTCTACACATCGAGAGAAGGTGTTGAAGTAGCGATATGAAACCTCTTTGTATTTCTAGACTGATATGTTTCTTTTTCTTCGTGGTGCTTTTATACTATGATTTTTTGATTTTGAATGTAGAATGTCACTGTTGTTTACTTTAGTCAAGAATGTCATAGTTTTCTTTTGTCAGAAGCATGGTAATCGGATTACATAATATATTTTCATGTCTGCAAAACTAACATGTTTTATTAATCTTCCACTGGTCAAACTTTAAGTGTTTGGATCTTCTATAGGTATGTTTGGATATTTTTCTTTAAATGTACGAAGTTTAAGAAATAAACGTTAAGATTTGGTTATGGTTAATAATCCTAGACTATATAACTTAAAGACGGAGGGATACAACCGCAAGATCGTCACTCAAGTAGCCTATGCGCTATTGTGATGTATAAGCTATTCTGCAATATTTCATCAAAAATGTCAAGCCGCGGTGCACCCGGCGGATCTAGCATAATACCGTCAGTCACTACATCGATGGTCGCTGTATCGACAACGTTCCATCGACGGGCTGATGTATCGACAGTACCCCAAATCGACGGTACGCTACATCAACAGTACCCCAAATCGTCAGGGCTCCGTCAACTTTGTGATTTTTATAAAAAAATTCAGACATTTACCAACTCATCCTGGTAAATCTTAGGAGTTACTGGTTCGGATAGTCGATGTAGCGTACCATCGATTTGGGGTACTGCCGATTCTTTAGCCCGTTGATGGAACGTTTAAATAATTAAATATTTTTATACTATGATACATGTTTTTATTTTATTTAATTCGGTGTAGATAGAATCCCTCTACAGTGAAAACTCATAAAATATGTATGTCATCGATTTTCTTTTTAAAATAATCCTGTTTAAAATACACAAAGTGTTTTTTTCAACGATAGTCAATGTTCGCTGCTAAGTATAGTAAATTAGAAACTAAATATCAACAAAGAATTCATACGACTCGAACAAGTCATTCATAAGGTTGAAGAAAAACATCACTTCAACTTACTCATGTTACGGACTTATCAACAATAAATGTTTATGTTAGCGCGCCCATCTGGCGAGCGGCGGCGCGACATTTTGTTTAGAACGTGAGCGGTTGAGCGAATTCGGCGAATTGGCGCTAGCGGTCAAGCGGCTAACTCTTTTCACTTGCAAGTCTTTTAACGAACCGAGGACGGATTCATGGTGTACTGTCAACCAGGCGACCCGACTCAATGCCTCCTCGCCAGCGAGACAAGTCCACACGAACACTGTCAGCGCCCCTTGCCATTGCACCGTAATACGTCACAACCGGCCGGTAGCACTCTCCATTCGTTTAGAGACTATACTAATGACGTGATGACGTTTCATGACATCTGCAATTTCCGTCCCAACGTGAAATAATAAAGAGGCGCTGGTAATGCGCCGTCATATATATAACTATATAGTATATGTATAGTGTAGGTATGTAAATTTTTTTTATAGACTCACGCCTGTATCCCTGAAGGGGTAGGCAGAGGTGTAATATTATTACACCCACATTTCGCCATGAAATGTTTAGGTCCCACGTAATAGGGGGCGAGCCTATTGCCATTACCGGGCACATCAGCAGACTCCATGCTGCTTCTGAGAATTCGAAAAAACCAGTAACACTTTTGCCCAACCCGGGAATCGAACCCGGGACCTCCGATCAGTAGTCGCATACGCTATCCACTGGTCACTGGACCACGGAGGATACATCCATCATAACATTCTCATCTTTGATGCAATGTATTATACCAATAATAATCGTTCAGTCTGTGCTTCGGTTATAGTATCCTTGCCTACAGACATTAATTTCCTATAATACATCTTAATTTTTTTTTCCATATCTACCTATTCCTCATCCCTACTAATATTATAAATTCGAAAGTGTGTATGTATGAATTCCGTGCTAACTCTCGTAGTGCTGAAGCGAGTGCCTATGTTTTTGAACATTGTTCTTAAAGTTGATTTTGGGTGTCACCCCTTTTTTTGGATGTGGCACCCCAAAGAGGGTGGCACCCGGGGCGGACCGCCAACACCGCCCCCCCCTTCCTATGCCACTGTATGTATGTAGGTATGTATGTTCCGTTTTCCCGCTAAAACGGCTGAGCCGATTTTGTTGAAATTTAATACAGAGATATATTGCACCATGGAGACGGACATAGGCTACCATATGTGGCAAAAATTAAACTGGGAGGGATTGTAGAGAGGGTAGAAGTTTGTAAGGCACAAATTTACCTCTTGGAAGTAAGAATTCATGCGCTAATAATTGAGTGCGATCAGCGTGCGTCAGTACTGTCACGTCATACATAATGTCATATTGTGTACGTTGATTAAATTGTTCGCATATATAAACTTATAATTATATAAGCCTAAACGGCTGAAACGATTTTCCCTACTAATATTATAAATGTGAAAATGTTTATAGAGATATATCGAATGTATTACAACATGGCTTTGACATTTTTCTGTATGCAAGGTGATGTTATTATGCACCTTTCGGTAGATAACGGTGGATAGTGTCATGGATACTGACCGAGTTACTTTGTACCCTATAGAGTTTCTGAAGTCTTTAGAATAATCAGGAGTGTCTTCACACAACTTGAGACTGAAAGTAGATTTGCGTTACCTCGAATTTAACGCGCGAAGCGGCGGGCAGAAGCTAGTTCTTTATAACAATAACATTCTCATGGAGGGTTGGCGTCAGTCAGGCAGCCGGCTAGTAAAAACACATGCCACAACCCTATTGCAGAATGACAATTTCCAAGTACTCTAAAAACAACGTTTTAAATTATGAGAGAGAGAGACCTACGATCTCACATTGATACGTAAAACCGATAGATGGCAAATGTACTATTTCACTCTAAAGCACAAATAGCGCAATACATGCGCAATAATAGATTTTCAACTAAATTTACGCAATCCTTAGAATTAAATGATTGGTATCGCTTCGCTATACTAGATGCGTTGTCTTTATGTCTGTAAGAAAAATAGGTCCGTAAATGCGGCAATTTATTATGACAGTGTGTGTCAAACAAAAGCAACAAGACGCATGCGTAAAGAATTGTGTTGTTAGCTGCTCAACCGTTACTCGAGTTAATGGCAAAATCTTTTGTACTGTGGTCTATTGGATAAGTAACTGGTTTAAAAATGCAGGTTATCAATTATTTAAAAGCATCAATTTATTCGTGTATGGGTTAGGCGTAGGCTTCTTCATTGGAAAAATGGTGGGTATATTATCCAATGAGTTTGTTACATGTAATTTTTACAAATAATTAGGTACGTATTCAAAATAATCTTATAGGTTATAAGTTATTTACTAATTAATACAAAAGCCATAGAAATGAGAAGCTAAATTTGAGGTTCAAAACATATTTATCTTGTAACCACGAGAAGATACTGCGTAAACCGTTGACCTTGTGAATGTTTATTACTAATTATTAAAATAGATAAAATTTTGTTTCCAAATTTTGTCTTAAGATTTTAAATTACTTTTTAAGGTTTCTCTGAGCCGGCCACTAAAAGGGAATATTGTATGTTTCGCGTATTTATTGCTTAACACCTCTTTAACTAGAAGTAACATAAACTATACTGCATTTCAGTACATGTACATACGTACGAGTATTCATCGAGTTAAAATGAAGTCCAAACGCATGCGCGAACTGTCACTACTGTTACTTTGTAAAAAAATATGGGCTCACATTTGTTCGGGGTGTCTTCTTTATGTATTTACCTCAACGCTTTATATATAATATAAATTAGTGAAATTACGAACGTAAACATGAAATAATACAATACAGAAATAGGTTAAAATAAATGTACTTAATAAGGTTAGATAAATGCAATATACTTATTATATTATAAAATACAATAAAAATACAATCACATTATTGGATGGAAATTGTTCTTATACGCGCAGCAACACTGAATGACGAGGCTGCCGCGCTCGTTCGGGGACCGTTTCCTCGCGCGGCAAAGGTCTCGCGAGGCTGCTCGCTCTGTGTGGACCCTTTATTTTTTTTTATGTCCTCATGGAGTCCCTCCGCCCTGGGGAAAGGGCGAAGGGGGCTGTCAGACTCTTACTGACCAACCCGTGTTCCTCATGTATCCGTGTGTCGGAGGGTCGGGTATCGCCGAAGCTTTCGCAAAAGTGTGAAGGAGCCTTAAGATTAAGCGGCATGGAGTCAATTTGATATGCAATATAATATACAACAAGTCTTAATATTACCTCCTGAATGTCGGGATGTTGCAAGTAGTAACCTGCGCGGTACGCTAGTATACCCGCGCGTCCATGCCGGTGGCTTCGTTTGCCGCCAGGTGCACCATGGCTTGGCCTGTGTGTAGGAGTCTTTAAGCAGTCATGGAGTTTCATAGTAAAGGTCATCATCAAAATATTACCTATGTCATTAGGTAAGGCATGTTCCTTATCTTGATGGCCCAGAGTAGGTACAGCTTTTTCACGCCCTCCATAAAGGACTGGTTATCAAAGAAGGAAGGAACCAATTGGGCAGGTATTGATTTTCACATCCATAAAGTTCGGCTAAGATAAGATTCACCGAAACGTTTCGTGCGGGACGGTATCTGTTCTTCTTTGTAAGGGTGGTACCTTAAACCGGACCAGGTATTGCTGGTTTGATTCTTTTCCTCGGAGGAGACAAGTTATATATTAACACTAAAAACAAAAAATAAAATTTGAACCACGAACTTAAAATAACAAAGGTACCTACTGTAACGAAATCCGATAGACCCCAGGCTGATTGAAATTTAAGTTTTCTTAATAACTGGGTTTAAATGGTCAGACTGCCCCCAGTGGCAGTGATAAAGCGCCCCGCCTCCGCGCATAATCCATGGCACTCGTCCTGGTTACCGGGCATGTCTCTGCTGACAGCATTTACCAAGTGTAAACACTTCTAAAAGTGAAAAGAGGACATCAAAATAACAAAGACAATGATACATTAGTATTGATTTGTCATCACAAATTCACTCTCCACATATTCATGCTTCGCATATTGGTACTTAAGTACAAGGCAGCGTATCTCAGAGACGGCAACTCCATGGAGACGAAGAACATGATCCAGGTATATTAGTCATATAGTATTATCGGCGCCGAGTATTCCAGCGATATCCAGTGTATAGTATTGAACATACAGTAACAGTCTCAGAACTGATGTCACAAAACGCCTCCTTGCCGCAAGTCACAACATTGAAGCCCACACAAACATAGTCAATTAAAACGTATTAGGCCATCGCGCATAGATTGCAGGGAGGCTCTTGTTACAATCGCCGCCTGGTTAGCCACCAGGACTTACGGGACACCGCGTGATCGACAGGTGGCTCTTCTTTCGCTCTTTAAAACCTTGTCAACTGCTCTGTGCTGGCCTGTACGCAGGTTTAGACAGCGATTGTGAGAGTCCTGCACCCTCCCACCTGATCGCGAATACGGAGACTCCCATCATACATCGCTCATCCTCCACATCCATCATCAACAAGGTACTAACCACTACTAATGTTACACGCGGTTATTAACATTAAAACTATGTACAATATCTCATAGAGAACATTAGAGAACATTATATTTTATAAATATATATATATAAAAACTGTACCTACTCTGGGCCATCAAGATAAGGACCATGCCTTACCTAATGACATAGGTAATATTTTGATGATGACCTTTACTATGAAACTCCATGAATGCTTAAAGACTCCTACACACAGGCCAAGCCATGGTGCACCTGGCGGCAAACGAAGCCACCGGCATGGACGCGCGGGTATACTAGCGTACCGCGCAGGTTACTACTTGCAACATCCCGACATTCAGGAGGTAATATTAAGACTTGTTGTATATTATATTGCATATCAAATTGACTCCATGCCGCTTAATCTTAAGGCTCCTTCACACTTTTGCGAAAGCTTCGGCGATACCCGACCCTCCGACACACGGATACATGAGGAACACGGGTTAGTCAGTAAGAGTCTGACAGCCCCCTTCGCCCTTTCCCCAGGGCGGAGGGACTCCATGAGGACATAAAAAAAAATAAAGGGTCCACACAGAGCGAGCAGCCTCGCGAGACCTTTGCCGCGCGAGGAAACGGTCCCCGAACGAGCGCGGCAGCCTCGTCATTCAGTGTTGCTGCGCGTATAAGAACAATTTCCATCCAATAATGTGATTGTATTTTATAATATAATAAGTATATTGCATTTATCTAACCTTATTAAGTACATTTATTTTAACCTATTTCTGGATTGTATTATTTCATGTTTACGTTCGTAATTTAACTAATTTATATTATATATAAAGCGTTGAGGTAAATACATAAAGAAGACACCCCGAACAAATGTGAGCCCATTTTTTTTTACAAAGTAAGAGTAGTGACAGTTCGCGCATGCGTTTGGACTTCATTTTAACTCGATGAATACTCGTACGTATGTACATGTACTGAAATGCAGTATAGTTTATGTTACTTCTAGTTAAAGAGGTGTTAAGCAATAAATACGCGAAACATACAATATTCCCTTTTAGTGGCCGGCTCAGAGAAACCTTAAAAAGTAATTTAAAATCTTAAGACAAAATTTGGAAACAAAATTTTATCTATTTTAATAATTAGTAATAAATATTCACAAGATCAACGGTTTACGCAGTATCTTCTCGTGGTTACAAGATAAATATGTTTTGAACCTCAAATTTAGCTTCTCATTTCTATGGCTTTTGTATTAATTAGTAAATAACTTATAACCTATAAGATTATTTTGAATACGTACCTAATTATTTGTAAAAATTACATGTAACAAACTCATTGGATAATATACCCACCATTTTTCCAATGAAGAAGCCTACGCCTAACCCATACACGAAGAAATTGATGCTTTTAAATAATTGATAACCTGCATTTATAACCAGTTACTTATCCAATAGACCACAGTATAAAAGATTTTGCCATTAACTCGAGTAACGGTTGAGCAGCTAACAACACAATTCTTTACGCATGCGTCTTGTTGCTTTTGTTTGACACACACTGTCATAATAAATTGCCGCATTTACGGACCTATTTTTCTTACAGACATAAAGACAACGCATCTAGTATAGCGAAGCGATACCAATCATTTAATCCTAAGGATTGCGTAAATTTAGTTGAAAATCAATAATTGCGCATGTATTGCGCTATTTGTGCTTTAGAGTGAAATAGTACATTTGCCATCTATCGGTTTTACGTATCAATGTGAGATCGTAGGTCTCTCTCTCTCATAATTTAAAACGTTGTTTTTAGAGTACTTGGAAATTGTCATTCTGCAATAGGGTTGTGGCATGTGTTTTTACTAGCCGGCTGCCTGACTGACGCCAACCCTCCTTGAGTATTAGAGAGAGTATTCCAGCGATATCCAGTGTATAGTATTGAACATACAGTAACAGTCTCAGAACTGATGTCACAAAACGCCTCCTTGCCGCAAGTCACAACATTGAAGCCCACACAAACAGTCAATTAAAACGTATTAGGCCATCGCGCATAGATTGCAGGGAGGCTCTTGTTACAATCGCCGCCTGGTTAGCCACCAGGACTTACGGGACACCGCGTGATCGACAGGTGGCTCTTCTTTCGCTCTTTAAAACCTTGTCAACTGCTCTGTGCTGGCCTGTACGCAGGTTTAGACAGCGATTGTCAGAGTCCTGCACCCTCCCACCTGATCGCGAATACGGAGACTCCCATCATACATCGCTCATCCTCCACATCCATCATGAACAAGGTACTAACCACTACTAATGTTACACGCGGTTATTAACATTAAAACTATGTACAATATCTCATAGAGAACATTATATTTTAGTCAGCCTGGGATAAATATATATATATATATCTATTCTACCACATTCACACAACACCATCTAGTCCCAAACTAAGCAGAGCTTGTACTATGGGTACTAGATAATGGATAAACATACATACCTATATACTATTTTTTTGTAAATACATACACATACATATATCATAGAAACACCCAGACCAAGACAATCATCCATGTTCATGCACACAAATGTTTGACTTGAGCGGGAATCGAACCCGCGACCTTCGGCGTAGCAGTCGCTTACACTCCCGCTGCGCCAACCGGTCGTCATAAATATGGGGTAATATAGACATAGGTACACAACACAGTCATTAATATTAGACAATTCATGCAATAAATTATAGTAAAGTGAATAAATGACACCGGAGTTTTAGCTGCGTCGCTGCCCAACTTATCCCTTGCCTTGTGCTGGCCACCTTCTCTTGAAGCCGTCCGCTTTGTTGTTTGATATCACTAAATACTAATTATCGACTAACATGTCAACCACCCGAGATCCGCCTAGCTTCGCGTCCTGACATTGACTCTCTCTCAACACCACCGACCCGTCCTAACTAAACTACTACGCGAGTCCGTTCCCAAGTTCTGCCCCCTTCCACGCCATAAGACCGACTGTCTCGTCAAACACCACCAACCAAACGCCTCTGACCACTTACTACTTGGAAGTCCCTTTTCTTTCAGTCGTGTAGCGACCCTTTTTTATGGCACTCGCACTCAAGGCTTTTAGCGATTCCACATGTTTAGAGCAAATTTTATCTCGTATTTCATACTGTCACATAATTCTTATAAATTTGTCAAACTCTTTGAATTTATGAGTTTACTAATTGCAAAACGTTGGCGCCATCGCACGGTGGGCTGAAAAATCAAAATGTGGACTTAGGGGCTAAGAGACTTGTTTTTGGATTCTACTAATGAAAACAATATTTTTTTATTCTTTGACTTTTTTTGATAAAGTACATACTTACCGAGATGAAATTGTTTGAAATTTGTATGAAACTAGTCGAAAATAAAAAAAAACTAAATTGATTTTTTGATACTACCACTGTTAACAAGTCAATACAACAAAAATGAAACAATAAAATATCCACACCACCCATTACAGGTCACGACATATTATGCTTTCTCGGAATTTTGACAAAATCAGGTAAACCAATTAATTTTTAAAGTTTCAGATATATGACTAATGATGACTTTTTTCACGTGTGGCAAGTGGATTAGGCCTACTGGGGATAGCACATAAAAAATACCGCGCCTAATCTTTAACCTTTCTGGGTGGTGTAGAATAAAAAAAATATTTCCGCCAAAACGCAAAAAACGCAGTTCGCGATATAGTGCATAAATAGCCAAAAAATATCTTCTATCATAAACTTTGATTGTTTCCTTAAGATAGTTTAAGAATTACGAACAATTCTCATTTTATTGTTTTCTTCCATTCAAAAAATTCTTTAAAATTATATAACTCAAAAAACACGCGTTTAATCAAAAATCTGTTTTAATATTTTTGAGTAGTATTTGATCAAAGAATCCAAAAATGACATTAGTTAATTTATATTCCACTTTAGTTTTTTCGAAATCCCTAAGTCCACTAGCGAACTTTTTCAGCCCACCGTGCATCGTAGCGGTAAGATAAACACATGTGGAAACAAGTATGCGACCTAAGGTCTATATAATATTTAATTTGTTGTAGCCAGTAACACCATTACACTACTTAATTATAGGCATATAATATAACATTAACTATTTTACGGAGCGACTGCTGTCTGACCTCCGCAATCCGAAGTGATAGCGATATTCATGGTTTAGACTAGTGTCAGTTAATTGAGTTGCACATAACTTCGTAAAGTCAGTGGATCGCGCTGTGTTCGAACCCGATACCCTCTGCATAGCCATACGTAAGTTGGTATCTTCACTAGGCTATCGCTGCCATTCATAGTGATTTTAACCAGGGGCCCAATTCTCGTATTTTATATGACATTGTAATTATATTTTGAACGAAATGAGATTATATTTTGAATTGACTGAGAATCGGTATTCTACTAACCTAATGTCATTATCGTATAATTTGAAATAAACAGGAGCCCAATTCTCCTAAATAAAGATAAATATAGATACAGATATAGATATCATGTCAGTGTCATACTCACGTCACAAAAAGCGTATTCTTCTAAATTATCTGATAATTGAACGAAGTTGTAACGAGATCGTAATTTGAAACAAGTGTCAAAGTATGTGTCAACGACGAACTGTTTATTTCAAGAAGAGAATTGGCCCCGAGTTCGTCGTTGACACATATTTTGACACTTGTTTCAATTTACGATCTCATGACAATTTCATTCAAATATCAGTTAATTTACAAGAATACCATTTGTGACACTGACATTATATCGAAACTGTATTTGGGCCCTAGATGTAAAATGAAACAGATTTCATTATAATTAGGAAATTGTATCACTATTAAAAGGACAAGACTATTCTGATAAATTAGACCTTAGTTTTTTCAGCGGGAAACAAACCTGCGACCCACGGTGTGGCAGTTGGCTACACTCCCGGTACGCCACCGGGTCGTCAAAGATCTGATCAAAGACTTGCGTCTTGAGCCACTGCTATCGGACGAGAAGATATGACGTAGTTTCCCGAAAGGTGCTCAACAGAGTTGGATTTGATGATTGACCTTTTTCTCGAAGTTGGAACTACCTAGTTAACCGGATAATTCGTTCCAAGTCGACAACTTCGAATGTAGAGTGCCCAACATATATAGGAGCAGGTACGACATGAATGTTAGACAGGATTTTCGACTAGTCCGTGTTCATCCAAAGACCTATTGGTTTGGTTTCTTTACAGAGGCTATCGAACATTGTTTCATGATCTCAGCCAGGTGGTATGGTATACCTGACAGGTTTGAAGCTGGAACTCTAAAGTATAATAAGGATTTTTATATAATTGCTGAACTTGCTGAAATACCTACGTAGATAGATTAATTACGACGTAGGAACTACGTAGAGTCGTCGTGATTTTATCGTAGTTTTAGGTATTCTATAATATTTGTGCGTAAGGAAGGGCGGCCCCCAGCTAGGTCCTACGATAGGCTGATTTCATTTGTTATTATATGTACTATAGGATCAAAATGGCATTGCTGCAGGTAAGCTGTAGAAAGTGTCAAATGAAAGTGGGTCTATTAAAATTAAAACAATACGGGACGTTAATATACGGTAAACCATATTTGAGTGTATATTGAGAGGAAGTGTCGTTGCAAACTACAGTTCGTAATATATTTGTTCGCGGTGGTAAATCTAGCTAAATAATAAATTGGGCGAGGATTTACGTAGGTGCAAAGAAAAGACATGATTCTGGAGCGATGCCCTCAGGAGTAGTTTAGTTTATTCATGAATGAGCGTTTGGTAGATAGGTATGCCAACGAACGTGAGGAGATGTCTAAAGCACTTTAGATAAATAATTAATAACCACCTACATGTGTTCAACGCAACACCTAATCAAGTATCTATTGTCAGTCCACAACCAAATGTGTATACCTATCTATTTATTCATTCTTACAGTAAGAAACAAAAAGCTTTTTTACAGCTGCAGACTAGGGGCAATTCAATTCAGCCATGGTTACTTAATAGTGTGCCCGATAAATAAACTAACGTAGAATTGGCATTGGTATTTCGTGTAAAAAGAGTTATATAGTGCCTATTTGTGTACCGCAATGCGGCAATCTGTTGTTTTTCTTTAGCTATTACGACTCGTCAATGTGTGACCTACCATCGCAATGCATGACAAATACCTAGAATAAGAATGAAGAATAGATATAATCATTTGAATGCAGCAAGTTGCAAAACGATTTCGCGCATATATTTTTAATTTTAGATTTGAATTTCTAGTACCTAATATCTGTGCAATTTATTTCCCTTTTCCACATAAGTATATTTAATCTTACCTGATGATCCTTACGGCTCCTGAACTGTACACCATCCCAAAAGTTAGTCTCAGAGGAACTGTTGTTATTTAATTATAAACTCTTACGAGAGCCAGGATCGGCTTGTCGATAATGTTATTAATGATCAAGTGTTAACGAATAGTGATGGATGGATTGATAAATACGGCCATTATTTAACTGCCTCGTTAGCCTAATGGTAGGTATAAGTTTAAATTTATTTTTACAGGCTGTCGTTATGTTTTGGTTAATGTTCGAAAGTACACGGAGTAAGGTGTTAGTAATACTTTATACGTTTGTTTCTGCTTGTCCAATAGTATCAGACAAAATAGATTGCCATCGATTTTCGTCTAGTATAATTTTTCTCTTGCAATATTAGCTGTGCTTTTGGCAGCAGTGGTTGTTTCTCCTCATGTTCTGTTTATATTTTCATCTGAATTATTTCAATTATTCCTGATGCGTATTTCAAAATCTAAAAATGATCGCTATTGATTTTCGTCTAGTACCTATGAATTTTTGTCTTGCAATATTAGCTGTGCTTTTGGTAGCAGTGGATCTTCTTCTAATGTTCTGTATATACCTATTTTCATTTGAATTATTTCAATATTCCCTGATGCGTATTATAGAATCTTACAGGATCTTTAAACAGCACCTTCTATCAAAGTTTTCAATTTATAAACGACATCGTGCGTGACTCGTTATACCAGACCAAAGGCGTACACAGCAAGGGGATTTCTACTTGCGCACGCCTTGATTAAAGCCTCTAACAAACTATGCAGCATTTCACGAGTGTGGAATACGTAGCAGTGCCGCATAAGATGTGCGCCAGATACCGGAGATGACTAATTCGTTGTAACTGTCTATGGACGCCAGCTGCATTATTATTATGGCCTATGTTCGAGCGCAGGGTGAAGCAATTTTGTTATATTTTCGATAAATACCTACTTGTTTTCCCACGCAAAGTATGGAGTTCCGATATAGCTTAAAAATATATTTTAGCAATATCGGAACGGAATACTATCGTATTATTCGTTTTATCGGCGACAAAAGAATTGTAACGTTAATAAGGCTAATTAGCGGCAAATGTATTTCCTTTAAACTTCATTATTAAAATGTGTATTTAGACGTGCATAGGGTTCCCACCTAGAACTTAGGGTCCCAAGCCAACCTCACCTGCAAGTGGTGCACCTGCCGACCAACGGACGAGGCTCTGGCAATCAAAATATCCCGATAAGCGGCAATAGGCTCGCCACCTATTACGTGGGATCAAAACACTGGCAAAAAGTGGGCGTTTAATATGCCTCTGCCTCCCCCTTTGAGGAAACAGGCATGGGTCTATGTATGTATGTATGTTTATTTAGACTGTTTCATCATCTCAGCCTAGACACAGTCAGTCAGAGAACTCAAGGTTCTCTTTAGGCTGTTTACACGCATCCAAATATACAATACATTAAACTTAACTTGATTGTGGTATTTGATTGTTGCATATTTTTTTCGCGATTTCTTCGAGCAGTCAGTAAATGACTGTTTTATTTCGGAGGCATGTAAATTTATGCACATTATAAAATAAAGTCTTCGCTGCGTCTTGTCTATTTGTATGAGAGCCATAAACTCAAAAACGAATGAACGCCTCTTTGTCTAGTTTTTACAAATAGATAGCTTGATTGCTGAGGAAATATTTGGTTATAACTATTTAAATTTTAACGTAGGTATCTTTGTTTGTGGCGTTGTATTGGGTGAGGTCGTTGGATGTGTTTCGACTGAAACGATCATGTTGGTTGTTATTGCGTCCTCACATCATTTGTTTGTAATACGTAAGTGTCATCTAACGGCACACAACATTCAGATTTGTTGTTGTGTAGTGCAATCGTACCTACTGTGTAAGTAGAGATCGTACGTACGTCAATACAGCACTTCAGTTTAAACTGCGATCTATCAGTTTTAATTATTTTGCTACTGTACTAATGGCGTTCTATTCTATTTTCTTGCTATTATATCGTCTTTGTATTATCTGTATTTATTATAAGTTAAGCTAAACCTATTCCAGCGAGGGGTGAGGCAGGGAGATGTCATATCGCCCAAACTGTTCACCGCTGCGCTGTAAGACGTCATCATCATCGGCATCAACATCAACGGCGAGTACATCACTCACCTTCGATTCGCTGACGATATCATAGTCATGGCTGGGACCATGGAAGAGCTCGGCACAATGCTTGGTGGCCTCTGTAGTGTCTCCCAACAAGTAGGTCTTAAGATGAACATGGACAAGACGAAGATCATGTCTACGTCCATGTTGTACCTGCTCCTATTCAGGTTGGGAACTCTACACTTGAAGTTGTCGACAAGTACGTTTATCCGGGACAAATGATCCAATTGGTTAGGTCCAACTTCGAGAAAGAACTCATTCGTCGAATCCAACTCGGTTGGGTGGCGTTCGGGAGTTACGGTATATCTTCACGTCCGATATCCCGCAGTGTCTCAAGACGGTAGTCTTTGACCAGTGTCTGTTGCCAGTGATAATCTACGGAGCCGAAATGTGGTCACTAATAATCGGCATTATCGGAAGCTCAGGGTCACACACAGGGCGATGGAGAGAGCTATTTTCGGAGTTTCCCTGCGAGATCAAATCAGAAATGAGGAGATCCGCACGCGAACCAAAGTCACCGATATACATAGCTCTCCGAATAGACAGGCTTAAGTAGCAGTGGGCAAGGCACATAGCCAGAAGAACCGATGTCCATTGGAGCAGAATGGTTCTGGAGTGGTGGCCACACACCGGACGTCGTAGCAGAGGTAGGCCCCCCGTAAGGTGGACTGACGATCTTGTTGGGTTCGCGGGCAGCAGATGGATGCGGGTGGCTCAGGATCGGCCCATGTGGAGAGCCTTGGGGGAGGCCTATGTCCAGCAGTGGACGTCTTTCGCCTGATATGATGATGCTAAACCTACTGATTTGATTCTAAAAAATTCATCATTTCAGGCAAAGAATGTCCACTCCTAAAAACAGGTTTCCCTCAAGGCTCCCCAAACAGACCAAAATTGAACGACAAACATCCAAACGATTCAAGTGATCCCAAAATTACTGTAGTTCCTAAAAACGTCGATAGTGCTAATCGTGTAAATTGACTGTTCACGAAAATGAAAGAAATCATATGAGAATCATCTGACATCTTTTCATTTAACCAGTGCATCAGTATTTCAGTCGTAAACTATGCTTAATAAATTACTCCATCTACATATTTGTGTACATTGATGCACGTGCTAGACTCAGCCACTAATTGCATTCACGCGAAGTAGTTCACAATTGACGAGGCAATTAGTGATGATATTTATCGTTCGCGGATGCAATACTGATTAACAAGAATGAATTGTATCCCAAGAGATATACGAGTTATTAATGCTACCTTCTGAATGGTATTGGAATTGTACAAAGCAATTAAGTATTTCATATTTTCCGTTGTTATAGAGTAAATCGTAGATGTAGTACAATCTTGCTGAATAGGAGAATACTGTAACTGAAGATGTTATTCTTTTAAATATTATAAATGAAGTATTATTGTTAAAAAATAGTAATGATATGCAATGACGACAATAATTTTACACACTGATAGGGCTAGTGGTCTAGCGGGCTATGGAAACATCGCTCGCGTATTGGCTATCTTATGGCGCTGGTACACCTGAGCATTCACTTGTAACAGAACAGCGAGCATTCGCCGTTTTCTGTTTTGTCGAACCGAACATATTCACGATCATTCTAGCAAACACTCTAAATTCAAATAGTCCGTTGAATATAGAAAAATATAGAAATCGCACTACAACAGCAGTTTTACACAATATGTTTACTTCAGTTTCACTTATGAATTATTTCTAGACTAAGAGTAAGATACATAAACAAATGACGTTTCTAAATAATAAAATGCAGATTTTAATTTGAACAGGTTTAATAAAACACACAAGTGCCTGTTCAAATTTAGATAGATAGATAAATATTTATTGTGCAAATACAGTTGGTAAAAATTAGGTATGAAAACTTAAATGTAAGTATACAAATAGCAAATGGACAAAGGCGGCTTTATCGCAAAGTGCTCTTCCAGGCAACCTTAGGATGGACAGACTGAAAGAGACAAGTTTGATGGTGTAGTGATCATATATATATATATATATATATATATATATATATATATATATATATATGGACACTAATAGTTATTTATCGATATCGAGAGTTTATCAACATTCTATTGAAATTAATTCTGAGTAAACCAAATCTAAGGATCTATTGTAAACATTATCGATGTTTTATCTGTTTCTGTTCTGTTTCATTCTGAGTAAACCCATCGCTAGTCAAGTTAAAATTAGTGACAAACTACGAAGATTCTTCCCTAGCTTAAAATCATAAGTCAAAGTGAAGTAAATATATTGGGTTTAACCGCCATTGTAGCGCAAATTCTATGTATTATCTATATTCTAAGGCTCGCCCGAATGTTCGTGAGAATGATTGCTAAATCACACTTATACGCTTTGTAAAATTCGCGAGAATGCTCTTTACAGGTGAATGCTCAAGTGTATCAGCGCCATTAGGGAGTTTAGGTATGAAGAAGGCAAATCTTGCGGTGCCGTTTTCCCCCAAGTTTCCTCAACTTTTCACTCTCTCTCATTATTCTATACGATAGATAGAGAATATATGTGCGGAATAACCTTGAACTTCTGCGAAAGGCTGGTACTGCCCCGATCGACTCCACCACTCGATATATACATAGATATATTGATAACCTGTATTGCCTCTACCGTCCAATAACCACGCTACTGTTTAAATTTTTTTAGCTGCATCTGTCATCAGATTTCATTCAGTTCAAGGGAGTTGATCACAGCCCTTGAGATTTAGTAGTCGTAAGTATCAAAATTCGAAATCTAGTAAAAGAGCTAAGCTACGATACGCGACGCCAACGATAATTGACCACCAAGATGAAAATAAAGGAAAATGAAAACCCAACACAAAAATAAACTCTTTGTATAATTATTTCATTGACTTCACATTCTTCTGTGATCAACCACCGCATGGCATGGCGCCAAAGGATCCCAGCCAGCCATTCGAGACTTTTAATGTCTGCAAAATGTAGCTCGAGACTTTTTACCCCATCCATATTTAATAACAGTTTTTCTTACTTTCTTATTTAACCGTATAAACGAGTTATTTCCAACCTGCTTGGTTGGAAATAACTTGAATGAGCTAAATGTACCCACGTTTTCATTCAATTTAGAAGGTAGACTGTCCTGAAAATATATTTATTTCAAGCTTTAAGCTTTTCTGCAGAAGCCTGATTGCTTTTCTTCGTTCTAAAATAATATGTTGTAACTTAATTAATAAATTGCTACCTATTGCGGTTTGATAATTAAAATATGTTTCTTAGAAACACATGTTTCTGGGCCTCCGGCTTCATTAATGACGTTTACATCGCGAACAAAATGACTGTGATCGTAATTATCAATAGGCATATTTTGAGCGTTGAGCGCTATTTGGGACGCAGTCATCAATTATAAGAATTATAAGGGTATATCATACGTTTTTGTCAAGAATCACCTATTTAACAGCTTGCAAGGGCACGTATCGATAGTTAAAATTTAGCATAAGATCTGGTGGCGTCGTGTGTCGGGTCATCCCTGTCCCTCTAATATGGCGAGAGGGATGATGGCTGGCACATGCGTCATACTCGTGAACGGGTGCTACTTGCGATGACTGGTCGATGACGGTCTTGCGGGCTGGTATTAGATTTTAATATTTAACTGCATCATTTCCATCATGGTTCTGATCACTTTCGCGGATTGCCTGCATTATTAGGTATATATAATGTAAGTGGATGCTCCTGTTTCACCATGTCTATTCTGAGAAGGCTAACCAAAAGTATTATGCTTGAGTATTATGATGTACAGTAAATATATACAAGTGATATAGAAGGTGTAACAGTTGCAGCACCTTACAAAATGTAAATTGTGTATTATGCAAAACCTGGCGATGAAAAAGAGTGCCCGTGAGTTTTATTGCCCGTTCTTTCTCATGGTTCTACCTATTGCTTTGCGAACGTGGCAGTAAATGTAAATGTAGAAGCATACAGTAATAATGTTTTAAATTTGAGTATAAGTAATTATTTTATAAATTTATTATTTTGACGTTCATAAGCGTCACATTGTGACCCAAATGAATAAAGGATTTTGAATTTGAATTTGAATTTACCACATGTTGTCAATTAATCCGATTAATTCTGGTGATCGAAATGAGCAAGACAAAGATAAATTTATTTGTCTCAACATGTGTACCATCAGGTGTTAGGGCTTTGTAGTATCAACATGCTATATCTGGTCAGACTTGCAAATATAATGTAAGAAATATTATTATGGATCCAATTAAATTATCATCATGTCAATTTCGTGGTATGAAAATATTAATATTATATTATACTAAATTGGCAAATAATATAGTAATTAATTAATAATATGCAATGTCAAATAATAATAGAAAGAAAATTCAATAATCATGTCATATTAGATCCTGATAACATAATTTCAAGTCAAAGATGTCAAGATTAATTACAGAAGATTATCACATAAAAAAACGCTCGACCGAAAAGTGAGTGGCCAGCCTGCCCTCAGCGTCCACGCAATCTCCCATCCATGGCCGGTACGTCACCGGAATACGTCATCATGACGCTACTTGGCCCCGCCTCCTCGCCGGAAATCCGTAACACGGCCTCTCCTGACACTGCGGCGTCCTCGACCGCTTCATCAGGGGTAGCCTCACTGTCCTCTCGAACCTCTTGGGCACCAGTGGGATCATCAGATTCTGAAACGTGACACCATTTGAGTAAAATTGTAAGACAGCTAAAGCGTCTCGAGTTTTATGTAGATAGCCTTGGGTTGAGACAGCATGCGTGCACTCATACCGTCGCAACGAAGGCCATCACCCATTCTAAATTGCAAAAGAAATCGCGCAGCAGCAGATTCCGGATTCCGCTGCTGTGCCACATAACAAAAGCATTCAGTTTGTTAATGCAATTGCTATGCCCCGTGACAGAGGCACACAAGTTCGCATATCACGACTCCTCGGTACATAACCTAGGCACCCAAGTTCGCATGTTATGACCGCCCTACTACTCGCATTACGAAAGCATTCAATTGTTAGATGCAATCGTTATGCCCCGCTATAGAAGCACACAAGTTGGCTTATCGCGACTCCTCAGCACATAACATAGGCACACAAGTTCGCATATTATGGCTGCCGTGACAACCCGTGTCACATGTGACATTGAACACCATCAGTGTTACAACACCACCCAGTTTGCTTTTATTACTTGCTTGACTCACACAGCCAGCGACAATAGTCTATTCACAGACTCACAAACTTAAAACTTGCTCGTCTCTCATAACCAGCAACAGTAGTCTATTAACATAATAGACTCACCGACATCAAAGAAGGCCGCACACGCCTCCGGCGTCCATTCGCCGCGCCACTGAACTATATGCTCAGCTGCCGCCTGCGTTTTCTTGCCGTACGAGCCAGCTAAAAGCTCCAACTCGTAGCGATGATGCCCGAGGTCTGCAACGACCCGATAAGGGCCTCGCATACCAGAGTCCAGGTTGCCGGAGCATTGTGCGGTCTTGCCCACGAAAACCAGGTCACCAATAGTGTAGGTGCGAGGTTCCCGACGCGTTGCATTAACACGTTCGTCTTGTCGCTGCTGGTTGCTTGCCAGCAGTTCTGATGTTCTTTGTCTGCGAAGCATGGACATCGCTTCTCAATAATTTGAGCATCATTCAAAGCCACATCTCTTACTAATGACCTTAGTACAGGCGTAGTGCCCTCAATTCCAGTCAAGAGGTGAAGAGGAGCTACCTGAGTAGTTGATTGTTTGGTAATATTTATTGTCAATTGTATCTTCAACAAGGCTTGGGACCAACTAGTACCTTTGACATTTACTTCAACTCTCAGCATGTTTAAAACAGTGCGGCAGTAGCGCTAAACCTGGCCATTTTCACAATGCATTCCAGGTGTTATTGAGTGTGTGGAACATCCCAGACTGGCCACCCAATCTTGAAAACTAGAACTTTCAAACATTCTCCCCTGGTCAGTTACAATTAATGATGGGGTACCGAACAGAGATAATGCATTTGTAAACACTCGTTTTAGTTCGTCTGTGTCTTGTCGGTGTAAAGGGTATAAAAGACAAAACTTTGTAAATGCATCTATCAGTAATAGAATATATTTGAAGCCCCTAGACTCCACAAGAGGGCCAAGGGTGTCCATATGGATTGTGGCAAACGGGACGTCTGGTTTTGTCCACGATTGAATGGGTAAATGCGGAGCTCGGGGCACTTTTTTATGAGATACACAAACAATGCAGTGGGTTATGTATTTTTTAACAAACTGTCTCAAACTAGGAAACCAGAAATGACGGAGGATCAACTCAGTTGTTTTATCAATGCCAATGTGTTCATGATCATCATGAAACACACGGAGAAGGCTAAGCCTGAACTCTTTTGGGATAAAACACAAAAGGCGCGTTTGTTCCCCAGTGGGACTATATTTATAGTACAAGAGGTTGTTCTTAATAACGTAACGCGTAGCATCCATCTGACCATCCCTCAATTTTCCCATCAGATCTTGAGTTTCAGAATCGGCAGTCAGTGCAATTTGTGCCCAATTGGTTGGTTTACGTATATGAAATACATTGCACGGATTACGGCTGAGAAAATCTGCATGTTGCATCAGAGTGCCTTTTCTGTACTCAATAGTGTACCGAAAATCTTGCAAATACACCCACCATCTAGCAACTCGGGGTACTAAGTCCTTTTTTCGCTCAGTTAGTTTAAGCGAATTGCAATCCGTCACTATTTTAAAGTCTATGCCGATAAGATAGTGGCGGAAGTGCTGTAATGCTTTTACGATCGCCAGAGTTTCGAGCTCGTAACTGTGATACTTTGACTCTGCCCCATGTGTAGCCCTACTAAAATACTCGACTACACGTTTATGTTTACCGTCATGTAGCTGAAATAACACAGCCCCGAAACCAATGGCGCTGGCATCTGTGTGTAATACAGTGGGCAGTTTTGGGTCAAATATTGCTAGTACGGGTTCTTCGGTCAAGCAACTAATGATATAATCGCGAGCCGTAGTTTGCTCGTCACCCCAAATAAACGGGTGTCCGTTTTTTGTGAGTCTAGCAATACAGGCAGTTTTTACAGCATAATTAGCGATATATCGTCTGAAATACCCCGCAAGTCCCAGGAATTGACGCACTTGCTTCACATTCGTAGGCTTCGGTGACTTAACTAAAGCCTCCACTTTTCTAGGACTCGGCCGTACCTGACCCTGACTAATGAGTCTCCCTAGGTATTCTACTTCGACTTCGAGAAAGGCGCACTTTCGCAAATTTATCGAGAACCCTGCCTTCGTGAGTGTGCTAAGCACGTGTCGTAACATATCGAGACCCTCACTTGTAGAGTCAGATAGAACCAATACGTCATCGATATAATTGAGTACTTTCCCGGTATCAATCAATGACTTCAAAGTCTTAGAAATTATTCTCTGGTAAACTACAGGGGCGTTTGTCACCATATGACCCATATGGCATTTCCAGATAGTCGAAATGACCATCTGGCGTGACAAAAGCAGTTTCACTGATGGAGTCATCGTCACTCATAGGAATCTGGTGGAAACCAGTCACCATATCTAAACTGGAGAAGAATTTACTGCTACCAAACTTGTCGATATGATCGTCGATCAAAGGCAATGGAAATCTGTCCTTTATTGTTATAGCATTGAGGGCTCGGTAGTCGACGCACATCCTATCAGACCCGTCCCTCTTCTTAACTAGTATGATAGGACTCGCGTATTCTGACTGTGACTCACGGATAATACCTTTACCGAGAAGTTCGTTTACAATGTCGCGAACCCTTAACTTTTCGTCAGCGGAAAGCTTGTAAGGCCTATAGTGCACCGGTGTTAACTGTTGACGTAGCAGTCCCCATAACGAAAGAATCACAAAATTCGTTGATAAGTGAGAATAGATGCTCCCTATCTTTGCCCAATAAAGGTGTCCTTACTAAACTAACATCAATAAGTTGTACAGTTGAGGCATTACCCACTCGTATCAATTGTTGTACCTCACTAGTACGAATATAAGCTACACCTTTCCGGTTAAGGACGTCCGTACCTATCAATATCGGGGCACTTATACATTCGGAAGTTACTATGAACAAGTCGACTTCTAGCGATATATCAGGGAATTCTATAACTTTAGTTACGTAACTAGTACATTCTATTTCCTGACTTCCAATTCCACGCATGACGCGAAAGGTTGGATTTCTATTGGCGGTAATGTGCTTAAGAACCGAACTGGAAATCAAGGAAACATCTGAACCACTATCTATCAACACATTGACTGGCACTTGGTCGATTACTGCTGTCATAATGTTACATTGTTGAGGGTTAATTAATTTTTGGCAAAAATTTACCTCACTCGATTTTTTATTAGTTTCAATACGCTGTTTGACAAAGCAGTATTCCTCCTAGTGCCCGGTTTTCTTACAAAACGTACATGATTTAGATAATTTGTTCGGATTTGAAGTGTTTCCACTCGATCCATTGGTGTTCTTCGACCTTTTTGGACAATTATCCTTCCTATGGCCCATGCCATCACAATTGAAACACTTCAAATCAGACTTAGAAGTCCCACGCTTATATGCGTTTGAGCGAGTACCATAATTTGACAAACGATTATGATTGTGGGTATTACGAAAATCGGATTTAGGCTTCGTGTACACTGACAAAAATTTCACTAGGTGATTAGGTTGCAATTTAGCATTACTCGCAGCGGCTTTCACTTGAGGGTCACTTATGTCTCTTATAACAATTGCAGTCTTTAAATCGTCAGACAGGCCCGTAACAATATTTAATCGCAACAACGACTTGCGAGCGTATTCGGCATAGGAAGCGAAATTTTTACTATCAGTGCACATTACTTCAAATATAATGCTAGCAACATCGATGCTTCGTGGGCAGAGTGAACGAAATTCGGTTTTGAAATTGGACCAGAATCGATCGGCCGTAACCCACTCATTAAGCCATGTACGAGCGTTACCCTTCAGGCAACTACCTATACGCGATAGGCACTCGCGATCGTCCCAACGGTTAGACACACGGCCACGATCCACCTCTGCACACCAAACATCAAAGTCGTGAATACTTGGATCAAAATTGGAAATGTAGTAATGGTTGGATCTTACTTGCAATAGGGATGACAATGCGCCAACGATCCTGTCCGTCGGCTTGGAGCGCCCGTCACCTCCTCTACGGCAGCGGACGTGGTGGTATTTGACTCCGCACTTGATGCAGGCACCGGCGGCGGTGGCAACGGCGGCGGCGGCGTGTGACACTCGCGTGGCAGGCGCGGCGTCGAGTTGGCAGTAGATGGACTCGATAATCTGTTCTCAATCGCATTTAATCTACTAAGAATCACGTCCAATGCCTGATTACGAAACTTTGCCCGACAGCCGGGCGATCTTAAAATAAGTTTTAATGACCACGAAAGTTTAAATTCCTATATTGTCACGTCGCCGTCTATCCGTACCATCGCGACGGTCGCGCGACCGGTACCTACGCGTTTCGTTACTATTACTCCGACTACGACTACGACTACGATAACTTTCTTTTGAACTGTGTCTAGGCATAATCAAAATGAATCTTACTACTTAGATCTATGTTGAAATGTTAACGCGTAACGAGGTTGATATACGGCTACCGCACAGAAATTTAACAAACAGCAAGAGAAAAAAAAAATCAAATGTAGGTAGTAAGTTTAAATTTAAACCGGCTCTAATCTAGACCCGTTAGCGGAAGGCTTAGTGGTCCAAATCCCACTTCTGATATAATAAACCAGAAGTGGAATATATTAAAAAAAGAAACAAAGTAAACCTGACAATTTTAATACCACGACATAACAATTTTACAATATACCTAACCAAAGCACTTTACAATAAACTTATAGTCTGACACGTCTATCATGTCTAACGCTCGACCGAAAAGTGAGTGGCCAGCCTGCCCTCAGCGTCCACGCAATCTCCCCTCTCCGGAGGCCCCTCCACGACCGGTACGTCACCGGCATACGTCATCATGACGCTACTTGACCCCGCCTCCTCGCCGGAAATCCGTAACAGTAGGTTAACATTAAGGTTCTTATATTGGGTAGATACATTGTTGTATATTTTGGGCGCCATGCAAAAAATACTTTGCCCAAAAGCGCTGTCTTTGCGGCGTGCATACACAGTTTATGATTATCACGACGGTTGCTGATAGTAACATCAGATAATTTATTAAATAGTTGTGGGTTTGTTTTCACAAATACTGTTGTTTCGTATAGATATGTATAAAGATGGAAGCGTTAAGATTTTATATTTTTGAAAGTATGGTTTGAGGCTATCCGTGATTCGAAGGCCAGACGTGGCTCTGATACACTGCTTTTGGAGTTTGAAGGCCACATCCTTATCGACTGAATTGCCCCAGAATATAATTCCATATATAAGTATGGATTCGACAAGGCCATGGTATGCTGAAAGTAAGGCAGTTGTATTAACCATCGGAGCAAGCTTACATAGAGTATAAGTTTGGCTACTTAGTTTTTTCGATAAATGTAAGATATTCCAGTTCAGTTTGCTATCTATAAAAAGACCCAGAAACTTAGTGCTGTCAACTTCATCTATATTTGTTCATTTGTACTTAATACGAAGTAGGTTACGTTGCGAAGTTTTTGACCAAAATGCATAATTTGCGTTTTGCCTATATTAATTTTTAGATTATTACTAGCTGACCCAGCGAACTCCGTATCGCCTTTTTAAGAGTTTTTATTTAATTCCCTTTTTTCCAAGCCCCTTTTCCAAAGTTACCATTGACTTAGCGCTTAATCTCTTATCATTTCAGCGTCTATAAATGATGAACAAACAAACATAAATGTTTATATAATATTGAATTACGCATTCCTTAAAATATCGGAGACGATACCCATATCGCTTTAAAAAAAAAGCGTTCGCCATTTTTGATTTCCTATCCGCCATCTTTGATCACGAAATAGATGTTGTATTTGGATTCACTATCTCTTAAATCATCAGAGACGATACCCATATTGATTTTTTAAGAATTTCCCATCCGCCATCTTTGATCACGAAATAGATGGTGTTTTTGAATTCCCCAATTTCCTATCCGCCATCTTTGATTTCCTATCCGCCATCTTTGATCACGACATAGATGTTGTATTTGGATTCTCCATCCCTTAAATCATCAGAGACGATACCTATATTGATTTTTAAAAAAAATCCCATCCGCCATCTTTGATTTCCTATCCACCATCTTGAATCACGAAACAGATGTTGTATTTGGATTCCCCATCCCTTTTAACATCGGAGACGATACCAATATTGCTTTTTTTATTTTCCCATCCGCCATCTTTGATTTCCCATCCGCCATCTTTGATCACTAAATAAATTTCATATTATTAATCAGCGTCCCGAAAATCTCGAAAACGATACCCATATAGATTGTATCCTATTCGTTTAGCCTTTTTTTGCCTTTGACCCAACCCTCCCCCATCTCGTTTGACCATTTTATTATTTTTGTCTGGCCTCTAAAAGTTGTGGCATAATTTTATATAGCCTATATATAGCCTTTCGGAATAATTGGGCTATCATAGGAAATAACAATTTTTAAAATCCGACTGCTAGTTCCTGAGATTAGCCGACATTATCTTTTAGCGTTTTTAGCCTTTTGCCCGGCCCCAAAGAGTCGAAGCGTTATGTTATATAGCCTATAGCCTTCCGGAATAACTGGGCTATCGTATACAAAAATAATTTTTTAGATCCGACCGGGAGTTCTTGAGATTAGCGCGTTCAAACAAACAAACTCTTCCGCTTTATTATATTAGTATAGATAGAAGACAAATCTCCTTTATTGGGTGGATACTTCCATTCGTCGTTTCATGGTCGTTTTTAGGGTTCCGTACCTCACAAGGTAAAAAAGGAACCCTTATAAGATCACTTTCTTGTCCGTCTGTCTGTCTGTCTGTCTGTCTGTCTGTCTGTCTGTCTGTCTGTCTGTCTGTCTGTCCGTGTGTCACCACCGATTTTCTCAGGAACGGGTAGACCTAGCAAATTGAAATTTATACCAGATACTGAGGTCTATGGTTCCTATTAGGTGTGTAAAAATCAGGGTCCTGGGTCGACCCGATAAAAAGATATGGTCAAAATTAGATTTTTGCGAAAACTTGTAAGCACCAAAATTAACCTTAATTTTCAACTTTTTTTAATTTTCGGATTTTTCCCTTTACTTGTGCTGTAACCTTGGTTTTGACCAAAATTGACAATTCTAGGTCAACCGTAAGTACCCTATAGGTTTTGGGTCGAAAACCTATATGGTAGTTCCCGTTGAACTAGAATCACGAAATTTGGCCAAAAGCAGCGTCCTACAGCACAAATAAAGGAAAAATTCTGAAAATTTAAAAAAGTTGAAAATTAAGGTTAATTTTCGTACTTGTTAAAGCGCCCCTAATGGAGAGAAGCGATCGATAGAGACCGCTAGGGGGCGCATTTAGAAAATGTATGGAAATTGTTCCCGTCGTCTAGGCTATCGTCCACCGTGATGATTGAGTGTAAACTGGTACTAGACCCTCAGATTTAGAAGACTAGCGTAATTAGCACCAACCTCAAATAAGGTAAAATGCTTACGGAACCCTCGGTGCGCGAGTCAGACTCGCACTTGCCCGATTTTTTTAAGAAATATAACTGCAAAAAGTATTTACACATACAAACTACTTAGTAAAGACTTAGTAGTACCACATGAGTAGATAAACGGAACAGAGACACAGCTTCATACAACAGCGCGAATCGGTTGCACTACTACGAGCACGCGGCTTATGTGTGCGTGACCACTGGCCGCTTGTCGTGTACGCGGCGAGAGTGGAAAGAACCGGTTTACGACGGCTTATTACGACGCACGTTGTTTCTTTTGTAAGTTGCAAGTTTTAATATTTTAATGTAAAACAGTGGTGTTTTATTATTAATAATGGTTGTTTATTGTACTGTGTGTATGAATAATACTAGATGAAATAATTAAATCATAATAAAGATTTTAATTTTGGTAACGTACAATTGGGTTTTTTTAATTAGGTATAACTCCTGATAATTTTGTCGCATATTTTGTTGAATTGCTCGAGCAAAAGTTTCGCGAATATTTCGATCTTGAAATAAAAATTGTCAATCAGTTCAAGTGTCAATCAATTATATCAGAAAGTGATCAGCCATAGATAGGGATTACAAAAAACAGGTGCATGCGATTTTCGACCTTATTGACGTAACTCAGAATGTATAATTTTAATAACGTATCAATGTCAGAAAGCAAGAAAATACCAAAAAAAGTCTGTTATGAATTGTCAATAAGGTCGAAAATCGCATGCACCTGTTTTTTGTAAGCCCTATCGATGGTTGATCATTTTATGGTCATTTGTTTTGTAGACGTTCATTTGTCTTACACAATTTCTTTTTAAACTTATTTTAGATACCTATCCCCGTGGTAAAACTAGTGGCCATAATAGCTAAAGGAGATTCCTATGTTTATTAGCAAAATAGATCATATTACCAGAAAATATTCAACACTATTAGTGGTATCGTTGGGAATGTCAAATAAATCACGTCGTCACGTCGTGTCCTTGATAACAAATGTATATTTTTATTCCGTGCTTTTAAAAGTTTCAGGTGCATGCCTTTTTGGTTCCACTCGCTTTTTTATTTACAACTGTACTTCTGCCGTATAGCGAATCCGTCGAGTCCAAAAATCTGCCCAATCCACGAATCTGTCGAGTTGGGAATCTGCCAAATCACGAATCTGTCCAATCCAGAATCTGTCGTATACCGAACAAGCGATTTGTCTTAACCTATTGTGACAACCCTACCAAAATAGGTAACAAATTTACAAGATCTTAAGAAGCTGTCTCTCTGTTCGGTTTATTTACTCATGTGGTAGTACTCAAAATTTTCGTTTCGCCAGAGTGGCTAATATGGCGACTGTGATTTGTCTGTCAGAATCAAGGGTCAGAACCATTAGAATTTAACAAAATACTCGACAATCCGATTTTTGCGGATATATGTTGTCGACTCGATATCTTTATTTTTTAATGTTTTATTATTCAGGTAAGGTTTCGATGTACTCCTTTACGAAATTATTAATATAAGATTTGACACTGCGATAGCAGCGCAGTCCGTCGGTCCCAATGTGAAACATGCCAAACTCCACAACTACTTACAACTACAAATTAAAAATTAAGTAAAAAAACAATTTCCAGTGAACTAAATTGTGAATCTAAACCATTCTCAAGTCCCCTTGTCCCATAACACACACAAAAAATTTAATCAAGATCAGTCCAGTCGTTTAGGAGGAGTTCAGTGACATACACACGCACACAAGAAATATATATATTAAGATTATCTCTGCCTCATTGGTCTCGCGGCATAAATGTGCGCGTGGGATTGGGAGGTCTCGGGTTCGATTCCCGGGTCGGGCAAAGTGTTATTGGGTTTTTCCGTTAGGAAATTCTCAGTAGTAGAGTCTGGTAATGTGCCCGGTACGGCAACAGGCTCGCCCCCTATTACGTGGGACTAAAGTAAAAATCTGGCGAAAAGTGGATGTAGCAATGTACCTCTGCCTACCTCTTCGGGGATATAGGCGTGAGCCTATGTATGTATGTATTAGTATTATCCATCCACTTAATAATTTGAGCTAGTGATTGATTAATGTTATTTTCGTATAAGTCCAATACTTTACATGCTACTGTAATTGTGCTGTAATCCGCGAAGAGCGTCATAGGTTGATTAGTTGATTTCGGAAGGTCATTAATATGACGGCGGGTCCTCATGCCTTTCACCAGAATCGTGGTTGTCTTCCATTTTGTGTGGCCGCAGACGTGAAAATAATAACTCGACACGGTAGTTGATACGCCCCTTTATTGATTTCAAGCAAAAGTCAAACGAATACACCATTAATTAACCCGATGTAGATGGATAGAAAACGCGGTGATCCTCTAGAATGGCGTGACTACCGTTCCCTTCGGCGCTTCGTTCAAAAGTGCCTCAACGGTCCGTACTTTACGTCATCACCGCTCGCTTGCTGTCAACCGTCTGTGTTGCCAATTTAAAATAATACTAACACACTATTACGTGTTAGTCACGCCATCTAGAATTTCACCCAGGTACTAAACCCGGCGTTTCCTCACTAATAATTAACCAAATCAACATCCGTAAACGTATTTTAACTGTTCAACTGAACCTTGCTCCGACAAATATATATATTGAACAATAAGGGGTCCAAAACGCTTCCTTGTGGGACACCAAACAGAACTATATGCTCACTTGAAGAGAATGTTGATACTTTTTAACACGCTTTTATTAGGTCGTCGTGTATGTAACTAACTATGTAATAGAATCTAAGCTAACTAATTTAACCATCTTCCAAGGGCCGTAGCGTAATGAAAATTGGCAGCTGTATGTAGTTCTGGTGACAATTCAATAATATGGTACTGTCATACTGATCTGATGATGATGGAGCCGGAAGATATGAACTGGAATTCGACACATATGTAGCTATGTAATGGAATGAGAAAGCGCCCCACGCTTTTACAATCAAATATTATAATTAAAAGCACATAGTTTACACTTCAGCCTAGAAATAGAGACAACTTGAACGATCCATAATCATTTTTTGTTTTTATGTGCATTTATAAAAGCGTGTTTTTGTAATGTTTTTAAACTATTAATTTATTTTGTTTTCAAATTGTGTAACACACATGTAACAGTATTTATGGCCAGACTAAGTATATAGGTATTTAAGTAAACTGTGTAAACATTCAAAAATTGCAATATTAACTGTCATTTTCTCTAAACCGCTTCTGTTCATGACAGATAACTTTTTTAAGCTCTAGGTATCGATACAGTTCTTTAAATATGTCAATAATCTTAAAATCTCAAAAATTTTAGCAAATATGGGTATAGGGGCTATGGGTCTATAGTTTGGCATTGAGTCTTTATCTCCCCTTTTGTGGACTGGCTTTATGATAGATTTTTTTAAGCGGTCTGGGTTCATCTTGCTACTTATATACACAAATTGAGTATGTGGCTAAGATGCTCACTGATAGGACTACCTACTGATTTTAGAATTTTCGTTGAGACGCCATCGTAGCTGACACTATTAGTGTTTTTGAGGTTTTCAATAATGGCAGATATAGCTTGACAAAAACATGGACGCGCTATTAATGAGGTAGTGTTTATTTTTATTCCAGGAATTGGTACGGTTTTATCTATATAATAATTATTAAAACTATTTGCTATATGTCTGGGGTCAGTTACATGTTTATTATTTATTTTTAATTTTTGAATTGTCTCTTTGGGTATATTCAATTTTTCTTGTTTATTATTTGCCATGTCATTTTTATTTTGTTGTCAGATGTATTTATATTTTAATTATTTTGTACACGTTTCGTTAGATTAATAACCTTTTTAAATAGTTTAGCGTATTTTGTGTAATTTTGCTTATTGTGTGCCATTGGTGTCATTCTTGAAAGCCATAAAAGATTTCTCTTTTTCCTACCACAAATTTTTATGCCTCGCGAAATCCATTTCTGTTTTTAGTAGTTTTTACAACAAAAAATTGACGTGGAGAGCAAAGTCTGTAAAAAAGGTCAAATTGCTTAAAAAATATATCAAATGCCGCGTTAGCATCATCAATCCCGTAGATTTCGGTAAATGTTAAACTCGCGAGGATGTTTTTAAATAACAGCACATTTTCAGGCGCATAATCATTTTGCTCCTTGTACTTCAATGACAAACTTAAATATATAATGTGTAAATACATAATTATATATAAACAATATAGAAATAACTATGATATTATATAAACAAATTTATTAAACAACAACTTGCTAATGATTCACCTATAAAATAACTTGCAAAAAGAAGGTATAAAATAAATTTTACATTTTAACTAAAATTAATATGAATCATATAAAACGTTTATACTAAAATCAGTACTATATTAATTATAAAAATGTAGTCATCACTATCACAACATCCAAGCATGATTTTATCAAGTCCCGCTTTCAGTCGCGCGCCTACTCTGTGTAATTCTAATGGAATGTCTAAGTCTGGTCGGTTTTAGTTTAATTGTATCTACCCTACTTTATATATTATTGTGAACTTGTTTTTACTGTGCGCCGAACAAAATGTGTAATATTATTGTGAACTTTCTCATGTAAGTGAATGTATAATTCTTATGAGAAATAAATATATCTTAAACCTCTTTTCAAGATACATGTGTTATTTACTGGACATTTAAGAATTTAGGCCGTATGGTCAGACAAAGCTAAGTCAACAGTTAGCAACAACATAAGCTTTCCACAGTTTTTGGAAGTTGTGTGCAAAATTATCGATGCATGTTTGCCGTGCTAACCTCGTTGGACGCTCTAAACCTAGTAACAAATTAAAATTACTTAATAAACATTTTAATTCTAATGTCAAATTATTATTTTTAGTATGTCAATGTTAAAGTCGCCGGCTATTATTATATTGCCATATTTCTTTTTATCGATCTGTAATAAAAGCTGTTCTAGTTTTTGGAAAAATACGTTTGAATTAGACTATTTTGGTACCCTATACGCGCATACCATGATTATTTTATAGTTAGTTAATTCAATAGCACAGCATTCCAGACTTCCATTTATAGATAATTGGGCTATTTTGGGTAATTCTCTGGAGCTATGCATATAACATACGCATTAGTGTGAATATGTATTTGAAACCGCAAACTTACAATTACCTACTAATGGTTTAATCCTGTGCTTGTGTTAGTACATTTACATAATTTACGATCGCGGTTGTTGTTGTAACATATCCTTCATATATGTTTGTATTTGTTTGAAAGCTAAACAGGGCGTAGCGAAGTACAGCTAGGGGGGTCAGCTGCCTACTCTTAGCAAAAGCCTAAATATTTTCATAATTTATTATTTACATAATTCATATAATATGTAGGTATTTGCCATAAAAATATATCCTAAATATTTGAGGTAACTATTACTACTTTTTTTATCATAACACAAAATATTTTTCTATAACCGCGCTCCCTATGCTTTTCTGATTTATTCAATAACTAGACGTCACCAGCGGCTTCGCCCGCCTCAATCAATTATAAAGGGTGTCTCAGTAAGAGTGCAATTTTTCATTTTAAAATAAAAACAAGTCTTTTATGACAGAGTTGTGATATGTTTATTGTATTGTAAAGAAGACATGTTTCGATTAAGTATGGAATAAAATATCCGGCAAATTACCCCAACGGCTCCGATGACAGACCATTACTCTTTTCATGAAATATTCCACGACTTTTGCACAGAGATGTGGCTGTATCTCACCAAAGACGCGTTGGATTTCCGATTTGAGCTCAGGAATTGTTTCGGGTTTATTCGCATAAACCCGAGATTTCACAAATGCCCAAATAAAATCGCACGGCGTTAAATCGCACGATCTTGGTGGCCAGTTGACATCAGAATTTCGTGAGATAATGTGTTCTGGAAATCGTTGCTGCAATAAGTCCATTGTTTCATGCGCGGTGCGGCAGGTTGCGCCGTCCTGCTGAAACCACATGTTGTACAGATTCATGCCTTCCAGTTGAGGCCAAAAGAAGTCCGTTATCATATTCCTGTAATGAACGCCCTTCACAGTCAATGCAATGTCGGCCTCATTTTCAAAAAAGTAAGGTCCAATCACGCCGCCTGACCAAAATCCGCACCAGACAGTTACTCGTTGTGGGTGCATTTGTTTCTCACGGATTGCATGAGGATCTTCTGCGTCCCAAATTCGACAATTTTGTGTATTCACGAAGCCATTCATATAGAAATACGCTTCATCGGAGAAAATGACTTTTTTCGAAAAATTGGCATCGACTTCACTTTGCTCCATTACCCATCGAACGAATTGCCGGCGTTTTCCATGGCCTGCTGGTTAGAGCTCCTGATTTAACTGAATCTTGTACGCATGAAGGTACAAGCTTCTTCTTTAGCCAAAATTCTTTGCGTAGTGCTTCGTGAAATTTGAAGTTGTTGAGAACGATGTCGAATGGATGTTTTCGGGTTTTCGGCGACACTTTCGTTTACAGCAGCAATGTTTTCAAGAGACCCACCGGTACATTGGCGCAAAGGATTCTTATTATCCATAATTGACCCAGTTTCTTCAAATTTTTTGACCACTCTTCGAATGGTTGACACATTAGGTGCACTTTCTCGGCTGAAAATTTGGCGAAGTTTGCGATCGGTTTCAGCGTAACTTTTCCCATTTTTGTAATGAGTTTTCACAATTATAACGCGTTGTTCTTTCGAAAAGCGCTCCTTATTTAATAATCGGAATAAACAGAGGTGACAGCTGTCAAATTTCAGAGTTGCCACATGCATGAAAAAAAATCCAATTTTAAAAAGTGCACTCTTACCGAGACACCCGTACATATAATCCTTACTCTTGAATCATTTTATACATTAAAAAAACCGCATTAAAATCCGTTGCGTAATTTTATAAAATTTAAGCATACATACATAGGGACAGACAGAAGACTTTGTTTTATACTATGTAGTGATAATCTTTCGAATGCAATTCTACAACGAGGGTTTGTTTTTTAATAATCTTAGCCATGGATGCTGTATTCTATCTATTACAAAAGTATAATATAAGTATAATGAGGATATTCGTAAGCAGACAAGTAACAGTCTTTATATTATTTAACTAGGTAAGTATGTAATAATTTTTCTTCTCCGATCGAATCAATGGACTATTGAGTACTTCTTACTACCGCGATAATCTTGTTTTACTTCATTCACTCGGATTAAGGAAGTTTTAATTGCTTCCTACTTTGTGTGTGTTTGATATGTTAATAAAAGTGTGGATGGGCACTTGCTTTCAGCTTGTCTTGATTTCTTCGAAGGTTGTTTGCGTTTCCTCACTTTATAACTACAGTCTTGTGACGTATTGCGTACCTTGCACTTTTAAAATGGTTTGAATTATAGTAGTATTTATGCAGATTTTGGACAATTGTTCAAGGGCCTACAGGCCCATAACACGTTATGATGTTACAACATCATAACGTGTTATGTAACGTACATACAGCAGCCGTTTGGTCTTTTCATATTTGTATGACTGTGTCGTTCTTTGTGAGCTGTTCTAACACAGGCTCTTTCTGAGCAGTACCAGCGCTGCCCAGGCAGAGGGCGCAGACCATACCATGTAGAAATTACCAGACCAGGATTACAATCAGTACTCATTAAGCTATGTCACGTCAGGTTGAATAAGAACTTTGCGTCTTTTGCATCAAAGGCATTGGCCTTTGATGCAATGCAATTGTGCAATGCTGTTCTTGTGCCACGACATTTAGTGGAATCTGTCCGTTACCGGAATCTGACAAACATATTTTAAATCGCTTAACGCATGTACAGTTGAACAACTTCCCGCTAGACCACCATAAGGGCGAGAATCGCTCAGCAAGACATCGTCGCTTCCAGTGCTACTTTACACGCACATTGACACTCGTATACAAAACCAGTTTCTAGTCTGCCTCGACTCTATGAGCGAGCCAAGGGATTTTTTTTCAAACTGGTCTAGCGCCGACTTGTTTGATTGTACCTACTTACTTTATCAGTAAAATTACAACGCACTGACTATTCCCCAGGTTTAACGCATTTTGTCCATTTCTTCTGTAGGTGTCAAACTATATACCTCATATAAGAACAATTAGGAATACATACTTCCAAATGAAACGAAATAATCAAGGTTTAAAAGTCATCAACAGAAAAGTTACTAGCGTAAAATTCAACAAACAGCCTATAAATAAAAAAATACAGGTTTGCACAATCATTAAACAAGAGCAATGTTAGCATTATTTGTTTTGAGTAGTATAATAAGATCAAAGGATAATCGGAATTAGGACAAAACCTCATTCCACTATAGCACTGTTTCACTATTGAGCCAAATATATTTGTGTATGCAAATGAGAGAATAAGCAGCGTAACAGTAGTTGTATCAAATGCAATAAACGTGTTTGTTGTAATAATTATTGGCGTAGGTAAATTCAATCTATAGATCCGAGGCTAAAAATAGATCAACTCACACATCCCCCGGGTATAAAGTAAGGGCTCAGTAATGTGGGACATCTTGCTACGATCACCAAACTGCCTACAGCCTACAATACCGTCCCTTGATTTAATTGAAGTTATTAAAGCGGGAGTACGGAGAGTGTATACGTTCAACAGAAGACAATTTTAAGATGTCATCAATTTACGATTGCATGTTTCAATTAAGGCGCTGTACCTAGTCAAAATAGGCTTCACAAAACAGTTTTTTAGCCAAATGTATACATTTTAGAGCAGCTAAAAAAATATATGTTAATCTTGATCATATTAATGGGGGGACCATTGTGTTCAAAACACGTTTTCGGTAAATTTTCTCGATAAAAAAAACCATAAAATATCAATTAAAATTGAAATTGTAGCAATTGTAACTGTATTATTTATAAACAAATCTTGATAATATTAATAACAGTGATGTAATATATAATAATAAAGGGAACTGTTGTTTTTATTTATCGATTGGAATAAGATATTTGTAAGGATTAATGTATTTAATGATAAATAACTCGTTCTGAACGTCCCGTCGTCATCGCGCTTCTCTTTCTTATGTATACAATCCGACAGTGACAGCAACAGCTGAACTCAGTGTACTGTACACAGCACCTTAATACATTTTGAATATGCATAAAATAGGAATTATAGTCACTAGTTTGCACATACACATAACAATCGCTTACTGCGCACAAAACATTAATCTACCTCAGTAAACTCAAATTAGTTTTGAGGAGGAACTGGCCTACCATTTTCAGAATAATGGCATTGTATTTAGTAAGTACATCACCTGTGTAAAGAAATTCGCAGGCGCATCTCACTCCAGATTTACGTTGTTCTCGAGAGTCGTTGTGATTTCTTGCCTCCAAAACAAAAGCCAAAGGGGCTTCTAAACGGGCCATATTTTTCGGCCATTCATGGCTGCATTATTAGCAATTAATTGCTCAGCCATCACAAAAATACTTTTTTGGAATCAATGGCTGAGCAAGTAATGGCTGGGCAATTTGCTGAAATATGTCTGATACAGTATGGCCGGTTATGTAGACTTCTAAACGGGATACACAATCGAGCAACAATGGCCGACGAAGTTACAAAATACTACAACATCAACGTCAACATGACGTGTGATGACAACATAACCAAATGAATATAGCCATAATCACGACGTCATTCGAAGCAAACTTCATATCGCGCAGAAAAGGATATACTATGTCATAACTATAGAGTGCGACTGAAACAACAATAGAAACTAGCCGGGCAATATTGCAGAATATCGACAGCTCAGCGATCGTCCGGCAACCCCTCAAAACAATGTCGGCCACATGTGGCTACACCAAAAATGTTTGGCTATATGGCCAGGATATTACAGCAATATTGCATAGTCTGGCCGGGATAGCTAGCAATGTTGCCAGCCACTGTGTTGCAGCCACATATTGCGGAAAAATGTTGCCCGTTTAGAAGCACCTTAACTCCCACATTTTGCTTCAGTTTACATAAGACTGAACAAATTTATGGCACTAATAGTGCTAAGTTGTATTTATTTTCTCATTGCTGGCCTACAGAAAATCAGGTATAAAAATTTATAGTGCTTGACCCAAAAAAGGGTCAAGGAGATTTAACCTGCCCGACATAGCACACTTGTCTCTATCAACTTGAATATTTAGGCATGTGACTCAATTGTAATTCACTTTGCGTGTTTATCACTTTAAATATGAATGTTCTCCTGTGTTCTTTGCCGAATTATATTGTACACATATATTTGATTTCCTGTTCATGTATCATTTGTAAGAATTGTGTAACAATTGCAATAAATGAACTAAACAATAAATAATTTGATAAATATAAAAATACCCTTATAATATTTAACTTTCAGCCATTACTTTCAATCAGGTTATAAAATCATAATAAAATAAACATAGCTAATGAACAAAGTTATTCTTTCTGCAAGCCTACACTCTTAAAGGAATACGCCTGTTGCACTGACGTATTTCCTGGAATAGGTACCTACGTTTATTGGAATACTTAGGTTGTGCTTATATTCACTGCCGTTCAAAGGCAAGCTATTTAATAGAGGTAAAATTTAAAATATGAAAGCTGTATTTTGTATTAACGAATATTTTTCTTTACTTGATTCTGTTTTACATAGTTGGGTTAGTTGTCTATACGTTTTTAAAACAGCCTAAATTTGTGAGGTTGCATATAATATGAAGGTGTGAATGATTTACACACTTTTACGCATTCAAAACTATGAATGATCTTTGATGAAACTTGGCAGTGCTTATTTATTTAATTACCACATGAGCTACCTTATTTCACGATAAACTACCCCCTATGCGGGCGAAGACCAGGTCAAAAGGTAGTATCTAATAAAAATAAATAACGTTACCTCTATCGTTCGTTTGGTCAATGAGTGCGTCGGTGGCTCAATAACCTGCTTCATCCAAATAGTTCTTGACTACATCAGCTAGCTCTGCTGTGCCTCCTTACCTCCATACAATAAACAACGGTTTGGATGTGTGGTTTAAGCAACGCCCTATAATGTCAAGAAGCCAGACATGTTTGTGATCCATGGTCACTGCCTACCACCGTTTCTAGGCGCTGCCTCCAATATAATAGGGTACCTAGTTGACTTCGTCATTACTACATATAGTTAGTAAAAGGTACATCTTCTATCCTTATCGCGCAAAACGAATAAGTTGTATAAGGGAATATAGGAACAAGTGTCGTCGCTTTCCCCCCGTGGGATCTCCAACTTGTCGTGTTAGTTGTGGAGGGGCTCAGTAACCGTGGCTTGGACTCCCGCGGTGAAGCTAAGAGAGATCCCAGGAGTGGACGCTCCGCGTGGGCTTGGAGAGGCCTGCGCAGGATGCGTCCAAAGGTGCGGGTGCGGGGGACAGTTCTGTCTATCCCTCGCAGTCGGGCGCGGTCGCGGGAGGAGAGGCGTGTCGGTGTTGCGTTGCCGCGAGCCCTATCTCCCGCGACGAAATGGGGGCGCACCATTGTTGCGTCGCGGTGGGGCCGCAGAGGAAGAGGAGATGTGCTGTTGCCAGGTTGCCGTCCTCCCTATCCTCTGCGGCCTCTGGGTGTTTTGGCGGCGGAGCCCAACGCCTTTATCCGCCGCCAAAGGAGTTTTGCTCGGGGCCCGCCTGACCATCTGGCGGGACAATACCCGTCGGGGGGTAGCGACGAATGCTTTGGCGATACCCGACCCTCCGACACACGGGTACATGAGGAACACGGGTTGGTTTTTAGTCAGTAAGAGTCTGAAAGTCCCCTTCATCAGTCCCCCAGGGCGGAGAGACTCCATGAGGATTTTCCAACATGACAACAAAAAAAAAGTGTTGTCGCTTGGTGCTATATGACCCTCTCTGTCTAATAAGATGTCAATATTTTCATCATCATCGCCCTAGCGTTATCCCAGTTGCATCTAAAATATTTTCGGCTTGGAGCCCAGGACTCGCTTACTAGTCTTACCAAATTTGACAGAATATCAGCTTTTCGACAGAGCGACTGCAGTCTGACGCCCGCAATCTAAATGGACAGCCATATTCCATGGTTTAGACTAGTGTCCGTTTTTTTCAAGGAGACTGACCCTCCATAAATACTGTCAAAGATCTACATGACAGCCGGGATCGATAAGGCCGAAGCGATAATTAATACGCACATAACTTCGGAAACTCAATGGTGCTCGCCGACAATTTGAACCCGATAACTCTCTGCATTACAGTCTGTTAGATAATCGGTAAGGTAAATATAAAAAAAAAATAGTTATTAGGTACTGTGTTGTTTTTGCTATACGTTTTTACTTAATTTTATATTTGTTATGAAAAAATTAAGTCAGTCACTTGTGTTCCGTTGACGGACCCATATCACTCTCACGTTGCCGTCATCCGTAACGCCATCTAGTAATAAATAAATTTTGATACTGCTAAAAGTAAATTTAATAATACATCATATATTTAATGGCTTGGCGGATTTTAAGGATGACCTCCGTCAGCCATATAACTGTCAATTTAGGTTTGACACTTGTAGGTCAGTTGGTAAACATGACTGACAGAGGAACCTACTTCATGTCTCTTTGTCAATGCGTTGTCACAGAAGGCTTATTAGAAAAAGATCATTTTTGCGCCATCCATTTTTTGTTTATTTGGTTGAATCAAATTCTACACGAAGAATTGAAAATGTTCTGCTGAAACCTCGTTACGTCAAAAACAACCTCGTTATTATACTGTCATATTGAGTATTGACAGTCGTAAATATGGCGGCATCTTACAGATTACTTAGACAAAAAAATTTGAATAAAAATAATAAAGCACTCACGGTTAAAAATGTCAATAGCAGAAAAATGCTTCGTTATTCAGCATTGCAATGCTTCCAGTTTTCTGGGCACGCTCCAATTGACAACAACGTAAAAGAGATTTATGACTCTTTTTTGAATATAATCCGTTTATCATTTCTTATATATATTTTAAATTGAATATTGATGATTAATAATTTTTAATGCAGTTAAACACAATTTGAAGAACAAAATGGCCAGCAAAAATATATTCCATTAAAACCTTTTCACCTTAGTCAAATTATGTGCCTTGGCTGTTTGGTAGGCAAGCACCTTGTTTTTATCTTCAGTTGGTCGAGAATGGACTTATTAGTGGGTTTTGCTGTCCACGGTATGCGCAACGTAATTCTCTTCCAACACCATATCTCAAGCCTCGATCTGTTTCCGATCCACCGCGCGAACTGACTATGATTCGGAACCGTAAAGGAATATCGAGAATACCAGAGTTCTCACAAGTCTCTTTTTTGTTATGTTGGAGATATTTCTGTCTTTCCAGATCCTCGACATCTGCTCATTGTGGCTTTGCCCATCTGCGCACGTCACCGAATTTCCCTCTCGCTGCCTCCCTGATCACTGATCATTGATCCCAGGTACACAAAATCACTCACGAATTCCAGGTCTTTCAATTCACCCGTGCGTGCGATCTGTTCGGTCAATCACCATAACTTTGGTCTTTGATTTATTTACCGAGAGTCCTACCCTCTCGCTTTCACGCTCTACTCTGTCGAACAGCTCTGCGAGTTCGTGCTCGGAGGATGCAAACAATGTGGTGTCATCTGCATATCGGAGGTTGCTGATTTTATTGCCACCGACTGCGATGCCTTCCATCCTTCTAGGGCTCTCCTCATTATGAATTCGCCATAAATGTTGAAAAGGATAGGGGATAGAATACATCCCTGGCGGGCTCCTTTCTCCGGTTTAAAGGGTCCCGACACCACATTATTTACTTTGACCCTGGACTCTCCATTTTCGTACAAGCTCGCAATGAGTTGTATTAGATGTAAGGGTACTCCCATTTCTTGGAGGATTTGCCACATAGATCCCCATCTTACGCAATCTAACGCTTTAGAGTAGTCAATAAAGCACAGTAGCATTGGTACATTAAATTCCCAGTTCTTCTCGATCATCTGTCTCATATTGACTATTTGCTCTCTAGTACCTCGGCCTTTAACAAAACCGGCTTGCTCATCTGGTATTTGACGGTGCAGATATGTTTGCAATCGTCCATTGATGAAGTAAAGCATTATCTTGCTAGCATGGGATATGAGCGCCACTGTTCGGTAGTTAACGCATGACTTCGTGGACCCCTTCTTGTGCAGAGGAAGCGACTCTTCCCAGTCCGTAAGCCCGTATTCCACAGCTGGTTACACAAATCCATTAACATCTTAACACCTGTGCTGTGTTTCCTAGATGTTTAAGCTCCTCAGCAAATATGGTGTCTCTTCCGGGTGACTAGTTTGTTTTTAGCTTGTTCAAAGCATTCCTAACTTCGGATTCAATGATATCAGGCTCTAAGTATTGCTCGACTTCCTGGACTGAAGACCCAGCTGTTGTATTAGGGTCTGTGGCGGACCTAGACACAAATCATATTAAATTTAAGTAAATAAAAGTATTTATCTATTTTAAGCATATCCACACACATACAGCGTCACCTTACACAATATCTATCTATCTATCATACGTATTTATGTAGTTATAAAATATTATGTTATCCTCTGTCTCTGTCTGTCGTTCATTGATAAAGAGCCTCGTGACGTAGCCATTCCGATCGCGATGCCGGCGCAGGTGCAGACGGCCGTTGGACCTCCTTGCCAGTCACATCCTATGCTTGACGCGGAACGCACGCTCGGTTGTTTTATATTCGCATTACGATCACGCCATTTGCTTGTCGGGACTCAGCCTGTACTGTACTTACGCCTTACCTTACTGCTTATACTATCTATTGTGCCTGTATCCTGTGCTTTGGAAATTATACGTTTTCAAAACTCAAGCTCTTTCTCCTTCATATTTCATCACATCTGCATTGCGAGAACATTCGATGGAACTTTTTCGAGTCGGCGCGCGGATACCCCCGTTTTGGCCGGAAAAACCGAACATATGGTTTTGCCAGATTGAGAGGCAATTCAAATTGGCCAAGATAACAGACAACGAAACGAAATTTAACCACGTCATCTGGCACCTGGACCGGCAGTACTCTACAGAGGTAGAAGACATAATTACTGCGCCTCCTGCCTCCAGAAAATACGACACCTTGAAGCGCGAACTCATCAAACGGCTTTCCGTCTCTAGGGAAAAAAAGACGAAGCAGCTTCTCCAGGCCGAGGAGCTAGGAGATCGCAAGCCGTCACAATTCCTACGACACTTGCTACACTTGGCGGGTCCAACCATCCCTGAAGACTTTGTCAGGACCATCTGGACGAGCCGGCTGCCGTCAAATCTACAAGCTATTGTGGCATCGCAGATTAGCTTATCCCTAACGTAGCTTGAAGAGTTGGTGGATAGAGTGCACGACGTTGTACCTACTACCACACAAGTTGCGTCGACACACGCCGCGACATGCGCCGCGCGAACGGACACGCCCAATGACATGTTGGCGCTTATTACCGACCTTGCGAAGAAAGTGGACGCGTTGAGCACCGAACTGCACGGACGCTCACGTGCCCGTACCAGGCAAGACGCTACTTCTAGAAGCCGGACGCCATCGCGAAGGTCACAGTCCAAGTACAGGAAATTCCCGGTGTGCTGGTACCACTACAAATTCAGCACTCACGCGAAGAAGTGCATTCGCCCATGCGATTTCAAGTCGGCAAACGCCCAGAGCAATCTGTAGCGGCGGCAGAAGATTGTTCTCCTACCGTTAGCCGCCTGTTCGTGACGGACCGCAGGACGATACTCCAATTTTTGGTGGACACAGGAAGCGACTTATGCGTTTTCCCTCGTCGTACGCTCCGACATCAAGGTCGTGTGAAGACGGAATACCAGCTGCAGTCTGCAGCCAATGGAACGCCGATCGACACTTACGGTTACCTAAACGTGTGCTTAGACCTTGGTTTACGTAGAAAATTTACGTGGCGGTTTGTAGTTGCAGACGTGACTCGTGCAATTATCGGTGTAGACTTTTTATCGTTTTACGATTTAATAGTCGACATTCGTAATCAACGGTTGTTAGACGGTGTAACGAGTCTTTCTTGTGCTGCTACTTTAGCTTTAACGGTTAACAACGTACTTAGTGTAAAGGTTGTGACTGGTGATAATGGTAATTCCAGGTACGTAAAATTACTTTCTGAGTTTCCAGAACTTACACGGCCGGCAGGGACAGGCCCCGGAGACTAGCTCCCGATAAATTAAAAATAGCTAAGGCTGAGTTCGAAGCCATGTTATCGAACGGGACGGCACGTCCTTCGGACAGCCCGTGGCCGTCACCCCTACACCTCGCCCCGAAGAAAGATGAAGGCTGGCGACCTTGTGGGGACTATAGATTGTTAAATGCTAGGACAATTCCTGACAAATATCCCATCAGACACATCCATGACTTTGCTCATAATTTATCTGGTTGTAAAGTTTTCTCAAAAATAGACCTTATAAAAGCATATAATCAGATCGCCGTTTTTGAGCCGGATATTCCGAAAACTGTTACTACACCCTTCGGACTCTTTGAGTTTCCGTTTATGACGTTTGGTCTGCGCAACGCCGGTCAGACATTTCAAAGATTTGTCGATGAAATGACCCGTGGCCTTGATTTTTGCTATGCGTACTTGGATGATTATTTAATATCCTCACCAAGCCACCTTCAACATGAGGAAAGAAAGAAAGAAGAAGAAAGAAAAAACATTTATTAGACACACCAATACAAAACAGAACAACAAAGTTTCACGGTAATGACCAAAAGGAAAAGCAAAAAATAAAAAAAAACACACACAAAAAAAAGAAAAAAAGTGCAGTGTGTCCAAAAGGTCTCAGCTCAGCTTGTGCTACGGATGACCGCAGCGCTGTTTTTCAGCCGAAACCTAAGGGCTAGTCACGGACGAATATCAGAGTAGATAGGTACAGTAAATACTATAAACGATAGGCTAGAGAAATATAAGATAACAGTAGTAGTGTATATAGAGAGTATATAATTATATAGCAACAGATATTATTAAAGTAGGTAAATAACATAAACATAATAAGCAATGTATAGAATATAATATAGAATATACAAATAAGAATATAGGGAAATCAAGTGTTACGTGCTGGATTTTTGTTCAGATAGGAACCATTTCTTTATGAGACTTCTAAAGCTACCTACATAACCCAGTTTGCACAGTGGAGGCGGCAAATTATTCCAGCACTTGGTAGCATTATACCGGAAGCCACCTCTAAATGCAGTGGTTTTGTGCCTAGGTATATGTAATGGTTGCCCAAGTTCTCTGCTAGCGTACATCTTGTTTTCAGCCATCCATTCTAACTTCTCGTACAAATATTCTGGCGTTTTGTCTTTGACAATCCCAAACATAAGAGTGGCCAAGTGTACATCCCTTCTCCACTTCATTTTTAATATACCGCCTGCGTTTAAAAATGGTGTTACGTGACCACGTTTCGGGATATCAAAGCAGAACCGCGCACATGCGTTCTGCACTTTTTGTATGAGGTTAGAGGTTTTCGCCAATAATCTAGGCCCGTACACCACGTCGAGGTAATTAAACTTGGAAAAAACACGCGAGTCAGTTAGTTGCACACGAAGATCAGTACTAAGATATTGTCTGAGGAACACCTTCGCATACTCTTCACAAGAATGCGAGACTATGGTGTACTCATAAACACAGCAAAATCTGTATTTGGAGCTAGCGATGTAACTTTTTTAGGCTACCATGTGTCAGAACACAGTACTAAGCCGTTGCAAAGCAAGGTACAGGCTATAAAAGAATTGCCAGTACCTAAAACAGCTCGGCAACTTAGACGGTTCCTGGGCATGGTAAATTTTTACAGGAGGTTCATACCTCACGCAGCCCAAATACAAGGACCTGTACATGCTATACTGACCGACACAGTAAAAGCTTCGCAGCCGGTTGACATAAGCGGAAGTTCACTGAAAGCCTTCGAAGAGTGTAAAGAAATCCTTTGTAACACAGCTTTACTTGCTCTACAACAGTTTAACGATGGCAGTTGGGAACCATTAGCATTCTTTTCTAGGAAATTAAGTCCCTCACAAAAGAAATATTCACCTTATAATAGGGAACATCTCGCTATCTACCAATGTGTATTATTTATGTGTATTTATTTATTTACTCGGCCTGCGAGAATACCAGCGTTGTAGTTTATAATGCAACAATAGCTGACGCAGCGCCTTATTTGTCCTCCACGTAACGCCACCATTAATAATGTACCTACTTATATCTTTAGTGTACCTCTAGTTTAAGTTTATTTGTTTGTTAAGTTTATTATTTTTTAAGTGTTTCTTAAGTTTGTGTGGAGGTGCTAATAAAACATTTTCATTTTATTTCATTTCAATGTATTAAATATTTTCAGCATTGGCTTATAGCTACAAATTTTACTATCTATACTGACCACAAGCCGTTATGTTATGGTTTCCATCAACGGAAAAATAACTGCTCGCCGCGTCAATATAGATACTTAGATTATATATCACAATTTTCAACGGATATCCAACACATAGCGGGAAAAGATAACGTCGTTAGTAGGGTATAATTGGGGATTCTGGAATCATGCAGTTCGAGCGAAGCGAGAACAAATGATTCCAGAATCCCCAATTAATTTTATCGAGCATTACTGCTATGATCTGAATGGTATACGAACGATTAATACAATGTGTATAGTAATCTGATTGCATCGAATCTGGAACCATTTGTTCTCGCTCGAACTGCATGATTTCAGAATCCCCAATTAATTTTATCGAGCATTACTGATTACCAGAATCATCAATAATTATTTTTATCGGCCATTACTGCTATGATTTGGATATGATCCGATAGAGTTCGCAAGATTTATTGAATTAGTCATAATGATTCCAAACTCCCTAATTATTTTTATCGATCACTAATATCATCGAGGAATGATCTGATACAATTTGAAATATTGATGGTCTCTTTCATATTTTATGTTTATGAGCATTATAATAATATATATTAACTGCAAACTGCTTACAGTTGAACATAAATTAGGAGCTTATTTATTTAAAAATAAAAAACATAAACTTTAGTTTAAAAATTTATTTTCTACACACCACTTATATAATCATAATACATTTTTTAAAGCACATATTGAATTGTGATAAATACAATTATACACTTCATTAGAATTTTTATATTTTTCATACAATAATGGTAAACTAGGGCAGTATTTATCTTCTAAATTATATATATATATATATATTACTGTTATTTTTCTAAGCCCTTAGTGTAAACACATTTGTCTCTTAAGACATCGACGATCAAATTCTGATAATTTGAATAAGATACAAATCCTTCTCCCCAGTATATCTTCCTGTTACGTTCAATCCAACAAACTTGCTGCCTTTCTGGCTTTGTTAAATCGTAAAATGGAAATGGTTTAATTAAAAACACTTGTAGTTTTCTGATAGACAATATGGCTATTTCTTTTATTATAAATTCATTTGCTTCTGTCTTAAAACCTTGAACGTCTACAATGGCATTCATGATAACCGGCGTACTATGTTGCTCAGAGGTTTGTATTCCACAAGTCGATCGTTAATAATTAAACAATAGGCTGCTGTATTATCTGGTATTGGTGTTAAACTTTAAAATTCCAACCAAACATCAACTGGACCGGTTTTCAGACTGTCATTTTGTCTTGAACAATCTAAGATAAAGAGTGAAGCCTTTGATTTAAAATCCTTCAAATCGAGTAAGGGATCTACTGGGCAGTTGTAATAAGACTGACGGAACTTCATATACATTTCGTATAATATACTGTAATAATCCTTAGAAAACTTTAAGCCTAATGGTTCATATGGATAATACTGTGAATTCAAAAAGAGCGTTACATTAGTCACTTCACAATGATCGAAAAGTGAACTATCTTTCGATCTATTACATTTTCTATTAGTTTGCAAGCCAAAAATTACATATCTAGGCTTTTCTAATTGTGATGCAGTCTTAACTGACCAAGAATGCTTTGTAGTTTTAGGCACTAGAGGGTATTCATACAAATCCCAATTTCGAAATGCCATTTGGATAGGTTTATCTCTTTCCAAATGTTTCAAAAGTTGTAATCGTTCCCTATCCGATACTTTGATGTGTGGTACTCTCCATTGCACTCTTTCTATATCAATTTGAAAATGTACAATATCATCAGTAAGTAAAACGCTGTTTAAGCTTGTATTGCTTCTATTTAATATAAGTTCATGTCCTAAAAAAAAGAAATCAGTACTCAAGAAGGTTACGAAAAGACCTATGGGACATTCTTTATCATATGTCATTCGGAAGGAAACAGGAAAACCTCGCAAGCTTATTAAAATACATATTTATGATCTTAATAAATGTGATATTAACAGTATTTGTGAATGTGATAATAGTGACAATGCCAACATAAGCATCCAATATTTTGTTAAAGATGAGTGTGATAATATATTGGATGAAACTGAATATGTTATAGGTAAAATAGTGAAAAAAAATTGGTAATGAATAATGTTAGGTTGTAGATAAAGAATAAGAAAATGTTTTTGTTTAATTAATCTTTACTTTTTCTTTTTAATAATACTTTTATAATGTATGTTTTAACTCGTAAATAAAATAATAGTTCTAAGTTTATTAGAGTAGTTCCTTATTTAGTAGTATAGCAGTAGTTTGTTATTTTGTTTTAGTAATAGTAAATTGTATACTACCTAGTTAACTGGTATGTGTGCATATGTGTTGTGAAAATTAAAATAAATTATTTCAATGATAAACTTTGTTTCCTTGCTCAGTTAGATCGAGATAGATAATTAGGTGTATATTGATGAAAATTAAAACAAATTAGTTGAATACATATTATTTATTTCATTCCAAACAATAAAAAGCATAATGTTTTTTAATAACAATTAAAACAAATTAGTAGAATACAAGATATTTATATAATTTCAAAAAATAAAAACATAGTCTTTTATTTTATAATAAAAATAATAATATAATTTTCATGTTAAAGAAAATAACAAATCCTTGCTTCAGATTAGAATATAGAACTATAATGACCCCATGGTAAAGTAAAAGGATTTTTTTTTTATATGACGCTTGTCATCATTGCCATCAAGCACAACTTTATTGATTCTTTGTGTATGGAGTTTATGATTTTTAGACCTTATAACAAACATAGGGTGGCGAAAATGTATATTACAATTTAATACATTTTTATATTTGTTTATGGTAATTTCTTTTGTAACCGATTTTTTTACACCTTTAGCTTTCTTTACTATACTACTTAACGTATTAATACAGTACAGCTTAGCTCTCAAACCAATAAACTCTGATATGACATCTTCATATCATATCATCTTTGCTTGTTGCAATGCGGTATTCCATAAATATTGTTTATCTTAAAATTACTTGTATCGAAGTATTGAATATTATTTTTCATGTCTTCATAGAAATGTTTGGTACGTATTAAATATAAGAGACTATCGGTATCTGTATAACACAACCGAATGTTATTTTGGTATATTGTTTTCATTATGGAATAATGAAAATTATACAGGTGACTCTTTGCTAGTTCCAAAATCGTAAAGCCCAAATATATTGGTCTATCTAAAATTACTTTTGCTGGTTGTAATTGAATAGCAACAAGATTTTCAGAAATTATAGCAAGATTTTTGAAATTAGGTGCTCCTGTATATTTTTCAGCACCATTAACTTTATTAGTTTTATTGAAGTCATCTTTCCATACATTAACTAACTTAACATCAACTTGTTTTCTTTTATTTTCAATAGTTTTCCCAAATATTGAATTATTCTGCTTTTTAAAAAAATCTCTTTCAAAATCTGAAGTCGCTTTCTGTCTTAGTAATGTATTTAAAGATATATATGGTTCTAAATCTTTTTTTGTGTAAACGATAGTATTCTATGAATTTTCAGCACTACAATACCGTTTTTATACACTCTTGCAAATGGATATAATGTATAACATATTTATATTTATCATAAAGATTAGCTATTAATTTACTAGTTTTACTGGAACATGTCACAGGTGGAATTATTTTTTCTGCTGCAAATGGTAGATCAGAATGTTTATCATGTATTGCAGAAGGATATTGAATATCTACTTCAAGTATATAACCTTCATCACTATCAGATGAAATAGAGTTAATATTGAATTTGATAATTTCGCTATCCGTAAGGAACCTAAAATTTTTGACCGGTAATCTTTGCATCATAGCATAACCATATAAATTAACGCAATCTAAGTAAGCTAAAAAAGTATTAGGTTCTTGTTCATTATAATTTGGTAGGTATTTGTTATTAGCTTTTGCATATCTTAATGAGCACTGAGCTAAGCCTCCTCTGATGCCATTTTCAAGCATTTCATACATTTCTATATCAGATAATAAATCCAATTCAACTTCAGTTACTAATAACATAGCATCCCAACTTAATGATGGTGATGAAACATAGTGGCAGGGATCTAGCCCATAGTGTTTGAAGCTCATGGACCTAAATTTTTCAAAAATATCACATAATAAAAGCACATCACATTTAAGGTATAAATCAGTGTATTCTCCTATATTATTAATGTGAAATTTATTCCATACAGTTAATGCATGATTATAATCTTCCTCCGATACAGTTTCGGATGTGAGTCTACTATAGAATTTATTTCGATCTGGTAATTGTGTTTCTTCATATTTTGTCCAAGAGTCTATATATTCATAGCAATATACACCTTTTTATAGACACAATTTCAGTAAATCTTCATCAATGAAAAATGATTTCAAATGCCTAAAGTCTACAACATTTAGTGTTTTCGCTAAATTATCCAAACTAGAACTTAAGAAATTAAAAGAGTCAATAAATTTTAGTTGGACTGTGTTTTTAGAATCCAGCGGTATAAATTTACTGAAAGAAATATATTTTCTTTGTTTTTTGGAATCAAATTTATATAACCACATACTGAAGATATTTCATTGATAAATAAATGGCTATCATATCCAGAAAGGTTATGAAATATAACTGGAATAAAATTACATGTTTTAGTATTTAGGTTACATTTATTATGAGCCGGCCCTCGATATTTACCAGTGAAATGATCATGATCACGTACAATATGATCATCGGATGTAAATTGTTTTCTACAAATATGATATTTCACGGCAGTTTGAAAGGAATGATATTCTTCAGAAGTCAATGGTAACATATTTCTATGCATTGACAAAATCCGATATAATCTTTGCGAATCGTTGATATTTGACTCAACAAATTTTTTTGAACAATTGGGACCGCGATATGATACTAAATTATTTAATTCAGGGTTAGACTCGCAGCATATGTAATAAGCAAAACAAGTAGCTTCATGAATTTGAATGTTTTCAGTATATTGACTTTTACTTTTATCTGAATATTCACGTAATAAGCTTTCAAAATCGCCGTAAATGACGATTGGAACTCTTTGAGTTTTTTGATAATTTGAAAATCTCAGTTTACTATTTTCTTCAGGAAGAACGGTTTGCAATCTACCACAATTATGATTATTTAGTTTTTCCGATGTATTAAAATATAAAAAACATTCCTCACATAGATGAATCTTAGATTTATGTTTTGTCAGTTGCCTTCGAACAATTTTTTCAAAGTTTTTAATTAAGCAGAAATGATTCTTACCATGCTTGCTAATAAATAATAAGCTTACATGAATTAACTTTCGCTGTTTGGTCTTGTACAATGGTCCAGTTATAGTATTGTTTTTTTCCAAACCATAAATATTTACACTTATATTAATATTAAGTTTTTCAAACAATTTTATATCTTCAAATGTTGGAGGAAAACACATTCCGTTAGTATTTAATATCTTAGAATAATACGGATAAGATGAAACTCTATTTGGATTATTTTTAGCTGGATACATATGAGCAATGATACACCAAAGAAAGCAATTATTATCCATATTCTGAATATTAATACATGCCTTTATTTTATTAATTCTCGAGGGTAAAGCAATGTAACTACCTGCTTTTAAAGGATTATATTTTGCTATATTCATTTCCAAATGACTTATATTCTCTATCGTCCAACCAGATTCTGATAATTCAAACTCTAAACATTTACATATTAATCGTTCTGTACAATCTTTGTATAAAGTTATAACATCTGTACTCTGATTCACTATAGCATATTTAGTATTAAAAGACTTCAGCGATACTTCATCATTTTTAGGAAGCACATAAAGCACAAAAAGTTCAAAGCTTAGCTTTATTGATTTATGTTTTTGTAATAGTGGTTGTAATAAATTAAAAACGGTGCTGAATGAATGTATTCAGCACCGTTTTTAAATAATTCAGGTGTTATTATTTCAGTAGTTTGTGGATTTATTTTGTAGCTAGCTATTCTGTCTTTAAAAGCATTGGCTATCAGCTGAACATTATCGAATTCAGTACGAAGTAAACAATTTATTTTGTGTTTGTTACTTTTCTTATGTGATGTATACTTTGACTTTGAAACATGTAACTGACATTCATGACAGAATTTCATTTTGATTAAGAACGAAGAGCAAGATATCAATACTTATCAATCTGGATAACTACAACTTTAATATAAATCTTAAGGTTTTTAGTTTTTAATGTATATTGTATAATAAAATAAATTTGATCTACACATAAAATAAGAATTCATTCGATTCAAATAAGAATTTTTACAACAAATATTCAAAATTCAAAATGTTTGCTTTTAATTTCAGAGTTCCTTGTTTCAACTAATTTTAAATAAATTAAATTTAAAAAAATCATAAAGTAACTGAAAACTATTACGAAAAATATTCGATATTCTAAATTTCTTGATATTTTTTTATTTTATAGTTTCAAGATTTCTGAGCAATAGTTATTGGAAAATCAGAGTTTGGAAATGTTTTGTTTTATACCAACAAAACAGCGTAGAAGTAAATTATTACGATAAATATTCAGTATTCTAGATAACTAGATATTTAGCATACAGAGTTTTAAGATTTCTGAGCAATATAGAAATCAATATTCAGGGTTTTAAAAATTTTTGGTTTCGCCCTGTAAAAAAGAATAACTGCATATATAATGCAGTTTTCTTATATAGGTATATAAAAATATTCGATATTCTAAATTTCTTGATATTTGAATTTCATAGTTTCAAGATTTCTGAGCAATAGGTATTGGAAAATCAAAGTTTGGAAATGATTTGTTTTATACCAGCAAAACAGCGTAGAAGTAAATTATTACGACAAATATTCAGTATTCTAGATTACGACAAATATTCAGTATTCTAGATTTCTAGATATTAAGCTATCTTGAAATATCATATATCCAGAGTTTCAAAATTTCTGAGCAATATTGAAATATCATATAAAATTATCCAGAGTTTTAAGATTTCTGAACAATATTGAAATATCATATAAAATTATCCAGAGTTTTAAGATTTCTGAGCAATATTGAAATATCATATAAAATTATCCAGAGTTTTAAGATTTCTGAGCAATATTGAAATATCATATATCCAGAGTTTCAAGATTTCTGAGCAAAATTGAAATATCATATAAAATTATCCAGAGTTTTAAGATTTCTGAACAATATTGAAATATCATATAAAATTATCCAGAGTTTTAAGATTTCTGAGCAATATTGAAATATCATACATCCAGAGTTTCAAGATTTCTGAGCAAAATTGAAATATCATATAAAATTATCCAGAGTTTTAAGATTTCTGAACAATATTGAAATATCATATAAAATTATCCAGAGTTTTAAGATTTCTGAGCAATATTAAAATATCATATAAAATTATCCAGAGTTTTAAGATTTCTGAGCAATATTGAAATATCATATATCCAGAGTTTCAAGATTTCTGAGCAAAATTGAAATATCATATAAAATTATCCAGAGTTTTAAGATTTCAAATTCAAATTCAAATTCAAATTCAAATCTTTATTCGCTAATATGGGTTGAAAACATAGATGACAAATACAATTAATAGTGCCAACATATTAACCTTATGGTATGCGAATTATTAAATAAAATTTTATTCATTCATTATTATATTTTAAAATAAATTATATAAAACAAGTCATAATAGTGGTCAATTTTTTACACGATTTATCTATAACAGAAATAATATACTTTTAGTCAATTACAGTAATAACAATGTCAAATTATTTATGTATAAAATACTAGGTAAATACGAATTGACTTACAGTTAACATAATATTAATAATTATTTGGTCAATTATGTAGTTACAATCTATCGGCAAGATACTCAGAAACACTGTAATAAGCCTTCTCAATTAGTATAACTTTTAATTTATGTTTAAATAACTCCAAAGATGTGATGTCAAGAATCCGTTGTGGTAAATGATTATAAATACGAGGTGCCATGCAAAGGATACTATTATTGAATAAAAAGGTCTTATTACTAGGGCAGGCTATCTTATTTTTATGTCTTTTGCTCTTATACGGTTGGAATATATGTGTGTTAGATCTCACGAATTTCAATACTTCATAGATATATATACAGGGGAGCGTTAGTAATTTAAGTTCTTTAAAGTAACTTTTGCAGCTATCAGTTAGTTTTAATTTACATATCGACCTAATACATCGCTTTTGAGCCTTAAACACAGTATCTTTATGAACTGAGTGTCCCCAAAACATAATTCCGTATCTTATTATAGACCCTACATATCCGTGATACGCAGCTAATACAGCAGGACGGTCTACTATTTTAGTTAGCATGTACAGAGCATATGATTGCTGATTAATCTTTGCGCATAGATCTTCAACGTGTGCCTTCCAATTTAAATTGCAGTCAATATTCAAACCTAAAAACTTCGTTACGTCAACTTGATTTATTTTGTTTTCAAGATAATTAATGTCTACTTCTTTTATTTTCACTACTCTATTTCTAAATATCATAATATTAGTCTTGTCAAAATTTAATTTTAAATTGTTTGCTGTTGTCCATTCTACTATGTCCTCGATAGTTTTATTTATGTCATATTCTAGTTTTGTTTTATTAGTATTTTGGAATACTACCGTACAGTCGTCGGCAAATAAAAACGTCGGATGTTTTATAGATTTGGGCAAATCATTTATGTAAATATTGAACAATAACGGCCCCAGCACACTTCCCTGTGGTATACCTAAGTTAGTTCGTCGCAGTTTTGATGAGTAGTGTATTTCTTTAGCCGTTTTAGGACATATGCGTGATAGTTGGGTACACTGTTCTCTGTTCTCAAGGTAGGATTTTATCAAATCAAGTACGTTGCCACGAATACCGTAGCGTTGTAATTTTTCCAATAAAATAGTATGATTAACCCGATCAAAGGCTTTACTTAAGTCCATATATAGCGCGCATACTGGTACATTGATATCTATACTAGTTATAACTTTTTGTATGAAGCCATGAATTGCTGAATTTATTGTTTTATTTTTTCGGAATCCAGCTTGTTCTTCGGCTAAGAGATTATGGCCTTCAAGGAAAGAGTATAAGCGATTGTGTATAGCTTTCTCAAATACTTTTGATAAGACTGGTACTAAAGCTATTGGGCGATAACATGTCATAGAAAGGTTATCGCCTTTTTTAAAAATAGGTTTAATGATAGTGACTTTTAATTTATCTGGATAAACGCCACTAAATAGGGTTAAATTTATTATATACGACAGCACATCGCAGATATTCGATGATACTCGTTTTAGAATTTTTGTTGTTATATGATCGTATCCGAGATTTCTGATCTTTAGATTTCTGAACAATATTGAAATATCATATAAAATTATCCAGAGTTTTAAGATTTCTGAGCAATATTGAAATATCATATATCCAGAGTTTCAAGATTTCTGAGCAAAATTGAAATATCATATAAAATTATCCAGAGTTTTAAGATTTCTGAACAATATTGAAATATCATATAAAATTATCCAGAGTTTTAAGATTTCTGAACAATATTGAAATATCATATAAAATTATCCAGAGTTTTAAGATTTCTGAGCAATATTGAAATATCATATATCCAGAGATTCAAGATTTCTGAGCAATATTGAAATATCATATAAAATTATCCAGAGTTTTAAGATTTCTGAACAATATTGAAATATCATATAAAATTATCCAGAGTTTTAAGATTTCTGAACAATATTGAAATATTATATAAAATTATCCAGAGTTTTAAGATTTTTGAGCAATATTGAAATATCATATAAAATTATCCAGAGTTTTAAGATTTCTGAGCAATATTGAAATATCATATATCCAGAGTTTCAAGATTTCTGAGCAAAATTGAAATATCATATAAAATCCAGAGTTTTAAGATTTCTGAACAATATTGAAATATCATATAAAATTATCCAGAGTTTTAAGATTTCTGAACAATATTGAAATATCATATAAAATTATCCAGAGTTTTAAGATTTCTGAGCAATATTGAAATATCATATATCCAGAGTTTCAAGATTTCTGAGCAATATTGAAATATCATATAAAATTATCCAGAGTTTTAAGATTTCTGAACAATATTGAAATATCATATAAAATTATCCAGAGTTTTAAGATTTCTGAACAATATTGAAATATCATATAAAATTATCCAGAGTTTTAAGATTTCTGAACAATATTGAAATATCATATATCCAGAGTTTTATAGTAAGTAAGTAAGTAAGTAAGTAATTCCTTTTATTGTCACATCTCATCGTACAATCATCGATTACAAACAAAGGTAAGTAAGTACATATAACTATAACCTGTTACAAGTAAGTTTGTAGGCATGTACAAATAATCTTATTAATACGGGTACACATTACACAACATTACCTACCTACATTTTACAGCAATACCCACCTTAAAAATATATAACAGGATAACTGATTACAACTGTACGCCGCCGATGTGACAAATGAGGCAGGCATTCAGCGTTGCGTCGTTCGTGACGTTAGCCGCGACACGACTTGCTGGTTTTCAATGCCTGCCCCAAGTGACGTAACGAACGTAGGTACCTAACGTTACAAAATAATAACCTAATAAAATAAATAATAGTTTAAAATAAAACTGCTTATTACGCATACACAGTAAACAAATACAAATACAAAAATATTTGTTCGTACATAATAGTTGTGTGTTAAAATTAAATGTTATAATAAAGTGCCAGTGATAAATTATGTTTACAACTAAAAACGACCACTTAGTTATTCGTGTTGACCGGTGGTGGCGCTGCGAAAGCAGCGCGCGTCAGCGAGCGTATATAAAACAAGTTTTTAGCTCAGCGTGGTCACGTGATGTAAACATTGCATTGCATCATTTCTAACAAACATACATCTACAGCTTGATAAATGAGGCTGGTTTAAATGTGATTATGTGTGGATATCAACTGGAACTAGCCTACTGAGCATTTTAACAGGTAATTATATAATTACAATACCTAATATTATATTTTCACATGAATACACTCATTACATTTTCATTTGCTTACACAAATTATCAATCAAACCATAAACCATTTAAATACCTATTCATATCATAAACCAAATAAAACAGCAAACATCGTAATTTAGGTGATTTTTAGGGTTCCGTACCTCAAAATGAAAAAACGGAACCCTTATAGGATCACTTTGTTGTCCGTCCGTCTGTCAAGACCCTTTTTCTCAAAAACGCGTGGAGGTATCAAACTGATTTTTTTATCAAATAGTCAAATCTGCTGTTCCTTGAAGCTGTGAAAAAATCAAACTTCTAAGCCAACGCAATCAAAATATACAGCCGTTTATGCTGCAAATTCCCGCAAATATTCGAAACTAAAAACCTACAGGGTACTTCCCTTGAACTCAGAATGTTGAAATTTGGTACGAAGCAATGTCTTATAGCACGCATAAAGGAAAAATTGCGAAAACTGTAAATTTTTAGTTACATCATTCATAAAAATATTTTTAATAATTTTAAAGTTATTACCATTTTCTCATGAACGCGTAAAGGTATTAAATTGAAATTCATATCAAATACTCAGGTCTATAATACCTTGAAGCTGTAACAAAAGAAAAATTCTATCTCAACACAATCAAAAGAAACAGCAATTTTACTACATTTTCAAACTCGCAACTACTGGCAAGGGAATCAAAACCTACAGGGTACTTCCCGTAAACTTAGATTCTTTAAATTTGGTACGAATTATAGCACAAATAAAGGGAAAATTGCGAAAATTGTAAATTTTTAGTTACATCATATAAAAAAATATTTGTATTAATTTTTAAGTTACTACCCCTTTTTTCATGAACGCGTAAAGTTATTAAATTGAAATTCATATTAAATACTCGGGTCTATTATACCTTTAAGCTGTAACAAAATCAAACTTCTATCTCAACACAATCAAAAGAAACAGCAATTTTACTACATTTTCAAACTCGCAACTACTGGCAAGGGAATCAAAACCTACAGGGTACTTCCCGTAAACTTAGATTCTTTAAATTTGGTACGAACCAACGTTTTATAGCACAGATAAAGGAAAAATTGCGAAAACCGTAAATTTTTAGTTACATCATGTATTTAAAAAATATTTAAGGTTACTAACTCTCCTTATGAACGCATAGAGGTATTAAATTGAAATTCATATCAAATATTCAAATCTATAATATCTTTATGCTGTAACAGAATCAAACTTCTAAGCCAACGCAATCAAAAGATACAGCTGTTTATGCCGCAAATTCTCTAAAAATTTTCGAAACTCACAAGGGAATCAAAACCTACAGGGTACTTCCCGTGAACTTAGAATCTTGAAATTTGGTACAAGGCCACTTTTTATAGCACAGATTAAGGAAAAAATTCTATAAATGTAAATTTTTAGTTACATTATATAATGAAAACATTTTTAAAATTTTCAAGTTTCCCTTTCCTCATGAACGCGTAGAGTTATTAAATTGAAATTTATATCAAATACTCAGGTCTATAACACTGTAAAGCTGTAATAATACAGACTTCTGTCAATGCAATCAACAGAAACAGCAATTTAAACATATTTTCAAACTCGCAACTACTCGCAAGGGAATCAAAACCTACAGGGTACTTCCCGTGAACTCGGAATCTTAAAATTTGGCACGAAGCAAACTCTTGTAGTACAGATCAAGGAAAAATGGCGAAAACCATAACGTTTTAGTTACATCATATAATTGAAAAAAAATTTTTAAAGGTGCTAGGGGTAGCACCTTTTAGTTCTTCATGAACCGGTAGGGGTATAAAATTTAAATTCATATTAAATTCTCAAGTCAAAACAAAAGGGTATTTCCAGTCGATCTAGAATCTTGAAATTTGGCATTAAGCAACGTTTTATAGCACATAGGAAAACATTTGAAAACCCAAAATTTTTAGTTACATCACATATTTTTTTAATTATTATATATACCTTTTTTTTTTTTTTTTTTTTTTTTTTTTTTTTTTTTTTTTTTTTTTTGGTGTCGGGTTGGAAAATCCTCATGGAGTCCCTTCGCCCTGGGGGGGAAGGACGAAGGGGACTGTCAGACTCTTACTGACTAAAAACCAACCCGTGTTCCTCATGTACCCATGTGTCGGAGGGTAGGGTTTCACCTAAGCATTCTTCGCTACCCCCCGACGGGTATTGGCCCGCCAGATGGTCAGGCGGACCCCGAACGAAACCCCCTTGGCGGCGGATGAAGGTGTTGGGCTCCGCCGCCAAAACACCCAGCGGCCGCAGAGGATAGGGAGGACGGCAACGCAACACCGCATCTCCTCCTCCTCTGCGGCCCCACCGCGACGCAACGATGGTGCGCCCCCATTTGGTCGCGGGAGATAGGGCGCGCGGCAACTCAACACCGACACGCCTCTCCTCCCGCGACCGCACCCGACTGCGAGGGACAGACAGAACTGTCCCCCGCACCCGCACCTATGGACGCATCCTACGCAGGCCTCACGCAAGCCCACGTGGAGCGTCCCCTCCCGGGATCCCGCTTGGCTTCACCGTGGGAGAAAATCAAATCCACGGTTACTAAGCCCCCCACCACGACAAGGTGGAGATCCCACGGGGGGAATTATTATATATACCTTCAGGTTTGTACGGAACCCTCGGTGCGCGAGCCCGACTCGCACTTGACCGGTTTTTTTTTCTATACCCATAGCTCGTGTGCCTCTCTGTGTTATTGTGAATTTTGGATGATATATGCATCTTCAAACAATACCCAGAACCAATAAGCTTAGGATTCGGTACACCTATTTTGCCTGTAGGACATGACCGTTGGGTTAGTAATGTTCTCAAATGTTAACTTGTTATATTTTTCTGTTCCTCCAAAAGATATCTTTTGAAGGCGAATTTAAAAGTATTTTTTGTTTTTAGAGATCTTATGGGAGGCGGTATATCGTTCCAGCAATGAGTGGCAGCATACCTGAAACAACCCCGGAAAGCTGTGGTTCTGTATTTGGGTATTGAGAGTGGCTTCGACGACGAGCGTGCGGGATACTGATAATGGTCCTGCCTCCAACTCAGTTTCTGGAATAAGTATGTTGGCTTTGCTGTATTTATTACACCAAACAATAGACTTCCCAGGTGAAGTGTTCTCCTTGCAGCCATTTTAAGTATATTGTTTTGTACCAAAAATGGTGTAATGCGACTCCTCCGGGCTATGTTAAAGCAGTATCGTGCGCATGCATTTTGGACACGTTGCACTAAGCGAGCCGTGCGAGACAACAAGCATGGACCGTATACCGTGTCACAATAATTTAATTTTGATAAAACTAGACTTTCAACTAATTGTTTTCTTATATCTACGCTGAGGAAATTTCTAATGCGATATAATACTTTTAGTCTATAAAAACAATTTTTCATTAAATTGTTTATGTGGTTTTCGAATCGCAGTTCCGGGTCCATAAGTAAACCAAGATTATTTGCAAGTTCCACCCTTTCAATATTTATACCCATTACCTGTATTGAGGGATGTGCAGACATTATTGAGCGAATTTGATTTTTACTCCCCATAATTATAAATTTGGTTTTCAAGGGATTAAGCACTAGTGAGTTCGCTAAGGACCAGGAAGCTACCCTATTAAGCTCCTCATTTATCGTTTGTACGGCTGCTATTGTGTCATGTGGCTTAAACGAATAGAACAGCTGGGTATCATCTGCGTACAAGTGGAATTTACAGTCTCGGATGCAGGTGGATACGTCGGCACTGTATATTATATACAAAAGTGGTCCCAACAGGGATCCCTGAGGTATTCCCCTAGGCACCTTCCGGGGTGAAGACGACACTGTTGAACCGTCTTTCCTTCGTATTTCCACTGACTGTAATCTATTCGTGAGATAGCTATCAAACCACTTTAGTGTACTTGTATCGAAACCGTAGTACGCAAGCTTTGACAATAGTAGGTTGCCATTTATGCTTTCGAATGCCCGGGAGTAGTCCAGTAGCGTTAAAATGGTCCCCTCACCGCGATCACGTGCCTCTAAAATATTGTCAATGACATCCGCTAAGGCTGTGGCCGTCCCTCTACCCTTTCTAAAACCTGACTGTAAGTCCGGCAGGATATTGTTTGTTTCCAAAAAATTAGTAATCTGTAAATATACAACCCTCTCTAGAACCTTAGATAAGCACGGTAAGATACTTATGGGACGCAAATCCTTAAAACTTTGTGGGTTATTATTTTTTGGTAGAGGTCGCACTATAGTTTTGCGCCATAATTCTGGAAACTCACTAGTGACGATGGATGTGTTAATGATATGAGTAATGGCAGTAAGAGATTGTGGGAGGGTAAGCAATATCATCTCCTTTGATATCCCATCATTTCCCATAGCATTAGTGGCTATATTCTTAATTATATTAAGTATGGTTTTAGAATCAGTAGGGGTCAATGAAAACTTTACGGAATCGCGTCGATGATATTCAAAGAACGTTAATTGTGAGATGGGAACAGTTGGGTTGCCAGGAACATCTAAAAAAGCTGAGTTTATTTTGTCCGGATCGTCAAGCTGGCCTGTAAGTACAATTTCATTGCCTCTGAGAGGCAGAACGTGTTTTTTTAGATTGTTCCATAACGCTTTCGAGTCACTTGCATTGTCGTTAATATACTTAGCGAAGTAGGCTTTCTTCTCTTGATACAGAGCCATTGCTGCCTGGTGTTTTAGATCTAAGTAATAACGTTTATGTGCTCCGTTTGTGGTCTTGCGGGCACGGTGACGAGCATCATCGCGCAACCTAAACATGAGCTTTATATTTTCCGTTATCCATGGGGTGGGCTTATCCCGAAAGATTTTAGTTTTTGTCGGCGCATGTGTATCAAAAAGACCAAGGATATATAAGTTAAATAGGTAAACCATATCGTTCACGTCTGATAGGGCCGATATTTCATGCCATGGGACCCTCTCTAAGTCGCTTGTGAAGTAATCAAGCTGTATGTCCCTAAATGGCCGATAAATAACCGCTCTCCTCTCTGGCTTATCTTTTTTAAAGTTTAACTCGCATGTAACAAATGCGTGATGACCCAGTTCCGCTATACAGTCCACCAATACACATCTATATTTAGCGTCCGTACAAATCAAATCGATTAATGTAGCACTATCACCTACATAGTGAGTGGGCTCAGAGACTATCTGGTCAATACTGCTGTAATTCAGAAAGTCAGCGAATTGTTTTGTTTTATTATTAGTCTCAAGCATATTGACGTTGAAGTCACCGAGTAAAATAACGTTGTCGTACGGAGATAGTGCACACATGCTGGCTGTTATTGCATCGAGAAATATATCTAAGTCAAGCCAAGGCGGGCGGTACGCGGTTCCTATCAGCAATTTTTTGAGTTAATTGACATACTCATCCACATTTATTCCGCAGAGGGGCTGTGAGGATGCGCTTTTACCCGTGCGTTGATACCGGTTCTAACATAAAATGCAACCCCCCCTCCACGTCCGCGACGCGTTGTGTTCGGGCGCGGGATATGACATAACTTGTAGCCTGGCACAGTCGGCGCGCGTCCTTCCTCACCCTCGCGAAGCCACGTCTCATTAATAGCCATAATATCTACTGCGTGTTTACTCATGGCAATAAGGAACTCATCGTGGTTCGTTGTCAGAGAGCCAGCGTTAAAGAGACCTAACCTAAGATTCCTAGCTAGCGGCATTGCATATAAAAACTCTGATAATTTTCATGTACTAGGTTCGGAACACATATTAATATTGGAATTAACATAAATAATACATCAAAAATGCGTCGCGACTGAGAGCAAGGGGTTAACTTATATGTACTAGAAATAAGTTTTAAATCATCATATTTATATCTTATAAAATTATATATATTAATTTTTAATAGTTCAATTAATAACATGCAATCAGTATGTAAATGATTCATATTCATTGTAAATAGTTTAATTGATAAAATGTATATAAGTAGGCATTGAGTAATAGCAATTATTGGTTCAAACATGTATTTAAGATGTATAATAAGTGAGCAATAAATCAGTATTTTACAGAACACGATTGCGCTCGCAGAAGCATCATGCTTATCTATGTGTAGTAATTGAGCGATTGTAATCATTGCAAACAATGTTCCTACAACTACTAGCACCACAAATGCAATATTCATTGTGAAAACAGGTTCAAAACCACACACGATAAAAAACAGATATATTAAAAGCAAATAGTAATGAGCTGATTCCGTTGAATTTATAAAACATTTTTTGTGTTTATTTGGCTTTCGGCAGTTATTTACCGCGATGTTAAAATTAGTAATTTGTAGAAGCGTGCAGTATACAACTACGTAGGCATATAGAAACAAATAAAAATTACAACTACGGATTATATTAGGATTGTTAAGAGTCTTCTGATTATTATCAATAAACAAATTTAACGCTACGACCAGGCAATGACAATAAATAAAACAAATCAGTATCAAACGGGCGCAGGACCAAAAACCTTTTTGATGTCGTTTTCATTACGGATACGATCCGCCGGTTTACCGTCGTCCTTGCGAGCCAAGATTTTCCCATCCCGAGTCCAGACATACTTCCACTGGTGTTGTTGCCCAGCCTGCTTTGCGATGTAGAACAAACGCTTATTAGTTGGCGTTAGGCGCTCGTTCACATACACACGACGCGGCGGGCCGGCACCGACTTGTACGTCGGTCGAGTTGATAACGCGGCGCACTCGAGCCGTGGCAGCAGGCAGTCACGCGTCGCGCGCCGCGCAAATCTTACGATGATGTTGCGTGGTCGCTGTGTTGTGGGGTCAGCAGAAGTTGAACCGGAGGTGTTCGCAACTCTGTTCCGACGAGTTGAGCCCACTCTCTCTACATGGACGATTTCTCGGTCATCTACATCTGAGCCTAATTTAGCAGATAATACCTTGATGATGTGCAACACGCTCTCATCTTTCTGCTCCGGAACTCCAGATATCTCAACATCATTCAGTAGCAGGTCCTGATCTCGTTCATTGAGCTGGCTTTTAAGCTCATTAACGGTAGCCTCTAATGCTGTGGTATTAATTTCCGCGACCCTCGCCTCCTGTTTTTCCAAAGCGGAAATTCTGCTTTCCAGATTATTTATGGAGTCGTTGCATGCTTTTAAAGCCGTGTGAAAATCCTGTCGATATTCTCGGACTTCAGCCCTCAATGCACTTAATTCTAGGCGGAAAGCTCTTATTTCTTGTGCTAAGTTTATGCTTTCACCTTTTCGCAGATCCTCAGTTGTGTCACTATCTGCGGGCGCAGGGCTTGCTCGAGCCTCCGGAGTATAGAAACCGGGTCTGCCCTTTGCAGGGGTACGCGACAAGCATCCAGGACAAGCCCAGTCGTTCCCGACAACAGAAACAGATCCCTCGGGCAGGACACAGCCACGGTGAAATGTAGCCGAACATTTGCTACATTTGGCTCCTGCGTTGGCAGCCAGGAATTTACCACAACTTCCGCATTTCACCATCATGTAGCCTTGATACAGTAAAATTATCCACAAAGACGAGCGTACAGACTAATGTAGTGTATGTGGTAATCAAGAGATGGCGCTATCCTAAATATTAATTTCGTAGGCTGTTTATCGGTGTTATTATGTGCAATCAGCACCATAAAACTGTTTTCTCCTACTTGGGCACTGTTTCGCGTGGATTGCACAACACGGCACTTGTAGGATTAACACAAATTCGGTTTTTTATAGATTTTTATTGATGTATAGGGTAGATTCATGTACGAAAAATTGTAAATAGTTTTAAATCACGATTTTTATGTTGATAAGTTCACTATAAGTCTTGTTAACAGGTTATATTATGTAACGCACCACTTAAAAACTTTGAAAGTATATTACACGCCTTTATTTACTTTGTTTATATTTTTTCGAAGCAAAAGTACGCGACGGGTCAACTACCGTTTTGACATCCGTGACGTCACTATTTATAATTTTTTGGTTTAGACCTGTAAAGAAGGAAAGTTTTTTTTACCATATCTTATGGTAAAAAAAATAGTTCATACTCAATTCAAATCTGAAGCAGTATTAGCAAAGACGAGTAAATAAAAGTAAAATAAAAAGAAAACGTTTGATAGTTTATATTAGCATACAGTAAGTAAGCTATGAAGAAATAAGGAGTAAACATGAGTAAAACCAAATTAAAATCATAGTATCAAAAATACCATAGTTAGTATAGTTTAGAAAACATTTGATGGATATAATATAGGTTGTATGTTTGCATACTCTTGCTTAGCAGCACTAACTAAGCTAGTTAGAGCTTTTCATACTGGACCGCGGTCATCATGGGATGAGCGAAGTGTGAAAAGTGACTGCTTCCAGCGGTTAGCGCCAAGTGTCTCTGCTTCCTGGCTGTTGTAGATCCGCAGCTCTATGTAAAACTGACCGCTTCGCGTCGGATCACGTTGCAGTGTGTATTCGGAACCCACACTCCGTACCAGATAACTTTTTAGAGCAGCAGCTCTAACAGGCTCTGCCCCATCGCCCTGGAAAATTAAAAAAATATATATCAATTTAACGATATTTTGCATTAGATATCTATTATATAGGTAAAATATTATTTTTATTAAAAGTTATCGCTGAGGTTACTAGACCTACTTTATAAATATAATATACTATTCTACACTGATTCTAAAGACTGGCTCAGTTGTTATATGTATGTATAACTTCCAGAAGACTAAAACATCAATTTAACATACTGTTAGCCTGAAAACGAATCTAACTGTATAAAGTCAGTACAAATGAGGTAGATACCTATAAAGAATACGTGCCTCTAATAAAATATTATAATAATATTCAACATTTACACAGCACCATCAAATACACCCAGAGCAAAACAAACATTCATGTTCATGCACACAAATATCCGGGTTGTGCGGGAATCGAACCCGCGACCCCGTCAGTCGATTACACTTACCTACTACTACACCATTGAGGTCTTATTTAATTTAAACACATTTTGTTTATATTATGATCATGGACTTTCAATATCAGGTAAAATACTAAGCGATTGCTGCTAGAGCACACTATTTAACAAGGACATTTTTAAATTAAAAAGTATTAGATGTTTAAGCCTTACCTCAGAATCTGAAAATATTGAGCGGTATTTTCGAGCAGTAACTGATGCAGGTTCGGTTTCGGAGTCATCAGATAAATCACGTGGAGGCGCAATTTTCTTATTTTGTTTAGGTTTGGTGCTGCTAGATTTCCTTTTCATAGATATTTGTCCCTTTTCACCGCTCGTACTTGCTTGCAAAGTAATCTGCTCCGTGTCAGAGTCAAAAGGATTGCGAGATGACCTGAAAAATATATAATATAATAATAATAATAATATAATAATATTCTACCACATTCACACAACACCATCTAGTCCCAAACTAAGCAGAGCTTGTACATACTATGGGTACTAGATAATGGATAAACATACATATATACTTTTTTTTGTAAATACATACATATTATACATAGAAACACCCAGACCAAGACAAACATCCATGTTCACGCACACAAATGTTTGACTTGAGCGGGAATCGACCCCGCGACCTTCGGCGTGGCAGTCGCTTACACTCCGCGCCAACCGGTCGTCGGTTTCGGACGAAATTTTTTAACATTGTTATAAGTAATGATTAATTAGAATATAGGTAACAAAAATAATCTCTGTAAAATGCTTTACTATTAAGTAACTTTAGTTAAAGTAGGATAACTTATTATTAATTGAAATTTAGACAATATTATAACGGATTAGTTACTTGTAATAGGTCTTATTTGCCGTTAAAATAATTTTTCGTTGTAAATACTATGTATTACCTATAGAAAACTCTCTGAAATTCAAGAATAGAAATCATACTTTAATGTTGTATAAAATAGAATGTACATTTATTACTGTATTAGCAAATAATTTACCAGCTTTAAAGTTTTAGGGGATATGAACACATTATTCTGAAATATATATTTGAAATATTAATATTATTGGATATATTACTAACTAATACAAATAAAACATAAAAATGAAATACATATGTACATACTTATTGTCGCTGATCTTGTCACTCAACACAAACAATTCACTTTACACTTTATTCCTGTCGGTACCACAAAATTTCTGGATGCACACCTCAGTGATCACTTTTTATATCGCTATGAATTAAGGTAGCTACTACATTAAATATTGCGCAGCTAGATGTAAATATGCCGTCAATGATATATTGATATTTCAATCCTATGTACTAGTCAAATACAGTCGATATTTAATTAATCATATACGCTTACTATGCGCACAGCCTTTGATTCCTTATTTTGGTAGTGGCGACACGATGTCGCAGATACCTGAGACGAAATTCTAAAAAGGAAGTCGTATGTACTCTACTATTCTACTGGTAATCTTTGTGAGTATCACATTTAAATAGTTAATACAATTTTTAAAGCGAACACCAGTATAATTTTAACTATGTTTTTTACATAAAGCAATAATTTTAAGAAAATTGCAATTTATTGATATAAGTTAGGTATAACTGAATTACCAACATTTTGCTAAAGTTTAGTATAGTATAGATAAATTATAGTATACTAAGGACAATGAAAAAATAAAACACGGTTATTAGTCTATATATCTACTTAATATGAAATATATTTGTACCTGTTATTTTATTTCTATAATTAAAAACATTATTTTCTACACTTATTTAAACAAAATACTAACGCTGAAGTTGAAAATATTTTCATCATCATAATCAGCCATTAACAGTCCAGCGACTAGGCCTCTCCTTTGAAAGGAGGAACTGCCCTACTATACCACGCTGGCCAAACGGGTTGGTATAGGGTTTGTATCAAGTTTTCCTTCTCTTACAGTGCTGTTCTCTGCATAATATCCTCCCTCTGTAGGCTCTTACGACACCCATGGGATGATATTATGGGGTGGTGACATTTCGTATTCTTAATCCTTCATCACACGGATAGTTTATACAAAGTTAATAAACTTAGACAGTTTTTACTTTCTAAATTATAAACATTGTTATCTAAGATATCCAAATAGCATACATACATCTCGTAAAATCTATAGGTATTTACTCTTATTAAAATTTTGGTTAAATGTGTGGTTTTCGTAGTTCAAGTGTCACCAATAAAGCGCGATTGACTGTACTATAGCTACATAATTATTCTACTACTCTACTACCTTTAGGTTGAAATAAAGAATTATCCAATATGTAACATAATAATATTAACCTATCCGTAGGTAATAAAGCCCTATCCGTAATAAAGCCAAATTTTCAGAGTTCGTTTGGATATAATTTTATCACTTAATATTTCTTTAAACTAAGTTTAAGTTTCTTTACAATATCTCAATTAGCCGGATCGAAACGAACCTAATAAGTTATTACGAATGTTATTCAAACCATGCAACAGACGGTCGGTCGCATCGAGAAACATCTTATCATCTCATCATAACTTTATAACATGTAGCTATTATTTTATAAGTAATGAAACTTGAGTATGTAGTATACATTAGCATTATCATCGCAATGTAGAAACGATGGTTGTACTCCACCGTGACTGTGGTATCTAAGTAACGATGCATCGGTAAATGAAATTACAATATTATTATTTCGTGCGCATTCGCAGACCTCGCATATCATAACAGCAGTAGGTTAAACAGCAGTAGGTAACTTTCACAAAGGTTTCGGGTTCGATTGCATTCATACAGTATACTCTACGATCAGATTGTGCAGGTGCAAAGGCTAGGTACATGGATCATAGTCCGCTCGCTCGGTGTCCTGTAGATTAGGCATAGTGAGCTTAGGTTACATACATATCGATTGTAAGATTCGAGATGTAAAATGTCAAAACATGTTCACGCATCCGATTCGATGCAATCAGATTACTATACCTACACATTGTCATGTAACATTCAGATCATATCAGTAATGCTCGATAAAATTAATTGGGGATTCTGGAATCATGCAGTTCGAGCGAAGCGAGAACAAATGATTCCAGAATCCCCAATTATACCCTACTGTTGTTGCGGACATACTTTCCCGTATCGATGAAGTACATACACCCGTTGATCCAGATGAGATCGCCAAAGCTCAGGAATCAGATCCTGAGCTTGCCCAATATCTTAGCGAAGATTCTTCTTTGCGCATCAAACGTATGAGTATACCCGGCAGTCGTATAGATTTGTACTGCGATGTCAGCACAGCGACTCCCCGGCCGTTCATACCTAAACCCCTACGCAAACGAATCTTCGACACGTTGCACTCGCTCTGTCATCCCGGTGCTAACGCTAGCGCAAAACTTATAGCACAACGCTACGTTTGGCCACAGATGAGGAAAGACTGCCGCGAGTGGGCTAAGGCATGTTTGGCTTGCCAGCGCACGAAGATAAGTCGACACGTCTCATCACCATTAGGTACCCTCGACTTACCTTCAGCGCGATTCAAATATGTCCATCTAGACCTCATCGGGCCACTACCTCCATCCAATGAATATCGGTATTGCTTGACACTCATCGATCGCTTCACGCGATGGGTCGAAGTTATCCCCCTTATCGATATTACGGCGAAATCTGTGGCACAAGCGTTCCTGTCGGGATGGGTTGCTCGATTCGGTTGTCCTACTGATATCGTAACTGATCGCGGTAGGCAATTTGAGTCAGCACTTTTCCGTCACCTGTCTCAGTCCATCGGTTTTAAACACCGTAAGACCACTGCTTACCACCCGCAGTGCAACGGGTTAGTCGAACGTTTTCATAGGCAGTTAAAAACGGCTATCAAATGCCATGCTGACACGCATTGGACGGAAATTTTGCCATTCGTGTTACTCGGTGTTCGTAGCTCTTATAAAGAAGACTTACAATCTTCTTCGGCGGAGCTAGTGTACGGCGAGTCTCTACGACTGCCGGGCGAATTCTTCGGTCACAAAAGTGATAATTGTGCGACGGACATAACGGATTTTACAGCGCGCATTAGATCATTCGCTAACAATTTACAACCGGTCCCAACTACACATCACTGTTCTAATAAAATATTTATTCATAAGGACCTCTCGTCTTGTTCTCACATCTTCCTTCGGGACGACGTAGTGAGGGGTGCACTTCAACCCGCGTACACTGGTCCCTACGAAGTGATCGACAGAGGTGCTAAAACTTTTAAAATAAAAGTTAAAGGCAAGATCGTTACGATACTTGATACTTGATGGCACGGGCTGTTTCCGCAACTCCACGTCTTGGTGTGTATTTTGCGTGCGGGTGGGAATGGTGTCGTCATTCCAGCCACCCCAGCTCTTTGAGGAAGGCCAGCAGACTCTTGATGTGGCCCACTGCTTCCCTCAGGGTGCTGTGTCTTGTCAGGTACTGCTGCCTGTACTGTGCGACCTCAGGGCAGTCGAGGAGCAGGTGGGCTGCCGTCTCGTCTGCTGCCATACAGGCCCTGCACAGCGGGCTGTCGGTAATACCTATTTACTATAAATAGGTGTTTATTAAGGAATCCGTGTCCTGTGTAGGCGGCCGTGACAGTCCGCAGTTGTTGTTTGGACAGCCGGAGGATTTGTTTAGCTATCTTACCGTCTACTGCGGGAAGAGCCTCCTTGGCCTGCCTACATGTTTCAATACCAATCCAGGACTGGTTGTGTTGGGTCCTGGTCCTATTTCTTACCAGGTTGCGATAAAATCCAGAAGGGAGGGGAATAATGGGCTCGGGTCCCACCACCTCTAAAGTGGCCCCTCTTCTGGCAAGTACGTCGGCTGCGTCATTCCCTCTAGAGCCACTGTGGCCCTTGATCCATTGCAGTGTTAATTTGTTTTGTTTACCTACCTCTGTTAGTTTCTGGTGGCATTCAAGCGTGAGCGCCGAGGTGATAGTATGGCTTTTGAGGGCTGAGAGGACTGCTTTACTATCTGAGAGGATCCTAATGGATCGTTCCCTTACCTCACGTGCCATGATTGCTGTGGCAGCTAGGATTATGCCAAAACATTCGGCCTGGTAGACCGTGTTGTAGGCTCCCAGCGGTGCTGCGATGTTGATATTTAGGTCCTCGGAGAATACTCCTGAACCCGTACCTGTATCCGTCTTAGACCCATCTGTGAAGATCGTGAGCTCGTGATTAACCGCTCCTTCGTGTAGATCCTCGTACAGTTGGATTTTGTATTTCTTGTCGAACACAAATTGTTTCGGTATTTGGTCGCCAATGGCTTGTGTGAGAGGAACTTCTTTAAAGAGTGTATTTAAGTTGCTAGTGTGCGGTGTGTTGGTGACTTTCCAGAGCTTCAGAGCTCTTAGCCGGACCGCCGACATCGTTGCTTCTTGTTGTATAAACAGGTGCAATGGGGGCAGGTCCAGCAACACTTCGAGTGCCGCTGTAGGTGTAGTTTTCATGCAGCCCGTGGCCGCTAGGCATGCAAGTCTTTGTAGCTTTTGAAGCTTGTTGTCGGCCGTTATTAGGTTGGTCCGAGGCCACCACACTACTCTTCGTCGTCATCGTCACGGTATCCGTAGACCGTTTGAAACCGGCCTACATATTGCGCGATAACGACACCACGCCCACTAATACAAGTACACAACAACCAGTATTAGAATCGCCTCCCACTCCAGTCGGTAAAACTACGCGTTTGGGCCGCCGGGTTCGATTCCCAGACTTTAATCGCCCGTAAACGGTCTCCGGTGTTTTGATGTGGCGGACCTAGACACAAATCATATTAAATTTAAGTAAATAAAAGTATTTATCTATTTTAAGTATATTCACACACATACAGCGTCACCTTACACAATATCTATCTATCTATCATACGTATATATGTAGTTATAAAATATTATGTTATCCTCTGTCTCTGTCTGCCGTTCATTGATAAAGAGCCTCGTGACGTAGACATTCCGATCGCGATGCCGGCGCAGGTGCAGACGGCCGTTGGACCTCCTCGCCAGTCACATCCTATGCTTGACGCGGAACGCACGCTCGGTTGTTTTATATTCGTATTACGATCACGCCATTTGCTTGTCGGGACTCAGCTGTACTGTACTTACGCCTTACCTTACTGCTTATACTATCTATTGTGCCTGTATCCTGTGCTTTGGAAATTATACGCTTTCAAAACTCAAGCTCTCTCTCCTTCATATTTCATCACATCTGCACCCCACACGGGTGCAGCCCCATAGGTCTTTATAAAGGTTTTCGTAGTACAGTCACCATCTCCCGGTAACTTGGTCTATTTCGGTCAGTAATCTACCGTCAGTATCCTCAATCGCCCAGATTTTTGGCCTAAACTCTCGTGTTATGGTCTTCACTTTTAGAAATGGATCTCTTGTGTGGCAAGTACCTGCATGATCCTCAATACCTTAGCATATAGAGTTTAGAGATTGGTTATGATCTCTGCGGCATAGACATTGTACCTTTTTTGAGAGGAGTCTATACTGGGCTCGTTCTAAGTCACCTCTGGCTGCCACTAGGTTTTTTCTCTCCTTGATCACCTGCCAGGTCTCGTTCGTAATTCACGCATTCCTTGGAGTCTCGCTGTCTCGAGAATGCTTTTGGACTTCTTTTCGTACTAAGTATCAGATCTTTGACTCTATTCCAATACCAATTGGTATTGGAATCTCATTCTAATTCTAATTAGCTCATACCTATCTATGTCTGCACTTTCCTCCGGCGCTAACCTCTTAGTGTTTTCCACGAAACAGTCCCGGAACAAAGAAAGTGTTTGTTGTGATGGTTGATCTTGGCGTTCAGCTATAGTTCTTAAGCATCTTTTGAGTTTGATGGACATCTCTGCCAACGGTAGCTTGTGATCGCTTCCGCAATCAGCCTAGTGCTGATTGCGGTAGCGGTAAGTTTTAGTGTTGCTGATGCAGGACTTCCATCGCTTTGCAACAGCAATGTAGTCAATTTGATTTCTAAATCGATCACCTGGCATTACCCACGTATACAGACGTCTTGGATGATTCTGGTAACAGGTATTCAATATAGTGAGAGAGTTCTGCGCACAAAATTGTAGCCACATTTCACCTCTTTCATTCCTTTCTCCCAGTCCATACTTTCCTACGACTTCCGTTAGATGGTCATCGTGAAGTGTTGATGCGACTTTTGCATTCAGATCTCCCATCAGAACCGTGATATCTCGTCTAGGCAGAGCATCAGAGTATCCTCTAGCAACCTGTAGAAGTCCTCAATTTCAGCTTCCGATGACTGCGATGTTGGTGCATACACTACGACTAGATTTACGCGACATGGTTTTGTGTTTAATCTCATAGTCATTATGCGATCACTCACTGGGTTGTATCCAAGGACCGATTTATGAACAACCGAAGACATACAGATACCAACGCCATTCCGACTTTCATTTTCAAGCCCAGAAAAGCATAGAGTGTGGCCTGAGGGTGTTGTGTAGAAACCTGATCCTCTCATGTGTGTTTCTGTAATGCCTAGAATCTCCACATCATAGCTTTTCTGTTCTCTACCTATAATTTCCACTTTCCCTGATTGGAGCATGCCTCGTACATTCCATGTCCCCATTTTGATCTTATTGCGCAATTGTAAGGGGTTTCTTTGGCGTTGGACATTGTTGTTATCACCAGTAGCATGATGTTCACACTGAGCCTGATGTGTCACTACAGTGGACCCAGTAGCATACTTCACACCATGCGACCTGGAATCGGCACGGCACCGGGTGGTAGCCGGATCGTATGCCATCGCTCTATTACTTCCTTGCACTTTCATGACGGGTTTCTTGGGAACATAGTGCAGTGGTTTCCGGATGCCTTCTGCAGCGCAGTGATGTTATATGGCCATTCAGAGCGCCCTGCTGCCAGCGCCCGAAATCCAGATCCCTTTTCTCCCCATCTGCTTGTCGATCTACATCTCCAAGGAATTGGGTACCACAATCTCGAATATAAGTTGCCCGACGTAACAGGCTTCACCGCGAGTAGGTTGGGAGTGGAGTTGGTGGAGAGAGGCTGAGTGACTGTTCTTCATACGAGTCATGTATTGCGCGTCATCCACCCTTGAACCCCATTAAGCTAGTTACAAGCATTTTAATATTACTTTCTAGTCACAAAGAGCCAGTGACCTCACTTCTTCCTATCTCGATATTTGTCGGCCTCATACAATCATTTTGCGAAAAAGGGATTGAATATCACCTTTTACTTACTCTAAACGCTTATAACTATTTAATAAATAGTACAACCGTTGTTTAATAGATCAGAAAAAACGTCTATTATCTGTAGAAAATACAAGTCGTTATTTTGATAGCAGGCATTACTTTAATCTAGGGCATAACAATCGATCTCTCGATATAGGAAAACAATAACGCATGACTAAATGTATTAGGTGAACAATAATTTGCAGCTGCAAATTGAAAGCAACACAATCATTTTACATCGGACACACGCAGTAAATATCATATTCATGTATGTATTTCAGGCTAACGTAGCGGACAATCAGCCAGCTTAGTGCTAACTAGCCTCTGTACGTTTTAAGCCGTAGCAATAATTGAGAATTATTCGTATGTTGATAGGTAATCTAAAATGTCCGTGATGAATGTACGTGATAGCAATTTTATTTACTTGGAAATTTTAGATTACGATACGACCAGAAGTCAGAATATGAACTCCAGCGGCATGCTAGGTCAGCTGCTGGAGTCGCTACATAATTAGAAAAGCTGACGTACGTCGTATAGTGCAAAAAGGTGAGAAAAAAATATTCGTACATTGATAAATAATTATTTATCACTTGGAAAGATAGGAGAGTGTAGGCGTAACAGAAAAACGCAGAAGGAGGAAGTATTGCAGTAGTAAAGATGCCGTACCTTTACTACTGCACACTATTTTGATTTTTCTTACGGGATCGCGGCAACACATGATTCGAGAGTCCCGACACTACGAGACGCCGATGGATACCTTTTAGTGGGTAGACCCCAAACGCTTGCTGAGGAGAGCCTCACTGCTTGTCCCCCTTTTTTATGTAAGTGAACTTAGCAGACCATTGTCCAGCAATTCAAAAATAAATCCGAGTTCTTATCGCATGCAGCCGAGTTCTATAGTTCCTGAAACTTTTAAGAAATAGTTCTGCCGTTTTACCATAAAAAGAAATCACTAAATGATCTGCTAACTTCACGTAGCAGAGCATTAGCAGCAGATCAAATATAAAAGTGAGTTCTTCCTACATGCGAATGAGTTCTACAGTTCCTGATACTTTTCAACAATAGTTCTGAACTTATGTTCCAGTATAACATACGAAAAAGTAAAAAGAATAAAAAATCTTTCAAACAGTTATTGACAGGCATTACCATGCATTCTTGGGAGTCTTGGGTTTATGACAGATCCGTATCAAAACTCTTATATCTGTATATTGATATCTTGATTACTTTTAAGTTATTTCTATGTATAATATGTATTTATTTACATATATATATATATATATATATATATATATATATATATATATATATATATATATATATATATATATATATATATATATACATATATATATATATGTATGTGGTAGGTACAATGTTATATTATTAGGTTTTTTTATTATTATTATTTTATTAACTTATATGAAATAAATTTATCATTTTAAGTTTTCGAAGAATAAATGTAAAAGAAACTAATGGGTGTCGATTATAGTGTTATTTGTTCAGACCATTTTGAGGATTCTGACATTTACTCGACTAACAGTAGCTTTCGCCGAATAATCAAAACTGCAATTCCAAAGAAGGTATTTTAAGCGGCCGTAGCCCAAGGGTCAAACGGTTACACTTACGAATGGTAGGTCGTGAGTTTCATGCCTACCCATTCCACTACTGACGTGGACCCATATCTTAAAGGCCTATTACATTACTCAATTTTAAGAGACCGTTGCAATAACTAAGGGCCGTGTAATAATGTGTAAGAGCCTCGAGTTTCGATCGGGATAACTAGCGTGACACTATAATAATGATGCTTCGGTAAAGATGGTAAACGATGTTGTATGTGCCGTGACAACACAGTTTGGTAAGACAATTTAAAATAAGTTTAAATGACCACGAAAGTTTAAATTCCTATATAAGATTGGTAGAAGTCTCGCGTGACCAAAGGGGGCAGGCATATATTTGGCAAAAAATCTAAGCATAGCAACATACAATTTGGCAATGCTGCACGTCTTCTGGGCAGGCTCCCTATTGACTGCGATGCGGAGGACTTTCATGGCGCCTTCTAAATTCGGTTTGGTATTTTTAACGCTTTTTTATTTGGAAAGCTGTCCGGCGCTTTCTGCGACCTGTCAAAAGCTTTTGATTCTATCGACTATGATACACGTTTATTTTATGGTATAACAGATATGGTGCTAGATTTAGTTGCCACCCATCTGAGAGATAGAATTCAGTATGTATATGTGATTGGGGATAGGTCTCTTCTAGACTAAACTTTAGTTATTTTCACAGTGTTTTTTCTTACGGTATACTTTTATGGGACCCTTTCCGTCTTCATGAAGTCTATATAAATCATTTGCGGGATTCGGTTTTTTTCAAAAGATTACATTCGGAATTGTGAATTTACTCCTATAATAATTCAAACCCACAGTAACGAGAGCTTTTTTAAATAAGGGTTATTTCACGATTAACAAACTTTTATATGATAAAACGTTAAGTATTTAGCTGTTTGGTCAGAAACAAATTTTTGTATGCATAGGTACCACGTGAAGGCATGTGAGTAAGTTTTTTTTTTTAATATGTGTTCAAATCATTGTCCACTTGTTACCTTTGCAAAATGATTTAAACTTACTCGGACCTGATACATGCATAACACAGCCGCTTTAGTTTTTTTATTTGTTGGACCTACTGTTCAGTCATTTATTTATTTTTATTAAAGGTCATGTTTCCAATAATGGAGCATAATATAAGGTTGCTGTGAGAGTTAAGCGATTTCAATTACTGTCATCAGTTTTTTACAGTTCCTTCTGACACGTCTGTATCCGAACCTAAGAGAATAACTGAATGCCTATATTTATATTTAGATATATCTATGATTCTATTATTTTTCACAACCCATTTGGTCAATACAACTTTCATTTTAAAATAAAATATTTGATATTTCATATGGATATTTCAAATAAAAACATATACCCGACGTATATGTTTTCTAGTAATAATAAAAAAATGTAGTTCTAGATCATTCGGCTTATGTAATTTAACTAAAACCAATATATCGTGATAGAATCCGTAAACCGTAGTTTGATTTCAATGAGAAACATATCATCATCTGCCTTTAACAGTCCACTGCTGGACTAGGCCTCTCCTTTGAAAGGAGGAATTGGCCTACTATACCACGCTGGCCAAACGGGTTGGTATAGGGTTTGTATCAAGTTTTCCGTCTCTTACAGTGCTGTTGTCTGCATAATATGCTCCCTCTGTCGGCTCTTACGACACCCATGGGATGATATGGGGTGGTGACATTACGTATTCTTAATCCGTCACCCTATGGACAATGAGAAACATATGGTTTTAAGTATCCAATGGTCTTATAAAAGCTTCTAAACGATAGTGTGTTTCATTCCCGCCTATTGCGCTACTGGCGTAAACCTACTCGCGAAACATTAATCTCGCATTGGTTGACTATATTCTGCATAATTAAATTATAATGTGTATAATATGCGCATGTTACACGCTTTTCTAATGACGATTTTTATTTAATTTAGAGTGATAACCAAACATACATGAAAATTTTACCAACTATGTTAACGATAGTGTAAAAACTTAATTGTTGATGTTTAAATGTATAAAAATAAAATATTTTAAAATCAATAATTCAAATTCATTTTTCAGTTTAATGTGATTTTTGAACTTAAGCATGTTTTCCTTACTGAAATCTCGTCGCAATATATGCCAGTAATCAATTTTACATGTTTTATTTACAGGAAAACATAGTACTTGATGTGTATGATTGGATAAACTAAATATCTGTCACATAAGACTTGCATTTTTCAAATTATGGGCAATGTTATCGATGCATGTTTCATTAGACAATCTTGTGGGTCGATTAAATTCAAATCGTAAATTAAAACTTAAAAGTAATGATTCAAGTTCTAAAAATGCACTATTGCGTTTGATAGCATCAATGTTCAAGTCACCTGTAATTATTATATTTCTTTGTCTATATTTATTTATTACTTGTAACTTTCTCTCAAATCTTTAAAAAAATATATGTAAATTGTTAGATTTAGGGTCTTCTATATAGACACACAATAATTGTTTTATAGTATACCAGTTCAATGGCGCAGCACTCGACAACTCCAACAATAGAGTGCTTCTTTACCTCTATTATTTCATTGTATTGGTATTCTTTTTTCACCAGTATACATGTGCCACCTTTTTTGGTATCCTTTCTGCTAAAACTTGACGCTATAGTGTAATAAGGAATCCCGAGATGTTGTGAATATCTAGCCACCATGAAATGTTCTGATATTCAGATCATGTCTATTTCCATTTTTTGTTCTGACAGCTCCTCCAGACACACAAAAAGCTCTTTAGACTTATTTAATAACCCTGCTATGTACTGATGAAGTATAAACAGCTGTGTGTGGTAGAAAAAACTAGGATTCGCTCTGGTTGTTTGTAAAGTCTGTAGGCTGATCGTCACTTGTACCATTTGTTAGGTTGGTAGCCTGTGTCATATTACATGTTTATTCTTGAATGTCACTTATTAATTTGCCAATGCCCTTAAAAATAGTGTACATGCCATAGTTATTTATTGAGCATGTACATATCGTAGTCACAAGTCAAGTGTTTGTTGGAATCGAGGCAGTATGCATGTTCGTGTGTTACTACATCCAGGTAGAGCAGGTTGTTGAAATGTTCAACTCTACAGTTGTATATCGCTGCGTAGTTTGTATATTTATATGTCGGCATGCAGAGTATAACATTTGTATGTGTTATTCTGGCCAATGCCCTTAAAAATAGTGTACATGCCATAGTTATTTATTGAGCATGTACATATCGTAGTCACAAGTCAAGTGTTTGTTGGAATCGAGGCAGTATGCATGTTCGTGTGTTACTACATCCAGGTAGAGCAGGTTGTTGAAATTTTCAACTCTACAGTTGTATATCACTGCGTAGTTTGTATATTTATATGTCGGCATGCAGAGTATAACATTTGTATGTGTTATTCTTTTGAGACTTTGTCTAATGATGAATATTAAATGAAAATAATCTTTTGCCTTTTTTAAATCTGTCTCTTCAATCAGTATGATGCAGAAGTCATTCATATTGAAATTCTCCAATTTGTGTTCTAAATTCTCTTGTAAATTTGATTATTTATGCCACTATTTGGTAGTATACCTAGTCTTGCCATAAATATTGTAACAAAGAAACATTTATTACTTTTATAGTGTGTTAGTTTAATACATAAATATAAAACAATTTAAAATATAAAAAGCTTATTCGAAGTGGTCTCCATTGGCTGCAATACAGTCCTTAAAACGTTGAGGCCAGTTATCAATGGAAGCACGTACTCTTTCCATGCGAGAATTCTTCACTGCCAATCGTATGGATTTTTTTAGGGACTCCAAATTATCATAGCGTTTAGAGCAAGCCGTCCTCTCTAAAACTGACCATAAATTATAATCCAGCAGATTAAGGTCGGGACTAGACCACGGCCAGTCTTCAGCTCTGATGAAGTCGGAAACGTTCGCTTCCAACCAAGACTGCGTGGACCGAGCTTTGTGACCTGGTGCCGAGTCTTGCTGGAAGTACCATACTTGGTTATTGAACATGATGTTGTTAAGGGGCTTCACTACCTTCTCAAGAATAATATTTTGATACACTTGTGCCGATGTTTTGATACCTTTTTCACAAAAATATGGCTCAGTCACTCCTTCATAGCTAACACCCCACCAAACCATCACTGAAGTCGGATAATGCCCATGATGCACTCTGTCGACTAATTGGGAAGCTTCCTTAGAGCTTTGAGCATAAATACGGTCATTTTGTTTGTTAAAATGTTGCTCAATTTAAAAAAAAATTCATCCGTAAACAATTTTTTTCTGTGACCTTCCTTTGCGTACCGCTTCAGAAGTTGTCTCGATTTTACCACCCTTTTCATTTTTAAATTATCAGTTAAGAAATGACCAGTGTGTCTCTTATAGAAGTCATCTTTTAAAATACGCAACATGGTTCTAGGTGCTATCTTCATCTCCAGAGATAAAATATTTTGCTCTCGGACAGGATTTCTTCGAATTCTTGCCCTTACTGCTTTGACCACCTTTTTCCTACGAACACTACGTGGACGGCCAGGTCTTTTTACAATTGGTACAATGAGACCTCCTCTGTCACAAACAGAGGAGGTCTCATTGTACCTATTAATAGCCCGGTATACAAACATTAGACTAATACCAAGTGTATGGAGAGTTTTAAAATTTGCTTTTAGCCCCATACCTACTTTGTGTAATGCTGCATGCATGCACAGCGATTTGGTTCTCTTTATCACCCCACTTCATTTTAATGTCGCAAAATATTGTACAATGTATTGGCACCAAAACAAGAAAACACAATAAACAATCGTATAACAATTACAAATTCTAAATTCAAATGTAATATTTTTTTATTTTTAATTATTGTAACAGTATTTTTGGCCAGACTAAGTATAGTGATATATATTATTTTCAATTAGTGTTTTCTTAGCTATAGGGTATACATTATTTTGTTTATTTTCACTAATAATGCATATTTTTCTACGTATGACTTGATGTCATTGTATTTTCCATTTCTGTTTGTATCTCCGATGATTCGGTCACGTGGTTGATCTTCTGGATCCCCTTATTATGATTTCTAATAGGTGTGCATACTCGTTTCACCTCAACCTATATATCGTTCCCAGTATCTTGTAGTTGTTCAGATTTAACAGGTTTTCTTTTACGTGAACATACCGGTGTCATATTCATTCTCTCAGGCGTTAAACATAGTTTTACATGTATCAATTGTCTTTAGGGAATGTTGTAGGTCTGTTTTTAGGCGTAGGTTTTCCATATTTAAAGCCTCAATGTCGCGATGGACGCTCATCAGTTGCGCTGTTAATAATTTTATTTGTTCTGTTAAGGCGAGGTTGCAGTACTTTTTAAGATTTTTGAACGTCTGAAAGTCCCATGAACTATGATATTTTTACTGAATAAAAATTAAAGTATAAAAGTTGAACATATCTTCTAGTAAATCGTAAAGATAGAAACACGTTTTGGAATGATTGGTTCGATAAAAAAAAATGTCAAACATGGCACTAAATCACAATTTTAAACGTGTACTGCTTAGAGATTCCATAATGAATTTATATGAAAGTATTATCAATAGAAACAGCTCTTTATTTAAAAAAAATTGGTAAAAACAGATTTCGTAATTTCGTTATCATTTTGCTCCAAGAAAAAAAATAGTCAAAATGTTGACATTATATCGCTCGCCGGCCGTTTATCAGTGCCTGTCTAGGCGTGATTGAGGGCGGACGTACGTCGTTGCTCCGCAAAATCCCCCTCCACCCCCGCATGTACGTTTTCGCAAAAGTACAAAGTAATTCGTATTCCAAACTTAATCGTTCAAACCATAGACATACTAGTAAGAAACCGTAGACAGGTTACTGACATCGCGAAAAGCGTACGCACACTAATATAAATATGTCAAAACGACACACTAAGAATTAGATAAGAAGTGTAAGTGAGATAGCACATCTAATCGCAAGCGCGAAATAGAGATAAACATATACTCTCTAGACCGAAGCGCATTGTGACATCATGCTGACCGTTTCAGAAACAATAATTTGACTCAGATGCGACATGATCACTTTGTCTGTCTTGAGTAAATTCAATTCGCCTCAAAGTAAATTTGATTAATTCATTTAAGGTAGGGAAAATAAAAAGTCGATGTGATTTATTTATAACATTTATTAAAAAAGTACATTTCATTCAATGGAAACCTAAAACAGTACGTTAATATAAAAACTGTGCGCTGCGGACCCACCGTAGCCCTGGCAATACCCCTGGGGGTATGGTGGAACTTTTAAAGCTTAACCGTACTCCTGGCTGAAATGCTCGTAGTGTTATACCAACGTGCTACGTGGACATTAAACTGAACAGTGTTATCTCTCGTATGATAATGACTTATTACTTACGTTTTTGTATTTTTAGACAAGCGACGACAAGCGCTAGTACGATGATATAGTGCAACAAGGAGATAAATTAGAGAATAAAACGTTTAGGTATTACTGCTAATGGTTATAATGCTTTGTATATTATAGGTATAATCTGTGGTACTGTTGAAGACCCGTCATCATCATCATCCTTGCGCTGTCGAATCATTCCCACTAGTTCTATTGAACAGTTCTATGATAGAACTAGTGATACTTTTTTTCCCACTAGTTCTATGACGAGCACTCGTGTGCGATTTTCAACCTTATTGACAATTCATGGCAAACTTTTTTTTTTTGTTTTTTCTCGCTTTCTGGCAATATTAGGGTAATAAAATTATAAATTCTGACTAATGTCAATTAGGTTGAAAATCGCATGCACCTGTTTTCTGCAATCACTATCGATAGCTGATCACTTTCTGTAAGTCATTTGTTTTGTAGACGTTCATTTGTTTTGTAGGCGTTCATTTGTTTTGTAAACGTTCATTTGTTTTACACATTAAACAAATGAACGTCTACAAAACATATTTATTCGGATGTATGAGCGCGATGTCGTGACACTACGGATCATTCCCAGTAGTTCTATTGAATACCCTTGTAAAAACATTCATAGAACTAGACTGGGAAATTTCCTATTACTTATTCCATTAGTTCTGTTCTCCTCATCAAGTTGTGCTAATAGAATTAGGACAGTTCTATCATAGAATTGTTCAATGCTACTACTATACTGGGAATGATCCCACAAAATAGTAGAACAACGAAAATAAATGAAATTAACGAACTGAAATGAATAAACTAATCACACAACAATATTATCTAGGAGTACGGGTTAAGCTTTGAAAGTCCCACCATACCCCCAGAGGTACTGCCAGGGGTACGGTGGGTCGGCAGCGAAAACTGTGCAGTACAATCTACTTAGTTGTTTAATACTAAAAGGAGAAAAACAAGAACAAGTGAATGGACTTTGATCATCCGTTAATGTTTGTAACTTACGTATGATTTTGTATTTCTATAATAATAATATATTGTGTTGATTCAGCCTCAAATCACTTTTATTACTTGACAAAAACACACATCAGTATTTTATTATTACGAATGTCCCATCTGGATACTTTGTTTTTTAGTCTTTGAACACGCACAATACTACTTCTCTTTTACACTCGCTAAATGCCAATTTATTATTCACTCTATTATTTGTGATACTGAATTTATTATAAATTGAAAATAAAACGTTGTAATATTGTAATACTCATGAATGAGAAGTGATTCCATAACTTTTAGTCATTTTCCTACTAAAGTTTAACTACTTTAGCAAAATCTCATTACACACGACGACGGCATTTTCAAATGTAACGTACACACACGCGAGTAAAAGAGCGAGCGCTTCCGACCGCAGCGCGAACGCGACTAAAGCCAAATGAGACATTTAGAAAAAAAAAGTTTGTCATCAATTTGTCAGTTTTTAATGTGCCACTTTTGAAGTTCGCATAACTCATCTACGGTTTTTTTACGCTGCGCTGTGGCACACGCACACACGAAACCCCCCCTCCCCTCCCCCCGCTCACTCGCTGACGCCACCGCCGTGTTTTTGTTTTTGCGGGGGGTGAGGTCGAGCTACGCACTGTACTGCAACCTCGCCTTAAGCTGTTTACGTTTTCGTTACTTGCGTGAAGACTGTCTGGTATGCTTAACATTGTAGTATCAAATATAGATTTTTCACTCTTAGACACTTCGCTACTAAGGTCATTTAAGGAACTTGACCGGTATGATTTCCGATGGGTGACATTGTCGTACTCTGCTTCCATTTTGTCGCGGGTATTATTTGATGCGATTTGTTTGGCGCCCTCTGTTGTACCACAATGTAATTATTAAACATTTTGTGGTTCTTTTTTACTATTTTATCATTATGATTTAAGTAGGAATGATTATTTAATTGTTATCTTATTATTTAGCTTCACAAAAAGTGCGCGCGGCCACCTGACGTTCGAACCATGGGCAACCACATAGGGATTCTGGTACTTAAGACGCACTGCCATGAGTTACTTAATAATAAATAATGAAATTCAGCTATAGTTGTTAACTGTAGAACTTTGTTGAACTAACAAGACGGTTATTATGACTAATCACTTAGGAATTTTTTCACACTCCATGCACTTTGAATAAACTTAGTTTGTATGTCTAAATGTCAATTGCCAATTTTATAGCTTTACCAGTATTATTGTAGTAGTTTTTGGTTTGTTTAATATAGTTTTTCTTTTAGTTGTGGGCTTTTTTTCCATGCACTGAGGTTTCGTGTATTTTAGCAGTATGTTCGTTCACAGTATATAATGTTTGTTTACCACTGTATAATGTTTATTTAGACTTTTTTTACAGCACTACACTGTTTACTAAGCTATTTAACAGGTTGGACTATTTTTAAAAGATATTTAAAATACGGAGCACTTTTTATTGTGACTGTGTTGAATGGTGGGTAGATTTAGTCTGCTTGTTCAGGATGAAGTATCTTGTATTTTTACTTGATCTGAATCGAGAACTCACAATAAAGTGCCAGCAGAGCATGTCACAAGGTATAAACATAGAAAATTACATTTTCGTCAACTTAAAATTTCATGCAAATCTCAGGAGCTAGAACTCTTTAGTTCTTTACAGATTCGTGATATCGTATTCGTATTATTATATATTCAGAGAACTATAATCTAGAACTCGATTCTAGGTGAAAATTTAACTCACAATAAAGTGCCAGCAGAGCATGTCACCAAGTCATAAAATTTAAAATTAAGGTTTGTAAAAACACATTCAGGGCTTCACAACCTTTGTTTCAAACAGTTGTGTTTGAGATTTTATGCTTTAGTGAACTTTTATACTTTTTAAGCCGTCATTTTTTTATTATCTATAACTGCCTGTCGTGTCCAAAATTTTCGAATTACCCGGAGTATTTTCATGAATTTGCCGATGTTTTGTAGTTTTTTACACGTAAGTAATTCTGTAAATGTAAGACAATAATAGAGAATCATGTATGTCAATAGTAGAAAACGAACATGGCACGCATATTAGTGACTTGATTTTTTAATCATAGGCAATAAATAATTTGCTAAAAATAGCTAAGCTGTCCTAAAATATAAAAAAATACATATAAGACCACAAATGAATAATATTTCAGACCACTAGCTAGTGCATTGAATTAAAATATCATGGCATGGACATTTTGCGTTGTCTAGAATAAAAACGTCAGAATGAATTTAAACAAAATCCATTAAAAAATTACGGTTAAATAACATATTGGGGTTACCTTCGTCAGAAGACGCAATTTATTTCTGGTAGGTTAGGTATATAACGAATTTTCGGTAGAAACAACTTCGAGAAAGATATCGACCGCAGGATCCAGGTGGGTTGGGCAGCGTTTGGCAAGCTACGTCGAGTTTTCTCTTTGCCCCGACCGCAATGCCTGAAGACCAAAGTCTTCAACCAATGCGTCCTACCTGTTATAAAGTACGGTGCCGAGACGTGGACACTTACAGTGGGACTAGTCCACAAACTAAAAGTCACGCAACGAGCTATGGAACGGGCTATGCTTGGCGTCTCTTTGAAGGATAAAATCCGAAATGAAGTTATCCGACAAAGAACTAAAATTACCGACATAGCTCACAGAATCAGTAAGCTCAAGTGGCAGTGGGCTGGCCATATCTGTAGAAGGACTGATGGCCGATGGAGCAAGCGTGACCTGGAGACCACGACTCGGTAAGCGTAAGGTAGGGCGGCCCCCGGCTAGGTGGACCGACGACCTGAAAAAGGTGGCTGACAGACTGGATGCGGAAGGCTGAGGACCGTGTACTGTGGCGCGTGTTGGGAGAGGCCTATGGCCAGCAGTGGACGCTGCGATAGGCTGATTGAGATTGAGAAAGAATCTTCTGTGCGACTAATAGTTTGCCATCTGCAATTCCGCACCCGCTTTTTCCAGATGCCGGCCGCAGGACGAGCGTTGCGACACCGTTAACTTGCTTTTAACATTAAACTAACCTCTTGTTGACATCCAAAAAATATTTTTTGTCCTCTGAGAGAAGAATGATGAATAATGTAACATTTCAATGGATTAACGCAAAATATTGACGTTCCAGGCGTTTGACGTGTTCCAGTATCACAAAACACTGTTGATGCATATATCGATAAAAACCCGATCAATTGACATATTACTTTGCAATGACACATATTATGTATGTGTAGCGTTGCGCTCATTGGTTTTGACATTATTTGTTTTTGACAGAACTGTCGCTAAGATACTCAGTAGAAATTCTTTGTTTACAAAAAGTCAATGTTCTCGTGGCGCGGACTATAGAACTCTTTAGTTCTTAACAGATCAAGGTCAAAATCTGTCAGGGTCAAAACGTGTAAAGTCAAAAACCTGTCAAGGTCACAACCTGTAAAAGTAACAATCTGTCAAGGTTACAATCTGTTGGGTCCACGAATCTCCTGTCAAGGTTATAGTCTGTCAAGGTTATGTCCTGTAAAGGTCATAACCTGTCAAGGTCATTACCTGTCAAGGTCATAATCTGACAAGGTCAAAACATGTCAAGGTCTGTCAAGATCAAAACCTGTCAAAGTCAAAACCTGCCAAGCTCACAAACTGTCAATGTCACAACCTGCCAAAGTCAAAACCTGTCAAGGCAAAACATGTCAAGTTCAAAACCTGTCAAGGTCAAAACCTCTCAGGGTCAAAACCTCTCAGGGTCAAAAAATCTCAGGGTCAAAACCTGTCAAGGTCAAAACCCATCTTGGTCCAAAACTGTCAGGATCAAAACCTGTCAAGGTCAAAATCTGTCAAGGTCACAACCTGCCAAGGTCATAACGTGTCAAGGTCATAACATGTCAAGGTCAAAACATGTAAAGGTCACACTCTGTAAAGGCCTCAACCTGTCGGTTGCACGAATCTTCGTCAAGGCCACAACCTGTCAACGCCACAACCTGTCAAGTCCACTAAATTACTGTATTTGCGCCGTTTGAGCATTACCTCCCGTGCTTGGAAGGTGTGATGGCGCGGAGGTCTACCCCATCCCTAAGTCAACAATGACCATCAGGTCGCTTGTCGCCGTTGCGGGCCAAACCATTTGGTTCAAGTACAGCTGGTACTTCTGTCGCCACAAGAGCACGACGGATTATGTCAGTCAGATGGGCGAGACGAGGAATTCTACAAGTGCTTCTTCTGCAGGATAGCCTATGGTATTGGAGGCTATCGACGTCTTTTCCACAATGACATCGATGCAGAGAAACACATGGAACACCTAAACGTAGACAAGTGGCGATAAGGAACGTGTCATCGTCCAACATAGTTCCAGTGTTGGACGATGGCAATGCCTAAAGCCATAGACCGGATTCCCACTCTCCCACAGCCAGCAAGCGAGCACGCTCTGTAACGTTAAAAGATGTATCCAAAAGATTTTTTTACTTTATTACAAGGCCAGGTTGGAAGCCAATCAGTGCTTGAACAAGCTATTTTCCAGCACTTTTGAATTAACTAGCGTAGGTGAAAAAAAAATCCTAGTTAACTCTCCCGTGCTGTGAACCGAAGACAGAAATACCGAGCGTACGTGTACACCGAGCCCATCCAGACGTATGGGCAAAGACGCTTGTAGCCAGGCGTGGTCGTCCAAGTCCACATTTAATATTTTCTTCAAAGTAATTTGGATAATTTGGTCGATTTATTCTAAAAGTGAATATTTTTCCAAAGTTGGGAAGATCTTAAAGTACGTATAAATTTTGGGACAAAAAGACAATATCGATTAATAGGATAAGCCGAATGAATATTGATTTTGAATAAGCGATCTAAAATTTCACAAAAATATTGTATCTTTTCTCTAAGAAAGAATCGAAAGATTCTTCAAATACTGGATGGAGAACCTAGAAGGCGAAGAGAACTCTTATCAACAATATCATCATAAGCGATCTAAAATTTCACAAAAATATTGTATCTTTTCTCTAAGAAAGAATCGAAAGATTCTTCAAATACTGGATGGAGAACCTAGAAGGCGAAGAGAACTCTTATCAACAATATCATCATCAATGTCCTAGCGTTATCCCGGTTGCATCCAAGACTTATCGCCTAGAATCGGGTTTTATCCTGCATTTCTGATACTGATCTGTTAAGAACTAAAGAGTTCTAGTTTCCTAGATAGGTCGGCAAATTTAAATTGACGGGAATGTTAATTATCTATGTTGATACTTGTGACATGCTCTGCTGGCACTTTATTGTGAGTTCTCGACTAGAATAGAGTTCTAGAATACAGTTCTAATACAGATTTGTTAAGAACTAAAGAGCTTGCGAGATTTGTCTGAAATTGTATATATATATATATTTTTTTATAAGCTCACGCCTATATCCCCGAAGGGGTAGGCAGAGGTGTAATATTACACCCACATTTCGCCATGAATTTTTAGGTCCCACGTAATAGGGCGCGAGCGTATTGCCGTACCGGGCACATTACCAGACTCCGTGCTGTTACTGCTGGCACTTAATAGTGAGTTCTCGACTAGAACTGAGTTCTAGAGTACAGTTCTGATACGGCTTTGTTAAGAACTAATAAGTTCTAGCTTCTGAGATTTGTATGACATTTTAAATTAAGGAAATGTTATTTTCTATGTTGATACCTTATGACATGCTCTGCTGGCACTATATTGTGAGTTCTCACCTAGAATCAAGTTTTAGATTACAGTTCTGATATGGGTCTCCTAAAAAAAAGAGTTTGCTTCCGAGAGCTTCCGTGATTCGTCTGAAATTTTAAATTGACGAAAATATAATTTTTCGATCTTTAGACATTTTGACATGCTCTGCTGGCACTTTTTAGTAAGTTTTCGTCTAGAATCCGGTTCTTGATTTCAGTTCTGATACGGATTTCTTAAGTACAAAAGAGTTTTGATACGGATCTGTCAAAAAACCCAAGAGTACCTAATGCCTATCAATAATTGTTTGAAAGCTTTATTTTTATTTTTTTACTTTTTCGTATGTCATGCTGATACTCGAACACACGAACATAGGGTCGGATATATCGCTGAAAAATATCAAGAACTGTAGAAACTCATTCGCATAAACTGTAGAAACTCATTCGCATGTAGGAAGAACTCACTTTTATATTTGATCTGCTGATGCTGCTAACTTCACGTAGCAGAGCATTAGACTCTGCTACGTGAAGTTAGCAGATCATTTAGTGATTTTTTAAGGTAAAAACGGCAGAACTATTTCTTAAATGTATCAGGAACTATAGAACTAGGCTGCATGTGATACAAACTCGGATTTATTTTTGATCTGCAAGACAATGATCTGCTAAGTTCACTAACATTCAAGTCAAGACGACTTGTAGATGGCACAGTTTTTCTATAGCAGGTACACTACCGGCGAATAACTATCTACTAAACTTAGCGCGCTAAGTTTACGCAACTACGTCGCGACGTAGTTGCGTTTTGCCACCACTTGTAGTGTTGAACCATCGAAATAATTACAAAGCTTGTTTATAATGTTCATATTAATTTTAAGCTATTTGTTACTTCTTGGGTTTACGCGAATGTTACACATTGAAATTAAACATCGGCAAACGTCGGCTAGTAATAAATTAAAAATATAGTTCTAAATCATTAGTTTCAAATGTAATAACTTAGTGAAACCAATACATCGCGATAAAATCCGTAAACTGTAGTTTAATTTCAATATTTGTTACTTTCATTATAATGCGAAATATATTTAATTTAAACACATATTACAAACTAGTGCGATTAAAAATAATATTTATTAATAATACATGTGTCACTAACCCATTTCTTTTCGTGGGTGTCGTAAGAGGCGCCTACGGAAAATACACGAAGCAAATAGTATCTTGGGAAGGCACGAACTCAACGTCAAACCCTCTACCAACCCGTGTGACGTACGTAATATTGTATGCCAAATTCTCTATAACTAATGGACTCACAATGCTATTGTGATGCAAATTAGGAGAGGTCTATATCTAGTGGTGAATGTTAACAGGGTGTATGATGATGATATCTCACAATCATTGGTAACATGTAAGCAGTGACGTAACTATCATACATAATATGCTTTTTGTAACTTAAGCCAGTCAGTGGCAGTCTAGCAGTATGCTAGACTGCCACTGTCCATAGAAGCTCCTATGGACAGAGAAGCATAAATTCTCATGCACGAGCCGAGTTGTTTTGATTAATATCAAATATAAGTATAATAGTACCTTCTTGAACATCGCTTAGTAATATATAGATATTATGATGAAAGGTGGAACAATCTGATTTTTCCATATATGTTTTGATGTATCGCCTTAAGAAACTGTTTAGTTTTCCCTACGATGGGTTCATCTAACCCTAAATGTAAATTCATATCCTTTTGGTTTCCATCCCAGGATCCGTTACGTACTAGCGAAGATACATGCTGAAAAAATATCTGATTTCTAAGAAATATCATGAGATTCTCTCATATAAACAAAAAATGATCGGATACGGTGTAAGTGGAAGGAAATAATGACCGACATTATAATACTGGTCGAATTAAATTAGTTCCTTTTTTTGTAACGAAAATAAATGTTACGTTTATTATGTTGGTATGAAGATATTGTGTACGCTACGTTTACCTACGTATTGATATGTTGTTGGAATATATTACCTAAGTAGTGGTAAACAAAAGTTTTAGTCAAGTTTGGAGCCGTGTCCTAGGGGAATGCCGATATATGTCACATATATCTGCTATTGACGACTTTCATAGTATACATACAGCGAACGGATACAATACAGGAGCATATTAATATTCTGAATGGATCCCGTTTAAAAGCCGCCCCGGTTATCTTTTTTATAAGAGCTAAATGTTTTATGGTTCCGTAATGTGTAGGCCTCGTTTACATTTTAAAGTGAGAAATCTGTACAAGGGGCTGTGTATGAATTTATACAGATTCGCTTTGAATTTACACTAGTAATTACCCGCTCTACGTTTAGTATTTCATTATTAAGCCTACAGCGTTACTGCGTGGGATTCCTCGAATTCCGCATTATCAACGATGAGGTACACGTGTCAAATGGTGTTTTGAGCGTTATGTGTGTACTTGTAGAGATTTGGTTTAATTATTGTATGGAGCTATACTAAGTGTACAAGTGTCATATGCAGAAGTTTAAACATGTAACTCTTTTGACACCGAGTGTTGTGAATTTAGCACCTACATGGGATAAACATATGTATGTTTATCCCATGTAGGTGCTGAATCTCCATGAAGGTGCCGCTTAAAATTATATTACATACCTACGTAGGATTATCTTTATAACAGTCAGTTGATATTTTACTAAATTATCAGCAATTATTTGGGATCCTCTGATATAGGTACTATTACTATTATAGGTATTATTTCCAAATATTATTCATTCTCCAGTACATAAAAAGCGTCTTCTTAACATTGCAAGTCACTTTTACCGTTATCTTTACCTTATTTTAGTTGATTTACTTTTAAATGTTCTGCCAGTAATATGATTTCAAAGAAATAACGATCACACAAGATAATAAGGACCTCATTAAGGAGGCGAAGTGGGCGCAATGACAAAGAAAGTAAACACCAAACTTACTACTTAATAGAATCTGTCGAATTTCATTAATTAGTGACAGAATATAACAATACCAATTGGTGTCCGAGTCTCTCTGGAAATATCGTTGGTAGGAAAGTTATCTTTTTCGGTAAATCACATTTTGCCGTCACGTAGCAAATGAAGTCTTTTTGTAAAATTACATCAAAAGAACCGTCTCGACTGATGTGTTTTAATCTATTTGAAATGTAATCTTGTATAACGGCTTAGCTGGTAAGCTTGTAGATAAAGTACGGTGAAACCACCGCTTTATTAAAAGTATACAATCATCAGCGGGCTGTGCAAAGCGCCACGGCGACGCGGCAATGTGTTATTGGATGTAAATCAAATTACCAATAAAGTGAGCTCCAATTTCCATCAATATACTTTCTGCTATTTAAGCAGAGTACACGTTAAACTGCCGAATTTTAATTATGATATTAAATGTATTTGCAAAGATGTTTATGTACTTTCAAAACATGGAAATTATGTTTAGTGGTATCGCTTTATCATCTGAACATTAAATGCATATGCGCCCTCGGCGACCCAATATATTCAATTCACACACTTCATTATTTTATGTTTATCCCATTTGAGACATGTGAATGGCGGCGTTATAATACTTGATATCAAGTGCCATATAAACAACAATATTTATGCGAAAATACGGAATGAAACAAAGACTGGACAAAACCTTGTACCGTAGTAACTCGCCAGATATATAAAAATATATTATTTTTTCTAACTAGGATCTTCAAATAGTAATTTAAGCTCAAAAATCATTTTCAATTTACATTCTATTCCTTTCTTCTTTTTAAGAAGAAAGTGAACATTGTATTGTCTCTGACAGAGTCAAAATCCTAGAAAGACAACGTAGAAATTAAAACAACAAATATACGCTGAACCGCGAGGAACACTTTTTTTATTCTAATCACAATGCTGTCGAGAAAAAAAAAGGTGTGTTATAGACAAACATAAGAACGTGACATCACTTTAGACTTTAGAGTATCCCAGTTTTAAACATGTAAGCGGGTAACTCTCAAAAACTATCCAACTGTAGTGTACGTGTAAGTTTATGGCGGCAATGTCCGAAAATTTTCATCTTCTTGGAGAACTTTTCATAAATACGGTTCGCTGACATTTTGTTGTAATTATTTATGATTCCACCCCGCGAGTAAAATGTTAGAAGGTTTGACATGTTAGAGTTTATTTTATATTTGAATTTATTTTTATGGTTGTTAAAACGGACCTTCCTATTTCTTATCTCGTTGTGAATAAATTCCCATATAGGTACGGTTTATCTTTCAGATTTAATATCATTGTGTACTTTCTGTATTTAGAATTATAACGGACTAAATCGTGTATGCATTCTCAAATTTTTAGCACAGATTTTATTTAAAAGTGTATCTAACATAATTTCAGCGTCATGTGTGTCACTGGGTAGCGAATTATTATTTTGCCGTGAATTATTATTTTACCAAACAAAATATTTACGAACCGAAGTAGATGTTACAGAAAGTAACTAAAAGATCCAAACTTAGCACAGTTATTCGTAGACCACATATTTTTTGTCCCGTGCTTCACTCGAACCTACGAACAACATTTTGCGTGCATAAGTGTCAAAACGATCACCCCAACTATCGAGTCGTGTACGCTATCAATACCAATACGTGTATACTTTAATGAGCTCCACGTTTGGCTCGCTGCAAAGTTATCAATACGCTCAGCGTAAATCTAATAACCTGTACCGGCAAACGATAAGATTGAATTATGCAATAGATTCGAACTGTACTAAGTGATCACCTATCCAATATTATCAACGCTAATGAACATGCCGCCTGCAATCCAATAAATCCAATAATCTCGATACGATAACGCAACACTACCCTTCCGTCCTTTCTGTACCGTTTGACATGTAGATTGTAAAACAGCTAACTATAAGGAATGCGTATACTCGTATCCTATAATAGTATCGCAGCTTATTGATAAGACAAAACTACAATTAAATTATGAATGCTATTCGTAAATACAGATATGTATGTATATTTATTATGTCTGAAAATAAAAAGTGCAAGAAATTGTTAGACTTTGAGTAATTAATCGCGATTTTTCTACTCCCTGTTATATTTTCCGTGGGTAGCGGATTGCAGTTGCGTAGCTATTTTTTATGTATTTTTTGCAATTTAATCAATACTGCCAGTAATTGTTGTATTTTTAAATGCAGTCTTCAACAGAAATTGCAATGTATTTAATTGCCTTCTTTTAATTTGTCTTACAATTTCTGCAAGACGTTTTAGATTTTTTGTAAAGACAATAAATCATAACATGATGACAGAAATATGTATATATACTTATCGGTAAGAAATATTGTCTGACCGTCCGCCAGACTTTTCATGTTAAACGAAGACGCTAGTACAATTCACATAGAACTGTGACATTGTGCAAAGTTCCAGCTGTGCAGTGCCGCAATAGCCTGAACTGTGTCGATAAATTGATGAAGTAGTTGTAAAACATATTTATTTGAAACAAAAAGCTGTTAAACAGTTGAACAGTTTGTATTCTGTTTTTCTATTGTAGTTTAACAAAAATGATTCATGTCTAAGAAAAATATGTTTTCCGATTCTACCGTACCTCGTTGGCTACTGTAAGCTATACAACTGAACCTAGACTATTAAATATCCAAAAGCGTAGACAAAACTAATACTAGAAGACTACAAGTACTTTGAAGTATTGCCGGTAGCTGCTGGCAACAATTATTTCAAAATTAAGGAAATTGCTATTTGAAAGAATAGAATTCATCATGAATATTGGCTGCAGTATTATAAATTAGATTATAGACACAGTCTAGTTTACTAGCTTTAAAGATGTACATAGTGATGTACCTATACACATTTAAAAAAATACAAACATGGTTCATAGCTAACTTGGTACATTTTACGGGTAATCGCAGTCAAATAGCCTTGTACTGTGTGAAAAGTTGCAAGTCGCTCTTTGAATGTACTGTGCTCTCAGTACCGTTGCCTAAGGCTGCTTTTGTATCGCAGTGGATCCATTTTAGAAAAAAAATAGTAACGTAGGAGTGATAGTCATAGTTCAACGGTCAAAATCTTAATATATAAAATCCTTGCGTTACTGACTGACTGACAGACACGCTACAGCCGAAACTATTGGGTGCAGGAAGCTGAAATTTGGCATGTATGTTCCTTGGAGACCGTAGGACGTGACCGTAGACGTGCACTAAGAAGGGATTTCCCGAAATTCCCACGGGATCGGTCAAAACGGGTAATTTAAAAAAAAATGCAGGCGTAGCTGCTGGCGTCCTTTAGTAATGTATAAGTATAAAATACCTGACCTCAAAAATAGTATATTTGAATGTACGCCAGTATTGCAGCAAATGTCAATCGATAGTTCTGTCTATTGTAAACGTTTTAATATAATATACAATCATTATGTTTATCGCCATTGCTTAGATGATTATAAACATGATATATGTGATGATGAAACGATGTACATTTTGTAAGAAATAGCTGTACTACAATGCATGTATATAAACAATAAATACACTACGCTATCATGCTAATCATTCAACTGTGCAAGTACTTGCAAGCAAAATTAACAAAATAATCCTTCCAAACATCTGATACATCACCGTGCTAAATTTAATTTCAATTGGTCCATTTGTAAAATCGTTGGAACACAACGAACAGGCCCACAAATTACGTTCTCATTTATATATTATTATGTAGATTTGTACGATAATGAAAGAATAATTATATTCTAATTAGGTTTTCACGACAATCCCAAATGATTATACGCTAACAAAGTACCCAATAATATGATATCCTTGTACCCACATCACTGTTTCATTAGGCAAATCGTTTTTCGTTATCGGCTACGGTGCGGGACGATACTGGCGCTACGACGTAGCGTGTTCTACGGAGCTACGCTCACTCAATGAAGTGGCAATTATCTTCGGTTGTTCCCGACTTCGTTATCTATAAAAGGGGTTTATTTGTTTCTATTAATAGGTTGCTCCTTTTGATTTATGTTATTGACTGTTTCAAGACCAATGATTTATTGTATGTAAACTAAGTGAGTTAGTGGCTCTACGACTTTATCACTCTAGTTTCCGCCCACATTTCGTCCGTATTGTAGTACTACAAAGGGATATCTCACTAAACAGGCAGCACTATCTTCCTTATTGTATATTTCGGAGTGATATCTCAACGGATAAGGAGACTGGTGAGTGAATAGATAGACACTTGGCAATGCGAGCAAATAGATTATGGAATAAATTAATCAGTCAAGTGATTGGTGATGGTCGAGGGTCTTCCACTTAAGTAAATAATAAAGAAAATGACTAAGAAAAAGATTTTTAGACTAGTATTGAAATATTGGCTATGTACAATAATGGCATTATTATGTTTAGGGTATAAGAGTGAGAAGAGTTTCGAATCTTTTTCGAGTATAGGTTATGTTGTAAACCTTATATAACCAGTCCTTACCTAATAAATCACTTAAATTCGGAGAAAATAGATATATGAGAACGTAAATAGATAAATAAGTTATCATATCATTTATTTGCCACAAACATCTCGGGAGTTGTTTTCAACTAAATTATATGCGATGTTATAATATCATAATATCGTTTCGAAAACAACTTTTCGTTATATTTTGCATCAAATTACGTTGCTCTACGTTTAATGTTCTTGCAAAATCGAGCTAGGTTTTGACTTCGTCTAATTGTTTGATAAAGCAGCGCTCCTTGAGACTGCTTTGATGACAACCACAGTAATATTTAAAATTTACCTTTGTTTAAGTTGTCTGGTGGCGTTTTGAATCGTGTTCAACAATTTAAATATCTTGGACATATAGTTACTGCGAACATGAAAGATGATATGGATATAGAACGGGAGCGAAGAGCATTGGCGGTCAGAAGTAACATGCTTTGTCGAAGATTTGCACGTTGCACATGTGAGGTAAAATTAACGCTATTCAGGGCTTATTGTCAGACATTTTACACGTGTAATCTTTGGACTAGCTGTTCGTTGAAGACCATTAATGCTCTTCGCGTCCAGTATAATAATGCATTCAGGATGCTGTTGGGGTTGCTGCGGATGTGCAGTGCATCTGGTATGTTCGCAGACGCTCATATAGATGGTTTCGACGCAATCAGACGAAAGCGCGCGGCTTCACTACTGCAAAGGGTTCGCGGTAGTTCTAACAGGCTCTTGAATGTCATTGCGGGTAAATATGATTGCCCGATTATAAAGTATTTAAGCAATTTACATGTACTAACATAGTTATTAAGTTAAATAGTGTATTTACTAACAAAATGTATGGATATCATTTCTGAAATAAATGGATTATTATTATTATTCTCTTTATTTAAACATTCTCTCATAAATTATATTTTACATTTTTATGTGATTTAGAAGAAACAATATAAAAATATAAAATAAAATTACGGGGCTCACCGGTATCGGGTTCAATTCGGACCAAGTTACCGGTGGTTAGGGCTCCAGAGAGAGGAACCTCCTGACGATACGAGCCGTGGCCAGCAATACTGCCTTCTGTATAGAGGACTTAATCCAACCGTCTAACGCGAGCCTCTTGAGGTGGTGATCGAGGCTCTTGGCAATGAGACCATTAACTGACACGACTATCAGTACAATGATCGCCGAGTCCACATCCCACATGTCGACAATCTCGTGAGCCAAATCCAAATATTTTATTTGTTTATCTTTCTCGGCTTTTACGAGATTCTCGTCATGGGGAATGGTGACATCGATGATCATTGCAAGGCGCTTAGATCGATCTATCACTACTATATCTGGCTTGTTAGCCACAATAGTTCTATCAGTAATGATAGATCGATCCCAATACATGGTGGCACGACCATTTTCAAGAACTGGGTCGGGCACATACCTGTAGTACGGTATCTCAGAGTCTACAAGATTGTACTTTAAGGCAAGTTGCTGATGGATGATCCTAGCTACTTGGTTGTGCCTGTGCAAATATTCGCCGTTGGCAAGACGAGAACAACCAGATACTATATGTCTGAGAGATTCACCAGGCTGGTGACATGCCCGACATATGTTAACCGTCCCATCCCTCAGGATATACTTCCGGTAGTTATTCGTCATGACAACCTCGTCCATAATCGCAAAGACAAAACCTTCTGTTTCGGCGAACAGATCGCCAAAACGTAGCCAGGACACAGAAGCTGGTAAGTCTACATCGGGTCCATGCAGGGCCCGATAAAAACGTCCATGCAGCTCTTTACCTTTCCATACCTCCTTGCGCTCCTCTACACCAAGTACGGCAGGTTTGCGCCAGTTCTCCTTAGCCAGATCCAACGGGGTAAGCCCGTTGTCCACAGTGACCACATCACGGTGGACACCCGCGCCAGTGCTGAGAAAATATTCCCTGAGATTGCACACCTCGCGGTTATGGAGGGTCTTGGCACTTAAGAAGCCGCGACCCCCGCACTTCCGCGGGATGTACAATCTCATTGAAATGAAATGAAATGAAATACTTCTTTATTTCGTGTAAACTTTGAAAGTACTTACGAAACGTCATTAAAAAGAAATATTTAATACAATTATTTTTGTGTGTCGAATTAGAACAGCTCAGTCCCAAGCGTTTTGGTCGTCTTTATAGTCAGATATTTTATAATAGGCTTTTGAACATAATTTCGCTTTTACAATAATTTTGAACTTATTTATAGGTAGGTCTCTTATATTATAAGGGAGCTTGTTATAAAAGCGTATACATTGCCCCACAAAACAGCTACTTATTTTGTGGAGACGAGTGCTATGAACTACGAGATTATTTCTGTGTCTTGTATTTACAGAATGTATATCACATTTTTTACAAAATTTGTCAATATTTTTATGTACATATAGCAGATTTTCATAAATATATTGTGATACAACAGTTAGAATGTTTATTTCTTTGAACTTTTCTCTTAGAGAAACTCTTGGACTGAGGTTATAAATTCCCCTTACAGCTCTTTTCTGCAGAACAAATATTGTATTTAGGTCTGCAGCATTCCCCCAGAGAAGAATCCCATACGACATTAAGCTATGAAAGTAACTGAAATAAACCATTCTAGCTGTTTCTAAATCTGTGAGGCGTCTAATTGTCTTAACTGCATAAGCTGCAGAACTGAGTTTGCCCGAAAGCCTTTCTATATGTGGACCCCATTGTAGTTTGGTGTCCAGCATAATACCTAAAAACATGGTTGTCTCGACGGGCTCAATCCTAGATTCATTAAGTTGTACATTGGTTGGCATATGTTTAACATTGGGCATTGAAAATTTTAAAAGTTTAGTTTTCTTATTATTAAGTAATAGATTATTAACATTAAACCAATTGACAACTTTAGAGAGTGCATTGTTTACTTCGTCAAAGTTATTCTGTCGTCGTTTAATATTAAAAATCAAAGAGGTATCATCAGCGAACAATACTATCTCATGATTATTCCTAACGTAATAAGGTAAATCGTTAATATATATCAAGAATAGAAATGGTCCGAGAATTGAACCCTGCGGGACACCCATTTTCAAAGCAGAACCTGGAGATGTCTTACCATTAACCTCGACCTTCTGGATTCTGTTGCCCAAATAAGAAGTCAGGAGATCGAGAGCTTTATTTTTAATGCCGTAATGATATAGTTTCCTGATAAGAGTATCATGATGAACACAATCAAAGGCTTTAGACAAGTCGCAAAATATACCTAACGCATCTTGCGACTTCTCCCAAGCTGCAAAAATACTTTTCAGTAACTCAACTGCTGCGTCAGTAGTTGAACAACCCCTCGTAAATCCGAACTGTTTCTTGTGAAGAAGATTATGTCTATCGAAATGACTAAGTAGCTGACTAAGAATTAGTTTCTCAAAAATTTTGCAAAGTGTTGGCAATACAGAAATAGGTCGAAAATTTGAGGGGTCTGATGTGTCACCAGATTTAAATAAAGGTGTTATTATGCTATACTTCATTAAATCAGGAAATGTTCCAGAAGTGACACAACCATTGAACACTGTTGCAAGATGTGGAGCAATTAATGTAATAATAGACGAAACAGTCTTTACTGACAATCCCCACAGATCCTTTGTCTTTTTCATATTAATAGTTTTAAATTGTTTAAGAACATCATCTGTAGTAACAGCAACAAATTCAAAGGCCGTAACACATTCCGGCACGCAGTCTTTAAGCAGCATTTCAGTAGACATGGAAGACGATTTGAGTGACGCAGTAGTTACAATGGGTATATTAGCAAAAAACTTTTCAAATTCCGTCGCTACTTCCAAGTCCTCTGCAATACTCACATTATTGATATTTAGTAGGTAGTCGCGACTGCGTGTTTTGGCTCTACCAGTTTCGCTATTGATCACATTCCAAGTTGCTTCCATGGTATTTTCAGCGCTTTTTATTTTATTTTTCAAATAAATTGATTTTGCAGCATAACAAGCTTGTCTAAATGTTTTTAAGTACTTTTTTACATAATTAATAAAGGCTGGACTATTATTAAAAGTTTTTTCATTATAAAGTTCATATAACCTAATCCGACTTTTATGAATGCCTTCAGTTGCCCAATCACTAAACATCAGACGGTCAGTTACATTAAATTTTTTAGGTTTAAATACAGTAGAAAATTCATCACTAATCAATTTAAATAAGGAATTATATAACTGATCCGGATGGTCATGAATAGGCAACCAACGCATTTTATTTGATAGATTATTTTTAAAAAGTTCTAATCGGTTTTCATTTATAGGTATAAAATTAATAATTTTACTCAGAATCTTAGGGCTTTTTCTTGGACAACAGACTAACTGCCCACAGTGATCAGACTGTAACATATTAATTAAGGATTTTTGTAAAGGCTTAGTGTTAATAAATATATTATCAATACAGGTAGCACTTGTGGCAGTCACTCTAGTTGGTTCTAAAAAAGTATGACTTAAATTGTAAGATTTAAATAGATTTAAGAAATCAATTGATAAAGAACATTTCTCTAAAATGTTAATGTTGAAGTCACCACAAATAGCAACCGTTTTATGGCAATTATTAACTTTGCTTAGGGCATCCTCCATAATTACTAGAAAACTTTCAAAATGTGCACATGGAGGCTTGTATACACTCATAACAATGAACTGATCAAATTCGACACAAGATATCTCTATAACTCGCTCAACAGAGAGGCTCACAATATCAGACCTTTCTTTAAATTTTAAAAGTTTATTTATTATAATTAACGAGCCTCCTCGAATAAATTTTTCTCTGCTGAATGAGCTTGCAACCTGGTGGTTGTTGAAATTGAAAATGAACTGGTGGCTTTTTAGCCAATGTTCTGTAATACATAAAATATCAATATTGTTACAGTTCATGAACAATTCCAACTCTAACTCCTTACCCATCAACCCTTGTATATTTTGATGCACCAGGTTAATACAATTTTTTTAATTATTTTTTGTACAATGTGTGGTTGATGAAAGTGTGTTTTTATTACTTATATTTAAATTTATCAATGTCTTGTCTATGTTATTGCCAGAGATTGACTCTATTGTCTCATAACTTAATTTAAAGGATTTGGAACAGATTCCAAGCTTATATTCAATGTCAAGTTAGACTGCTCAATAAAAGCAATGTTATTAGCCAAATTTTTGGCTGTGTTATTAATATAATATGCTAGCGATGATGCTATTTGTCTTTGAATATATTGAGATAGATAGCAACTATCACATGTCAAATAAAAACTTCTAATGAAAGCATTAGAGTCAATAAAGTCAATAAAATCATTGTATAATGTCAATGTATGTAATTTACAATTTAATTTATATCTATAGTCATTTTCGGCCTGTGGCAACAACTTACTGTAGGGAAATGCAAGTAAAATAATTTTTCTAACTTTTAGGTGTAATAATTGGTCAAAATACCTCTTAATAGTATTAAGATTTGTATTACCCCTTCTCCCGATAAATATGATTATTGTTGAATTAGGACAGTATGTTCTACTCAAGATGCTTTGTAAAATATGTGAAAAACTTGCTCCAGGCATACAAAAGTTGGTAACGGTTTGACTTGTCCTTTGTCTCAACAATTGGCTCATGTTCCTACCTATCTCATCACTAAACATTACTAAATTGTTGGTGTTTGTCTTTGTATTGTGATGTGAGAAGGAGGTGCTATCATTAATGAAGCTGTTACTCATCACCGCTGACTGAGATAACATTGCAGAACTATCATTCAAAATGGTAGGCTGAGAACAACTTTGTGGTTTCAAGCTAGGTTCACTGATCTGATTATTAGTAGTAAGTGATAGGAGTCTTTGCTCATTGTATTTATACAAATCCATTAAGTCATCCATCGCCAAGATATGTTCATTAATTTGACTTTGTGATAATTGATATTTCTTTGTCATATTAAGTAAAGAATCCTGTAAGCGATCAATCTCTGTCTGCAGGCAATGAATATCAGTATCATATTTTAAAAGATTATTATCTAGTTGAGTAATACAAATAGACATATCTTCCTTTAGAGCTATATACTTGCGGCAATAATTGACATTTGCTTTTGAATTTTTATATTTTCTTAATAATTTTTCCTTTTTCTTAATTTGTTTATTCAACTTTACATACTTTTTCAGTTTATTGGATGAGTTTATGGTTTTACTCGATTGAATAATTGAAGTGTCATTAGTTAAGTCAATTGTAATAACTTTGTTACCTTCATTGTTTGAGTTGGCAGAAACCATAGATGGAGCGCTACCAACCAGCTCATCAAACAGTGATTGTGAAGTGGCTGCTTTGATGGACCGGTCTGCACACTCCAATCCATTAATATGATTATTAGCCTCACTTAGGAGGCCCTCTAACTGGGTGATACGCTTGAGAGCGGTCTCAAACTCATTACTACAACTGTCAAAATTGTTTACTATTGATTGTAACCTATCGCGTTCATCTAAAGATGTAATCAAATGAGAATGAGTTTCTGCCATCTCAGTTCTTAGTTGAGAATTTTTCTCTAAAACCTGTAACATCTCCCTCTCATTATCATCATGCTCGCTTTGTAGTGTCTCACACAAAGCCTTGTATTTCTTAAGTTCTATAAGCGTTAATTGAAATTTTTCCTCCTCTTGACGCGCCCTCCTGGTCATCATCTTGTTAATAGATTAAAAAGATCGCAAGAAACTTATTAACAAAAGACAGAAATAATAATTACTTGTTACTATTGTAAGTATGACACTTAGGTTTGTGTAAGGCACCAACCAAGATGAGCCGGCTAATCGAGATATGTTCACTAGGTGTTTACTACTTATGTAAATAGTTTAAATGTTCGATATTACGTAAACTTACCTCAACTGCTCGAATATTAGAAAAGTAATGCAAAGTATTTTAAATTATATAGTTCGTTTGTTTGACAGATGACTTTGCAAAACTTTTACTATATGTTATTCACCAACATTCACTACTAATTATGAAATTATATAGTTAATTATTAATATCACACACTAATAAGAGCTTAAAACACAAATAATACCTGATAAAGTTAATTAAATCAAATAAAATTAAATAAATATTGGGAGAAGCACAGTTTTACGTCTTAATACCAGTGTTGCCAGAGACCAAAAAAAAGCTTATAGCATTACTGACGATCGCGGGTGATGCATCCGGTATGTAGTCAGTAGACAACGGACTTTTCTATCCAAGGCATCAAGTTCTGTTTGAGTCCATCTAAGTATGCCGAAGGAGTACATTAACTACGGAATTCAATATTCGAAATATGGATAGATCCGTAGATTTTTGATTCGTTTTTGACAGTTTTTGACATAAGCTCCATACAATATATGTCAAACAGGAATCTAAAATCTACAGATCTATCTATAGTTCGAATATTGAAAATGGCCGTAAGACTGGCATGGCCCAACCGTTATAGGCGCGCACCCTGTTACCGCCTGATAAAAAACTATTTAAGATTTTTCTCAGACGGCCAAAGAAGCGCTCCTGCAACGCCTGTTTCATGCCAGTCTCAGCAATACCTAGTGCCTGCGACATACCTAGATATTTGTAGGTTTCGGTTGCAGATAAAGATCTAAGTTGTGTGAAATCTGAAAGTTCTATACCATCAGATTCCACAACCCTGCCCTTCTTTACATGCAAGACCGCACATTTATCTACACCGAACTCCATCTTGATAGACTTACTAAAGTTTTCAGTTACCTTTATTAACTCTGTCAACTGGAGGTCAGTGGAGGCAAATAGTTTTAAGTCATCCATGAAAAGAAGGTGAGATATTACTTGACCTCTGCTGTGCAACCGATAGCCTAGCCCTGAATTCTCGAGCAAAGTGCTAAGAGGATTCAGTGCTAGACAAAACCAAGAGGGACTCAAACTGTCACCTTGGAAGATTCCTCGTTGGATCTTTATAGGATCATTATTATTATTATTAATAAGGAAAAGGAGTACAGAATCCCTTTGTGTTATACTATCAATCCAGAGATTTCGATAGACCCTTGTTCAGCACGGAACAATTAAGCCTCCCGTAATTGATTCAGGATTTTTTATTTCACCTAATTTTTCCAAGAGGATTATTCAGAATCAACACACTTCTATTGTCGTGAAATTCGAGTGATCCGATTGTGGTTCATTGACCTTTGATCTTATAAAATGGCAATATCATTAGGCGACATAATTGCGTTGGAGATTAATCGTGCGAAAAAATGTAAGCCACTTGATTTACCTGACTGAACCATCTGTCTGCATTAAGGTGCGTTCTCAGCGACGCGTGCTCTCGCCGAGTAAGGCTACATACTCAGGAAAATGAACGAAACAACTGAGCGGGTTGAACGCCCAACAATAGTATACATATACACAAGTAGTGTTGGGCGAGGCTAGGAAAATAAAGATATACTACAGGCAATGCTTACCTGCCTCGCATTCTCTGCTGTACCGTATGTACAGACTTATTGCCGTATGCTTGGCTTCAAAAGCTTTCATTAAAGTAGTTTTGGTATTAAATTCTCAGGAGTACTCGCTCAGCTACACAATATAATACTCGATTACCGTACCACCTCTTAGCACGACTGTCGTAAAGAATACTGAGATATTACGCTTTTAAGTTATGCAGTCGCATTCGCTTATGCAATGACCCGTTTCAACGTTTTGCAAGCAGCTATTCCATTAGGTGGACAGAAAAAGATCTTTATTCTACTGCTTGAATATTTGTACAGAGATTTTGCAAGTAGCATACAAAGCCAACTAATGTAACTGGTAGAGATAGGAAACGCGGTTTGGCAAAGTAACTGCAATTTTACAATTATATTCAAATTGTATTTGTTTGATTTCGTGGTGTTAGTTTGTATTTTAGCACTTTTTAACACGCTTTTATTAGGTCGACCAAACATGGATGGTCAAATTAGGGTGCAGCAACACTACTCATTTAAATGCAGTATGCATTTTAGACGTTAATCATTTATAGTTTCAAGGATTCAAATAGATGCTGCTATCCTTTTACAATAGTCATTTATTACAATGAGGAAGTGGAAGTAGATAACGTAGGTGATATTTATTGGGTATCCTAATGTTCGAATAATTCATTATTCAAAGTCATGAGTCTGGCAGTTTAAAGTAGCGTCTGAAATCGGCATATCGAAGTTTCGATATATTTTACACGAAAGTTTTAAGAGTCCTAGGCAAAATTCTTTGGGCTACCTTTTGTACAAACAGCACGTATGCTATCGAAATTATAATACTTCAGATAGTCACGTAAATAAAAAACTCAATTAATAAACAGAGTTGTCGAGCAAGTTGGCAGTTATGGCATTTGCAATGTGCTGGCAAGTTAATACAGCGTAGGAAACTGTATCAACTTTAAGTCACACATTTATGTTAAACGTAGCCGGCTCCAGCCGGCGCGCGGCGCTTTGACCAGTCTAAACTGACGCCGGCGATTACTAATGCTCCAACTTAAGTTTGTCCAGTCAACATAACGATCGTCATTAACGTTTGCAACCAAGCCCAGCCCAACAGCTAAGCGTACTTTGTATGTTTACGTTCATTATAATAATGTAAACCACTTATGGCTGCATTTACTCTCATGTAGATTACATTATCTCAAACATAATATTAAACCCAAATATGACCCCGTTTCTGGCCAATGCTGCTTAGCATTCGTTAATTAACGTCAGTTTTATTACACCACGATGTAATTATAGTATGTTTATGATGTGTCTCATTAACTGAACAGACAGCGAATAATGAAATCATTTTTGTGAAGGAAGTCGGAGCGTAGCCGACGAAGTTATTAAAACAAAGTTCAGTCATGGATTCCTTTTTCGTCGAAGTGAGGCCGAGCGCATATAAAAAAGTAAAATTGGGTATTGTACGATAACAATGGACAATTGTGATTTTTAATTCCTGTCCAGTTTATGCCAGTGTCTATCGGACTGGAGTTGTAGTGTGAATAAAATAGCTCAAAGACTGCAGTGCACGCTCGCCGGAGCGTATGCGCTTGCATACGCTCAATATAGTAAGTAAGGGGCACTAAGGACGCTTGTCCCTAGTGCCCCTTACTTACTATATTGAGCAGTTAATGAGACACATCATATACATACTATAATTACATCATGGTGTAATAAAACTGACGTTAATTAACGAATGCTAAGCAGCATTGGCCAGAAACGGGGTCATATTTGGGTTTAATATTATGTTTGAGATAATGTAATCTACATGAGAGTAAATGCAGCCATAAGTGGTTTATATTATTATAATGAACGTAAGCATACACAGTACACTAAGCTGTTGGGCTGGGCTTGGTTGCAAACGTTTATGACGGTCGTTATGTTGACTGGACAAACTTAAGTTGGAGCATTAGTAATCGCCGGCGTCAGTTTAGACTGGTCAAAGCGCCGCGCGCCGGCTGGAGCCGGCTACGTTTAACATAAATGTGTGACTTAAAGTTGATACAGTTTCCTACGCTGTATTAACTTGCCAGCACATTGCAAATGCCATAACTGCCAACTTGCTCGACAACTCTGTTTATTAATTGAGTTTTTTATTTACGTGACTATCTGAAGTATTATAATTTCGATAGCATACGTGCTGTTTGTACAAAAGGTAGCCCAAAGAATTTTGCCTAGGACTCTTAAAACTTTCGTGTAAAATATATCGAAACTTCGATATGCCGATTTCAGACGCTACTTTAAACTGCCAGACTCATGACTTTGAATAATGAATTATTCGAACATTAGGATACCCAATAAATATCACCTACGTTATCTACTTCCACTTCCTCATTGTAATAAATGACTATTGTAAAAGGATAGCAGCATCTATTTGAATCCTTGAAACTATAAATGATTAACGTCTAAAATGCATACTGCATTTAAATGAGTAGTGTTGCTGCACCCTAATTTGACCATCCATGTTTGGATTATAGGATAGCTAATTATCTGCTCGGGTCACAACACCGCTACGGCAATAGATCATCACCGATGACATTTATATTTATAAGCAAGCTATGAAATTCAGACATACTACTGTGCAAGCATTATTGCAGATTTATACGAAAGCTCGAGGACTGTAGAACTTCTGTAAATGAACCAAGTGTTATCTCCTGAAAATAAGGTAAATGTTTATTTCAATTTCAAATTCAGATGTCCGAGGCTATCGACGTCTTCTCCACAATGGCACCGATGCGGAGAAACACAAGGAGCACCCAAAAGTAGGCAAGTGGCAATACGGAACGTCTCATCGTCCAACATGGTTCCTGTGTTGGAAGATGGTAGTGCTTGTAGCCAAAGGGAGCACGCTCTGCAACATTAGAAGCTGTTGACAAAATATTTTTTCTTACTAAGTTACAGAGCGGCACGTCCCACTGTCTCTGGGAGAAAAGGTTGGTAGGCAATTCAGTGTTTGGACAAGCCATTTTCCAGGCGTTTAAAGCCTCGGCTTGGCACAGCACTTCCGAATCAACTAGTGTAGGTGTTAAAATTTTCCTAGTTAACTCTTCCGTGCTGTGAACCGAAAACAGAAACGCCGGTAAACTGACACTGGAAATTTTGCGAACGCCGAGCCCACCCAGACGTATAGGTAATGACGCTTGTAGCCAGGCTCGGTCGTCCATGTCCACATTTAATATCTTTCTTAAGGTTGTTTGAATAATTTGATCAATTTTTCCTAAAAGTGCATTTTTCTTCCAAAGTTGTGACGATCTTAAAGTATGAGTAAATTTAGGGACGAAAAGGCAATATCGAATAATTGTGTAAGCTGAATGAATATTAATATTTAATAGGCGATCTGAAATATCATTAAAATTTTGTATCTTTTCTTCTACGAAAGATTCAAAAGCTTCTTCAAAAATTGGTGAACCTAGGAGGCGAAGAGAAGTTTTTTCAACAATTTTGATATTTGGTGGCAAATTATTAAATTTCGATATTGCCAAATGTTTAAGCATCATATTAATTAGCGCAGTTAGCTCCTTCAGAAAGGTCTCGCCGGCCACCCCAGCACTTGCACACACTAAGTCTTTTAGGTGCTGCGGTGTCAAGGCATCAAGGCCACCTGCCGAGCCACTTCGGAAGGAGAAAACTGCTGCTAATACATCCTTGGCCGTAGTGATCAGATGTTCTGATTCCCTGTCGGGAGCTTCAGGGAAGGAGAGATCATCGATAGGCGCTGGATGCTTGCTCTTCAGACCCGCAAGCGTCTCTGGAGAGCAAGGCGCCACCACATCACTACTAAATAACAGTCTAAATGCACCCCGAATATCACCCTCCCTTAATTTGGATTCTACATATTGACTAAGCGATTTCTGCTTGTTAAAAGTGAATTTAGAATCCAAAGAGTTGGCCGAAACGTGACAGTTATATTTAATTTGGGATGTTAATGTAATTTGGGCTGCCTGACTTTTGTCAACATGTAAAATCCTATATGGGAAGGTCAATAATTGCTCCCAGGCCGTTATCGAGTTCTCCCTTACGACAAGACCTATACATTCTGCTAATTTTTTTGAAACTGCAGGTCTTGTCCCACGGGGAACTCTTTTTAGAACCGGAATCGAATGTTTCAATTTTGTTAGGGTTTGCCAAAAAGGAATTTGGGTGATGTCTTCTGATGCACATTGTGTAGATATTGAAGGGCCAGGAAATGCATTTTGGGATTTGTGAACTCTACCAAAATGCACTTTCAGGCCCCGCTTACCTTTAAAAAAACGATCCTGGGAACATTGTGGGCAACGCACCAGACCAGATAGCGATGCGGCAGGTTGACTCACACTCACTTCCGCATTGCCAGAGCCATTATCGTCTTGCATAAGTAGTATTTACACTATATTTACAAAAATAACGCAGTAAAAATTTAATAACATATACAAAAGCTCGTAAAATTTAATAACATATACAAAAGCTCGTAAAATTTAATAACATATACATTACCTCAAACATAATATTAAACCCAAATATGACCCCGTTTCTGGCCAATGCTGCTTAGCATTCGTTAATTAACGTCAGTTTTATTACACCACGATGTAATTATAGTATGTATATGATGTGTCTCATTAACTGAACAGACAGCGAATAATGAAATCATTTTTGTGAAGGAAGTCGGAGCGTAGCCGACGAAGTTATTAAAACAAAGTTCAGTCATGGATTCCTTTTTCGTCGAAGTGAGGCCGAGCGCATATAAAAAAGTAAAATTGGGTATTGTACGATAACAATGGACAATTGTGATTTTTAATTCCTGTCCAGTTTATGCCAGTGTCTATCGGACTGGAGTTGTAGTGTGAATAAAATAGCTCAAAGACTGCAGTGCACGCTCGCCGGAGCGTATGCGCTTGCATACGCTCAATATAGTAAGTAAGGGGCACTAAGGACGCTTGTCCCTAGTGCCCCTTACTTACTATATTCACTCACTGAAATAAGCTGGGAACATTCGCATGCCGTTACGAGTGTATTGTTTTGTGTAACTTCTCAGCCTCGCTTTTTCAATTGAATTATATAATAACGCGCCGTATCGATGTTTTTACTTGGAATTAAATTTCTTTGAATGGGTTTCAGATCGAATGAATGGCTGCACGGTGTTGAAACATGTAGACGGTGGAAGTACATTGGCATAAATTCACTGACTATGAATTGGTGCAACTAGCTCCAATTTATATCGAAATTTGTTTCTCTGTGCTTAAATATTCGTAGTATTTGGTAACAATTTCAATTTGTTGTTACAATTTCATTTAGCAAGGAACCTGTTTCGTTAAAATCTAACCGAGTAGTTTAAATAACAATGGTAAAAGCTCCTCGCGCAGTGTTTGTGCTGCGAATTCCTGTAGCTTATAAATCTATCAGCTCTGATTTTATAAACAATTCAGCGTAGTAAAAACGACCAATTTTACACATAACTATAACTCTACTATAATAATGTACTACATATTAACTTGGCGCATTACATCGTGTGTTTTGACTTTTACGGTACAATGAAAATTAGTTGGAATGAATCTCTCTGTGGGAGAGTAGAAGTATTCTTGCTCAGCATTTTATTACCATGGTAATAGAAAGTGTTTTACGGAACGCCGGCGGACACGGCTTGCCGGAAAAAAGTCAACTTTTGAACCTGTTGTCTTACTTTCTTGCATGGCTGAGACACTGGATACCGCAAGCGTCCACTGTCAACAATAAATAATTTATTCTATATAAATCGGGGGCAAGGAGTTAGCAAATGTTGCCCGGGGCACTTTCCGGTTTGGTAGAGTAACGCTGTAAGTCAAGTGGCTGGCGGCATCTCGAGTGATAATATTTGAATTGAAAATGAGAATAGGGTCTGATGAGTCCATTGACAATATGAAAGAACAGCTGGCATTAATAATTTCAGCCAAGGAAGAAGCAAAAAGGATAATTGAAGGAACTACACTAGAAAATTCACAATATACTGTTCAAGCATTATACAGCAAAACAGAAAAGTCACAGAATGAGCAAAAAAATATTAATAGGATGAATAAAACTCATAACTTCAATTTAATTAAACATGCTGAAATAATCAAACGAAACAATCAAAATAATCAATATAATAAACGAAATTTTCACACCAGACAAGATGAAAACAAGATGGAATTTAAAAGAAGAAAGCTAAGCTGTATCTTTTGTGGTAATGATCATTTTAACGATAAATGTAGACAATTTAAAACTCTTCAAGATAGAACAATCAAATTGAAAGAAAGTAACCGATGTTTGAATTGTCTTCAAGTGGGACATATGTAAAAGCAATGCGTATACATCAGACCTTGTTGGCATTGTGGTAAATCAGCAGGACATAATAGGGCGTTATGTCCCAAAATATTTAGCGAAGAAGAGTGAATGGGTATCTACAAGCACTATGCACATTGTGAACAGCTATGGTTCTACGATGTTGGTAACAGACACACTTCATTTGAGATTTAATTTAACAAACAAAGTTGTAACCAAAAGAGGCGTTTTAAAAGTTATTGCTTCTGTCTACGACCCACGTAGGTATGTAGTGCCTACATTGCTACCAGTAAAATTATTTCTGCAAGAGTTGTGGAAACAAAAGATAAAATGGGATACAAATTTATCCACTGAATTATTGGACAAATGGTCATGCATACAAATGATATTGAAAATCAAGAAAACGCATCTACTAAAGCTTATGCAGCAATGGTCTATGTAGTTGGAAATAACGCTAAAAGTTTCGTCATTGGAAAATCACTTCTGGTACCAACCAAAGACCAAGATAACTTGAAAATACCACGACTTGAACTATTAGGGGTATTAACAGGAAGCCCTTTAATACAATATGTTGTTAAATATATTCAAATTCAATTAATATTACAAAGCAATTGGTATGGACTGATAGTCAGACAGTTATAGATTGGTTCAACTCTAATAAATTACTAACACCATTCGTATCAAAACGGATTGATGAAATTAAGAGGAATAGAAAATTTTGTCATGAGAAATGTTTCTTCTGAACGAAATCCTGCAGATGTAGCCAATCGACCAGCGACGTCACAAGAAGTTAGACACAAGTGGTTGAATGGTCCAGAATTTTTGGTACGGGTCCAGCTAGTTGGCCTAAGGACAGAAACACAGTTTCGACATTTCTCGTTGGGGAGGGTCTCACGAATAATGTAACTTTAGAACAAGATGATATTAAAGAAGACCAGAATTTAAATATTGGTAAACCAATTTCAAGTGAACATCCAGATCAACTAAAGTGATGAAAATAAAAAGGATACAAAGCGAATCATTTTCTGAAGAATTTAATAGAAAAGAAACAAATCTAAAAAGGATTTTAGACAGATGTGGATGGCATACTCAGATGTAAAGGACGTCTCATAAATACGGATTGGTCTTACAACACAAGGACAAAGGTTATCACATATGGATCCCAAAAGAGAGTGAATATTTAAATAGTATCATATTGAAACCCACAAAGATAATTACCATGTTGGTACAAACCACACTCTTAGTATTATACGTGAAACGTATATGAATTCCACAAGGAAAGGCTCAAGTTCAACAGAAAACGGAACAAGTAAGAGATGGATTTGCTTGTTCACGTGTTAAGCCGTTTGAGCCATATACCTGTAAGTTGTTGTGGTTACCTTAGACAACGCTTTAAAATTCAAATTGATATCTAAAATACTATCCAATGCATATTGTGTGGAGAATAAAAATTTGATGGAGGTTTATTCCTGAACTAGCTCCTTGGTTTGGATGATTCTACGAACGACTAGCCGGACTAGTGAAACATTGTATGAAAAGGACACTACAAAATACCTTTTAAGTAATAGTCAATTGTCAAACACTGTCAAAGAAATAGAGGCTAGAATAGATACACGACCTTTAACATGTGTTGATAACGAAATAGAACATATTCTTACGCCATCGGATTTCTACAAGCTGACAGATGAAATGTTCAGAATCGATACTTGACAAGTCTCAGAGAGAGATATAGTCACTTCTATATACCACTCTCTTGTTATCTTACCCGGCGGGAGTGTCGCGATTTCTCGCGATTTGTTTGTGGTCTTATAATCTTGCCCGGCGGGAGTGTCGCGATTTCTCGCGATTTGTATATAGTGTACAGGACAGCAACATTAATAAATTTAGAATGAGCCATAGAGAAAGAGTAAATAATAACCAACCTCTATGTGAGTACTGGCCACAACCGACGGTTCTACGTTTGAGGTTTGAACTTGATATATGAAGAATACGAAGTTACTTTATTACTTCATAGTATTGACATTGTCATTCGAAACGTATTATTATATTGTGTAAAAATCATATGATAATTATAATAGATTATGTGTTTGTTTGAAATAGAAATAGTTTTTATTATAAGTCAAATCGATTAGATCGATTGAGTAACATTTTGTTTAGTCTATTGAAAATTTCTGACAATGGTCACACTGAACTGTCACTTCCGTTGGCGCTTGAAAAATTAGCACGCCGTTTGCAAGCTCGCGTGCCTTGTACCTAAATTAAATTGATCGCCCTTTGAATTAACGCAAATTGAATCAACTTGTAATTAACTTAATACGTAATTGCCGCTTTTGACTTCCGGCAAGGTTTGTTGTAAATTGATGACATAGTGAACTTTTGTGAAAAGTTTTGTGAACCGCTAACGTGCATCGTGGTCTGAAGAAGGACTTCGCCGAATTGTAAACTGGTATCTATTGATTCTCTTGTTATTTTGGCCAAAATTATAAGTTAATCTATAGGTCCACTTCAAGAACATCACCAGGATATATAAGGTAAAATTTTCATGTACCTACTCAATACTTTACTCACTGTGCAACGCAGTGCATTGTGTCTGGATATATTGTCTATCGTGGTCAGGTAGATGTATTACACCTTCCACTGCGCACTTCTGATACACCTTCCTGCCTGGCTACGGTAATTCTAGACATAATTTTGGTGCAGAGCTGTAGTTGAAATTTAGCCGCTGTTGCATTACTGAGTATAAACTCAGATTGGTATGAGCTTGTATCTTATCACCTTGTAGACAGTATTGTAGTGTTTGTCAGGTCAGTTATTGTCTAAAATACATAATATTTAATTGTATAAGTTGACCTAGATAATTTGAAACACATTGTCACATAACCTCAATCAGTAATTGTTGATTTGTATTGTTGAAAAATCTAACTTAAATTTGTGTTGCATTAATAAGTCAGTTTGTTTGGATACATAACAGCTGTATGTATCAATAAATTTAGTAAATTTAGTTTATTGCATATATTCATAAACATTATAACCAATTTGACCTTGCCACTTGGGCGGGTCACATTAATAAACTTTGTTTTGTTATAATATAGATAATATTGCTAGGTAACACTTATTCTGTGCTTACTTTACTATTGTATATCTCAAATAATACAGCCAGTCTGTCTGTTGCAAGTAATCAGTTAATTTATTTGAATATTTAACTTTAATTAACTTACTTGAATTTTCAACTTTTGATAACTTTGACTTTGTTTTGTGTCAATATATATTGAAACTATTAATTTTGTTGGACAGTAGATACCTGTCACTTGCCTGCACTTGCAGTAAACAGGCTAATACTTTGTTGGTTTCAAAGAATTAACAAATATTAAGTTTTGATTGTTAATATCATTTAACGCTTGTCCGGGCTCTTTTGAATTTTGATTATGTCAGCTATCAAGGACTTGCGTGCGGCTGCTGGTGCTATTGCATCAGATTTGCGCTGGTTTGCCTCAGCCAGTGCTTTGGTGAACCGGCCTGATCGCCAGCAGGCCTTACTTCAAAGGTACGAGCGGATTGACGATCGCCTGGCAAGTGTGGAACAGCAATTCCGCACTTTCAGCACTTGCTGTCTTGAAGTGTCAGTCAATGATTTCACCGCTGACCAGCGAAATAAGGTCAGCGAAGACTATGCCCAGGTCTTAGACCTGTATGATGCTGTCTCCAATACTGCGAGACAACTAGTTGCCGATAGGGAAGGGCAACCCGGCCTGAAGCAGGAGCTTCCTAGGTCAGCACCGGGGCTGGTGAGTAGGCTCCCTACTTTGGACCTCCCCCATTTTGATGGCTGCCTAGGAAGCTACCTGGGCTTCGTTAATTTGTTCGACAGCCTAGTCAATGATAGGGCTGACCTTCGGCCGGCACAAAAGTTGGCCTATCTAATGTCGGTTCTGGATGGGGAGGCTAAGGGCCTCATCCAGCATCTGCCCGTGTCTGACGAGGCGTACCAGACGGCTCGGGACCTAATTACCCGTAGGTACCATAATAAGCGTGGCCTCGCCGATACGCACATCGAGCAGATTTTGGGTTTGCCGACGCTCACCCGGGTCTCTGGGTTGCGCACCCAACTTTTGAACCCGCTTTTGGTGGCCATCAACGCACTTAAGTGCCTTGACCTGCCCGTGGACCAATGGTCCTATCTATTGGTGCACATTGTGCTGAAAAAGCTGCCTGCCGACCTGAGGTCGCGTTTTGAACAGCGCTTTGGTGGGGATAGCGCGACCCATCTGCCCCCCTTTGCTGACCTGGAGAAGTTCCTGGAGGATGAGTGCCGGGTCTTGGACAACTCCGGTGGTGACGGCTAAGTCGCAGCCGCCCAAGGTCAAGGAGCAGGCTCGCGTTCACACTCGAGCCAATGTTGACCGGCGCCCTCCTCGCTTTGCAGTCACGCAGAGCCCAGTGGAGTGCTCCTACTGCAAGGTCACGGGGCACAGAACGGCCAGTTGTAGGGCATTCTTGGACCTGCATGTCGCCTCTCGTAGGCGCATCGCGAATGCCCGCCGCCTTTGCTTCTCTTGTTTGGGGTCCCACTACCAGCGAGACTGCCCAAACTCTCGCCCCTGTCCTCACTGTGGAGGACAGCATTTGGACATTCTCTGTATGAATGCCAGAGAGGTTGGCCGCTTGTCCAACCAGCCGACGCCGCGCACGGGCGGGTGTTCTGAAGGTGGCAGCCGAGGCTCACCGGCGCGTAGCCGAGAGTCGCCTCGCTCAATTGATCGCCACTCGCCCCGCTTGGAGAACCGTAGCGTGCGCACGCCTCCTCTCTTTCGCGCACCTGAATGTGCTGTTCAGCGTCACCAGCACCATGACGGCTGCCCCAGGTATTCCCCTCCTTTGGCGGAGCGTCCCCGCCTTGACTCGCGCCCACCTCGTTTTGGGCGGGTGCGTCATTATGACCCCCCACAGATGGCGCGCGGATCAAGTCATCGCGCTTTTGAGGACTTCAAGCCGCACCCTCGCTTTGACTTGCCTGGTCCTGGCCAACGGTCGCCGCCCAGGCAACAATAGGTCATTGACCCCTGCCCTATAACGCCAACCTCCCCCATTGAGACCGTTATCCTACCAACGGTTGCTGTTAGGGTCTGGGGACCCACGGGGACCTCTGTTGTTGTCCGTGCTATATTGGACACAGGTTCACAAGGTTGCATTGTTTCCACTTATTTGGTAGGGCAGGTTAAATTAAATATGGCTTTATTTCCAAATTGTATACGGGGCATAGGGGACGTAGCCTCTAATGTTGAAGGGCAAGTTAAGGTTTTGTTTGGCCCTGTTGAATCTTCACACCCGAGGATTAAAACCTCGGCTATTGTGTTGAAGAATATTTTGGGTATGCACCCACAGAAGCAGCTACCTGCTGCTGTGGTGAATTTGACATCGGGATTGGAACTGGCAGACCCCAAATTTGACACACCGGGACAAATCGACTTGTTGATTGGCTCTGATGTCCTCGGTGGAATTCTGATTGGTGGGAAACGGGTCTTGGTGCCAAATGGTTTGACTGCCATCCCGACCATATTTGGATTTGCTTTGATGGGACCTGTACCTAGGGACCCCCCTCCACCCGAACTTGATAATTTGTTGGCTGTAGGCTCCGCTCTCTCTGATGCGGTTCAGAGGTTTTGGGAGGTAGAGGAGCCCCCTCAAGTTGCCCGTTTGAATCCAGAACATGAGGAGTGCGAGCTGTTCTTCCAGAACAACACTGGTCGACTCCGTTCTGGTCGGATTATTACGAGGCTACCCTTCCTGTCTGTTCGGCCTCCGCTTGGTGAGTCACGACCTTTAGCCGAAAAGAGATTGTTGGCTATGGAGCGTCGCATGGGTCGTGATCCGGAGCTCAGACAGAAGTATATTGAGTTCATGAGAGAATATGAACAATTGGGACACATGTCTGTGTCAAATTTGGATTGGCGTTCGGTGGAGCACTACTTTCTCCCGCATCATGCGGTATTGAAGCCATCGACTGGTAAGCTGCGCACAGTATTTGATGGTTCTGCGCAGACTTCATCAGGCGTATCCTTGAACCAGTGCTTGCATTCTGGTCCCAAGTTGGTCAAGGACCTTTGTGACGTCATCACCAGCTTCCGACGACATCAGGTTGTCTTTGTAGCCGACATAAAAATGATGTTCAGGCAGACTATTATCCACCCTGATGACCGTCGCTTCCAGCTGATCCTTTGGAGAGAGTCTCCTCGTGATCCCATGGTCGTCTACGAGCTCAATACTAATACGTACGGGTTAAGGTCAAGCCCCTACTTGGCAATACGTTCTCTTTGGGAGCTCGCAGACCGCGAAGGCCTACGTTTTCCACGAGCCTCCGCCATCTTGAAAGACGATATTTACGTCGATGACATTTGTTCAGGCGCCTCCACAACGGACGAGGCGATACTCCTGCGGGACGAATTGATAGGTATTTTGGCCTCCGCTGGTTATGAGTTGCGCAAATGGATTTCCAACTCACCAGCGCTTTTGGAAGGCTTGCCAGAGGATCATCAGCAGGATCCACATTTGTTTGAGATTGTTGACAACCCCGCCATGATGGCTGTTCTCGGCGTCCAGTACAGACCAGTCCAAGACATCTTTACGTATAACGTAGACCTGAAATTGCCTTGTTCTTGGACTAAACGTCTCGTGTTGTCTACTGTCGCCAGAACCTTTGATCCGAACGGTTGGATTTGTCCTATCATATTTTGGGCAAAATGCTTCTTGCAGAAGCTTTGGACTGCAGGATTGACCTGGGACGAACCTCTGCACGGCACTCTTGTTGAGGAATGGACCTCTTTTGTATCCTCACTTCCTGCCGTCAACGAGATCTCCTTGCCTCGTCCCATCCTTCCTCCCGGGAAGTACAAGGCCACCCTTCACGGGTTTTGTGATGCCTCGGAACGTGGTCACGCGGCCGTGGTGTACTTGCGCACAGTCAGTGCCTCAGGTCAGGTGAGAGTTTCCCTGATCATGGCGAAGAGCAAGGTTGCACCCCTTCGGACATCTCTGACCATTCCGAAATTGGAGCTCTCGGGAGCAGCCCTACTTGTACGCTTGTTGAACCACGTGTCCAGTACTTTGGGTAAAAGCATTTGTATTGATGGGGCCTACGCCTGGACAGACAGCCAAATTGTACTTTGTTGGTTGAAGGCATCTGTCCACACTTTGGAGGTATTTGTTGCTAATCGCGTTTCCCAAATCCAGAAATCCGAAGTCAAGCTTGTTTGGAGACACGTGCCAGGTGAGCTCAACCCCGCTGATTGTGCCTCGCGCGGATGTTTGACGCCTAGTTTGATAGGTCATTCGCTGTGGTGGGGTCCGGAATGGTTGAGTCGACCAGAAACTGATTGGCCTCGAACGCCAGTTTTGAATACTTTTAATTTGCCGGGTCTACGAACACTCGCTCTTGAAAAGGTGGAATGCGCCTTCGACCCCGATTTTTTGTTGAATCGTTACAGCTCCCTTGACAAGTTGTTAGGTGTTACTGCTTGGATAAAGCGTTTTGTTTTTAATTTTAGGCACCCACAACAGAAACGACTGACACCGTTTCTCTCACCACAGGAACGACAGGAGTCCCTCACCTTTTGGGTTCGTTCTGTGCAATTGGCGCATTTTGAAAAGGAGATTGCTATCCTTAAATCAGGGAGATCGAAATTGTCGGGAGCTGTCTCTAAATTGAACCCCTTTTTGGACGATACGGGTCTCTTGCGCGTTGGAGGGCGTCTCAAGAACGCCAACCTCCCTTACGGGGCTCGTCACCCCCTTTTGTTACCTAAGGACGGTCATTTGGTACGCTTGTTGGTAACTGACCGTCACCTTAAGAACTCGCATGCTGGTTGTAATGCTTTGTTGGCCATTTTGCAACGCGAATTTTGGATCTTGTCTGCCCGAAGAATTATTCGGAGTGTAGTCTTTCGCTGCATCCCTTGCTATAAGCTCAAGGCTTCTACCATGCAGCCCTTGATGGGGGACTTACCGGCAGATCGCGTAACTGAAAGCAGGACGTTTGACGGTGTTGGCACGGACTTCGCTGGTCCCTTTTTGGTAAAAACGTCGACACTTCGAAACAGCAAGACTGTCAAGGCCTACTTGTGCGTTTTTGTTTGTCTCTCCACAAAGGCCGTACACTTAGAACTGGTCTCCTCGCTTACGACCGAGGCGTTTGTAGCCACATTTGACAGATTTGTATCCCGCAGAGGGCTGCCTTCCTTGATCCGTTCTGACTGCGGCACTAACTTCAAGGGCACCTATAATTATTTGAATGATGTTGTTAATTTCCTTGAAACCAACAAAGCGGATATAGGTGATAGGCTTGCCCGACGTGGGATAAATTGGTTGTTTTCCCCACCAAATTGTCCACACTGGGGTGGTATATTTGAGGCCGCCGTAAAATCGGCCAAAACACACTTGCGCAGGACAATCGGTGAATCTGTCCTTACATTTGAGGAACTCGCAACTGTGTTTTGTAAGATTGAGGCCGTTTTGAAGTCTCGGCCATTGTGCCCGATCTCCTCAGATCCGAATGATTTGGAGGCCCTTACGCCGGGCCATTTTTCATTGGTCGCCCACTTGCTGCCTTGCCAGGGTACCCCTATATTGATACGAGACCTGGCCGTCTCTCGCGTTTTGAATTGGTACGCCAGATTACTCAGAGCTTTTGGAAACGCTGGAATTTGGAATATTTGCACATACTCCAGCAACGCGTTAAGTGGACCGACAAGACCGATCCACCCAAGATTTTAGACCTCGTTTTGATCAAGGAGGCTAGCCTTCCGCCACTCAGATGGCGCAGGGGGCGCATCCTTCATTTGGTAACTGGGGCTGATGGAGTTCCCCGATTTGCTGAGGTCTTGGTGGACGGTTCGATTCTGAGGAGAGCGGTTGCAACATTGTCACGTCTACCAACCGATTAGCGGACCGGTAGGCCGGTCCGGGGCGGGTGGATGTTTGAAATAGAAATAGTTTTTATTATAAGTCAAATCGATTAGATCGATTGAGTAACATTTTGTTTAGTCTATTGAAAATTTCTGACAATGGTCACACTGAACTGTCACTTCCGTTGGCGCTTGAAAAATTAGCACGCCGTTTACAAGCTCGCGTGCCTTGTACCTAAATTAAATTGATCGCCCTTTGAATTAACGCGAATTGAATCAACTTGTAATTAACTTAATACGTAATTGCCGCTTTTGACTTCCGGCAAGGTTTGTTGTAAATTGATGACATAGTGAACTTTTGTGAAAAGTTTTGTGAACCGCTAACGTGCATCGTGGTCTGGAGAAGGACTTCGCCGAATTGTAAACTGGTATCTATTGATTCTCTTGTTATTTTGGCCAAAATTATAAGTTAATCTATAGGTCCACTTCAAGAACATCACCAGGATATATAAGGTAAAATTTTCATGTACCTACTCAATACTTTACTCACTGTGCAACGCAGTGCAACGCAGTGCATTGTGTCTGGATATATTGTCTATCGTGGTCAGGTAGATGTATTACACCTTCCACTGCGCACTTCTGATACACCTTCCTGCCTGGCTACGGTAATTCTAGACAGTGTTATTGCTATATTATGTGTTATTGCATGCTGATTGCATGCTGATCTGATGAAATCACAAATGGGCGCTGGAGCTAAGTATTTAGTGATTCCTACTGTTTGCGAGTAGCTAGTGTTGTAAAGCTAATTATATGGGATCCTTTTGTTTCTACGTATCTAGAAATTGGTATTGTATTGTATGGTAATTCTGTATTGTAATAGTAGAGATGTTTTAGAGCTCGGCTGAGGATAAAGAAATTTATCGCCTCAGTCGAGAAAAGAGCGGAGACGTCCGTTAAGAGACCTGGTATCGGTAACTGAAACCCGACAGGTATAGTGTTAAGAGACCTGGTATCGGTAACTGAAACCCGACAGGTATAGTCTTAAGAGACCTGGTATCGGAAACTGAAACCCGACAGGTATAGTGTTAAGAGACCTGGTATCGGTAACTGAAACCCGACAGGTATAGTGTTAAGAGACCTGGTATCGGTAACTGAAACCCGACAGGTATAGTGTTAAGAGACCTGATATCGGCAACTGAAACCCGACAGGTATTATGTTATTGAAAGAATTGACATACTGTAATTGGCAGTTATATATTCGTAATTCGTATCATAGAAATTGATAGCACTGCAATGCTAGACTGCCGCACAGTGGAATCATATAACCTTTTAACCTACAGGTCGCACTGAGATGATTGAGGAGAAACCATACTGACAAATGCTTGGCATCGAGGTCAAACAGAGCTACCCATGTGATGTCTACGTCTTGAGATGTAAGTTAAACATTTTATCGGTACACGCATATTATTCCAATTGCAATGCATATCGGCGTTAAGTTGCCTCGCCGACAGGTATCTTCTTAAGTCACTGTTACCTTACCTTACCATTTTAATTGATTTACTCTTGAAGTACTGCTATTAATAAGATCAAAAGAAATAACGATTTACTGACCTTATTTACGGGAAGTGGGCGCAACGACAAAGAAAGTAAACACCAAACTTGCTACTTAATAGAATCTGTCGAACTTCATTAATTAGTGACGGAATATAACAAAACCAATTGGTGTCCGAGTCTCTGTGGAAATATCTTTGGTACGAAAGTTATCTTTTTTGGAAAATCACATTTTGCAGTCACGTAGCAAATGGAGGCTTTTTGTATTTTAATTCTAACTAAGCGGTTCTTTTACCGACCTTTATCTACAATAAAGGTCGGTAAAAGAACCACTTAATTAAAAGTATACAATCATCAGCGGGCTGTGCAAAGCGCCACGGCGGCGCACCCCTGTGTTATTGGATGTAAATCAAATTATCAATAAACTGAGCTCCAATATCCATCGATAAGCATTCTGTTATTTACGCAGAGTACACGTTAAACTGCCGAATTTAAATAATGATACTAAATATATATGCAAAAATGGTAATGTAGTTTCAAAACGTGGAAAATATGTTTAGTGGTATCGCTATATCATCTGAAAATTAAATGCATATGCGTCCTCGGCGACCCTCCAGCAAGCTACAGGAAACTACTGCCGGTAATATATTCAATACACACACTTCATTATTTCAGATATGACAGATACTATCTATTGACAAATGCTACAATACTGGCTTACATTCAAAGATACTATTTTTGATGTCTGTCAGGTATTTTATTCTTACTTATATATTACTTTGATCATTGAACCATGACTATCACTCGTACGTTACAATTTTTTCTAAAATGGATTCACTGAGATACAAAGGCAGCCTTAGGCAACGGTACTGAGAGTACAGTAACTTTAAAGAGCGACTTGCAGCTTGTCACACAGTACAAACCTATTCGTCTGCGATTACCAGTAGAGTATACCAAGTTAGCTATGTACCCATATTGGTAACTATTTTTAAAGGTATTTAGATACATCACTATGTACAATTACATATTTAAAGGTAGTGAGCTATACTGTGCCTAATATACTTCCTTAATGAAATTATTCACGGTGAATTTTATTCTTTCAAATCCGTCCTTAATTTAAACGATGATTGCTAGCAAATATCGGCAATATTTCGTAAAAAGAAAGTAATTCTGATCTATTGGTATCAGTTTTGTCTACGGTTTTGGATATCGGGTAATCTAGCTTCAGTTGTACAGCTTACAGTAATTACTGCATAGTATAAAACAACGTCTGTCTTCTGTCTGTTTGTCCCTATGTATGCGTAAATCTTAAAAACTACGCAACAGATTTTAATGGGTTTTTATTAATAGATAGAATGATTCAAGAGGAAGGTTTATATGTATAATTGACGCGAGCGAAGTCTAGTAATATATTAATGAGAACGTAATTTGTGGGTCTGTTTGTTGTTTCCCAACGATTTTACAAATGGACCAATTGAAATTGAATTAAACAGGTTGATATATACGTTTGAAAGATTATTTTGTATACTTTGGAGTAAGTACGTGCACTTTCGTTTGACTAGCCTGATTCTGCATTGCATGCCATTGTTTGTATACATTGTAGTAAAGCATTTTTTTTATAAATGTACATATTAATATCACATGTATCATGTATAGAATTATCTCTGAGCAACGGTGATAAACTATAATCATTGTGTTATTAAACATACAGGATGTAAAAAAACCCTTAGCGACAGCTAAAATCCCGTATTGTACCAATCATTACAAACATTTTTTACTTTGGCGTCATACCTGGGAAATTACTGGTTCAAGAAATATTGAGGCTTAAAGTCACCATACATTTTTTCTAATTAGGTGCAAAATCGATGCATTTACTCCAACAATTCATTCTATAAATGTCCTATGCTCCCATGGATAAGTAGGTATTTCGAGCACAGTACGCGCGTACTTTGAATTGCGGCTTAAAATTGTATCTGCTCAGAATATAAATCGGTTCCCAGGTATTATTTTTGCCTAGCACTTGGCATGATGTCCGAAACGAGTAGACTTCGGCTTGTTGATGGGTCTTGTGACACCCTGTATATGATGGACACATACTACCTATTGGCATTAGCTACAAATTACAATATTGGCGTACATTCAAAGATACCATTTTTGATGTCAGGTATTTATTTCTTATACATTTATCTACAATAAAGGTTGGTAAAAGAACCGCTCAATTAAAAGTATACAATCATCAGCGGGCTGTGCAAAGCGCCACGGCGGCGCGCCACTGTGTTTTTGGATGTAAATAAAATTATCAATAAACTGAGCTCCAATATCCATCAATAAGCACTCTGTTATTTACGCAGAGTACACGTTAAACTGCCGAATTTAAATAATGATACTAAATATATTTGCAAACATGGTAATGTAGTTTCAAAACGTGGAAAATATGTTTAGTGGTATCGCTATATCATCTGAACATTAAATGCATATGCGTTCTCGGCGACCCTCCAGCAAGCTACAGGAAACTACTGCCGGTAATATATTCAATACACACACATCATTATTTTATCTTTATCCTATTTGAGGTATGTGAATGGCGGCGTTATAATACTTGATGCCAAGTGCCATATAAACAACAGTATTTACGCGAAAATATAGAAGTGCCGATTTCGTAACGTGTGAAAGAAATATGCTCTCCTTTTGATGTATAGGGTAAATACTTCAAGATCGACAATCAAACACTTGTGGTTAAGAGAGACCGAGCTCTTTAAAGTGAAACAAGGGCTGGAAGAAACCTTGTAACGTAGTAACTCGCCAGACATATAACGCGTTATTTTTTTAGGATCTGGAAATATTAATTTAAGCACATAAATCATTTTCAGTTTCCATTCTATTATTTTCTTCTTTTTTTTAAAGAAAATTTACATTGTACTGTCTCACACTCCGCACACAATGATGAAAATTTTCGAAAGACAACGTAGAAATTAAAACAACAAATACTTATACGCTGAACCGCGACGAACATTATTTTTATTCTTACGTCACATAAATCACGACACTGTCGAGAAAAAATGTATGTTATAGACTAACAGAAGAACGTGACATCACTTTAGAATAGCCCCGTTTTACACATGTAAAACAACTCTTAAAAAGTATCTAACTGTAGTATAACAAGTTTAAGGCGGAAAGGTTCGAACATTTTCATCTTCATGGAGAATTTTCCACAAATACGGTACGCTGGCATTTGGTTGTATTTATGATTGCACCCCGCGAGTAAAATGTTAGAAGGTTTGACATGTTAGAGTTTATTTCATATTTTTAATTTGTTTTTATGATTGTTAAAACGGACCTTACTATCTTACCCCATTGTGAATAAATTCCCATATACGGTTTGTCTTTCAGATTTAATGTCATTGTGTAGTGTCTGTAATTTTAATTATAAAGAACAAAACAGACGCTAGTGAACATGCCGCCTGCAATCCAATAATCTCGATACGATAACGCAACACTACCATTCCGTCCTTTCCGTACCGCTAATTTATGTAATGTGTATACTTGTATCCTATAACAGTATCGCAGCTTATTGATAAGACTGAAGAAGAAAACTACAATTAAATCATGAATGTTATTCGTAAATAGAGATATGTATTTATATTTATTCTGTGTGAAAATAAAAAATGCAAAGACTTGTTAGAATTTGAGTAACTAATTGCTATTCCCTCTTTGTTACTCCCTTTTATATAAACGTGGGTAGCGGATTTCAACTGCGAAGCAATTTTTATGTATTCAACAGAAATTGTCATCATTCTCTTAGCGTTATCCCAGTTTCAATCTGGGGTCCGCTTACTAGTCTAACAGGATTTGGCTGAATATTAGCTTTTCCACAGAGTGACTGCCTGTCTAACCTCCGCAACCAGAAGGGATAGCGATATTCCATGGTTTAGACCAGAGTCACGTGTAACGTGTGACGTCGCTGTGACGTCACGATCACACCGTTCGCCCACTTCACGTAGCTGGCCGCTGCCTCCCCTCTCACCTCAGACACTACACCTCGGGCTTCCCATAAATACGGAGGCGTTGGGAGCGCTCGGCCCTCTTGGATCGGCTGAACGGTGGCGAGCAGAGCTAAGTACACCAGCTACTCTTCCTGAACGACCCCGGAAGCGAGTCCCTTACTATCGTCGAATCTCGCGACCCTGGTTCTATAGAATTGCCTTAATAATGTTTAAATTAGTGTTTTTCTAAAGGATGTGTTAAATTCTTTAATGAATTAAATTACTTTTTTATTGTAACAGCAATTACGATTTTCATTTAACCACACCTAAGTAGGGATAACGTTACAAACGACTGTCAAAGATCTTCATGACAACCGGGACCGAGCGACGGCTTAACGTGCTCTCCGAGGCACGGGACAAGCGATAATTAACAATTCAATACACATATAACACCGAAAAGTCATTGGTGCGCGCGCTGTGGTTTCGAACCCGATACCCTTTGCATGGCAGTCTGTTGGTATCTCCACTCGGCTATCGCTACTACCAAGCCAATTAATAATAACATGATGACAGAAATATGTACATAATATACTTATCGGTAAGAAGTATTGCCTGACAGATCTTAAATGAAGACGCAAGTACAATTCACACAAAACTGGGACATTGTTCAAAGTTCCAGCTGTGCAGTGCCACGATAAATCGCCTGAACATTGTCGATAGATAAATAAAGTAGTTGTAAAACATATTGATTTCCAGCAAGCTGTTAAAACAAATGAAAAGTTTTATATTCAATTGCACTTTAACAATAAATATTCTCGGCTAAGAAAACATGTTTTCAGATGATACCATTCCTCGTAGGCTGCTGTAAGCTCTACAACTGAAACTAGACTATTAGATATCCAAAACCATAGACAAAACTGATACCAGAAGACCACAAGTACTTTGAAGTATTGCCAGTATCTGCTGGCAACCATTATTTGAAAATTAAGGAGATTGCTGTTTGAAAGAGTAGAATTCATCATGAAAATTGCCTGCAGTATTATCAATTATAGGCATAGTATAGCTCACTATACTGTGATGTACCTACACACTCTGAAAAAGAGTGGTAAATTGCTGACTTTGTGCACTCTACGGGTAATCGCAGTCAAATAGTCTTATACTGTGTGAAAAGCTGCAAGTCGCTCTTTGAATGTACTGTGCTCTCAGTACCGTTGCCTAAAGGCTGCCTTTGTATCTCAGTGAATCCATTTTAGAAAAATTTGTAACGTAAGAGTGATAGTCATGGTCCAATGATCAAAGTAATATATAAGTAAGAATAAAATACCTGACATCAAAAATGGTATCTTTGAATGTACGCCAATATTGTAATTTGTAGCTAATGCCAATAGGTAGTATGTGTCCATCATATACAGGGTGTCACAAGACCCATCAACAAGCCGAAGTATACTCGTTTCGGATATCATGCCAAGTACGAGGCAAAAATAATACCTGGGAACCTATTTATATTCTAAGCAGATACTATTTTAAGCCGCAATTCAAAGTACGCGCGTACTGTGCTCGAAATACCTACTTATCCATGGGAGCATAGGACATTTATGGAATGAGTTGTTGGAGTAAATGCATCGATTTTGCACCTAATTAGAAAAAAATTATGGTGACTTTAAGCCTCAATATCTCTTGAACCAGTAATTTCCCAGGTATGACGCCAAAGTAAAAAATGTTTGTAATGATTGGTACAATACGGGATTTCAGCTGTCGCTAAGGGTTTTTTTACATCCTGTATGTTTAATAACACAATGATTATAGTTTATCACCGTTGCTCAGAGATAATTATATACATGATACATGTGAGGTTATTAATATGTACATTTATAAAAAAAATGTTTTACTACAATGTATACGAACAATGGCATGCAATGCAGAATCAGGCTAGTCAAACGAAAGTGCACGTACTTACTCCAAAGTATACAAAATAATCTTTCAAACGTATATATCAACCTGTTTAATTCAATTTCAATTGGTCCATTTGTAAAATCGTTGGGAAACAACAAACAGACCCACAAATTACGTTCTCATTAATATATTACTAGACGTCGCAAGCGACTTCGCTCGCGTCAATTATACATATAAACCTTCCTCTTGAATCATTCTATCTATTAATAAAAACCCATTAAAATCTGTTGCGTATTTTTTAAGATTTATGCATACATAGGGACAAACAGACAGAACACAGACGTTGTTTTATACTATGCAGTAATTACTGTAAGCTGTACAACTGAAGCTAGATTACCCGATATCCAAAACCGTAGACAAAACTGATACCAAAAGATCAGAATTACTTCAAAATATTGCCGATATTTGCTAGCAATCATCGTTTAAATTAAGGACGGATTTGAAAGAATAAAATTCACCGTGAATAATTTCATTAAGGAATTATATTAGGCACAGTATAGCTCACTACCTTTAAATATGTAATTGTACATAGTGATGTATCTAAATACCTTTAAAAATAGTTACCAATATGGGTACATAGCTAACTTGGTACACTCTACTGGTAATCGCAGTCGAATAGGTTTGTACTGTGTGAAAAGCTGCAAGTCACTCTTTAAAGTTACTGCGCTCTCAGTACCGTTGCCTAAGGCTGCCTTTGTAACTCAGTGAATCCATTTTAGAAAAAATAGTAACGTACGAGTGATGTTCATGGTTCAATGAACAAAGTAATATCTGTCTATCATTTAAGTATGTTTTTTTTTAATATACAATGATTTTTGTTTATCACTGTTGTTTAGAGATCATTATATACATGAAACATGTGATGATATAACGATGTCCGTTTTTAAAGAAATTGCTGTATTAACATGCAATGCAGAATCATGCTAATCAAACAAAAGTGCACGTACCTACTCCATATTATACAAAATAATCCTTTCAAACGTTTGATACATCATCGCGTTAAATTAAATTTCAATTGGTCCATTTGTAAAACCGTTGGAACACAACAAACAGGCCTCCAAATTACATTCTTATTTATATATTATTATGTATATTAGTACGATAATGAATGAATACTGATATTCTAATTAAGTTTTCACGACAATCCTAAATGATTATACACTAACAAAGTACGCAATATGATATCCTTGTATCCACATCACTGTTTCATTACGCAAATCGTTTTTCGTTATCGGCTACGGAGCGTTGCGATACTGGAGCTAAGACGTAGCGTGTTCTACACTGCTATGCTCACTCAATAAAGTGGCAATGATCTTGGGTTGTTCCCGACTTCGTTATCTATAAATTTATTTACTGTTTGACCAATAGACCAATGATTTATTGTATGTAAACTAAGTGAATTACTGGCTCTACGATTTTATCACTCTAGTTCCCACCCACATTTCGGCCGTATTGTAGTACTACAAAGAGATATCTCACTAAACAGGCAGAACTATCTTCCTTATTGTATATTTCTGAGTGATATCTCAACGGATAATGAGATTTGTGAGTGAATAATAATAATAATATAATATTCTACCACATTCACACAACACTATCTAGTCCCAAATTAAGCAGAGCTTGTATTATGGGTACTAGATAATGGATAAACATACATATATACTTTTTTTGTAAATACATACATGTTATACATAGAAACATCCAGACCAAGACAAACATCCATGTACATGCACACAAATGTTTGACTTGAGCGGGAATCGAACCCGCGACCTTCGGCGTAGCAGTCGCTTACACTGCCGCTGCGCCAACCGGTCGTCAAATAGATATACACTTGGCAGTGCGAGCAAATAGATTATGGAATAAATTAATAATTGATTGGTAATGGTCGAGGGACTTCCACTTAAGTAAATAATTAGGAAAATGACTAAGAAAAGGAATTTCAGATTCGTATTTAAATATTGGCAATGCACAATAGTTGCATAGTATGTATAAAAAATACACTTTCATATTAGTTATGGACGATGTAAGATGTTTGTAGTAAATAAGTTATCATATAATTTATTTGCCACAAACACCTTGAGAGTAGTTTTTATCTAAGTTACGATTTATCTTTATATTTTGCATCAAATTACCTACATTGCTCTACCTTTAATGTTTGTGCAGAACCGAGCTAAGGTTTGACTTGCGCTCCTTGAGACCGCAAGACTTTGATAGCACCGGCCTTATCGATGACAACCACAGTAATAAGCAAAAGGTGTACAAAATCCCTCTGCGTAATACTAGGATTCAGAGATTTGGGTAGACCTTTGTTCAGCACAGAACAATTAAGGCTCCCGTAAATGTTTCAGGATTTTTTATTTCACCTAATTTGTTCCAAGATGGTTATTCAGTATCAATACTCTTCTATTGCCTTGAAATTCAAGTGATCCCATTGTGGTTTATTAACCTTTGATCTTATAAAATGGCGATATCATTATGCGACATGATTGCGTAGGAGATTAATCGTGCGAAAAAATGTTAGCCACTTGATTTACTTGAACTATCAGTCTGCATTAAGGCGCGTTCTCAGCGATGCGCGCGGTAGCTGAGTAAGGCTTTATGTTCACGAAAAAATTACGAAATAACTGAACGATGTGAAACTATGTAAAACAACCAACAATATTATATACAAAAGCAGTGTTGAGCGAGGCTAGGAAAATAAAGCTGGCAATCGCTTACCTGCCTCGCATTTCTCTGCTGTATGTACAGCCTTATTGCTGTATGCTTAGCTTCACAAGCGGGGCTATCATTAAAACAGTTTCATACTAAATTCTCAGGAGTACTCGCTCAGCTACACAATATTATATTCGATTACTGTACTACCTCTTAGCACGAATATCGTAAAGAATACTGAGATATTACGCTATTAAGTTATGCAGTCGCATTCGCTTCTGCAATGACCCGTTTCAACGTTTTGCAAGGAGCTATTCCAGTAGTCGGAGAGAAAAAGATCTTTATTTTACTGCTTGTATATTTATACAGAGATTCTTGCAAGTAGCATACAAAGTCAACTAATGTAGCTGGTAGAGATAGGAAACGCGTTTTGGCAAAGCAACTGCAATTGTACAATTATATGTATCGACGGTTCCTACGTACATAAGGTCAAGTCAAAAATCGAGGTTTACAGGAGAGCGTAATTTGTGTTCAACGCGCCCTAGAAATAGTTAATAAATATTTTCTTTCTACAAAATTTTAACAGTTTTAAGAGATTTATAATGCTATTTACACAAATTTTTTTTTTTACGTTTTCTTGAAAAAACTGATAGATGACCGTTTCTACGCCGATATTAATGTCAGTCATGTCTATTATACCTTTTTATACGCTGCCCGTGTGGTGACGGATTAAGAATACGGAATGTCACCAGCCCATATCATCCCATGGGTGTCGTAAGAGCCGACCGAGGAAGCATATTATGCAGAGAACAGCACTGTAAGAGAAGGAAACTAGATACAAACCCTATTCCGACCCCCTATACAAGACCACATTCGCACCGAGTGGCACGCATTTTAAAAAACCGTACAAAAAATATGTACAGATGTCCGTATCTACGACACTTATTCGTTTTATTTATTAATACTTGTTCTTTTATACGATTTGTAAAACAAGGTAAATAAATAAAGTTAAAAAAATCGTTTGTCAGTATGTGCGTATAGATAATCTAAAGCCAACGATGCAATAAAAAATATATGCCATTTTCGACTTGTCTTTATATACGCAGGGACCGTCGGTATATTCAAATTGTATTTCTCTGCTTTTGTGGTGTTTATTTAGCTCTTTTTACGTTTCTGATCGTGACTTCAAAGGTATTTTCTCAAAATAAAGAAGAAGTTTGCTTATAACATGTATGTAGTTAAATAGTCAAAAGATGCATTCAGAAACATGTGGCAATTATTACAAAATTAGATAAAAGTTCCTCGAATTCGTAACCATAATATGTACGTAGGTAAATCAATATCATTATTATCGTCTATGCACTGTTCGTATAATATCATCATGGGAAGGTACATAAATTGTATTGGTAGCGCCATCTATCCTTTCCATTGCTAGTTAATTATGTCAACGTCAATGGTTCGTCGCTGCTCGGCCAATCCGAGCGATCCTTTTTCATGAATCCCCTCCCAAAACGCCTCGCTATTGGCTGCCCTGCTCAACGGCGACGAAGAAAGAATGGAACTCATGTCCGCCGCGTTCCGCAATCCGCACCGCTATATATAATTATTACCGCTTATACCAAACCTAACAAACCCGCTCGCGAGTGAAAGTGATTTGTGTAGTGGAGTGATTCAAGCAGCTTCAGGATTCCCGAAGACACCAAGAGACTGCCCTTCTGAGAAGAAGAAGACTGCCGAGCAAGGTAAGAGGCGCCTATCCACAACACCTTTTCACTTCCTCAATTCCTAGTCGCTGAAGAACCGCCATCCTACAGTCCACAATATTAATCCTTCCCAAATCGACTAGGAACCTTCGGTTTCGGTGTAACGCCGAACCATGTATAATATTAATATTCTAATATGAATATGCTAAATAGTATCTAAAAATAGTGAATAGATCCTTTACATGAAATGAAATAGATGAAAGGTACGAAAAGTAAGCCTTCGCACATCTAAAGCCAATGCATTCTACAAGTGCAAAGCCGGACTATAAAAATATATCAAAATAAGAAGTGGAATACACTGGCATCAACTACGTCAGATCGTCAGACGACTTCAAGGAAGTCACATGTGAAAATAGAATGTCCTCGGAGAAGATAAAGACCTGGATTAAACAAGGTATTATATAATAATGTGAGTATTCCTGCGTAGACTAGTCCAAACCCACTAACCGTAGTCTTGTATAAAAATATGTGTGTGGTGGATCAAACCGGTTAATTGCTTTAAAGACTATGAATAATAATGAACTGAGTTACATCCGAATTCACTGTAAAAATGTAATAATTAAACAATAACACTTGTTTCATTTACAGAAGTTCTACTGTCCTCCAGCTTTCGCATAAATCTGCAATAATGCTTGTACAGTTATATGTCAGGCTGTCATAGCTTGCATATAAATATAAATGTCATCGGTGATGATCTAATGCAGTAACGGTGTGGTGAACGGGGCAGAAATAGCTAAGCTATAACATTTCAAATATTTATGGTCAAATTAGGGCGCAGAAAAATCACTTATTTATATGCAGTATGCATTTTAAACATTGAACATTTTCAGTTTCAAAGATGTAGATAGGTGTTCCTATGCTTTTACAATTGCCATTTATTACTATGAAGAAGTGGAAGTAGATAATGTAGGTAATATTTATAAGGTATCCTAATGTCCGAATAATTCATTATTCAAACATAAGAATTACTTTCCAGTACCCGGAGATCACATTCGTGTGGGAACGGAATAAGAATACAAAATGTCAATTCAACCTTTAACTAAATTCATTCTATGGGCATTGTAAGACGTGACTTAGGAAAGGTTACGAATGAAATAGTATCTTTACAAAAGGCTGAAAACTTGACATCAACTCCTTCGCCAACCCGTCTGACGATCGTACAATATATATGGGAATTTGTAGTTGGATGCGGCCTCAGAAATACGGCTCAAGTTTGGTTTGTGTAGAGAGCCTTGAGTGAAGCATGTTTCCATCAGTGGGCGTGGACGTCCCTAGGCTGTGATACCATAATCAAGACATGAAAACAATGGACTATGATGGTGAATCAGTACACAAATCAATACCAATATATTATATGCGAAAGCGTCTTTGGTTTCTTATTTGTTCCTATGTCTTCCTTTCAAGTCGCATCGCACCGGTGTTATGATGTGATTTTCGGGAGTGTATGATACAGCTTTTACAGCGATAAATTACTCCCACGTGCGTGAAGCCACAGACGAAATCAATGAAGAGTATATTAGTAACACAAAGTAATATTATTGTTGTCATTACACGAGAGAAACTTGATTATAACTTGACATGCAGAGCCTCACTCAAACTTGTAACGTTGGATCATTAATCTTATATTAGAGGTGAGAGATACTTGTCACGGCACTTCCCGTCTTTAATTACTCAATAACGAACAAAACGTACACCCAGGCTCAATGGAAACAGTAATTTACTTTCACATACATACTCATGCTCTCACAGAATACATATTATGTAAGGTAGTAGTCTCAAACAACGATTCATTGAATGACAAGAATATCCTTTTTAATTCTCATATAGAGTAACTTCTGAATTGTATACGGTTTAAAATTTACGTCATATAATTATACCAAACGCGAGAAAATTAAAGTTTTATAACCTAGGATCTTATAAACGTTACATCCTCAAAATGGATGGACACTACCGGAGAAAATACATTTTAGAGCGGGGCATGCGAGGGGTTAAGCTTTCTATCTCTTTTTCTTCCACAATCAAAAAAGCATTTGGTCCATTTCTTATCAGTGTTTTTGTACCAGTACTTGTAGTAGTCATATATTTACAACTAGTCGACGCCAGCGGCTTCGCATGCACATATTTTCGAATTTCTCGTTTTGCCCGATCCCGTGGGAATTTCGGAAAATCCCGTCTTAATGCACCCCTACGGTCCCCAAGGAACATAGGTACATGCTAAATTTCAGCTTCTTGCGCCTAGTAGTTTCGGCTGTAGCTTGTCTGTCAGTCAGTCAGTAATGCAAGGATTTTATATATACAGCTTATGAAAATGTAAACGAAAATCTTCGCGCGGCGATATTTATTTTACTACGCTACACAACATTGTGTGAAGCGTGCGATATTTTATCGTCCACTGTCAACATACTATAACTTATTACAAGACATTCCGGTTCGAGGGTGATAATGTAAACCTCTATTATTACTGAACATTCGTGCTTTATATACATACGAGTAGCATAATATTCTTTCACAATATAAACGTAAGATATGTCTTACCCTGCGACTTAAACGACAAATTGTGCATGCACGTTGGTACTAACTTAAAACAAGTTGTATATCTAAAATGTTCTATCTGCCATAAAAATAACATAATAATAAAATAAGAACCGTTCCCTTCTTTTATTGTTAGGCTATAGCAGACAATGTGTTAAAAGAATATAGCTCCGTCACTGGAAAATACGTTTGTGAGTGAAAATACCGCTAACGTTTGTCTTCATTCATGATAAAATATTAGCGGAAGAAGATTCAAACTAGTTTTCCCTAACTGGCTGATTCATTAAAAGATAAAACGTTGTTCAAACCTTGAAATATAGATTTCCATTTTGGTGTATGATAAAGTCAGTGAGTGCAAAAATAAAACCATTTCAGTAGGTATTTAAAGTTTTAATAAGTAAAGATTTATTTAATGAGTAAAACCACAAATCTATAAGAGCAATCTTTTGAAAATACTTATAATTAAGTATGTTTATTGCCGGTGTATTTCGTAATAGCTATTTCGAAATACACCGGCAATGTTTATGTCAAATGTGAAACTCGGACGTTCCTAGTATTATCTAGCCAATCTTTAGATTTGACTAGGTCAATGCGATATAACATTTTTACGCGTTACTTAATAACTGTAATCAGAGAAATACTTGCGCACACGGTGTACAAAAAACAACGTAGTAATACATAAGCAATGTTTCAGAATCTATGATTATATTAACATATCTTCTGTAACAAAAACATACATGATAATCGGAGATACCCTTCTAAGCGAAAGGGATACATAAAGATATGCACTTATAGATATTACAGTATTATTTACTTGCGATGATTTCCAGTGATATAAGCAGCCAACGAACGTCCTGGATGAAAAGAAACCGGAAAATACAATAGACGTAACTATACTACGCTCGTACTTCTAGAGAAATAACATCCCCTTGTTCAGATTTAATCTCTTAGATAGTTCGACCGATTTTATACCATTACATTATATTAAAAAACTATTGTATAGATACTCTTAAATTTTGTAATTTTATGAACATCTTTACGTATTTTGATAGGTTGTTTTCTATCTATCTATCTATATCGTCACGCCTGTCTCCCATTGGGGTAGGCAGAGACTATGGAACACCACATACTTCGTTTCTAACATACCTCTTTCGCTTCCTCGACATTCATTAAACTCATCATGCATGCGCGTCGGTTATGGATACTTTTAATTTGGCCCTTTTTAGTACGTCACCTATTTGGTCGGCGTACGTCCGCCTAGGGCGTCCCCTACCGACATTTCCATTCATTCTCGCATGATATACTCCTTTCGTATTTCTTCTTTCATCCATCCGTTCCAAATGTCCAAACCAGCGCAACAATCCTTTTTCAATCTTTGTCACTACATCCTCTTTTAGACCACACTTTTCCCGTATCACACTGTTACGCACTTTATCTATCATACTTACTCCTTAAAGCTCTCATCTCCACAGCATTGATTCTACTTTCATAAACCAAAATCGCCAAAACTCCCTGCAGTACAGCAAGGCGAGCCTTGCTTGGGATAATTTCGCTACTGATGATGGACCATAAGGCGCCATTCACACTATTTCCTGCTTTCACTCTTCTTTTAATATCTCCCTCACATTTTCCATCTCTCGTAAACAAAGAGCCTAAATACACAAACTCATTCACTTGTTCCACTTTTTATCGCCTATCATTATGTTACATTCAGTTATACTGTTTTCCCTCTCTATGACCTTAGTCTTGCTTACATTCACTTTCATGCCCTTCTTCTTATACGCCTTACTCATTACGGTGACCATATGCTGTAAATCAGACGCTGACGACGCAAAAAGAACCTGGTCGTCAGCGTATAGCAAGGTCTTAAACACAGATTCACCCATTCTTAATCCACATTCAGACCCTTTCAGATCGGTCAAACAACTGTCCATGAATAGATTGAACAGCCAAGGAGACGCTACACATCCCTGTCTAACACCACGATCAATGTTAAACCAGTCCGTGTAGGCCCCGTTTACTCTGACACAGGCACTTGAATCCCTATATAAGGATTCAAGTGCCCGTATCAGATTGCTGTTCACTCCATACACAGAAAGTGTTGACCAATGTTCATCCCTCACCACTCGATCGTAAGCCTTTTCCAGGTCAATAAAGGCGCAGAAAACCTTCTGGTGTTTACTTAAGGTTTTTTCTGAAATGCACCTTAAGGAAAAGACTTGATCCGTACATCCCATTCCCTTTCTGAATCCCGCTTGCACATCCTAAATATTACTGTCCGTTTCAGAGATCACTCTTTCAATCAGTATCTTTGCATACAATTTGCCAACAACACTCAGGAGGCTTATACCGCGATAATTTTTGCATTCCTGCTGTGATCCTTTTCCCTTATACAGTGGCACAATGACGGCCTTGTTCCAGTCACCTGGTACACGACCGGACCGCCAACATTTATTGAAAAGTAGGTACAGCAGGCTTGCGGTGACGCCTTCGGCTACCTTGAGCATTTCAGCAGATATTCTATCATATCCCGCAGCTTTACCCGTTTTCATACTTTTCATTGCATACCGTATCTCTTCCATACTTATATTACTTTCACAATTCTCTTCCTCGTTCGCTACTATATTCCTAGTGTCATTTTCTCCTCGCTCAAACAAATTCTCAAAATACACCTTCCACTGATCCAAAACTTCCCCATGCTCTCTTAGAATATTTCCATTTACATCCCTCATCACACCAACTTTCGAATCTCCTGCTTTGCCTCGGGCTGTTCTAACCAAGTGCCAGAATAATTTTATATTGGCCCGAAAATGCTGAGAAAACTTTCTATCAAATTTATCCTTACATTCTTTTTTCTTTCTTCTTAACGTCTCTTTTACTTTATATTTCAATTTGTCATACTTTTTTTTCACTATCCTCTCATTGTCAGTCACACTACCTTGTACCCTTTTGTTGGCTCTTATGGCCAGCAAGTCCATCCGTGCTTTGCGCTTTTGTGCGACCACACCACTTACTTCCTGATCCCACCATTCATAACAAATCTTTTTAACATGCTTCCTCTTGCTTACGCCACATAATTGTGTAGCTGTCCCTATTACTCCATTCTTAAACTCTTTCCAAATTTTTTCTATCTCGCAATCATCTTCCTCAAGCAACTCTTTAAACCTCTCTTCCAATGCCTCTTTATACTGACTACGTACATCCTCTTCTTCAAATCTTTCAACTTTCACTCTTTCCATGGCAGGTGAGTGTATGCGAGGACGATGGTGCCATTTAGTGGTTAGTCCCGCTATGCGGCTAACTACCAAAAAATGGTCAGTACCCACATTTAAGCCTCGGTACACTCTAGTATCTTTCACTTTTCCTTTCAAATTTTCATCTACCACCACAAAATCTATCATACTTCTTTCTGTCTGACTAAACAAAGTGTTTGTCACCACAGGTTTTCTCTCCATACAAATGTCCAGCAAACTCTCACCATTTTCATTCACTCTCTCGTCGCCAAATCACCCTAGAACACTTTCACATCCATCACGAGACACACCCACCCATCCATTAAAATCGCCTAACATTATTATTCTTTCATTATTCTCACACCTAGCGAGCACATCTCTGACCTTGTCCCAGAATTCCTCTCTGACATTAACTGGTTTGGACATGTCCGGAGCATAAACACACACAACAAAGACTTTTATTAAACCAAGCTTTAATCGCATCCAAAGAAGCCTGGAGATGACATATTCATATTCTTTCACACACTCATTCGTCCTATCCGACAGAATCATTCCAACTCCTCGGCTAGCTCTTTCAGACTCAACAACTCCAGACCAGTATGCATGATACCAGCCATGAGTAGTTGTTGAGCATCCTTTCTTCTTCGTTTCACTCACTCCTAGTATATCAATTTTCCTTATATCCATCATATCTCACAATTCATCGATCTTACTATCCGCTCCATCACAAACATTCACCGTGGCAAATAGGCATTCCCTAGCCCTCTTTTTGCCTCTGTTGGACGGGGAGACAAAACGTGACGTGTGGCAAAGCGCATCGCCGTTGGGAATTTTGTTTACCCAGCTAGCGTCTAGAAATTTGTTACAGTTGCGATCTGAAGGCCAAACGTAGCAGACAAACCAATAGAATGAAATATGTATGTATCCAGCGCATACATACACAAGCTGTGCACTGATCTGTCACGTTTACCGAAGTGTGAGGGCCATCATTCACCTATCACCTTTGCCTGGATAAGTCAATTTGGCGGTCTCCCCTTTTATAAAAGCAACACGTGGCAGAGAACATATAAGTATGTAGATACGGCGAAGGGACTGGGAGTAGTTAACACGGAAACGGGCAACATACGCGTCGAAACGAGGCGGACGTACACGCCCGGACTTACCAAGTGTAAGTCCGGGCGATTTACTCGACACAAGACACTTGACAATATGTTAGTCGCTTCTATGAGCAGGCTATTTGTTTGTTAGGTGTACCGGAAGTGAAACCGCTACATGACATCCACCAGCGAAGCAGTGCGATGTTAATAAGTGAGTGATAACCGAAGGTCGCAACTCCGCTAATATGTTTTGAATATGTATTGAGACGTTGGTGCTTCGTCAAGCCGCAGCGTTCACCCTCTACGGCGTCAACCTACTTGCACCCAATTTTGCATCAAATTGCTTTTACACATTCTACAAACTAGGTACGTATGGAAATTATTTATGTAAGGATGTACGTGAGTAATATACGTAGAGTTTATCAGACTTTTGGCGCTTTCAAATAGCAAGTCTGTTGAATTTTTAAGTCGCTGACTTTATGTGTACTTTGTAGGTACGTAGTGGTATCGTGTAGTCTTTTATAATTTACTTGTATATGCCACAGTCAGATAGCATAATGCGCTGCGTTACAAGTGGCTTTTCTGTAGCAACCAATAGTTTTAATAATGTAGTGACCAGAGTAAATGCAGTTTTATAGGAAAAGGCAATCGAATTATGCTGAACTCGAACACGATAATGCAAAGAAGTAAAATTAATGTAATATTTACTTAGTTGAGTAATAATACTAAGCAGGATTTTATTATTGCTATAGTCGCATATACAAAAGCGAACAATCCTACACATAGTTACTTAGTTAGCTGTTACAGTGTTTTGCAACCTACAATTGTGTATAGTTTCAATGTTTAGCAAAACAACGAATATTCCACCCAGCTGCGACACATACATAACTATCGAGACACGCCTACAAATGTTATTTTCGTATTTTATCTTACTAACTGAAAAGCCGTGTAACGAATATACATACATACATAGTCTCACGCCTATAACCCCGAAGAGGTAGGCAGAGGTGTATTTCTACACCCACTTTTCGCCAGAATATACTTTAGTCCCACGTAATAAGGGGCGAGCCTATTGCCGTACCGAGCACATTTCCAGACTCCGTGCTGCTACAGAGAATTTCGTGAGAGAAAAAAATCGGCTAACCGATACACCTAATTCCATGGGACAAGTTATGACGGATGAACAGAATGATCTGTGGGTATTAGTGATGTGCTCAAAATATATGCCGTGAGTTTATTCGTAATTCTTATTCATAGTCAAAGTCAAAAGTCAAAAATCATTTATTCATCTAGGTCACAAAGTGACGCTTATGAACGTCAAATTTTAATGTACATTACTTAATGCTTCTACATTTACATTTACTGCCCATTCGCAAAGCAATAGGTAGAACCACGAGAAAGAAAGAATCATAGTATTTCTTGATTGTAGGTATACTTGTAGTCTCTAAATTATAATGTAGTAAGTAAGTATGCCTTCATAAAATATAATCAAATTTGTTCTACTTTGAAGAAAAGTTCGTGTTCGCTCTTTTGCCTTTTGATCTTTCTTGCTGCTGCTGCTGAAATTAGTGATACTATATGATCTACGACTGTGCATGATACAAAACATCGCGCCAGTACGCCTTGCTCGCGATAAATAACCCCGATCGAATGCGAAATTACTCATTAGCTCAACCTATAACGTGAGTGTAACGGGTAGTCATTGATATATACACAAACCCCGTCTAGTAGGATACAGTTGCCATTGATGTTTTTGCATAAAGAGAAGTTCTTGTAAACAAACCGTTATTGAGATTGCGAACACATTCAATCAGGGGCAGTAACAACTTGTAGAACATTAAGCACGTTATTCGTATCAAACTAGATAAAATAAGTCACTTCTCACGACTTTGACAATAAAGTAAGAAAATGAATGCTCCGTCTGCGGGCTTATTTGTAGCTCGCCAGTCGAAGAACAGCTTCGTTAAGAACAAATAATGAACTTATTTCGGTCATACATTTGTTACGGGAACGACGTGAATTCGAAACTTTAAGATGTCTTTGAAAGAATAATCTCTTATGTAAGACTAGCTTTTATTACAACGAAGCTTTAGCTTGTTAGGTAATGCTTAGTCTCTTCTAGATTCTTTATTTTTGTTTTGTTGTTCATAAGTGTTTCTATGTGACCTAAATTAAATAAGTCAGTTTTGACATTTGAATTATAGATGTAAGAAGTCGAGCACAACTTAAATGAAAATTCGTATAATCTCACAATTCACTGCTTAAACATAAATTTGGCGTTACATAACACATATTTTCCCGCAGCGTCATATGGCGAAATGATTATATGTCGAGAGTACTTGAGCAGTATTCTCTTTTTCATGCGGCCGAATCTCGTATTATTATAGTTTACATGAATATTATGCGGTGTGTGGGCCACGGCGGCGGCGTCGCTAAAACAAACATCGGTGAACATTCAAGCTCCTTCGTAGATATAAAATTACGTCATCGTCGTAGAATATCTTAACAATAAAGGTCCCATGGGAAATTTTTCGGTGTTAACAATAACCCGTGTTTTATTTTGAGCCAAAGATTCGGCACATTGTTCTTAACGGAACCATGCCATATACTATATCAAATTGCGATATTGCTTTGTAATTACTGTGGGCACGGTTATAAAATATTACTCGATAACAAATAGCTACAATCAATCATAAAATACAGCAAAGTTAATTTGCTTCTGAAGGCCACGTTCATCTAATGTGTTAAGTTTGTATACAAATTAACTTTCAGTCGCAAGATTCAGAGTTCCATTACCAAACGTAACGACATTTATGGATATTTTGATATTACATAGGTCCAACAGACAGCTGGTTAGATTCTCAGACATCTGCCTAATCCTAGAATGTAAAGAGATGTAAACATGATTGTGCTAAACTGAAATATACATACAATTACATAATTATATGAAAAATAAAAAACAAAATAAAAACGACGAATTTCTGAAGATTTTCCTGAAAATTCGACTGCCAAGGGCCTCATTGTCATGTACTGAATCACTGGTATCAGTTTTCGCTACGTCGTGTCTTACACCTATTATATAATAGCAGACTTCACATGTCTTACCAAAACGTTATGAAGACTTTAGTATACGATTATAAAATAATTTGCTTTCTCAAATTATTCTTATTTTTGTTTTACCCACAAATCCACAGTATCTTGGAAGTTTTACTTACTAGCCGGCCTAATAAAAAGACTTCCTGTCCTCTTCAGAAAGGGTCTGGTCCATATATCATTTAAACAACCCTAAGGTTATTGAGAGCTTTTTGTTGTGATACAAAATTATTATTTACAGATCAAGTAGCATCCTGAATAGTTAAAACATATTTCTAATAAAAGCAATTATTACAATCGCTTTCTCAGTGTCAATCTAAATCAAATAAATCAAGCCAAGCACTTACAGACCGTGTGTGTACTCGCACTACCGTAAACCATTCATGGTGCGCCGGCTCTCACTACAGTTCTTCACGTGATAAGAAGCGAGACTTTCGTCATCTATCGGGCACGGATCCAATTCCAAGCATGAAAAGGACGTCTTATACAAGAAGGCTTTTCGTGGCTGCAGGAGTCAGGACGTAAAAATATTTACGGTTCTCTGTGGTGCATTATTTCAAACGATTATTTATCAGTAGTTTGAAAACATCATCCATACAAACAATAAATAAATTATGAATGCGAAAGGTTTATGATGTAATTTATCATGGAAGTAAAGATTGATGATATTTTTGTAAAAAAATCATCGGTCCCAAAAGGCACTAGCATGTACGCAATTTGGCACACACGCATTAAATTTGTTACCTGGGTGTAGAAATATAATTTTGATCGATATACTATTCGATAAAAATCCATCGGGTGAACCCCTTGCAAAAACTAGTTTACTATAATTGCACGAATGTATTTTGTCGGTGATTTTTAGTCTAATTATTACACAAATTCTCTTATTACGCTTATCATTTAGCAAGCCCTAAATAAGATACAAACGTGCATTCCAATCACGATAAACAGTTGCATCTATAATCATGCTTGTACCACGTTACTATCGAGGCAACCACGTACAGTCTAGATATTGAGTGAACTATATACCTACGTATTTACGCTACAGTAAACCGATGTCGATAAAAAAGATTGTTGTTGTATTGCACATTATAAATATTTTTTTATGATTGACACTACTCCATCTAATTTAATATGAATTTCTGACACATATTTTATTTATCTTTGTCCTTATTATCACTTTTTATAACATTTATTGAATTTTCTTCTTCGTGACTTTATATTTTGTAAGAAAATAATAAAATATTGAATTATTATTTAATTAAAATGTCTTAGATTGCATGAATTATTAATCATTCAAATTTCACATTCCGTCTGTGGCAAAATAGAAGAACTTATGTATCATTGTGACCATCCATTGTACGCTATTTTATGTGAAATACATATCATTATCATTATTATTATAGAAGTACACACACTGCTTTCTTTCACATCTATCAGGTGACACTTGTATTCTATGCCGTGTGGTTGACGGCATAGAATACAAGTGTCACCACCCCCTATCTTCTCGTGGGTGTCGTAAGAGGCGACTAAGAGATAACACGATGCAAAAACCATCTTTGCGTAGAGACGGAAAACTCGACATCAAACCTTATACGACTGCCTCGTTGGTCTCGCGGCATAAATGTGCGCGTGGGATCGGAAGGTCCCGGGTTCGATTCCTGGATCGGGCAGTGTTATTGGGTTTTTCTGTTACGAAATTCTCAGTAGCAACACGGAGTCTGGAAATGTGCCCGGTACGGCAATAGGCTCGCCCCTTATTAAGTGGGACTAAAGTATATCTGGCGAAAAGTGGGTGTAAAAATACACCTCTGCCTACCCCTTCGGGGATAAAAGGCGTGACGATATGTATGTATGTATGTATTCTATTATAGATGCGTACACACATTGCATAACAATTCTTTTGAAACATTGTAGTTTTTGGTTTGGACTCCAAAACTAGTCTGTTAGGATGCCTTGTATTTCTGGGAAATTTTTCCTTAGCCATTACAAATAGGTTTAGATTAGAATGAACAAACGTGGCAATTTCGTGTACGTACATACATGGTAGCGTTAGGACTTTTAACTTTTTAAAATGTGGCTTGCATGATTCATCGGGCGGAATTCCCACAATGGCTCTGATGCAGCGCTTTTGAGCTATGAAGACCCTATCGGCTTCAGTAGAGTTTCCCCACAATATCAGGCCATATCTGAGTACAGAGCTTACGTAGCCATGATAAGCCAGCAAAGTCGTTGCCAAAGACGATGTTTTTCTTAACCTACTTAACACATAGACAAACTTATTTAGTTTATTACAAGTTACCGTCACATGATGTTTCCAGTCAATGTGTTTGTTTAAATTACTAAGCGTATGTGCATTCAATCCACAATCCACAAAGCTGATCCCCTCGATCTCGCTTCATATTAATAAAAATATGTTAAATTAAATGTCTAGCTTTTCGCCTAGACTGAAAGAACAAGCGTTGTAAAGTAGTCTAGTCGCCCACGCTTCCAAACGTGTTTCGCCGCGGCATAAGAAGCTAACTCAGTTCAAAACCTGCCAAATTGCATACGTTAATAGAAAACGCAGCCATGCACTTTTTCTAATAGAAACATAAAGAGAACTTTATTGCTTCAAAGAAACATTATATCGAAATGAGTTTACATCATCTTAAGTCATCTCCAGTATACACAAGACAGAACGTAGTACAAGTTGAAGCAAAGATATATAAAAAATTGAGTTTAGTACTAAATTATTAACTACTAATTCCTAAATATAATATGTACAGATCATGATCAAAATAAGAACGTGCATAATAAAATGTCCCCTTTTTGTCCTGCTCTTCTTATGAACGCGTTCAACTCACGTCCATATAACTGACGACAGTCAATTTACTAGGTGCCATATCTGTTAGGATACACAAAGATGACGTATAAACATGAAGCTATGTTTTACTATTTTGGATGCTTCCAGAGTGCAGTATGCATATTAACCAATCAAGTTGTAGTGGCCAAACAGATTTGGATATGATAGATAGATGACGCAGTGGATTAGCACGTAGGGTTGCCAACTACAATGAATCCTTATTTTTAACAAAAGTTTTAGCCAAACGAATTCCACGCTTGAAAACTTGACATAAAAATGACACGGATAATATAGGACATGTTTTGTTTGCAGCAAATGTTGTCAGTTTCGGTTATAAGAAACAAAAAGTATTATAGGTACTAGTCCGCATAAAGTTGTCACGTAAAAACCACGTTTAACGAAGTATGTAGAGAGTGAAAATGCTCAAAGTGTTTTCAGTCACAATTAAACAGATTTGACACACCACAAATCTGCGCGAAAGAACCTAACTCCTGCGGACAATGACACCCAACGTATTAAAATTCAAATAGGTAATACACCAATTTTAATAGCGTCAAAGGACACCACATGTTTCCGACTAAAGGTTTTACAGCTTGGCAATTGCAGAGCATCCCTTTCGTACATGAGACCCTATGAAAGCCTAATTTTGAACACAATATGCGTATTTAGTTTAAATTGAACCTTCATAGAGTGACTTTGTGGTTTACCTGTTAGTCGAGGGCCCTTGCCGCATTAATGGTTAGGGATATTAATCTATCTTGAAATGTGAATAACACTTGTCAGTAATTTTAAATATTGGCGGTTCATGTCTACGGGAAAGAAGTTTAATGACACGCCATTTTGAGTGTAACTGGTCAAGTCGCACTCAAAGAACAATGCCCATTTCTGTAGTTTATCTTACTGGTATAATTAGTAACTGTCACGTTATTTTTATCCCGGATTTCATTAATAAAATTCAAGGTCGTTTTAAGGTATATACCACTATATGCGTACCCTGAAAACACCTAACTCGAAGCAGCTTACTTTCGCGGTGAGCGTTATATTGTCACGACAAGACAAGATTAGAGGAGTTGTTAATTAGCTTAAGAGCATCCCGGACTTTATTCAGCTAAAAAGTGGTAATTTATATTTCAGAAGAGTTTATATGATCGAATAACTGACTGATAAACACGTAACTATTATGATTAATTCTTGCCACTGAAAACCAATTACATAATACATCAGTACTAAAGACCTTGGTCACATTGCACACGTAGAATCAAAACGGTGCACAGGTGCGGATAACATAATTATGTAAGCGACTACGTGCACCCATCCATTACAACTGGTGTGTATGTTACCATATCTAGTGGATAATCCTTTTATAAAATAGCTTAGGTATTTAGTTTATCCAAAAAAGTGAAAACGCCTGCAGTGGCCAATGTGCATTGTTCTGTTTGATATCCCTGGTTGTCGAGTCGCGTTTATAAATTTTTCTTTGGTAGATTTTTCTCTGTTCGAACATGCCAAGAACAGACAAACGTTGGGAATAAATAAAGATATAAATGCAGTGTCAGTGCTCTATCTGAAATTCAAACATTGCCATCGCATGTACTGTCTGTTCTGCATTCGTATGTAAATTATTTATCATGGTGCTCCAACGAAGTACGATAGGAATGTAGTGTGTGTGCACGATCGCCTCCTTCTACCTCATAAGTGAATAACTCACTCGTATTTGGTATTTAATTAAACCCACATCTACTACAAATGTTCGCTGTGGAAGTTAACTTTGCGCGTATGGATGCCAACTCAGAATGTTACGTAACATTCCCTTGCTCTGTCTTTTAGTTAAACATAAAAAAGTTTTATTTCTGACAAAACTGTGATATTAATCAACGATTCTGAGCAATAAATCTAAGGATACGTTCCTTTTCTATGATATTATTCTCGTGGAGTATTGAAAGTAATAAAATAATATATTTGTGAAGAGTTTTAAAGCGTCTGGTAAAAAAATAACCGCCGCCGAAATGAGTCTGGCAGTATTATTTATGAATTTTTAATAATATTTTCTGAAACATACGGAAAAATCAGCATTGAGAATTTAAGAAAAGTTAGTACTAGTGACTGCCTCGTTGGTCTCGCGGCAAAATGTGCGCGTGGGATTGGGAGGTCCCGGGATCGATTCCCGGGTCGGGCAAAGTGTGATTGGGTTTTTCCGTTAGGAAATTCTCAGTAGCAGCACGGAGTCTGGTAATGTGGCCGGTACGGCAATAGGCTCGCCCCCTAGTACGTGTGACCTAAAAATTCCTGGCGAAATGTGGGTGTAATATTACACTTCTGCCTACCCCTTCGGGGATACAGGCGTGAGTCTATAAATAAAATAGGACTATTTTTACCTACTTTTAGCACGTCGTAGCTAAAACTTGGCCGTCGATCCAAGCTAGCAAGTAGGTATGCGTATACTCATAGCACTTACTAACACTACATTATTTTATACATTTCGTTTCTGAGAAAATAAGTAAGGCCTGGGGGCCTTGGGATCTTGGACTTATTAGTAAGGGAACATAACATAACTTCACGCTTTTAATCCCCGAAGGGGTAGGCAGAGGTGTATTACACGCCCACTTTTCGCCAGTTATGTTTCGGTCCCAATATAATAGGGGGCCAGCCTATTGCCATCTACCGGGCACGTTTACATGTTCCATAAATTATAATTTATGAGACACAGAGGGTATTTCTGTTCTTGTGACTTACATTACACTGCCTCGTTGGTCTCGCGGCATAAATGTGCGCGTGAGATCGGGCGATCTCGGGTTCGATTCCCGGGTCGGGCAAAGTGTTACTGGGTTTTTCCGTTAGGAAATTCTCTGTAGCAGCACGGAGTCTGGCAATGAGCCCGGTATGGCAATAGGCTCGCCCCCTATTACGTGGGTTCGAAAAATTCATGCCGAAATGTGTGTGTAATATTACATCTCTCCCTACCCCTTCGGGGATACAGGCGTGAGTCTATAAATAAAAATAAAAAAAAACATGAAATTGACACTCGAACTTAAAAAATGTAAAGTAAACAAAAATAACTACTATGAATGTTTAGCATGTTTTGAAAACCACATACCCACCCACAAAATGTCATTACAGTTGAAAATCAAATAAACTAGACTATTCATCACCATTGCAACTCTACAGTATAATAAAGAGCACCTGTTTTGTCAGAACGTAATATATGGCTGGAAACTCTATTATCTCAAACTTCCAAGAATTGTTTTTTGAAATATAAATCTACTAGCTGTCGTCCACTCTTTCATTCGCGTTGATTCCAGGAAAACGTGCTAATATAATTTCAACAGAAAGTGAACCCCGTAAGTTCCAAGGCAGTTTTTAAACAAATTTTCAACGCCTGTTTTAGTGGAGACATATTAAAAAACATTATCTTTACTAACTTGGTGTGGCCCATCCAGCCATCCATCCACCTACCTAAGTACTTAGAAATAGCCTTCGACTATACTCAGAACTGACAAAGAAACGCAAATAAAAATCATAAAGATCGGTTAAGCCATTTTAGAGGCGTTCGAGAACAAACAAGGTGACATGAGGTTTTTATGTATTAGAAGATGATAATGACGACTGTAACTTGTCACCCTCATTTGTACAAATCATAAAATATTATTTCTTGCTATTTATTACTATGCAACACGACCTTATCGCATCATATTACATAAAATTTGTTACCACAATGAAGATTTACTACAACAATTTCAATTACATACATACATACATACATAGTCTCACGCCTATAAAGAGGTAGGCAGAGGTGTATTTCTACACCCACTTTTCGCCAGATATACTTTAGTCCCACGTAATAAGGGGCGAGCCTATTGCCGTACCGGGCACATTTCCAGACTCCGTACTGAGAATTTCGTGACAGAAAAACCCAATAACACTGCCCGACCCAGGAATCGAACCCGGGACCTCCCGATCCCACGCGCACATTTATGCCGCGAGACCAACGAGGCAGTCGTATAGGGTTTGATGTCGAGTTTTCCGTCTCTATGCAAAGATGGTATTTGCATCGTGTTATCCCTAAGTCGCCTCTTACGACACCCACGGGAAGATAGGGGGTGGTGACACTTGTATTCTATGCCGTCAACCACACGGCAATTTCAATTAAAACGAATGAATTATTCCAATATCCAATACCGTTGGCCTAATAGACCGGAAATACTGGTTATTATATGCGATGCATCTGCGCTCCATAAATAATAATGAGTTGGTGACATCAAGTTGTATGTCCACACTTTGTTATAATGTGTAATATTCGATACCCACGCACACATGTTCACATGTTTACCTCAAATGGATTGAGATTATGCTATGTAGTACATAACGAAATAGATATGGTACCTTTTTAACACAGCTACAGATTACGAAAAATGCGGGTATCGGTATAGGAGGAGAGTAAGCGGGTAACCAAATGTAGATACGTACAGTTTGCACTGTAGAACAAAACTACGCCTTGCAACACTGACCTTTCAAAATTGTATGCGTATTATACTTATTGTTCATTACTGCCGACCCCGTTCCTCGGCGTTCACGTAAAGCCGTCGGTCCCAGCTTTCATGATCTTTGACGGTCGATATAGGGAGTCTGTCTGTCTTTGAATATATTGACACTGGTCTAGGCCATGTAACATCGCCATCCTTTTGGGTCGCGACGCTGGCGGCAAACGGCAGTCGTTGGCTGTGTTGAAAGCTTTTGACAAATCTGGTTAGACTAGAAAGCAGAGCTCCAGCGAAAGTTATGGATCCAATCGGGATAACACTAGGATGATCATGTGGGATAAAGTATAAGAATAAGTATTAAGTATCCATATAGCATTACTATGTACATTGCTGACTACCTAAACAACGCACAGCTATTAGCCACAAAAAGCTGAAATTTGAGGCTTGAGTAAAATTGGCGATAGGACTCTAAAGATGCTTCCAAATTAGACTGGACTGCGACCTGAGTGAGGAAATATGTAATCGTCCGTTTGCCACAAGATATCGTTGCAACACACGGTTCGGCTCCAACCATTCAATTTGAAAGCGGCATAAACATTGACAGGAGTTGTACTAAATGGCAATTTCCTACGTAAAGTCGATCCCTCGTGAGATCATGTCACTATTATCAAAGAGCTCAGATATTTACGCTATTTTGCACACCTATACCGCCAAACATATTTGCATTACGACTGAATGAAACCACCATTTGTGTTGGCTTTCATCGCCGTCATATAATTTTGCTGTATTGGTATTGTTTCTCACTGTCTAGGGAAACAGTCTTTCGAAGATTAAATATTGTCAAACATTCGCTTTTTATCTACCTATAAATGGGCAATAACCTCCGTATTGCCCATTTATAGATAGATTAAATTTTTTACTGGGAGTATGGATATAGATTATTATCGGCTACTTGGAATCCACTCATCAGCAAATGTAAACACCGCCGCAGTGATAAATCTCAACAGTGTGTAGACGTCATTAGTGCAGTGCGTCGGAGTACCGACAGTGCGACCTTAAATAAAGATCAAGTGAGGGTAGATGCCGAAACCCGCACTTCCACAAGACGGCGCTGAGCTCTCATCAGTCTCTCCGCGACCACGCTCGGTGCAAGACGAGCGAAACGTCGGAAACAAATAGGTATTTACACCTTAAATAAGTTAATTGTACGTGATTGAGACCCGCTCATTTATTTTTGTATGATGTATACAAATCGCGAAAGTTTAAAATTGATTAAATTTCGTTGAATATCAAACAAGCTCAGTAAATAAGTTTTCTGATAGTAATATATTGTGACGAAGCTGGACAATCCGAATAGGACTCCGTGTCAGTTCCCCTAGTTAGCACTCTTTATTTATGGTACGCTCTGTAACTTTTTGAGCGATTTCAAAATCATAACAGTGCCAGTCTCTTTTGTGGATAGTCGTGATTTTATTACGTCATTTTTCAAAAGATTTAACCCCATAGGACTTTATACTTCGAAATACAGAATATACAATTTTTTTCACACATGATTTAACACTCGTTTCGCCGCATAGTCTAAATAAAGTACACAATTCATGAGTCTCACGCAAGGATTTTATATATTAAGATATCAGTAGTAGATACAAAATATTTGATAGTGGTACATTCCAATTGAAATTAAGGAATTTATTTAATCTTAATATATAAAATCCTTGCGTTACTGACTGACTGACAGACACGCTACAGGCGAAACTATTAGGCGCAGGAAGCTGAAATTTGGCATGTATGTTCCTTGACGACCGTAGGGGTGCACTAAGAAGGGATTTCCCGAAATTTCCACGGGATCGGTCAAAACGGGTAAATTTAAAAAAAATGCAGGCGTAGCTGCTGGCTTCCTCTAGTACTTACATAAGGTATGTAATTTGTAAAATGAAATAAGTAGGTGTACTTGCATACTTAATGCTGTACGTAATTTAATAATCTGGTTGTAATATTAATGGAAGTGCACTTTAGAAACTCGAAATTTGGCAGCATTGGCTGCAGCCGTGTGAAAAATACTTCATCATTACGTATAACAGCTGGCCTGCTCAACTAAGTACGATTATTCAAGTCAATTTCTACAGCACGGAAACTTTTGTAATTACATGAACTAAATGCGGTGGATAATAACGACCAAGTTTGATCGCAAATGATATTTCCGAGACGAACTATTTTAACAATAAGTATAAACTGTGAAATAGATATATTTAAGCGAATATTAACGCTAAATTACAGAGATAAGACATATTTACTTCGCTTTCCTGAACGCTTTAAATATCCACGGTGGAAAGGAATGGATTCATATTAATATGAACTTGATGTTGCCTGAAGCTACGCCCGCACATTCATTTTATTTAAACGTAACAGTCTGATCCTGTGAGCATGTCGGGTAATCCTTTCTTAGTGCAACTCTTCGGTCCCCAAGAAACATACATACATGCCAAATTTCAGCTTTTTGCGCCCTATAGTTTTGACTGTGCGTTGTCTACCAGTCAATCAATGATGGAACAATTTAATATTATACAGAGAAATGAAGCCCAAAAGTCCTGTCATCTTTCTAGCGTTGTCCCAGTCTGAACCCGGGGTCCGCTTTCTAGTCTAACCGCATTTGACTGAATATTAGCTTTTCAACAGAGCGACAGCCTGTCTGACCTCCGCAACCCAAAGGGATAGCTATATTACATGGTTTAGACTAGTATCAGTTCACTCATAGGTACTGACTCCCTATAACGACTGTCAAAGATCTTCATGACAGCCGGGACCTACGGCTTAACGTGCTCTCTATCAATACCAACATAACTCCGAAAAGTCATGGGTGCGCGCCGGGGATTTGAACCCGATACCCTCTGCATGGCAGTCTGTTGGTAATTCTACTAGGCTATCGCTGTCTAATAGTTTTCCTGCAAGGCACGAAAATACAAACATACGTACTCATCTGTTGGTTTTGTTGCTGGTGACAAGTCCGTGGACAAATCTGTAAGTGAATGATATAGTTTACTACTCGCCTCGTGGCTCGCTGGTCGTACAAATCAGTTAGTGTGTGTTCGTGCTCGAATTTGTCAACGTACTTGTACGAGTTATTATGCGGTGCGAGACTCATGAATCGTGTACTTTATTTAGACTATGCGGCGAAACGAGTGTTAAATCATGTGTGAAAAAATTGGATATTTTGTATTTCGAAGTATAAAGTCCTATGGGGTTAAATCTTTTGAAAAATGACGTAATAAAATCACGACTATCCACAAAAGAGACTGGCACTGTCATGATTTTGAAATCGCTCAAAAAGCTACAGAGCGTACCATACTGTGCACAAATGCGATACAACCTATTATGAGCCTGTGAAAAAACCCCTAATCTTTTATGACATTTTATTGCGTGTCCTATTCAACAAGTACACAGAATATGCGGAACATGGGGTTACATTGACATGGCACTACGGAAACCGGCCACCATAATATGTGCCTAATATTCGGTACTGAGCACAGCTTATGGTGTATTATGGCGATATCTCTCACCTCTCATACTTTCAATACTTCATTAACATATTAATTTTTACCCTAAAACCATAACTGGTAGGTTTCTTTAATTGTTTGAAGTTCTTAAATGCAAGAGACAACAAATCTATTGTCATGCTGAGCCTGTTAGAGGTTGAAAGGTGTAAAAGTAATTGGTGGGCCGCATGTATGTTGCAATGTTTTTATCAAATATTGATATGAGACATTCTGTCAAATCTGTTTGGACCGAATTCGAAAAAAGACATAACACTTGGGTGCATGCGGGATTAAACTAAGACAATACTAAAGCATTTTGTTCTGTAGTGATAACTGTAATAACGAATTAATGGTATCTTAGCGTAGCTGTAAAGATTTAAATAAAATGTCACTTAAATTAGCTGCCAACCCGCACTTAGCTAGCGTGCCTAAAGGCTCGGGTCGAGCATGTGACTGATGATGATCTCTTAAATTGTAGCAATAGGGTGCTTATCTACAGAACATTGCAGTATTGACGTTACAGATTAAATGATACCTATCCAAATCTCAATCCCTTACCTATTTTAAGGAATTGTCTCGTGTTACCATTGAATCGTTAATTATCGCTTTCTCCGTGCCTCGGAGAGCAAGTTAAGCGTTCGTTTTCAACTGTCATGAAAGTCTTTGACAGTCACTATAGCCAGTCAGTACCAGTACCACCGAATAAACATTAGTTCAAACTATGGAATATAGCTACCCCTTTAGGTTGTGGAGATCAGAAAGACAGTCGCTCTGTGGAAAAGCTTATATTGAGACAAATCCAGCTAGACTAGAACCCGGGGTCCGCTACCCCGGGTTCTATGTGATCTCGTGTGACCACATTATTGTTTGGTTTACCTTTTTATCACTCGTAATAAAGATTGGTTTAAAATAAAAATATATTTACTAAACTGTAAGCATATAACAAATCTGAGAGGATATTTATTACTGTTGTTGAAAGTCCCATGATTAGGGAAGAAGGCTATCTGACATCATGCTACGACCCTAAGGAACGGAGTAAAAATAAGTTAGAATATCAATGCGGATTTGCGGTTGACAACAGTACACAGATAGTATACTATAAAACATGTGAACAGCTGCCAAAAGTCTGCATTTATAACATAGTATGCATCATTTCCATCATGTATATTTGCTGCGAATAGACATTGCTAGTATTATATTTATTTATATTTATTATATTGCTTAGTATTATATTTTTATAGCTACAGTAAGCAAAATGGTTAGAAGAAGAAAGAAATACATATATCTGTCCCGTTTTCCCGTCGCATATCTTACGTCTCGCTACGCTGACTTTTCTTCATTGAAGCCTTAAATCTAATTGGTGATTCAGTGCGCTAAAATCTAGTCACATAGTAACTTTTAAAATAGATCTTTTATTTTAAACTAAAGATCATAGTGGAAATGATAAATAAATGTGATTAATAATAATGGCAAAACCAAATGACACTCGTGCTAGTAATCATACATCAACGTCGACCGAAGGTTAAATATTCATGCAGTACCTTTACCGTCCCTAAATTTGAAACCTTTTTGAGGTTTGCGTTTTTCGTGTTAATTATTTTAATATATTGTTGTTTTGTCTATCTAAATATTTTTTTCGTTTAATTTATTCTTTACATAATTAGGTACATGCAGACATCATAAACCTGTCACTCCGTCACATTTTCTATAAAATGTTCCTGAAAAATATATCCCATCAGTTTATTTGGTATTTATTTGCTACTGTTAGTTCTTGGAAATTGTGCCGTTTATGTAATCAAATGTAAACTCAAACCATTTTACTTGTAATAGTTTTGAAAAGCTGAATATTTCCTTTTCAGTATTTTCCACGTCAAAATCTAAGTATAGTACCGAGATATTACGTGGAAATTAACATAATCACTCAAAATATTTAATGAAGCATTTCCTTTTGATAATTATTTATTCTGTAAATATCTTTGTAGAAAAAACAATTGACTCAAGCGATCCATAAATAATAAACCTCGAAGATGTTGATAGAACAAAGTTGTCAGAATTAATGATGAAAGATGAGACTCGCTAAAAATTTTAATAATTAAGTCATAATGGATTTGTTTGTTAAAACTACTTCTATTAATAAAATATTATTTATAACATTGCTAAAATATAACAAAACTTGTTTCAGATGGACTGAAGATCACTTGAAGAGAGTAGCTGGTAGCGTCTAGATAGCGAAAACGGGTAAACATCTTATAGCGTACCCTAGAGGAGGCCTGCGTTCAGTAGTGGACTGCAATAGGCTGATGACTAACCTGTTTCAGTTGCATTGCTTGGAGAGTTTTAAGATCATAAAATAACTGTTACATAACTAAGTAAATTCAAACAACATTTACTTGAGGAAATTTCTTACGCTCAGTATATATTCGGCACTGATAAATTATTACTAAAGGAAATAAGTCCCGACTGTTAATGACAAGTTACATAAACGTCATTAGCTATTCGAGTGTAAAATGTAATAAGTCGAGGTGTAGATGAACACTTTGTGCACAGGTGATATAATTAGTACAGGACTCGCGAGTCACCCACCCGTTACATTAAATACGTTTGTCGAAACACCGACACCTGTAGCCACGCCACAAGGACAAACTTGTTGACATGACACGATTTTAGAAAATACTGGTAAAGGCGCTGAATTTGGTACTATACTTTACTATTTAGTGTGTGAGTATTTCTAGTTGTTGTATAAGAGCATAATCCCGGCGTTTTAGGTAGTTGATATTATCAATTCTGTTCCTGCATATATTTTATCCTGGATGTTTTGTAAACAAAACACCAAAGAGATTACATTGTATACGAAAATTTAATAAACAGACACAGAATACAGACTCAAAATAACAAATTGTAGATTAAACCTACAACACTCGGCGTAGTGCTTACTACGCCATACATAGTGCAGTCTATTATCGATATCTATGGTAAAACACATATACAACTCACACAACACACTTAAAGCCTCGCCCACGATAATTTGGTAAGCAGAGTTGCTAGCTTGAATTTAGGTTTTTTGAGATCGTGTCGTGTCAAAACGGTTGAAGTAAGTACCAAAGTAATAAGACTTCTCCATCACGTTCAAAAGAGCAATTAGTGAGGCTGCTCATTCATTTACACCACGACTGGACGTCTGGCTGACGGAATAGATTCACACTTGCAAAAATAATACGTGTGAGTACTGAATGTTTTATCTCATCAGGTTACTGACCTTTATACTTAATACTTATATATCAGTCTCCCGTCTGAATGCTTCCATAGAGACAATTGATGTATAAACTCAAATACATATATCGACGTCTCTTATTAAATTACCGACTACCATGTAAGTCTTCAGTTCAAAATAAACACAATAGATATCACTTTTTAAAACAAGGCTTTTTAATAAAACTATACTAGACTTATAATAAAACAGCCTCATATTACTTTCAGTTTAAAGGAAGGTGAACGTAAAGCAAAGCAAAGAAAACCGTGCGAAAGTTCACTAGCAAGATCAGAGACGTTTTGAACATTATATTTAAGTTAAAGTGCACGATGTAATAACCTTGTATAACATTAGTCAGAATCGTATCAAAAGCCAATTCTTAGCCGCTGTTTACTTGAATGGTACACAGCAGTAAGTATATTAAATGTCTGAGCATATGCAAAGAGAAACCTTTTTTGAAGATAGAACACGGTTAAGTGAAGTGCAGCAATGGCGCTTAAAAGCTCACACACGCCGTCACATCATATGTGTTATATTATCACATGTATATTTTATAAGTGTCTCTTAACCCTCCTTTATTGAAATGCCGTTATAATTTCACTCTCAGTTGACACTTATAGCAACATGAAAGGAGGCCATTCATTCTGTTTTCTTTCAGTTTTAGAAATATGATTTATCGCTGTGTTAGTTCTGACAGTTAATTACGGTCTCAAAACGTGGGTACATGCCGATAAGTATATAGGTTAACTTGTTCCATTTACTTATCCATATATATATATAAATTCCATTTACTTATCTTTGTAGAAGAAATTCAGTTCAGGTTCAGGTTCATGTCAGGTAGTTTTACCATATCACGAAAGTATAAAGGTTTGGTCAAACACAGTATCTCGTTTTGATATTGCAGCGTACATAGTAACACTTTTAGTAGCAAATTTACAATATCCAGTTGAACAGACAAATATCCAATTTTAATACACTGCCAAACATTTTGTTTGCCACAACCAATCCGACTGCCAAATGTTACCGTTGTGTTTTGCGTTAAGCCGGATAAACGGAGGTATCACCATTTTCATCACAAATTATTTGCTAGTTTATTTTTTTTTATGTATTTTAAACTACAAGTACGCTAATCTTCCATTCATTGATTCCGAAAATCCTTGTTCAAACGCAAAAGTTATCCGATTGATTCTATGAATCTAACTCTAGGATAGAATGACCTTGAATCCAAAAATGATTATAAGGCTACTTTGCACACCTCTAAGTAGCCAACCAGATATTAGACAGATTTAGTCATAAGCTTAGACAGTTTTATATAAAAGTAACTCATTATTTAGTCAGACAAATAGATTCACTCTACATACTTAGACATGCAATACGTTAGCCAGCAGCACAGAGCAGATATTTATCGTCACCGGTTGCATTACGGCTATACGTTACGTAAGTGCCTGCGTTAACAGCTGCGGTGACACTGTGATCAATTGTACCACTCATTGGAGCACTTAACTTATCCTGAGACGGTCTTATCTCTATACCTACTTCAATATCGACACTTAGCAAGTTAAATCGAACTCTAAAACTTCGTATTATCTACATAAGAAACTAAGTATTGGGTTTACGAGTTATGCTTTAAGAATAATGCTTAGTTATCGGCTATAACGGCAGAGCAATAATCCGAAGACGCCAGAAAAGTGTATTAATTTGTACTTAATAGCATCGTTTCAATAGAGGAATTATACTACCATTAACATGTCAATTAGCTGTTACTGCTCTCATAGGGTTTTATAGAACATTTAGTCTCAAGTCGACCTTCATGGCATTGTAAGATGTGTGTATTCTTTTCTTACTACCTTAAGGGCGGTCAACGAAAGGGCAATAAAGTATGACTGCCACTTGAAATCTTGCGTTCGGACTCATGATATCAATATGCATCAATGACTATGTAGGCAGTACAGTATGTGTATTGGAGAGCTAATTTTACTATCCCGCGACTCTGCTGTCATTAAGAACAATGACAGACAATGATAAAATCACGTCCTGAGCTTAACCATAGAATATCACTGTCCCTAGCTAGTTCAGATAGAATTGGCTTGGTCAAATCTGGTGATAGTAGAGTTACCTCCGGGCTTCAAGGAAAACGTCTTGGCTCGAATGATGATAATCAAACTTTGCGTACTGCAACCGCAACACATAGTTTAGAACGATGCCAGTCAGACATAACTCATGAGTTCTAATCCTCGACAAAGGGCGAAGAAGACCTATTTTGCAACCTTTTCTTAACCTACAGGAAAAATAGACATAACCGAAAGAAGGCTTTACTTCTGGAGCTTTCACTCACCGTAGGATGCGCTACAGTAGGATAGAATTTTGTTTTCAGTGGAAGGGCAGAACTATCCTATCTTTGTCAAGCCGACATACATATTATGAAGGATGTTTTTATTTCATATTATATTTCACTTCTTTGGTCCCTTAACCGTATATATAAAATTATTACGTTACTGACTGACTCACAGACACGCTACAGCCGAAACTACTGGGCGCATGTAGGTGAAATTTGGCATGTATGATCCTTGAGGAGTTTTGGGGGGTACTATGAGAGGGTTTTTGGAAATTACTTCCCTAGGGGGTAATGGGGTCAGATATTAAATGAAACTTTTTATTCCTTCAATTGATGAATTCAAACTTTGTTGCGGTTCCTCAAGTGATGATAATGAATTCACCCCTAGGACGGTGGTCTCAAAAATGGAGCCCATTTTGTATGAACTTTTTACTGGGTGTAAAAAACTGATACCAGTGATCAGTACATGATACTAAAGCCCTCGCCAGTCGAATTTGGTAGTAATCCATTTTAATTATATGTAGTTGTATGAAATAAAAGCAATATTCATCAAATTTGTTTGAGATTTGGCATTACTAACCAAAAGGGTAAAACTTTGTACAAAACATTTTATTTAAGCAATAGTAAATTACTTTTTAGATATAGTATGTATAAAATAAACGTGCTATCATATTAAAGCGAATTTCAAGGGAAACTCTTAAATAAATATTAAAAGATAATTTCAGGGCTTGTCTATAATGGATATTTAGATTAGGTATCAATAATACATTATAGTTAAACTACTACTCCCAACAATAATGACGGGCGCCCTGTCACTGAAAGCTTTGAATTTGGTCAGACGTTATTCCTTTACCAATACAGAGCTTGAAGGACAAGACTGTAAGATATTGACATAAAAAATTACATTCCTATGTTAGGCTTCGTTAATCCTAACATAGCGCCATAGCATTTTTTACAGTTTGCACCATTTTATATTTCTTTAAAACTAAAATGGTACAAAACGTAATTAACGACAGACTAACTACGACTCTAATAAAACAATAACTTACATCATTTTCAATAGGTCGTACTTGAATACATTGCTATCATATTCGGTAGCTAAGAATTTATACAGACAATGGTTACATAAGCATAAGAAAACATAAGAAAATCTATAAATGATGGCAAGTCGGACAGATAAAGTAAAAAGAAAAAAAATCCAAATCCCTGAATTTATGAAATTTCTTAAAATGCTTATCTCGGTGAGTTATTGGCTCCGTCCCAGCAGCGAGCACCTAGATCTTGTGAACGTCGCTTATTCGACGCGATCTCAACAGAGATTCAAAAAATGTGTCTACTGTTCGTTTGTTGGACTGGTTACTGGAGCTGCATATTGATTGTAACTTATTGAGTGGATCGAAGTGCGTCTGTGACGTCAAGGCTATGAAAGAGTACGCATATAGAAGCCTATTAAGGGGTTACTGGAGGCTTGATTATGCGTACAATTCTACTTATGTACCCATAGAAATAGTTTAGTTTTATTCACATAAAACTGTATATATTATTTGTTGCATATTTGTAGACATTAACGAAACTATATAATACCAAAATATTGGGTTAAAAAGACATGGAAATGTTTTTCTTAAAAATTTTAAAGAAAATACGGATCTATACAAGGAAAACAATATAAATTTGTTTTCTAAACTCCACACGTAGACAACAAAAATATATATCGCATTCACCCCTCCACACGCACAAATATATCAGCGTGTTGCTGCAAACATATTGCAAAAGGGAGATTTAACGCTTAAGGCACTGTCTGCCAGTCTCTCAAACATATGAATGATGCAGATAACGTGACAGTTCGAAGGTAGGTCTACTAACGAGTTTTAATACACGTGTAATAATTGGTACCAATGACTTTTACTTGATACGAGTGAATGTAAGATTGTATTGACTTATCATTCTTATCAATGTACATTACCTAAGGGATTTATTATGTACTGAAATGCTTGTATTAGTAATAAGATAGTAAGAAGCTTATTTTTTATAACAAAATCTCAACAAAATTGTTCTCGTAACATATTCATGTCTGCTTTGAGGATTATATTTTATTGATTAGAGCTATCTCCCTCCCACAGCTTTTTGTTCGCTATATTGAAAATACCCAACTATATAAAAAGTATGCAACATCTTTCCAAGCAATTTATTCCTCCTTTTCTCGGAATATATGCGATATATTTTCCAGCGAAAGATTCTGTTTAAGGTCTTTTGCCTTATGCTGCTGCTTTTAAAAATGTATAATGTAAATTATTTATTATACTTTGACATGATGGAAGGAGAAATAAACAAAAACGTTTTTATATTTATATTTTATTCAAGATTGAATAATATTTTGGGGTGCCATTAGCCTCTCCAATGTTTAATCCGCAAAGCTGATAGTTCAAGGTATTGTCGCGGATTATAGTATGGATTATATATTTAAACCGAAAGAGCCAGAATGTGTACTCTCAAACAGTGGACAAAACAAGGAAATATCATATTAAAAAAAGGCCAGTTAATCACGAGAGCCAGTTTATATTAGACATATTTCCGATTGAAATTCTATAATTGAATATATATTATTCGTTAATAGAAATCTTTATAATAGGTTTTAGGTAGGACTATATAATTGTTTTTTTTTTATATCTCCTCTTTATTGACTCACTTAACAACATATTGTGTTATGTCCAAAGTTATTAAATAAAACAATCATTACAGTGAGCCCTTAAGTAATCGTATTCCTAGAGTTTCTTTTAAGACGTGTAGTCACGCCAATTGTAAGTAGAAGTACGAAACGGTACGTCTTCTAGCATCGCAATTTTAGAGTAGAAGGCAAAAACCTTTGACGTTCAGGCAAACGCCTACAACCAAGCTTGATTAAGTGTTTGTTAATTAATTTCAGGCAATTTCAGGTGGAAATGAAGTTTATTAAGATATTTTATATTATTATTATTATTCATTTATTTGCAGACTGTTAGGTCCATAGGATTAGTGTTACAAAGGACTTATTGACTATTGTTAGTAAAACATACATAAAATAAATACAAATGACAATACAACATAGATACAACACAAAATCACGGGACACTCAGACTTGCACAACAAGCAATATAATCTATTTAATTTAATTGAGTGTGTCCCAGCGGTTTGTCAATGCTCTCAGCATGCCGTGGGAGCTGGCGCATGTCCTATGTCGGAGCGAGGCGCATCGCTTCCGAATTATGGCATAGAAGTCGTCAACCCTCGCGTTGGCAAACATGCCTGATGCGCTACAAAATCGCGGCAGCCCCGCAAGCATCCCGAAAGCATTGTTATACTGTATGCGCAGAGCGTTGTATACCCTCTGTGTATATTTGACCCACAGACTGCAAGTGTAGAAGTTTTGGTAGTAGGCTCGAAACAGAGTCATTTTGACTTCGTGCGTACATCGTGCAAATCTATCTACGGGCCAACATATTACTTCGGACACACAGCGCCCTACGCTGCCTCTCTATGTCAAGGTCGTCACATAGATCCTCGGTGACCCAGTGACCCAGGTACTTAAACTTTGTAAACCGCTTCAGCGGTGTGCCTGCTAGTGAGACGTGCGGTACATTAAAGTCACTTTTGGCACCGACTTTAAAAACAAGCAACTCACTTTTACTCACGTTGTACCTGAGCCCATGAGCCACACACACAACTTCAACAGCTTTCTCACTGAGCTAATTGATGGTCCAAGCAACACCATGTCGTCCGCATAGCTGATATTCTTCATAGGAACACCATCAACATGACAGCCGACACGGGCATTGCTGAGCCCAACAATCAGCTGGTTTATATACAGATTAAAGAGGCGAGGGGAGGTAATTCCCTCCTACCTCACCCACGTTTCAACCTGTATTCTTCAGATATGGTACCTGCCCATCTAAAGGTATTTATCTGATTAGCGTACCAAAATTGTAATAGGCTTATTATGCCGGCGTCTACTTCACTCTCGTTTCTTAATTTCTGCCATAGAAGGTCATAAGACACAAGGTCGAATGCCTTAGAGAGGTCCAAGAAACACGCATAAACCGGCGTTTTTCTATCCGTGTAATACCGGACAGTCTGCTTGAGACACATAATTGCACTATGTGTCGACAAACCGGGTCTGAAGCCAAACTGCGCGTCGTGCAAAATTAGTTTATGGGCCATGTATGTATCCAGCAGACTATCTATTTATAATAATCCTTGTTAATGTTGAAACAATAGCATATTATTTGCTTCTAGCCTTATCTTCACCGGACAGCGTTTGTGACCGTTTGACTGATGAAAAAATAACTCCCCGCCATCTCCTGTATATTTAATTGCCCACCGGCAACATAAATGAGAGCGTGACAAAAAAGTACAATAAATGTAGAGTTTTGCACCCTGTAATGATGCAGGTAACGAACTGCGAAACTTTGTTTGCATATTTCTTTGTTTTAGCATAAACGAGCCTTCTGCGTACCTGCTAATTACCCAACGACGCCGCGCCAAAAAGACAGTTATGATCACATTAGCAATCTTTGTAGCCTTTTAGTGCTTTAGAATTCGTAGAATTACGTTTTTGTGTGTTGCTTTGTGATGTTTAACAGCAGTTTTGTGCATAGTACGCTTGCATATTCAGTTTAGTAAATAAAATAATTTGTGCACTATTCGAAACAGTCAAAGCCTGGAATATTGCACAACAAATGCGTAGAATCTTATTTACGTACTTCTCGATATAATTTTAGTTGCTTTCCTTTTAGCAGACATTGAAAATGATGTACGTTACACACGTTACCACAATAAACATTCTCAGAAAACAAATCAAACACGTCCCCCGCTTCAACTGGAAATCTTTCAACGATTATAATCCCGTACAATCCGGACGGCCCACACATTTCCATATCCTTCATCAGCCGGTAAAAACACCGTGTTTTTATATTGCTGGCGAATACAATTCTGTAATGAATACTAATTGTGCTCGTGTTATGGATGGCGAAAACCCGAGGATTGCCCCTTTTCGTCCGATGCGCGCCAATTTGCCCTGACATGTGATTATTCAGATGTCGATCGGTTCTGACCTCGCATCGTAGAATTGAATATGTGCATGAAACGCCGAATATAAATTTGACACTGACCGGATTTACGAGCCTTCCAAAATGGAATTCTTACGCTAAGCTGACGACCATTCAGAATGGTCGGTACCATAACAGAACTACTGTCTGTGATAGCGATTCAGCGCCATATACATTTACTAAACACAAAACATAGGGCTTATGAAGCTATTTTCTCTTTGTATTGTTAGCGTATATTTAAAAACTTTATCTAGGAACCATTTTACGCAGCTGATATGAAATGGATGAAATTATTAAACTTAATATTTGTACGCCAAAGGCGAATAATTAATTGAATCAATTAAATCATGCCATTAAACAAGTGCAATTTATATGACATTTTCATGCAAACTTTATATTTCGGTTTCAAAATGTATTGTTAAGCTCTGTAGATCAATGACTTCCCTGCAATTTTAGTTGCTATTGTACCTATGGGTGTTGATCCTTTATTCAATTTGATGTAAATTTTTTATCATTATGCAATTATACAGAAAATCAATGTGTATTAGAGTCCGTGCAGTTGCTGTGAGACTTTCATGCTGTGTGGATGTGTTATAGTTTTAACATGTTGTACAATAATATGTTGTTCTTAAATAAGTTTATTACAAGCAGAATTTCAACCATACCTCAAATGGTATATCGTACAGTTTTAACATAGCTTTAAAAATATGTCTTAAAACATTGTTACTCCCAAAATGTTTCCAAAATTATGGCGCATTATAGTCTTTTGCTTTAATTATTTTCCTTAAGAAATGAACACTGGGGTCGCATAATAAGACGGTAGTATTCATTGTCTATTAAAAATTATATAAGCCTGAATTGATTGGCGTTACTTACCGAATTTCAGTTTTAATTCGTTTTCGTATTTCGATCAGGCGCACCGATAGCTTATTTGGGAGAGCGACAGGTTTTCCCGCAGAGGGTATCAGGTTCGAAGTATGGTGCACTGTACGAATATTTCCACGTGTTGGGTAAGTAATTTTATTCCCCATACCTCAATAAAGCCAAGTTGAATGCGAGCTTGGTCGCGGAAGTATGTACGACTCCCGAAATAAGGGCCTACGGTCTAAAAACCACCGCGGTGTCCTTAACCTCCCTTAGAGGCACTACGCGAATCTAGCACAGTGCGCATTGCAAGTGCTGCTCCACCATAACTTGGTCCGTGTCCGTGTGAGTGGACCTTGATCCAGTGACCCACCCGGTAAAATCAGCATAACTCAAAGACATGACTTTAGAAACAAAGGTATATGGTATAATATGTATCTCGAAAGACAATTTAAAACTAATTACGGTGGAGTATAAAAAATTATAAAAAAACTTGACACTGGTGTGAAAGAACATCTAGAACTGATGACTGGAGTTTAAACATTAATAAAAAATCTTTTTAAGATATGCTGCCTTTCGTGAACGGACACGTGGTGTGGTGACTAAGGTGTGTGGTTAGAGATACACTCTCACGGTAGCGAACGTACTTTATAAAAAACTATGACAAGAACGTATGTAGATTTAAACTGATCTATGATGCTTCTAAAGTAACGTAGATACACAAACTCATAATAATATTCAGAATTATATCCAGTACTCGATATGAGCTTCTCCATTGGCACGTGACTGAGTTCGATTTTTGGCTTTTCATGTCCAGCAGCTACAGACAAAACAGTCTGTAATATATTTAAGTAAATTTTCACCCATATTGTAACACCTTAGAATATAATGGTGTGTATATTTTGCACTTCATGCAATAAATCATAAAAGAAGACTCATCACGGTCAAGTGCGTAGGACGCACAGACGTGAGACACTCGGATGTAAAAATATCATTAAATGTGCCCCTTGGCAGGCCAGCTCACTTTCAGGAAGTACCTAATGATGTTAAAGAACATGACCTAACTGCATGTAATATGGTAAAATATAGTGAAAATACAAACAGGTAAAATACTTGTAATTAATCCAAAGTAAACCATTAACATGAACGTAACTTTTAACACCAATTACGAGGTGATGTTGTGAGTTCGAATTGTTTACATAGTTTGTAATATCAATAAGCTTAAATCACTTTCTGAAAATGACCAGCAACTCCGATAATATATGAGAGATATCGTATATCGTATTGTCGCGCCACTGAGTTCGCAAATGTCAAGAAACAATCTTGAGGGACTTTCTTTCTGGAAGTTTGTGGCCATAATGCAATATTTTATGACGTTCGTATCAGTTTCGCAAATTGAAATCTATTCTGGGATTCTATATAATATTGTAAGACAACATTTTATCATCCCTTTATGTCTACAGGGATAGGCAGCATCTGAGCTACGCCATATATATATATATTTCAAGTATCTTTTAATGAATCCAATTAGAAACAGGAACAGCATGGGGCATGCTACTTTTATAGTCATAGTCGTCACAAATCACGGTCTATTTATAAGATCAGCTTTTAAGTATATTTATCATATAGTGAATCCTACCTGACTCGATAGCTTTGTCAATATTTTATGATTGCAAAGTAATGTATAAACCTTTATAATATCATTGTATAACACGAAAAGAAAACAATCACTTTACCGCAAAGCGTCAAACGTAGATCAGCATAGTTCATGGAACAATTACTTTCAACTTGTATTCAAAAGAAATGTCACGAGTTTCTAAAGCGTAGGTGACGCATACGTATCACATTAGCATTAATCTCTCGATGAATATCCACCCCACGAGTTACAAGCACATGTGTATGCCCATGCCTAATTTGATATTCACGCCGAAAGGCAAAAACGGTATGTCGAGGCGTGGTAGCAGCGGGCTTCCATCTAGTTGTAGCCATATTCCAAAAGGTCTTATGACACTGTTTATTTTAGTACCTACTGGTTTAACGATTTTTCAATGTTAAATTGTTAATCATTATAATAATAATTAACGTTACAAAGAATTATAGTGTAAAACTGATGTGATATGAGGACACCTTGAGCAAAATTGTTAAAGATTTACAGTAACCTAAGAGAAGCGTTAAATATTGTAAAAATAAATCTTATTTAGGATACTCTGACATCTGTTTGTTTAAATTGCGAAGAACTGGCGGTAGATAATTGAGTAATTACCTACCTCCAGGTCAGGTAAGTAACTGGGTCAATACACTCGAGAAAATGCCAGAAGGCCTCTTATTTTTGTTTTGAATAGGATTCGATTGTTTATACAGCATTTGCATGCAATATTAAAAATAAGCCATGAATATAACTTGCATTTGAATTACACATAAAAATGAAAAAACTCCTAAATGAGAATTCATCGTGATTCAATAACTTGTCTGCTTCCTAACTACTCTGTCTCGTTCGATTTTTTCAAACCATCCCTTCACCTGGTTGGAAGGAGACTCACTTCAATCATTCTCTTCAGCGGCTTTAAAAGTTCAATATCATATATCTTATAATAGAGTCACGAGTCAGCCACTGTATTAGCTGCAAAGTGAAATAGTTTGTAAAAATACGTATTAAATAAATTCAACAGTGTTCAGAACAAGGATCAAAATAATTTAACGAAGTAAAATTCCTTCTTACCTAACAGCCCATGAATAAGTGCGTTGTAGAGATCCTTATCTAAGTTCATATGCAATCATTGGATAGATGTTTGGAGATTCAGAACACAAAATTGCTCTTTAAAGATTTGCTTTGTTGAATAGGACTTAGTAGTGAACCATTGCAAATTCTGATCTAGATCGCTTGCAATGGACATTTCCATTGTTATACTAGACGGACAGGAGGTGGAGGCTACTTCATTTTATAATATGTTCATATTTGTTGTGATCCTGAGTCCTCATCGATTTCGATGACGGCGACGCTACAAGTCATGTATATTTTCTTTGGTGAGCTCGAATATGGCTTGCTAGACCAAACTTGGTCTTGAATGTCCAACGACAGATGTGGCAGTAGCGTTGGCCTATTGTATGTGTTAATAGTCTGTTGTAATATAGTCTAGATAATACCGAATTCCATTAGCAAGAAACATAGATCTACCAATCAGGTAGGCTGCTGAATATTTCTGCGACGAGATAAAATAAAAGGATAGAACAGAAAAATAGGTTATAAACATCGGTAAAAGAGCACAGTGCCACGGCAGCATACACACAGAGCGAGAATCGTATTATGAGTGTTTTATAAACAAACATACCGACCAAATGAACGTTGGTACTCTGTAGTCGCATACACAAAGGCTAACAATCCTACACATAGTTACTTATTTAGCTGTTACAGTGTTTTGTAACCTACAATTGTTTATGGTTTCAATGTTTAGCAAAACAACGAATATTCCACCCAGCTGCGACACATACATAGCTAACGAGAAACGCCTACAACTGTTTTTTTACGTATTCTATCTTACTAACTGAATTTAGCCAATTCAGTACACCTAATTCAATTAGAGAAGTTATGAAAGATAAAGGTAGTACACAGTTATGTGCTCAAAATATTTATTTCAAAATATATTCCGTGCGCTTAATTCATTATACTTATTCATGGCATTTCTTTGCGATAAATACCTACCAATATTTCAGATTGTATATTTGTAGTTGATACTCTAAATAAACGTAAGTATGCCTTTATAAATAAAATTGTTCTACTTTGAAGAAAAGTTTGTAAATGGTTCTGTTCTGTCTTTCATCTTTTTTTGGCTAACATTACTGTTACTTTATGATCTATGACTGTGCTAGCTGTGAAGTGTGTTGTGTGCTAGCTAGCGATGAAAAACCCCGATTGAATGCGAAACTACTCATTAGCACACCCGATAACGTGAATGTAACGGGTAGTCATTGATATACAAAAACGCCGGCTAGTAGGTTACAGTTGCTATTGATTTTTTGCATACAGAAAAGTTCTTGTAAATTCGTTATTGCGATTGCGACCACATTCAATCGGGCGCAGTAACAACTTGAAGAACATTAAGCACGTTATTCGTATCAAACTGGATAAAATAAGTCTCTTCTACAACTTTGAAAATAAAGTAAGAAAATGAATTCTCCGTCTGTGGGCTTATTTGTAGCTCGCCAGTCGAAGAACAGCTTCGCTACGAACAAATATATATATCGAACAGATATATTTTTATTACATCTTTTCAAAGTACTCTCCACCAGCCTCTATATAAAGTTGCATGCGTCTGAACCAGTTTTCGAACACTTTTTCCAGTCCGCCACAGACACCTCGTTTACAGCCTGCTCGAACGCTGAGAGCGCATCATCTGGCGAAGAAAATTGTATCCCTTTGAGCTGATTTTTTATTTTTGGGAATAAGAAGAAGTCACACGGTGCTAGAAGGAGGGTGACCCAAGAGTTTGACCGGTGTGCTGTCTAGGCAGTCCCTCGTTTTGATTGTGGTGTGGGCGGCGCATTATCGTGGTGGAGCAGTATGCCGCGGAATCCTGTGTTTGGTCGCTTGTTGCTCAGAACAGAAAAAACATCTGCCAAGCATTTGGTAGTATACTATTCGGCGTTAATGCTTCTTTGGTTTCGTAAAGGAATTGACACCAAGTAGCCAGTCAAATTGAAAAAGCTTGCGATCAAAATCTTCCCTCCGCTTCTAGGTCGCTTTACTTTGGTAGGCGTTAATTGGTTTTGAAACACCCAAACCGTCGACTGGCGCTTTGTTTCTGGATCGTATTGATAAATCCAGGATTTATCACTGATCACCTGTAACGATGTCGTAAACATGCCGAGACGAGCTTTGCATCTTTGTCTATCATATCATGGCACCATACCAACCTTGCCTGCTTCTGAACATCGGTGAGGAAGTGCGGCACCCAGCGTGAAACTATCCTCCGCACCCGTAGATACACGTGTAGAATCTCGTGAAGGCTTCCTGATCCAATCCGCAGTATATGCTGAATCTCTTGGTATGTAACTCGTCTATTGGCTTGGATCTAATTTTTCACTGCTAGCACGTTTTCTTTCGTAACAGCCGTCAAAAGGTGACCACTTCTTTCTTCATCCTTATTTCGTTTTACCTACGATGGGTTCATTTAACCCTAAATGTAAAATCATACCCTTTTCGTTTCCATCCCAGAATTTGTTAAGTACTAATGGAGATACACGCTGAAAAATATGTGATTTCGAAGAAATTACATGAGATTCTCTCATATAAACAAAAAAGATCGGATACGGTGTAAGTGGAAGGAAGTAATGACCGACATAAAAAAAACTGGTCGAATTGAATAAGTTTCTTTTGTGCTACGACAAAAATTTGTTACGTTTATTATGTTGATATGAAAAAATTGTGTATGCTACGTTTACCTACGTATTGATATGTTGTTGGAATATATTACCTAAGTAGTGGTAAACAAAAGTTTTAGTCAAGTTTGGAGGAAGAGGTTTAGTCCTTGGGGAAATGCCACTGTACCGTAAGTCACAGATATCTGGTATTGATGGTCTTCATAGTTTACATACAGCGATCGGATACAATACAGGGGCATATTAATATTCTGAATGGATCTCGTTTAAAAGCCGCCTCGGGTACCTTTCTTATAAGAGCTAAATGTTTTATGGTTCCATAATGTGTAGGCCTCGTTTACATTTTAAAGTGAGAAATCTGTACAAGGGGCTGTGTATGAATTTATAACAGATTCGCTTTGAATTTACACTAGCAAGTACCCGATCTACGTTTAGTATTTCATTATTAAGCCTACAGCGTTAGTGCGTGAGATTCCTCGAAATTTGCATTATCAACGATGAGGTACACGTGTCAAATCGTGTTTGGAGCGTTATGTGTGTACTTATAGAGATTTGGTTTAATTATTGTATGGAGCTTTAGTAAGTTTATAAGGGTCGTTACATATCTGACTTCTCGGTTCTTATCGGTCGCGTAACGCCAAAACAGACAAATATATAATAAAACATTCAACCTTTCACACCTTTCTGATGATGCGTTAGTGCGTCGAGCGTACAGCGTCTGTTCCGTTTCCGGTAACGTATTGTCAGTCGACGTCTAGCGCCACGTGTATTTTGACTGACGCGTTGGGCGTTTCAAAATTCAATATCACACATCACAACTGCCCTGTAGATGTTGAACGCAGAAACTGACTAGTTGCGTAATGTAGCAGGTCTAATTTGACGTAATAGATGCGATCGATGCAGATACGTTCGACGCATTTTCCGTCAGAAATGTACCGACCCATTTTACGGAAAACACGCTACTGATGATACGCTCAACCGTGAGATATGTACCGACTCTAAGTGTCATATGCAGGAGTTTAAATATGTTCATGACATTTTCATGACACCTACATGGGATAAACATATGTCACTTGACATATTACGTACCTACGTAAGATTGTCTGTAGAAAAGATAGTTGATATTTTAGTAAAATAATCAGCATTTATTTGGGATCTACTGATGTGACCATTATATGTATTATTTTAAAATATTATTCATTCTCCGGTAAAAAGCGTCTTCTTAAAACTGCAAGTCGGCTACCTTTACCGTATTTATGTTGATTTACTCTTTAATGTACCTACTGACATTAATATGGTTAAAAGAAATGACGATTAAATGACCTCTTATAGGGGAAGTGGGCGCAAAGACAAAAAAAGTAAACACCAAACATGCTACTTAATAGAATCAGACGAACTTCATTAATTAGAGACACAATATAACAAAACCAATTGGTGTCCGAGTCTCTCTGGAAATATCGTTGGTACGAAAGTTATCTTTTTCGGAAAATCACATTTTGCCGTCACGTAGCGAATGAAGTATTTTACATACATACATACATAGACTCACGCCTAAACAGGCGTTTCTCCTTCGGGGAAACCCCCGAAGGGGTAGGCAGAGGCATGTTGAACGCCCACTTTTCGTGTTTTGATCCCACGTAATAGGTGGCGAGCCTATTGCCGCTTATCGGGATATTTTGTTTGCCAGAGCCTCGTCCGTTGATCGGCAGGTCTTTTTGTTAAAGAAAAAAATCCGTTTCGGCTGATGTGTTTTAATTTATTTGAAATGTAACCTTGTATAACGGCTTAGCTGGTAATCTTGTATATAAAGGTCGGTGAAAGAACCGCTTAATTAAAAGTATACAATCATCAGCGGGCTGGGCATAGCGCCACGGCGAGGCGCCACTGTGTTATTGGATGTAATTCAAATTACCAATAAACTGAGCTCCAATATCCATCAATATACTTTCTGCTATTTATGCAGAGTACACGATAAACTGCTGAATTTCAACTATGATACTAAATATTTGCAAAGATGGCAATATAGTCTGAAAACATGGAAAGTATGTTAAGTGGTATCGCTATATCATATGAACATTAAATGCATATGCGCCCTCGGCGACCCTCCACCAAGCGACAGAAAACTACTGCCTGTAATTCAATACACACACTTCATAGTTTTATGTTTATCCCATTTGAGATACGTGAATGGTGGCGTTATAATACTTGATGCCAAGTGCCATATTAACAACAATATTTATGTGAAAATATAGAAGTACCGATTTCATACCGTGTGAAAAGTATGTTCCGCTTTTCATGTGTAGGGTTGTTTTTTAGTACTTCGAGATCGACAATCAAATACTTGTGTAAAGATAATTGTGAACTCTTAAAAGTGAACAAAAAGTGGACAAAACATTGTAACGTAGTAACTCGCCAGACATATAATGCGTTATTTTTTAGGGTTCCATACCTCGAAAAGAAAAAAACGGAACCCTTATACGATCACTTTGTTGTCCCTCCGTCCATTTTCTCAGAAACGCATGAAGGTGATGCCTTACTGAAATGTATATCAAATAGTCAAGTTTACTGTCAAATGAAGCTGTAAAAAAATCAAACTTCTAAGCCAACGCAATAAAAAGATACAGCAATTTAAGCCGCATATTTTCTCGCAACTACTCACAAAGGAATTAAAACCTACAGGGTACTTCCCGTAAACTCAGAATTAATTTTTTAGTTACATCATATCAAAAAAACAAATAATAATTTTAAAGTTACTAGCCCTTTCCTTATGAACGAGTTGGAGGAGAAGTGTGATGGGCCCGCTTCTCCTCCAACTCCATTCTCTATCTAGGCGGTAAACTCACTTATGACTCCTCTGGTGTATAATTTAGAACCTTGTAAAAACTATGGTGCGTAAAATAAATGTTATAATTATACACTTACTCCTTTCTTTTCTTTGTCAGAGAAAATATTGTAGGCGACCCATACACCAATACAAGGCCGAAGAGTCGTAAACATACCATACTTTATCCAGCAGCTAAAAAAATAAAGCAAAATATATCCAGCCATAGTTCTTAATTTAACTGTAATTTTAAAGACATGTCTCTGATAGGAGAAACTAGAAATGGTTTATTATCAAAATATAAATTTATATGTAATATGTTTAAATAAGAATTTATTATCGCAAATGAAGATTATGTAGAGAGACATAGTGTTAATGTAAATATAGCTGCGGTCACAGAAATCACTTCATTGGGCATTGGATATTCGCAATTCCAAGAAATAACTGCTTCCATGGATATACCAATTTTTTCTGCACTAACTTATATCATTCTTCAGGACACTGTCTATGAAAAATGGGAAGCAGCTGCCATTCAATTTCTGCCATTCAATTTCTGCCATTAATCTATGGAAAAAGCTGCAATACCTGAACGTGATGCCGCTATTGCTGACGGATAGAGGGATAGCAGTGACTGGTTCAAACTGCTTACGAATATGTTGACAGCTTAAAATTTTGGTATAGTGGCAAAAAAAGAGATAACAGCAGTAAGGCCAACTTAGTTAAAAATATATTGTACAAATCAAATATTTGCAATGTAACAGGAGTTGCGTATGGAACAGAAAATGAACGACTGGCTTTGCAACAACTGGCGAAGCAAGAACATGTAACAATCGAGCCTTGCGGATTATTCGGGAACAGTGATTATCCGTTTATTGGTGCCACGCCAAATGGATTAATAGGTCCAAACACGCTTGTGGAAATTAAATGTCCTATAGTTGCCTATAAGAACGACCTGGAAAATAGTATAAGAGCAAATAAAATACAAATATGGAAACATGCGAAAGAAAGTAAACTGACTAGTCTAAACAAAAATTGTAATTGGTATTACCAAATTCAGGGGCGTTACACGCAAACAAACATGTTTATTTGCTGTGTGGAGTTGCAATAGTATACCATTAAAAATATAAATTATAGAAAGAGATGATGTATTCTGGGAGACGAAAATGAAAGAAAAGCTTGTGGCGTATTATATGAATTGGCTGCTGCCTGTAATTGTTGATTCTCGTCAAGCTCGAGGGATGGCATTGCGCGTTCATGGAGAGGAAAATGTTTCATCAGTGCTTGAAGTTTCTTTGATACCAAGCCGTAAACGGAAATTAAATGAAAATGTGCCTCGTGAACAACAGCAATTAATAAGTATTGAAGCCTCATCACCTCACACATTGCCTTTAACTTTCGATGAGAATAAAGAAAACCTGCCGGGTGGTAGCAGACAGCTACCTTTTGATGAGCTGTAAACTCTGTATTTCGTTAGTAAATGATAAATAAATTGTTTGCCCTTTATATCGTGTTTTACTTAATATAACATTCATACATAGTCCCCCAGCTTTATACCGGATGGGGTGGGCACAGGTTTAAAATTATGTGACGTCGTCGGTGACGCCACTACTCCCGGCTGGCCGCTCGTCCTCCCCCCAGCAACCTATATATACCGTGGCGCAGGAGTGACCGGTCGCTCTCACTGGCTGTGCCGCATCGAAGATAAGTGGTCTCTCTTCCCTGTGTGACGCCGGAAACACGTTCCTTTAAGACATTCGAATTTCGTGACCCTCTTCTATTTTTGTTTAGAGTTAAAATTGTTTAGAGTCAGTTTTCTTTTCTTTAGCTTGCTAAAGGTTGTGTAGATTCTTTAATAGAAATAAACAAATTGTTATTTGTTACCGAACTCTTGGTATTTTATTTAAGCAAATAGCGTTGACGTAGGTATTTACCTACTTTCATCAAATATGAGAACAAAAATTGCGCTATGCCTGTATTGTACAAACAGATTGATTTTCATTATTATAGTTTACAAATAATATGATATATAAATTTAAATATCAATATCTCAATTCAATATGCTAAAACGTTTTGCTTGCGTTTTTGAAATATTGGAATACGGATGTCGCCAGAATACGGCCGCACGCGACGAGAATGCAGGGGGGCGCCCCGTAGTAGCACATGAGTAAATAGGTAGTAGTGCGCTTCACCTCCTCTGCTTCACCCCCGCAATTATCTAAACATTCGCTTAGGACAGCGCCTTAAGCTGTAACAAAATCAATCTTTTAAACTAACGCAATCAAGAGATACAGCTTTATGCCGCACATTCTCGCAAATGTTCGAAACTCACGAGGGAAACAAAACCTACAAGGTTACTTCCCGTGAACTAAGAATCTTGAAATTTGGTACGAGGCAACTTCTTATAGCACAGAGTAGGAAAAATTTCCAAAAATGCAAAGTTTTTGTTACATCATAATTAAAATAAACATTAAAAAAAAATTAAAGTTACTACCTCTTTCCTCGTGAACTCGTAGAGGTATAAAATTGAAATTCGTATCAAATGCTCAAGTCAAAACTAAAGGGTACTTCCAGTCAATCTAGAATCTTGAAATTTTGCATAAAGCAACATTTTATAGCACATAGGAAAAATTTCGAAAACTTAAAATTTTTAGTTACAACACATATTTTTTTAAATAATTATATATACCTACAGGTTTGTACGGAAACTATTTTTTTATTTTTGTATCGGGTTGGAAAATCCTCATGGAGTCCCTCCGCCCTGGGAGGAAGGACGAAGGGGCTGTCAGACTCTTACTGACTAAAAACCAACCTGTGCTCCTCATATACCTATGTGTCGGAGGGTAGGGTTTCACCGAAGCATTTCTCGTTACCCCCCGACGGGTATTGGCCCGTCAGATGATCAGGCGGGCCCCGAACGAAACCCCTTTGGCGGCGGATGCAGGTGTTGGGCTCCGCCGCAAAAAACACCCAGTGGCTGCAGGGGATAAGGAGGACGGCAACGCAACACTGCATGTCCTCTTCCTCTGCGGCCCCACCGCGACGCAACGATGGTGCGCCCCCATTTGGTCGCGGGAGATAGCGCGGGAGGCAACGCAACACCGACACGCCTTTCCTCCCGCGACCGCACCCGACTGTGACAGAACTGTCCCCCGCACCCGCACCTTGGGACGCATCCTACGCAGGCCTCACGCAAGCCCACGTGGAGCATCCCCTCCCGGGATCCCGCTTAGCTTCACCGTGGGTGTACCTCAGACCCACGGTTACTGAGCCCCCTCACCACGACAAAGTGGAGATCCCACGGGGGGGGGGTTGTACGGAACCCTCGATGCGCGAGTCCAACTCGCACGCGACCGATTTTTTTGCTAACTATGATCTGGAAATATTAATTTAAGCACATTTTTTTTCAATTTACATTCTATTTTTTTCTTCTTCTTAAGAAGAAAGTGAACATTGTATTGTCTTACACCACGCACACAACGACGAAAATTTTTGGAAGACAACGTAGAAATTAAAACAACAAATATGCGGAAAACCACGACGAACCTTTTTTTTCTTCTTACATAACACAAATCACGCGCGAATTAAGTGACTCACAACGAAAGAAGTTAAAAAAAATACTTTATTTCGACAGAGTTACAGCTAATACAGTAATTATCTTAATTATCTAAAATACCAAGCTTATACACTAATATAATGTTAAGTCAGCTCGTATGATCAATGACGCATGTCCTAGATAATTATGCTCTGTTGGTACATGATCATTCTAGCATATTATTGGCTGACAAAGCTAATTATGCATAGGGTTCCCACCAAGAACTTAGGGTTCCAAGCCAACCTCACCTGCAAGTGGTGCACCTGCCGATCAACGGACGAGGCTCTGGCAAACAAAATGTCCCAATAAGCGGCAATAGGCTCGCCACCTATTACGTGGGATCAAAACACTGGCGAAAAGTGGGCGTTAAATATGCCTCTGCCTACCCCTTCGGGGAAACAGGCGTGAGTCTATGTATGTATGTATGTACAAAGCTAATTGTAGTGGATTGGGGTTCCTTAACTCCTTAAGAGAGAAATTATCCGGAGTCATTGCAGATGGCTGCGGGAAATTTCGATTAAAAACAAGTTTAAATTTCCATATAAGAAAAACAATGGTAGTAATTATGATGATTATGTACAAACAGATAGTCCAAACGCTTATCTCTATAGTTACTATTTGGGTGTCATCATCACTTTCATTGAATTTTGCACTTTGTAACACTTCTTTTACGTCACTGATGTCCACGTTCCTTAGGTCCATTTTTGTTGTTTCCTGGATGTCGCATCGCAGCTCTGGCATCTGGATCATCGGAAGCTGGAGACTAGAAACTGTGGCATTGGTAGTTGCGGAAATGGTTACTTCTCCTATTTGTGTTTCACATTGTTGGCTCGGTGTCGCCATATAGGTTCCAAGGATGTTATATTTGCGTATCTCATTGTTGCAGTTCTCAGAGACAATCAGGTTTTCTTCTGAATAAACCAACCATTGGTTATCAGCTACTTCCTGCACCTTGGTTCTCTTGATCTTGATGTGGTTTTTTATGCATTTGCTGTAGTTGTTCTTCATTAGCATAATCTGTTCAATGCAGGTTTCTGTTGGATACTGGACTAAGTTTTTGTCGTCACATAGGAATCTGCCGTTTTCTATTTCTTCACAGGGGTTTTCTACAGGTATGTATTTCAATCTATTCACCATTAGGTAGGGGTATTTAGGAATAATAGTAAGGGTATTTGGAGATTGGAAAATAGGAATAGGGATAACCTTGTAATAATTATATGTCTTTTCGTCTATTAAAGGGACTTCTAGAATAAAAACTAACCTATCGTTATTTTTATAAGATTTAACTATAATATTACGTTCTAACTTAAACAAATTATTTTTATTAACTGGATATATTGTTCTAGCATGTTTAGCAATAACTTCAAGTATACTATATAATTCCGTACTATTAATAAAAGATTGATGCAACACATTTAATTTGCTAAAGGCAATAGCCGTCTCTATCTCTTGGATATCTTCATAACAAGTTCGAAAGTTACCTAGAATCTGGTACATAGCATTAAACACATGAAATAGGCTATTAAATTTAGATTCTTTTATTTCTAGATCTTCTATTTTACTAGTTTGTAAACCCAGATGTTTAACATTAAAATTAATTATTTCCGAGTCATTTACTAATTTATCAAAAGCTTTTTGCATTGAAGATACTTTACGTTCGACTACATGTTCTTTATTCTGTATAAGTAGAATTTCTTTATCATACTTAATAGCATAATTTTCGTCTAAATTACCTGAAATAGCTTTCACAAATGATCCTAATGGGCTAAATAAAGCACTTTTATTGCGATTATTTGAGGGTAAAATTTGATATAATCTATTTTGCGTAAGTTTCATTTGAGGGTAAAATTTGATATAATCTATTTTGCGTAAGTTTTATTAAGTATTCTATTTGATTCTCTATTCCTAGTGTATCGTTATTTAACTTAAGTTCCCTTATTTTAGACCTTAAATCTCTAAAATGCTTAATATTATTATTAACTTGTAAATCTACCGAATTTAATTTTTTTTTTTTTTTTTTATAAACTCACGCCTGTATCCCCGAAGGGGTAGGCAGAGGTGTGATATAACACCCACATTTCGCCATTTTAAATCTAAAGTCTTAAATATAGTCCAATAATTAATCTTCTTCACTGCTACTCCCATCCTTAGTGATGCTATCCCCGGATTCTGACCGAGGTTTTGAAGGTCCAGCGTGAATACTGAAGTCATCAGTACTAGAAGTACTAGGTATGGCCTTTGGAGGACGTTTAACATTTTTTATAGCTACTCTTGTATTTCATTTCTTTAACTCAACAGGTACAATATTACGCCTAACTTGATCCGTTACTTTAGCTTTTTCAAACCTAGGTTTTTCTTTAGCTTTCCTAACTCTAGTATCCTTCATATAAATTTCATCACCTATCTTAAGAGCTGGGGGTTCTTCGCCGCCTTTCTTATCTCTTACTTTAATTTTATCTGATTCTAGTTTTTCTGTTACAAATTCATAAAGTACCTTAAGACGTTTTCTGTGGTCAAGCAATAATTTTTGTGTTAAGTTCTTTTCCCTATCAATATTAAATGCATTGTAACGGGTTCTGGTAGTAAAAACGCAGTAGAGGTTTTAGATGCGTTTATTGCAGAGTATCGTCTCACTTCCCTTGCCACGAGTATGACCGACCAACAACACGACACTGGCCTGAACACTAAGGGCTGTAGTCTCCCACGCTGTTCCCTCCGGTAGTGTGTAGGCAGGCTGCTCGAAGGCTGTGCGTAGCGGTACAGGCCCTCGCTGACGTTGGCTCAGCTGGCAGACGCCGGCGGTGTGAGTACGATGAGCAGGGCAGGCCAGACTCTTCGCCAGAGGTGAAGCCGAAGGCGATGCAGGAAAGTGTAGCGGTCTAGGAGCGTAGCCGGAGTCCTAACGTGAACCTGGAACCTGAAGGAAAGCAGCATTAGGAGAGCCACAACCAATAGAGTCAGGCAGGCGGCGTCAGCCGGCCTCAGCCAGCAGGTAGAGAGATGGGCAGTACGCTAACGCAGTAAATGTAGTGCTTACCCGTAGCTGGGACCAGGATACACGTAAATACGACGTAGGGTCAGTAGGTACGCTTAGTTATAGTAGAAGCGACGTTAGAGTAGCGGTGCCGGCCTCTCTGTCGGCCCCTTTATATACCGGGCCCTCCATCAGGCTGGGAGTCCGTTTACGACCATATTTGGTCAGGCTTTGCGAGTGCGGACGATGGCTTTCTCTGATTGGCCGAGCGTATGGGCGGTACTGTGACGCAACGCGGTAAGTACCGGACATACGTTACAATACCGCCCGCCGTAAGAGAGGATTTTACGTGGCTAACAAGGAAAATCCGACTAGCTGCGTTAGGTCTATGAGTCCGCTACTGTCCAAGCTAAGACGGCATATAGAGAGAAGGAAGGGAAAGTCTTCTACGGTTTGTAACAAATAGTTAGGCACCATAGTGTATAAGTTTTAGGTCCTTAATGTGCCAAAACCCAATAGAATTTCCAGACGCGTCCGACAACTCGTAAACGAGAGGTGACTTTTTATTAATCACTGTGCACTTCACGAATTTAGGGGCTAGTTTCTTACAGAAGGACTTATCCTTGTCGCTCTGATAAAAAGTCCGTTTCCACACAGTGTCTCCCACATTAAACTCAGCTGGTTTACGGCGTAAATTATACGTTTGGGAATTCCTAGCATGAGCTTGAATGAGGAGTGCCTGAACTTTGTCAAATATGCCTGATAAGTGACCTATGTTTTCTGCGTAATCGTCCCTAGGTATGTATACTATATCATCAGCGTCTGTGTCGACATAGTGTGAGCCACATGGAACTAGTTCACGTCCATAGACTAAAAAACTAGGTGTATAGCCCGTGACTTCATTAACTGCAGTATTTAATGCAAACTGCACCTTAGGTACGAGAGTGTCCCATAATCTCTGGTCATTTCCTACAAACGCCGCTAAGGTAGAACCAATGGTTTTATTATAGCGTTCGACCGTATTGACATGTGGGGAATATTTAGGAGTATAATGATGATTAGGGATTTTGTACTTGCGCAACATAGCTTTTAAAGTAGCACTGACAAACTGTTTACCATTGTCCAATATAATTGTAGATGGTATACCATGAACTAAAAATATTTTTTCTTCCAAAATATTAGTTATTATTTCAGCAGTTGCGCGCCTGATAGGAAAAAGTAGACAGTATTTACTAAAACAACAAGTTACTACGAAGATGTAGGCGTTTTGTTTTCTTGTGACGGGTAGTGGCCCCACCAATCCACACTAATGGTTTGGAAGGGTCGTGAACACACTTTGGGTCGTCCCATGGTTCCCAATGGTGCGTGGTTCTGATGTTTGTGCGCGATACAAGTGTCGCAAGAATTTATGAACTTAACTACGTCATCGCGCATTTTGGGCCAATAGTAACGCAGTGCTAAGCGCTTGTAAGTTTTAAATATACCGAAATGCCCCGAAGTGGGTTCGGCATGGTTCTCTAATATGGCATTATTTCGATCAGTAGAAGGTAGTACTTCTTTCCATTCGAACTCCTTACGTAGCATACACCTAGATTTAATCAAACGATATAATTTATTATTTTTAATGGAATAGTCTGGATAGTCATTAGGCGAAGATAAACAACCATTGTAGGTGGCTGAATACCATTGATCAGTGTTAACATTAGGGTCATTCACGTTATTATTATTCGCGTTAATTATATTTACAGGTAGGGATCGTGATAACGCATCGGCTATAATATTATCCGCACCGCGCCGATGCTTTATTTCGAAGTTGAAGGCTGACAGACGAACCGACCACCGAGCTAATCTACCAGTCGGGTTGCTCAAGTTTAGGAACCATTTCAGTGCGGAATGGTCAGTATACACCACGAACTTTAACCCGTTATCTAAATAACAGCGCCAATATTCGAGGGCTGTTAGAACTGCTAATGTCTCCCGTTCTGTTATACTGTAGTTTTGTTCCTGTGCATTTAGTGACCTACTCATGTAAGCGATAGGTAGTTCCACGCCATCTATTTCCTGTGTAAGTAACCCACCGATGCCGCTCGCACTCGCATCTGTGTGAACTTGAAAAGGTTTCTCGTAATCGGGACACGATAATATTGGTGCGGAGCTTAACAATTGTTTTAGTTTACAAAATGAGTTATCAGCTTCCACCGACCACTGAAATGGTGCGGCTTTCTTACCGGTAGAGGTAAGTTTGTTCAGAGGACCGGCAATAGTACTAAAATTAGGTATAAATCGCCGATACCATGATGCAATGCCTAAGAACCTTTTGACTTCTTTTTTATTCTTAGGCGTAGCATATTGAAGAATGGCTTCCACCTTACATGGGTCTACTTGTAATCCTTTAGAGTTTACTACGTAGCCCAAGTACTTCAATTCATCACGGAAGAATTTAGATTTTTCCAAGTTGATGGTAAGGTTGGCCGATTTTAATTTTTCGTATACTTTATTTAATAGTGACACATGAGCATTAAAGGATGGCGATATAAGCACGATATCATCTAAAAAAACGAATACAGAGTTTTCGAACTCAGGACTGTTCGTAAACAAGTGATCCACCAAACGCTGTTGTGTCGCAGGCGCATTCGTTAAACCAAACGGCATAGTCACAAATCTAAATGTTCCTCTAGTAGGCACATAGAACGCAGTCTTATCACGATCACATTCGCGAAGAGGCGTCTGCCAAAAGGACTTAGATAAGTCTATACTACTTAGATATCTAGCGTTCCTAAGGTTGTCTAAAATTTCGGATACGTAAGGTAGTTTGTACGCGTCTTTTTTGGTAATAGAATTAAGTTTCCGACTATCTAAACAAAACCTTAGTTTACCGTCTTTCTTAGGCGTTAGTAAAATCGGTGACGACCACGGACTTTCGCATTTTTCTACCACTCCCAATGCAAGCATTTCGTCTAATTCGTCAATAATTATTTTTAATTTCGCCGGCGGTAACCTATAATATCTTTGGCGTATCGGCGCAGAATCGCCAGTGTCTATTGCATGTTCTATTAAGTGAGTTCGTCCTAAACCGGTTTTTTCAGTAGAAATCGACTCGTATTGCTTTATAATTAACTTAGCCGTTCTCTGTTGTGACTCACTCAACTCACTAAAAGATTGCAATACGTTCGTGTTACTTAGCTTATTTTCACCTAACACACTACACGGCAATGTTTTAGACATGCATACGGATGCGATATGGTTAGGCAGTAATTTAAATAGTTTCCAGAAATCGATGCCTAAAATTAAATTACTTGTAACTTCTGGAATAACATAAGCTTTCAATAAGTGGGTTTGATTATTAAAAGTAGTGGGTAAGTTGATAAAACCGCGCGGCAACAATATATTTCCACCCGCGGACCGAATGGAATTAGTGTTGTGACACTGCTGTATTTCTAACCCGGTTTTAGTAATTACCTCCAGATGGGAGTTGTTACCTAGAATTGTAATGGCTGAACCGGAATCGAGCAATCCACAAATAGGTAAACTGTTAATCGTTACGTTAACATAGGGCCGTAGGTCATTTTTAGGTTTATTATCCAGGATCGAGGCGACGGAATAACTAGAGAAATACACTTTTAGTGTGTTTAGCCAATTTCTCCAATCATCTTTGTCAAAATTGGTTGAATAGGTTGTAGAACCTAATTTAGATTTTGACACGCCCCGACCCTGACCAACTAGTTTTTTGGTTTCGTCGATTTACAGTTCGGGCAGTTAGGGAATGTCACATCCCTACAGCCGCACTTGAAGCAAATTGGTAATGCGAAGCGATCGCGTTTGCATTAATTCAAACTGTGATCATTGATTCGGCAGCGCGGGCAGTACTTGGACGTGACTAGAGCGACAGAGCTAGGTTTAGACTTAGGTTTGCTAGGTTCGTTGTTCACAGTGTATTCGGACGTACCCTCTATAGTAGCAACGGGATAATTATTGTAGGAATTATTACGCGCTCGGTTATTAGGTTTGTGACTGTAAGCTAGGTCTGGTGCCAACGTGTCGTTATTATAATACGGTTCGCGGAATTGAGAGTTCAAACATTTCATCCGTTCGTAGTTTAAACATAACGTCTGCAGTGTTGCTATACTGTCTATTGAAGATATTGACGGAGCTAGCACTAGTGAGTAGCATGGACGTATGTTATGCAATAGGATGTCTAACTTTTCGCGTTCGGACAATCGCTTTGACGGAGACAGCCTAGCGAACAGCTGATTCATTATCGAGAGATAAATAATTATAGTTTCGGTAGCACCTTGAGTACGTCGGCGGATTTCATTTAATAACCGGTAGTCATAATCGTACGGTGTGAAATCGTCTATTAATTTAGTGGTGAGTTCTTCCCATGTATTGAAATATTTTTTTAGGCCGCGGTACCAGTGAAGTGCGTTACCGGTGAATATTTCGGAGGCATATGATAAAATTTTAGTGGAAGGTAGATTACGCGCGGTTTGGAATTCGGTTACGCGTTGTAGGAATGCTCGGACGCATCCCGTACCGTCGTATTTTAGCTTAGACAGTTCGCTAACTCTCAAATGCTCGCAATGCAATACTGGGGCTAACCCTGCCTGCGTCGAGGTAGACGGCGCAGGTTGGGCCTCAGCCACAGCATCAGCTGAGCGAACACCTGATTGTTCAATGGCGGACAGCTCCGCCGAGAGCTTGTCGAACCGGCTGCACAATTCGGTTATTCGTTTTGAATATGCCGTAGGACGTTCCATCCTACGGAGTCTATGGAAAATGTGGTTGTGCAGTGCGGTAGACCTCCTAGCTAGGTTCGCGTCGTAAGAAACAGATAACGAATTTAGTCGCTTGGCCAGCTCAGAGACGGCCTCGCTAGCGCCCTCGAAGTCCACCGCTATGGCTAGACCCGACTCCAAAATGTCATCATTTGGAATGGCTTCCAGTAATTTAGGGAGCTGCTTCCGCAGACCTAGGACAGAGGTAGCCGGCTTCTCACCTCTAATCGCGACCTCGTAAGCTAACTCGTTCTTGTTTAGCAGGAAGTATTTTATGGGGTGTGAGCCCATGGTGTATGAATAACCGCGTAAGTATACACTACACACTACACTTAGTGCGCAAGCGTTCCGCCCTTACAAATGGCCTACTTTACGATTAGGCGTAAAAGTTCGACCGTTAGGACTAATTAGAAAAACGTTAGATTCAAATTTGCGAACTAGTACGTAGTAGGTAGTTACACTAAAAGGTAGGCAATTAGTACAACAATACGTACCGGTTGGCTGTAGCCGCACTAGCTCGCTTACAATGATGGAGACCTGCTAGATGAGAACTCGAGCACGGAAAGCGAGACAATAACCCACGTAGGCGCCACTGTAACGGGTTCTGGTAGTAAAAACGCAGTAGAGGTTTTAGATGCGTTTATTGCAGAGTATCGTCTCACTTCCCTTGCCACGAGTATGACCGACCAACAACACGACACTGGCCTGAACACTAAGGGCTGTAGTCTCCCACGCTGTTCCCTCCGGTAGTGTGTAGGCAGGCTGCTCGAAGGCTGTGCGTAGCGGTACAGGCCCTCGCTGACGTTGGCTCAGCTGGCAGACGCCGGCGGTGTGAGTACGATGAGCAGGGCAGGCCAGACTCTTCGCCAGAGGTGAAGCCGAAGGCGATGCAGGAAAGTGTAGTGGTCTAGGAGCGTAGCCGGAGTCTTAACGTGAACCTGGAACCTGAAGGAAAGCAGCATTAGGAGAGCCACAACCAATAGAGTCAGGCAGGCGGCGTCAGCCGGCCTCAGCCAGCAGGTAGAGAGATGGGCAGTACGCTAACGCAGTAAATGTAGTGCTTACCCGTAGCTGGGACCAGGATACACGTAAATACGACGTAGGGTCAGTAGGTACGCTTAGTTATAGTAGAAGCGACGTTAGAGTAGCGGTGCCGGCCTCTCTGTCGGCCCCTTTATATACCGGGCCCTCCATCAGGCTGGGAGTCCGTTTATGACCATATTTGGTCAGGCTTTGCGAGTGCGGACGATGGCTTTCTCTGATTGGCCGAGCGTATGGGCGGTACTGTGACGCAACGCGGTAAGTACCGGACATACGTTACAGCATCACCTGAGTCTGTGTGTCCAAATACTAATTCAAAGGGTGTAAAATCGGTTGCTGAATGTATACTATTATTATATGCCATGATAGCATATGTCATGACAGAAGCCGCGTCTAAATCATTTTTATCATACTTGGCTATGCGGTAAATTTCAATTACAGTGGAATGGAATCGTTCTACGATTGCCATAGAACTGGGATTATTCGGTGTCCCTATGTGAAGTTCAATTTTGTATAAGCTTAACATTTCTTTAATTAACGCGTTATTAAACTCTGTGTCTGAGTCGCAACTGATTTTACTCGGTACCCCATACATACTGAAGTACTTTATTAATGCCTTAACTATTTCTGGTGTACTTCTGTTAGGCACCTCAATAGCTTGAGCTAATTTGCTGAAGGCATCAACTATGGTCAAATAATATTTCCCTTCAATGTATAATAGATCCATAAAAGTTTATTGAAAAGGGCTATTCTGAGTCTGTGTTAATTGAATGTAAGGCTTGATTGGTTTTCTGTCATATTTCATTTTTTTACACGTTTCACAGCTGTTAATAATTGCAGTTACTGTTTCCTTAATATTTGGCCACCAATAATGTCTCTTAAGTTTCGCTAAAGTTTCCTTAATTCCTCTATGGCAAGTTTTCCCCTCATGGTACTTAACAACAACCTCTATTTGATCTTCCTCCGAATCTGTTAAATTAACCACCCTTTCTGTGCATTCTGTTAACTTAACAGTATCTTTTTTGAACAACTTTATAACCATATTTGAAAATGATTTTCTAAAAGATGGATGTTCAAAATATATAAAGTAGTTATACTTAGGGTCTATATATTCCTTCAAAAAGTCTTTAACTAAACTATCATTATTGATTGGTAAATGAACTTCAAGAATTCTTTGTTTATTGTTGGAAATATCCTTAACTAATAATTTATTCCTAAGCCACGAATGTACTAAAATTTGTTTAGGTTTAGTATCGATGGCTTCGTGTTCCCTATTTGAAACTGAATTGGCTGTCGCTCCATCATCTGGGTCCGAAATTTCCATCGTTTCTATTGGAGCTAAGACCTCTTCCAGTTCCTCAATAGTTTTTTACGGATACGTTCTTTCCTATCTCCTACATTTACGAATATTGAGTCTAAGTCGTCATCGATTGCATTTATTTTTATTCTAGACAAGGCGTCAGCATTTGTATTTTGGGAACCCTTTTTATAACAAACCTCGTAATCATACTACTCTAACCTTAACCACCAACGAGTAAGTTTACTTTTAGGTTCTTTTAGTTGGAACAGCCATGCCAACGGTCTATGGTCTGTATAAATCGTGAATTTGTTGCCGTATAGATATGGCCTAAAATGTTTAACCGCCCATATTATTGCTAAAAGCTCCTTCTCGATGGTGCTATATCTAACTTCAGTGTCGCTTAAGGTTCTGCTAGCATTTGCAACAGTGTCCGTATACGCAGCAGGACCCTGCGTTTAATTCGATTGAAAGTTAACTTTTTACGTGCGTGGTATTTAGTACTTTTCGAATTGTATAAGTAAAAAAATAGTACCTTCATTGCTACAGCGAAATCTTGAATTATTATCCAGCAGGACCCTCCGCTGTTTGAAGGTTTTCAGACCAATAGTATATGTCACCGTTTAGCGATGTATTAGTACCTTTAAAATACCTTGGTTTCATTTTAATATAATTATTAGTTTATGAGGAAAGCGCCTGCAAAACTTTTATCATGCCAGCAGGACCCTTTTTTGTTTTGACGCTTTCGGCCCCGACAGTCATATTTCTTGTTAGCATTTTAATAGTACTTTTCAAATAACCTTACGTGTAATTCAAATATTTTGTATTATAGCAGAAAAATTGTTTTAAAACTTTTAAATATTTTTTCAGCGACTTAACGTTTAGTTTGGCCAATGTAGGTATTTCAATCGAATTAAACGTAGGGTCCTGCTGCGTATACGGACACTTTGCAACAGGCTTGTCTGACCCTATTGTTCCTTGTGATAATACAGCCTCGATTGCAAAGTTGGATGCATCGGTAGTTAAAATAAACCGTTTACTGAAGTCAGGGTATTGTAACAAGGGTGCATTGGTCAAAAGCTTTTTACATGTTTCGAAACACTCTTTATATTCATCGTTTATAATAATTTTCCTGCCTTTCTTTAAGCAGGTAGTTAGCGGTCTGGTTACTTTAGCACAATCTTTTATAAATTTTCTATAATAACCTATCAGTCCCAAAAAGCTTTTTATTTCTGTCACTGTTTGTGGAATGGGATATCTTAGGACCGCCTCAATTTTATCATTATTTGGCTTAAGACCCTCACTTGTAATGGTATGTCCTAAGTACAAACTTCTTTTCTAAGAAAATGTGATTTATCAAGTTGTATCTTTAAATTTGTTTTGCAGAACCGGTCAAAAACTGCTCTAAGTTTCTCTATGTGTTGTTCTAAGCTTTTAGAAAATATGATGACGTCATCAAGGTACACCAGGCAATGCAAGCCTTGGAGGCCTCTTAAGACGTTATCCATCGCTCGCTGAAACGTAGCGGGTGCTGTTTTCAGTCCAAATGGCATTCTGTTAAATTCATAATGCCCTGAAGTTGTACTAAACGCGGTTTTAGCTCCATCCTCTTCCTGTACTTCGATCTGATGGTACCCACTAGCCAAATCTAGGGTTGTGAAATAGGTACTATTGCCTAGCATGTCAAATAAATCGTTAATGTTCGGCAAGGGGTACTTATCATCAATAGTGATATCATTAAGTCGTCTATAATCGACTACCATCCTCCATTTTTGCTGTCCTGATGCATCTAACTTTTTTGGCACTAAATGTACGGGGGCACTCCAGGGAGAGTGTGATTCCTGGATAATGTTATCCCGTAACATCTTATCTACCTGGTTTCTAATTTCTTTCGACTGTGTAGGGGGTAGCCTATGTGATTTGATGTTTATCGGGTCCTCGTTTTTCGTTCGTATTTTATGTTGAACTTGATTTGAAAACGTTAATGGAATATTTTCGCAAAAAATATATCCTTATATTCCCTACAAATTCCTTCAATAGCCCTACGTTCTTCCGTATTCATATGGTCTAACTGTAACTTCTCTAATTTTTTTGTAAGCATTTTATCTATATCCAAAACATTTTCTTTACTATTTGTACTAAAACATGGTCCTTGTGTGTAAGGTTCTACATTAAAAGGCCCTGTTACAACTAAGTTTCTAAGTTCATTGGTATAATTCTGAATAACCGTTGATTCGTAACCTTTTACACACTTAACTAATGCGGTGGGCATTCGAATCCCTTCCGTGAATTGTTTATATTCTAAGATAGCTTCGCCATCCAGTTGACTAACGGGAAGCGTAACCCGAACTTCGCTACGAGGAGGTAACTTGTATATCTCCCTCATAGGTGGCGAATATATTATCGGTATATCCGTATTTTTCAAATGTAAAACCTGATTTTCCATATTTATTTTCGCGTGTAACTGTTTAGGTAAATTACTACCTATCAACCCATCATACCTATCGTCTACACTATACACATAAAACTTATGGAATTCCTGGCTGCAAAACGTAGCAGGTAACGGAATATATGCCGTTGTACTATGAACACTCGAAGCGTGAGTGCTAACAACTTCGAATGGTTCATACTGTATACGATCCTTAAAATATTTGTTCGCTATGTATGGACTTATGAACGAACAAACACTACCAGTGTCTATCATGAAAACTACATTTAATTCTCGTATAACTATGTGAGGCAAGTTTAAACGCTTATTACAATTAATTTTTATTCGTTCTCTATTAGCGAGACCGTTATGCAAAAATTTCCCGCGTCGTTATTGTCAGCTAAAACTTCTCGGTGCTCTTCATTCGAATTTTCAATGTTTTGTTCATTACAACTATTATTATTTATATAATTAACGCGTCGTGAACTTGCAGTTCGTATGGTAACGTCTGTATTCGTACCAGAAGTGGATGCTTGCGGTGCAAAACGTGGCATGCGCGGTACAGGCGTTGACGCCGGCGCTGCGAACTGTTGGGCAATCGGAAGCGGTGACCTACTTGATAGTTGCGACGAATTATAGTTATGTGCATTATTAAAATGATTATAATTACCTTGATTAGAATATGTATTATGATTTTTGTTTAAAATGTCTTGACTGCAATGAATTATTAGGTGAATACGAGGCGTAGGAGGCGTTATAAGCATTATCGGTACAGATGTACTCGGCATGTTATGTGAATCGTACCTTGGACTATTAAAATTAGAAAAACTAGATCTATTATTTCTATTTGTAATACGACGGTCGTTTGTTTTGGAATCGTATACGGTTTGGAAGTTTTGTTCTTCCAAAACGATTTTTAACGCATCTTCTAAGGTGGAAACGTTGCGCAAACGAACCAATCTAACTAAAAATGGTGGTAAATTATATAGAAATACATTCATCGCCCTATGGCTATAAATAACTTGTTTTGCCTTACGTAAAGAATCGTTAACAATAGTTTCAGATATTTTCGCAAATAAAATACTTCTCATGTGTTGTATCCTATGACAAAAATCCAGATAACTCTGGCCCTTATTAATTCAACAAGTTTCTAACTCCATTGCTAGACATTCTTCAGTGCGTGGGTCACCGAAATGTTGATTTAATAACTCCTTTAACTCATTCCACGTATCTATAGAGTCTCTTTTGCCTACCAAGCTGGCTGCCTCACCTGATAATCTACTCGTTATGACATGGAATAAATATTCATTTAGTATTGTGCTACCCTGGTAGGTGGTTAATAATGTATTCACATGTTTTAATAAATAACGGTAATATTCTCGCATCGCCACTGAATCCGGGTATGATTTTTACCATTTCCTGTGGGACACGGTTTATGCTTTCCATTTTGAATTATATGATATAATTATTTAATATAAAATGAAATATTTTACGTTAAAATAGAAAAAAAAATCTCTAAAAAATATTTGCTATAGCTATGATCTACGTTAGTATTATTACGGCGCTGTCTAATCCCTAATAATAACCACAACATAGACTTATCACAAGGTTTGGAAGACAAATGGAAGTGCTGAATGGAAGGTGAAAAGATTTACTCACAATACCGCAGCTATCTTCATGCTTCCAGAATTACTGCTTGGCTGCTGCTGTCCCTCCTTTCCGAAGTGGTTTCTTAATAAATTTATTTGTTCGGAGATCTCTGCTAAACCGTAGAAACGGACGTCGGCTGCTTCTCGTAGATTTGTATACGCGACAGACTGACTACAGAGATCCTACCGGCTGCGCCAATTAAGTGACTCACAACAAAAGAAGTTAAAAAAAATACTTTATTTCGACAGAGTTACAGCTAATACAGTAATTATCTTAATTATCTAAAATACCAAGCTTATATACTAATATAATGTTAAGCCGTGTGGTTGACGGCATAGAATACAAGTGTCACCACCTCCTATCTTCCCGTGGGTGTCGTAAGAGGCGACTAAGAGATAACACGATGCAAATACCGTCTTTGCGTAGAGACGGAAAACTCGACATCAAACCCTATACGACTGCCTCGTTGGTCTCGCGGCATAAATATGCGCGTGGGATCGGGAGGTCCCGGGTTCGATTCCTGGGTCGGGCAGTGTTATTGGGTTTTTCTGTCACGAAATTCTCAGTAGCAGCACGGAGCCTGAAAATGTGTCCGGTACGGCAATAGGCTCGCCCCTTATTAAAGAAAAGTGGGTGTAGAAATACACCTCTGCCTACCCCTTCGGGGATAAAAGGCGCGACGATGCGACGATATGTATGTATGTATGTATGTATGTATAATGTTAAGTGAGCTCGTATGATCAATGACGCATGTCCTAGATAATTATGCTCTGTTGGTACATGATCATTCTAGCATATTATTGGCTGACAAAGCTAATTGTAGTGGATTGGGGTTCCTTAACTCGCGCTGTCGAGAAAAAAATGTGTGTTATAGACAAACATAAGAACGTCACTTTAGAATAGCCAGGTTTACACATGTAAGCGGGCGGAAATGTTTGAAAATTTTCATATTCGTGGAGAATTTTCCACAAATACAGTACGCTGGCATTTTGTTGTATTTATGATTCCACATAAAATCTTAGAAGGTTTGACATGTTAGAGTTTATTTTACGTTTGAATTTTTTTATAGTTGTCAAAACGGACCTTCCTATTTCTTACCTGGTTGTGAATAAATTGCCATATACGGCCTATCTTTCAGATTTAATGTCATTGTGCAGTGTCTGTTTTTTTAATAATAAAGGACAAAATTGTGTAACAATTCTCAAAATTAGTATGTCATAAAGGTAATTTTACACTGAAATCTATCTTAAAGTGTATCTATCAGTATTATGTGTGACACTGGGTAGCGAAGTATTATTTCACCGCGAATTGTAACTAAATAACTTATTCCTGATAAAACATTTACAAGCCTCAGTGGATAGATGTTACACAAATAGCAGAAACTAAAAGGTCCAAACTCGGCACAGTTATTCGTAGACCACACATTTTTGTCCCGTGCTTCATTCGAACCTACGAACAACATTCAGCGTCGACAATTGGTGTCAAAACGAACATCTCAACTATTACGCCATCTATTCCAACACGTGTATCCTTTAATGAACTCCACGTTTGCCTCTCTGCACAGTTATCAATACGCTCAGCGTAAATCTAATAACGTGTACCGGCAAACGATAAGATTGAATTATGCAATAGATTTGCACTTAAGGCGAGGTTGCAGTACAGTGCGTAGCTCGACCTCACCCCCCGCAAAAACAAAAACACGGCGGTGGCGTCAGCGAGTGAGCGGGGGGAGAGGAGGGGGGGTTTCGTGTGTGCGTGTGCCACAGCGCAGCGTAAAAAAACCGTAGATGAGTTATGCGAACTTCAAAAGTGGCACATTAAAAACTGACAAATTCATGACAAACTTTTTTTTTCTAAATGTCTCATTTGGCTTTAGTCGCTCACGCGCTGCGGTCGGAAGCGCTCGCTCTTTTACTGGCGTGTGTGTACGTTACATTTGAAAATGCCGTCGTGTGTAATGAGATTTTGCTAAAGTAGTTAAACTATAGTAGGAAAATGACTAAAAGTTATGGAATCACTTCTCATTCATGAGTATTACAATATTACGTTTTATTTTCAATTTATAATAAATTCAGTATCACAAATAATAGAGTGAATAAAAAATTGGTATTTAGCAAGTGTAAAAGAGAAGCAGTATTGTGCGTGTTCAAAGACTAAAAAACAAAGTATCCAGATGGGACATTCGTAATAATAAAATACTGATGTGTGTTTTTGTCAAGTAATAAAAGTGATTTGAGGCTGAATCAACACAATATATTATTATTATAGAAATACAAAATCATACGTAAGTTACAAACATTGACGGATGATCAAAGTCCATACACTTGTTCTTGTTTTTCTCCTTTTAGTATTAAACAACTAAGTAGATTGTACTGCACAGTTTTCGCTGCCGACCCACCGTACCCTTGGCAGTACCCCTGGGGGTATGGTGGGTCTTTCAATGCTTAACCGTACTCCCAGATAATATTGTTGTGTAATTAGTTTATTAATTTCAGTTCGTTAATTTCAAGTTCTACTATTTTGTGGGATCATTCCCAGTATAGTAGTAGTATTGAACAATTCTATGATAGAACTGTCCTAATTCTATTAGCACAACTTGATGAGGAGAACAGAACTAATGGGATAAGTAATAGGAAATGTCCCAGTCTAGTTCTATGTATGTTTTTACAAGGGTATTCAATAGAACTACGAGAATGATCCGTAGTGTCACGACATCGCGCTCATATATCCGAATAAATATGTTTTGTAGACGTTCATTTGTTTAATGTGTAAAACAAATGAACGTCTACAAAACAAATGAACGCCTACAAAACAAATGACTTACAGCAAGTGATCAGCTATCGATAGTGATTGCAGAAAACAGGTGCATGCGATTTTCAACCTAATTGACATTAGTCAGAATTTATAATTTTATTACCCTAGTATTGCCAGAAAGCGAGAAAAACAAAAAAAAAGTTTGTCATGAATTGTCAATAAGGTCGAAAATCGCATGCACCTGTTTTTTGCAATCACTATCGATAGCTGATCACTTTCTGGTAGTCATTTGTTTTGTAGACGTTCATTTGTTTTGTAGACGTTCATTTGTATTGTAGACGTTCAATTGTTTTGTAGACGTTCATTCGTTTAACACATTTTTATAAATACATATTTATTCGGATTTGTGAGCGCGATGTTGTGACACTACCCTTGTAAAACATACATAGAACTAGTGGTAAATTTCCTATAACTGTTTCCCATTAGTTCTATTCTTCTCATCAAGTTGTGCTAATAGAACTAGTGGGAAAAAAAGTATCACTAGTTCTATCATAGAACTGTTCAATAGAACTAGTGGGAATGATTCGACAGCGCAAGGATGATGATGATGACAGGTCTTCAACAGTACCACAGATTATACCATAGGTTTCAAAGCATTATAACCATTAGCAGTAATACCTAAACGTTTTATTCTCTAATTTATCTCCTTGTTGCACTATATCATCGAACTAGCGCTTGTCTTCGCTTGTCTAAAAATACAAAAACGTAAGTAGTAAGTCATTATCATACGAGAGATAACACTGTTCAGTTTAATGTCCACGTAGCACGTTGGTATAACACTACGAGCATTTCAGCCAGGAGTACGGTTGAGCTTTAAAAGACCCACCATACCCCCAGGGGTATTGCCAGGGCTACGGTGGGTCCGCAGCGCACAGTTTTTATATTAACGTACTGTTTTAGGTTTCCATTGAATGAAATGAGAAGAATAAAATGTACTTTTTTAATAAATGTTATAAATAAATCACATCGACTTTTTATTTCCCTACCTTAAATGAATTAATCAAATTTACTTTGAGGTGAATTGAATTTACTCAAGACAGACAAAGTGATCATGTCGCATCTGAGTCAAATTATTGTTTGTGAAACGGTCAGCATGATGTCACAATGCGCGTCGGTCCAGAGAGTATATGTTTATCTCTATTTCGCGCTTGCGATTAGATGTGCTATCTCACTTACACTTCTTATCTAATTCTTAGTGTGTCGTTTTGACATATTTATATTAGTGTGCGTACGCTTTTCGCGATGCGTGCCACTCGTAAGCTCCGTCATGTTACCTTGTCAGTAACCTGTCTACGGTTTCTTACTAGTATGTCTATGGTTTGAACGATTGAGTTTGGAATACGAATTACTTTGTACTTTTTCGAAAACGTACATGCGGGGGTGGAGGGGGATTTTGCGGAGCAACGACGTACGTCCGCCCTCAATCACGCCTAGACAGGCACTGATGAACGGCCGGCGAGCGATATAATGCCAACATTTTGACTATTTTTTTTCTTGGAGAAAAATGATAACGAAATTACAAAATCTGTTTTTACCATTTATTTTAAAATAAAGAGCTGCTTCTATTGATAATACTTTCATATAAATTCATTATGGAATGTCTAAGCAGTACACGTTTAAAATTGTGATTTAGTGCCATGTTTGTCATTTTTTTTTATCAAGCCAATCATTCCAAATCGTGTTTCTATCTTTACGATTTACTAGAAGATATGTTCAACTTTTATAATTTAATTTTTATTCATTAAAAATATCATAGTTCATGTGACTTTCAGACGTTCAAAAATCTTAAAAAGTACTGCAACCTCGCCTTAAGTGATCACCTATCCAATATTATCGACGCTAGTGAACATGCAGCCTTCAATCCAATAATCTCGATACGATAACGCAACACTACCCTTCGGTCCTTTTTCGTACCGTTTGACATGTAGATTGTAGAACAGGTTGTCTATGCAGACACAAGGGTTTGTAACTTTTTGTAGTGAAACGACGAAATTTCAATTAAGATGTGTAATTTTTGCATTACGTGTTTGAATGACAAGTAACATGTAGTCAATGTGAACTTTCTAGAACGATTATACAATAAGTAATAAGAAATTTTGAAGGTTTGATGGATGTTCGAAGGATTAAAAGTAATTTTAGAACTACCTACACATTTATGACAATTTTGCCTGATAATTTTAAATATGTGTATTGCTTTTAGAAAATGATAGGCGAAAGCCGAAACATCTCCCCCCCCCCGTTGAAAGGCTTGTCTTTCAACTCAGTAAGTCTTCAGCCGTAGGTAAGGGACACTGCCTGACGAGAGGTCGACGAAGTATCCCTCTTGTAGTCTTTACGTCGGCTACTCTTATGATGCCGTCAGGGCCGGGAAACAAACGACAAACACGTCCAAGGCGCCAACATAATGGTGGTACATGATCTTCATGTATTAGCACCAGGTCTCCAATACTGACTGATCTGGTGGTCGTTTTCCACTTTATGCGTTGTTGTAGTTCGTGTATATATTCACGTTGCCAGCGTGACCAAAAGTGCTGGTAAATTTGTTGCAATCGGTCATATCTTTGTAGATGGCTTTCCTTAGCATTTTTTAGATTAGGTGAGTGTCGGGTATTGACCAGTTGTATGTCTTAAGAATAAGCTTAATTTTTGATAGATACAACGAATATAACCATATTTGCGGAGAGGACAGAATTCGTATAAATAAAAGCAACATTAAATAAAATTCTAACGATATAAATGTCATAAAACTTAACCTTATTAATAACGTTAAATAATATGACTCACGTTAATGCTGAAAATACATTATTATTTATTATGAAAGTTTGCAAAGAAAACTCAAGTTTAAAAACATTCTTTGCCGTGATGTTCTTATTATGATATTATGAATGAGAATCTCTTTGCATAATTTGTTGAAATCTTTGCTTGCTCGCACCATGAATGAATTCATTTGATAATTTGAAAATGAGGAGGGCTATTAATGGTCGGATTATGCCAATATTTACTGGGTGCGGTAAATTTGGGTTTAGGTATATAAGTGGTTGAGATAATAGAACTCATTGTAAATGAATGTAAAAATAAAAGAACATTTATTCAGTTAGGCTTCGAACATAAGCTAGAGTACTTTAGATTAGATTTGTGTAGGTTAGATATATATATATATATACGAGAGATATATATATATATATATATATATACGATATGAGACAGTACTCTCAGCCAGTCAATTCAGGTAACACGGACAGGTACTTACACGCAAATTCACATCATCACCCGCGACATTTGCAATCCGTTATTGCTTCCTTGACAAACAGAGCATATGACCTTTGCGACCCCGAACACTTAGATAGTGAGCTCACACATGTTCGGGAGGTACTCGAGCAAAACGGTTACAAACACAATATGCGAAGGTCAAGGAAAAGGTTGACACTGACTGAAGTGAACAGAGCGCCAGCGTTCATGCCCTACATAAAAGGAGTAACGGATAAAGTTGGAACAGAACTACAAAAAGTGCTCAATCAGACTGAACTAGCGGGTGCGGGCGCGGGCACGGGCGCTCGGGTCTTGGCGTCTGCATATTCACAGTGCCGAGCGAGCTTCGAGCGTCATTGCACAAGTGTTTGGTCGTTCTCAAACTTTGAGCTGCTACGTATTTATTTAGAAGACATGGATGAAGATTTGTTTTTATTAATGGAAAATTCATACTTAAAATGGAAATTGCTATATATGAAGTTTGGCACACATGATTTAAATAAAGTGTTTGAAATAGAATTAGTTTTTATTATAAGTCAAATCGATTAGATCGATTGAGTAACATTTTGTTTAGTCTATTGAAAATTTCTGACAATGGTCACACTGAACTGTCACTTCCGTTCGCTTCCCGTTGAGAAATTACCACGTTGTCGACTCTTATTGTGAGTACACCTTTTGCATTTCGTGTGAATTGATTAATTGAACTAAATAGTGTAAACCGCCTTGAACGCCGCCTGATCTAGTGCTGGCAACGGTAAATTGATTGTGAACTATTGATTGATATTTGTGAAAATTGTGAATCTGGTATCGACTTCCACGTGCCAACGTGTCCTGAAAACGTCGCGTTTGAAGCTTAAATAGCTAAGTATAAGATACTTCATTCATTTATTTTGGCCAATATACTTGTATGAATGTGTCTAATTTAGCTCAAGCCTGACATCAGCAAGGATAGCGGGTAAGTGAAACACATTAATATTAAGATTACTTGTATTCGCTGTGCAACACAGTACAGTTATGTCTGAGATTTGTTGTGGCTGACAAGGGCTGATGAATAGAGTCACGCTTCCACAAATCTGCTGCAATTGATCCCAGCTCCTTCTAGCCAAAATTCTAGACATAATTTTTTGATAGCAAGAGCGTGGTTAACTGTGCCTATATTGTAAACTTACAAGTTTAGCTTAGCCGTTGATTGTATCTAAACTCAGATTGGTATGAGCTTGTATCCTATCACCTTGTAGACAGTATTGTAGTGTTTGTCAGGTCAGTTATTGTCTAAAATACATAATATTTAATTGTATAAGTTGACCTAGATAATTTGAAACACATTGTCACATAACCTCAATCAGTAATTGTTGATTTGTATTGTTGGAAAATCTAACTTAAATTTGTTGTTGCATTAATAAGTCAGTTTGTTTGGATACATAACAGCTGTATGTATCAATAAATTTAGTAAATTTAGTTTATTGCATATATTCATAAACATAACAATCAAACTTGACCTTGCCACTTGGGCGGGTCACATTAATAAACTTTGTTTTGTTATAATATAGATAATATTGTTAGGTAACACATATTCTGTGCTTACTTCCTATTGTATATCATAAATAACACAGTTAGTCTGTCTGTTGCAAATAATTAATTAATTAAGTTGAAGTTTCAACTTTATTACTTTGTTATAAGTTATAACTTTGATAACTTTTGTGTTTGTTTCAATATACTGAAACCTTTAATTTTGTTGGGCAGTAAATACCTGTCACTTGCCTGCACTTGTAGTAAACAGGCTAATACTTTGTTGGTTTCAAAGAATTGAGAAAAATTAAGTTTTGATTGTTAATATTGTTTAACGCTTGTCCGGGCTCTTTTGAAATTTTGATTATGTCAGCTATCAAGGACTTGCGTGCGGCTGCTGGTGCTATTGCATCAGATCTGCGCTGGTTTGCCTCGGCCAATGCTTTAGTGAACCGGCCTGATCGCCAGCAGGCCTTACTTCAGAGGTACGAGCGGATTGATGATCGCCTGGCAAGTGTGGAACAGCAATTCCGCACTTTCAGCACTTGCTGTCTTGAAGTGTCAATCAATGATTTCACCGCTGACCAGCGAAATAAGGTCAGCGAAGACTATGCCCAGGTCTTAGACCTGTATGATGCTGTCTCCAATACTGCGAGACAACTAGTTGCCGATAGGGAAGGGCAACCCGGCCTGAAGCAGGAGCTTCCTAGGTCAGCACCGGGGCTGGTGAGTAGGCTCCCTACATTGGACCTCCCCCATTTTGATGGCTGCCTAGGAAGCTACCTGGGCTTCGTTAATTTGTTCGACAGCCTAGTCCATGATAGGGCTGACCTTCGGCCGGCACAAAAGTTGGCCTATCTAATGTCGGTACTGGATGGGGAGGCAAAGGGCCTCATCCAGCATCTGCCCGTGTCTGACGAGGCGTACCAGACGGCTCGGGACCTAATCACCCGTAGGTACCATAATAAGCGTGGCCTCGCCGACACGCACATTGAGCAGATTTTGGGCTTGCCGACGCTCACCCGGGTCTCTGGGTTGCGCACCCAACTGTTGAACCCGCTTTTGGTGGCCATCAACGCACTTAAGTGCCTTGACCTGCCCGTGGACCAATGGTCCTATCTATTGGTGCACATTGTGCTGAAGAAGCTGCCTGCCGACCTGAGGTCGCGTTTTGAACAGCGCTTTGGTGGGGATAGCGCGACCCATCTGCCCCCCTTTGCTGACCTGGAGAAGTTCCTGGAGGATGAGTGCCGGGTCTTGGACAACTCCGGTGGTGACACGCCGGCTAAGTCGCAGCCGCCCAAGGTCAAGGAGTAGGCTCGCGTTCACACCCGAGCCAGTGTTGACCGGCGCCCTCCTCGCTTTGCAGTCACGCAGAGCCCAGTGGAGTGCTCCTACTGCAAGGTCACGGGGCACAGAACGGCCAGTTGTAGGGCATTCTTGGACCTACATGTCGCCTCTCGTAGGCGCATCGCGAATGCCCGCCGCCTTTGCTTCTCTTGTTTGGGGTCCCACTACCAGCGAGACTGCCCAAACTCTCGCCCCTGTCCTCACTGTGGAGGACAGCATTTGGACATTCTCTGCATGAATGCCAGAGAGGTAGGCCGCTTGTCCAACCAGCCGACGCCGCGCACGGGCGGGTGTTTTGAAGGTGGCAGCCGAGGCTCACCGGCGCGTAGCCGAGAGTCGCCTCGCTCAATTGATCGCCACTCACCCCGCTTGGAGAACCGTAGCGTGCGCACGCCTCCTTTCTCTCGCGCACCTGAATGTGCGACCGCCCAGCGTCACCAGCACCATGACTGCTGCCCCAGGTATTCCCCTCCTTTGGCGGAGCGTCCCCGCCTTGACTCGCGCCCACCTCGTTTTGGGCGGGTGCGTCATTATGACCCCCCACAGATGGCGCGCGGATCGAGTCATCGCGCTTTTGAGGACTTCAAGCCGCACCCTCATTTTGACTTGCCAGGTCCTGGCCAACGGTCGCCGCCCAGGCAACAATAGGTCATTGACCCCTGCCCTATAACGCCAACCTCCCCCATTGAGACCGTTATCCTACCAACGGTTGCTGTTAGGGTCTGGGGACCCACGGGGACCTCTGTTGTTGTCCGTGCTATATTGGACACAGGTTCACAAGGTTGCATTGTTTCCACTTATTTGGTAGGGCAGGTTAAATTAAATATGGGCTCTTTTCCGAATTGTATACGGGGCATAGGTGACGTAGCCTCTAATGTTGAAGGGCAAGTTAAGGTTTTGTTTGGCCCTGTTGAATCTTCACACCCGAGGATTAGAACCTCGGCTATTGTGCTGAAGAATATTTTGGGCATGCATCCACAGAAACAGCTACCTGCTGCTGTGGTGGAACTGGCAGACCCCAAATTTGACACACCGGGACAAATCGACTTGTTGATTGGCTCTGATGTCCTCGGTGGAATTTTGATTGGTGGGAAACGGGTCTTGGTGCCAAATGGTTTGACTGCCATCCCGACCATATTTGGACTTGCTTTGATGGGACCTGTACCTAGGGACCCCCCTCCACCTGAACTTGATAATTTGTTGGCTGTAGGCTCTGCTCTCTCTGATGCGGTTCAGAGGTTTTGGGAAGTAGAGGAGCCCCCTCAAGTTGCCCGTTTGAATCCAGAACATGAGGAGTGCGAGCTGTTCTTCCAGAACAACACTGGTCGACTCCGTTCTGGTCGGATTATCACGAAGCTGCCCTTTCTGTCTGTTCGGCCTCCGCTTGGTGAGTCACGACCTTTAGCCGAAAAGAGATTGTTGGCTATGGAGCGTCGCATGGGTCGTGATCCGGAGCTCAGACAGAAGTATATTGAGTTCATGAGAGAATATGAACAATTGGGACACATGTCAGTGTCAAATTTGGATTGGCGTTCGGTGGAGCATTACTTTCTCCCGCATCATGCGGTATTGAAGCCATCGACTGGCAAGCTGCGCACAGTTTTTGATGGTTCTGCGCAGACTTCAACAGGCGTATCCTTGAACCAGTGCTTGCATTCTGGTCCCAAGTTGGTTAAAGACCTTTGTGACGTCATCACCAGCTTCCGACGACATCAGGTTGTCTTTGTGGCCGACATAAAAATGATGTTCAGGCAGACTATTATCCACCCTGATAACCGTCGCTTCCAGCTGATCCTTTGGAGAGAGTCTCCTCGCGATCCCATGGTCGTCTACGAGCTCAATACTAATACGTACGGGTTAAGGTCAAGCCCCTACTTGGCAATACGTTCTCTTTGTTAGCTCGCAGACCGCGAAGGCTTACGCTTCCCAAGAGCCTCCGCCATCTTGAAAGACGATATTTACGTCGATGACATTTGCTCGGGCGCCTCCACAGCGGACGAGGCGATCCTCCTGCGGGACGAATTGATAGGTATTTTGGCCTCCGCTGGTTATGAGTTGCGCAAATGGAATTTCAACTCACCAGCGCTTTTGGAAGGCTTGCCAGAGGATCATCAGCAGGATCCACATTTGTTTGAGATTGTTGACAACCCCGCCATGATGGCTGTTCTCGGCGTTCAGTACAGACCAGTCCATGACATCTTTACATATAACGTAGACTTGAAATTGCCGTGTTCTTGGACTAAACGTCTCGTATTGTCTACTGTCGCCAGAACCTTTGATCCGAACGGTTGGATCTGTCCAATTATATTTTGGGCAAAATGCTTCTTGCAGAAGCTTTGGACAGCAGGATTGACCTGGGACGAACCCCTACACGGCACTCTTGTTGAGGAATGGACCTCTTTTGTATCCTCGCTTCCTGCCGTCAATGAGATCTCCTTGCCTCGTCCCATCCTTCCTCCCGGGAAGTACAAGGCCACCCTTCACGGGTTTTGTGATGCCTCGGAACGTGGTCACGCGGCTGTGGTGTACTTGCGCACAGTCAGTGCCTCAGGTCAGGTGAGAGTTTCCCTGATCATGGCAAAGAGCAAGGTGGCACCCCTTCGGACATCTCTGACCATTCCAAAATTGGAGCTCTCGGGAGCAGCTCTACTTGTACGCTTATTGAACCACGTGTCTAACACTTTGGGTAAAAGCATTTGTATTAATGGGACCTACGCCTGGACAGACAGCCAAATTGTTCTTTGTTGGTTGAAGGCTTCTGTCCACACCTTGGAGGTATTTGTTGCTAATCGCGTTTCCCAAATCCAGAAATCCGAAGTCAAGCTTGTTTGGAGACACGTGCCAGGTGAGCTCAACCCCGCTGATTGTGCCTCGCGCGGATGCTTGACGCCTAGTTTGATAGGTCATTCGCTGTGGTGGGGTCCGGAATGGTTGAGTCGACCAGAAACGGATTGGCCTCGAACGCCAGTTTTGAATACTTCTAATTTGCCGGGTCTACGAACACTCGCTCTTGAGAAGGTGGAATGCGCCTTCGACCCCGATTTTTTGTTGAATCGTTACAGCTCCCTCGACAAGTTGTTAGGTGTCACTGCTTGGATAAAGCGTTTTGTTTTTAATTTTAGGCACCCACAACAGAAACGACTGACACCGTTTCTCTCACCACAGGAACGACAGGAGTCCCTCACCTTTTGGGTTCGTTCTGTGCAATTGGCGCATTTTGAAAGGGAGATTGCTATCCTCAAGTCGGGGAAATCGAAATTGTCGGGAGCTGTATCTAAATTGAACCCCTTTTTGGACGAAACGGGTCTCTTGCGCGTTGGAGGGCGTCTCAAGAACGCCAACCTCCCTTACGGGGCTCGTCACCCCCTTTTGTTACCTAAGGACGGTCATTTGGTACGCTTGTTGGTAACCGACCGTCACCTTAAAAATTCGCATGCTGGTTGTAATGCCCTGTTAGCCATTTTGCAACGCGAATTTTGGATTTTGTCTGCCCGAAGAATTATTCGGAGTGTAGTCTTTCGCTGTATCCCTTGCTATAAGCTCAAGGCTTCTACCATGCAGCCCTTGATGGGGGACTTACCGGCAGATCGCGTAACTGAAAGCAGGACGTTTGACGGTGTTGGCACGGACTTCGCTGGTCCTTTTTTGGTGAAAACGTCGACACTTCGAAACAGCAAGACTGTCAAGGCCTACTTGTGTGTTTTTGTTTGTCTTTCCACAAAGGCCGTACACTTAGAACTGGTCTCCTCGCTTACGACCGAGGCGTTTGTAGCCACATTTGACAGATTTGTATCCCGCAGAGGGCTGCCTTCCTTGATCCGTTCTGACTGCGGCACTAACTTCAAGGGCACTTATAATTATCTGAATGATGTTGTTAATTTTCTTGAAACCAACAAAGCTGATATAGGTGATAGGCTTGCCCGACGTGGGATAAATTGGTTGTTTTCCCCACCAAATTGTCCACACTGGGGTGGTATATTTGAGGCCGCCGTAAAATCGGCCAAAACACACTTGCGCAGGACAATCGGTGAATCTGTCCTTACATTTGAGGAACTCGCAACTGTGTTTTGTAAGATTGAGGCCGTTTTGAACTCTCGGCCATTGTGCCCGATCTCCTCAGATCCGAATGATTTGGAGGCCCTTACGCCGGGCCATTTTTTGATTGGTCGCCCACTTGTCGCCTTGCCTGAGTACCCCTATATTGATACGAGACCTGGTCGTCTCTCGCGTTTTGAATTGGTACGCCAGATTACTCAGAGCTTTTGGAAACGCTGGAACTTGGAATATTTGCACATACTCCAGCAACGCGTTAAGTGGACCGACAAGACCGATCCACCCAAGATTGGTGACCTCGTTTTGATCAAGGAGGCTAACCTTCCGCCACTCAGATGGCGCAGGGGGCGCATCCTTCATTTGGTAACTGGGGCTGATGGAGTTCCCCGATTTGCTGAGGTCTTGGTGGACGGTTCGATTCTGAGGAGAGCGGTTGCAACATTGTCACGTCTACCAACCGATTAGCGGACCGGTAGGCCGGTCCGGGGCGGGTGGATGTTTGAAATAGAATTAGTTTTTATTATAAGTCAAATCGATTAGATCGATTGAGTAACATTTTGTTTAGTCTATTGAAAATTTCTGACAATGGTCACACTGAACTGTCACTTCCGTTCGCTTCCCGTTGAGAAATTACCACGTTGTCGACTCTTATTGTGAGCACACCTTTTGCATTTCGTGTGAATTGATTAATTGAACTAAATAGTGTAAACCGCCTTGAACGCCGCCTGATCTAGTGCTGGCAACGGTAAATTGATTGTGAACTATTGATTGATATTTGTGAAAATTGTGAATCTGGTATCGACTTCCACGTGCCAACGTGTCCTGAAAACGTCGCGTTTGAAGCTTAAATAGCTAAGTATAAGATACTTCATTCATTTATTTTGGCCAATATACTTGTATGAATGTGTCTAATTTAGCTCAAGCCTGACATCAGCAAGGATAGCGGGTAAGTGAAACACATTAATATTAAGATTACTTGTATTCGCTGTGCAACACAGTACAGTTATGTCTGAGATTTGTTGTGGCTGACAAGGGCTGATGAATAGAGTCACGCTTCCACAAATCTGCAGCAAATGATCCCAGCTCCTTCTAGCCAAAATTCTAGACATAAAGGAAGAGAAAGGTTTGGAGAATTTTACGTATTATACGCTGATTTACGGACGAAACAATTGTTTTATTTCTTCCCATAATTTGTTTATGGCTGCCCTATTTAAATGTTGCAGATGTTTACTTTGCCAAATAGCTGTGCGATGTTGTACTGCAGATATAAATTCGTCAGTATTGATGTCCATGATTGACGACGCTTCGGTGGGTAAATCAAAATGGTTTAGAACCACACGCGTAGTCACCTAACAGACGCTATATCACTGTGAACGATACGGGCGGACTGAGCCATTAGAAACACCCGCGCAAGCCGCGCGCGCGCCCGCCACATAAAGACGCGCGGCTCGCGCGCGCACTGTGAACGCAAAGGGCGTCTGCATACATTTGAATTACACGCGCCCGCGCTAGCACCCGCACCAGCCTCCACTCTGAAAGAGTACAAATACTCCATCAAGACTGTATATAGTCCGTACTCCAAAGTAGCAAATCACCTGCGTACTCCAAAGGATGTCATCCCTTTTCAAACACCAGGCGTGTACAAGGTGGATTGCAGCTGTGGTAGTTCCTACATCGGGCAAACAAAAAGGACCATCGCCGAACGAGTTAAGGAACACATCACGGCCGTCAAAAACCGACAAACCACCAAGTCGGCCATAGCTGAGCATTTGTTGGAGTCAGGATCCAATCACTGGATTGAGCTACATCGGCCCCAGGTTCTCTCCACAGACCGTCACTAGTTTTCAAGAATAGCACGGGAAGCGGTTGAAATCAAAAAGCACGCAAATTTCAACCGGGAGGATGGTTACCGTTTATCTACATCTTGGAATCCTGTCATTAGCAAATGTAGACACCGACGAGGTGACATTACGCGCCAGTGTGTAGATACCATTAGTGTTGTGTGTCGAAGTACCGACAGTTCCGAACATATAAATGTTAATCATTGTGAAGACCAAGTGAGGGTAGTTTCCAAAACCCGCACTTCTTGGAGGCAGCGCTGACGAACATCAGTCATCCCGTGACCACGGCTGGTATAACCCATGCCGAAACGTCGGGCAAATAGAAAGGTATTTCATCTTTCTTTTCATTCATTAACACGATTCAGACCCGTTACATAATCTTTAGAATTATCTCAGTTTTTTTTTTGGAGGTTGGAATCTGAGCTATAAGTACCGTAATAGCAAATTTGGATAAAATTTATTTAGCCTATGTCACCCGGGCCATTATTACGAATCTACTGACACTCCATTTATTAAAATCGGTTCAGTAATTTAGGTGCTACGGTGGAACATACAAACATACATACATATACTGCCAAAAACATTACCCTTCCTTCTGGCTTCGCCGAAGTCGGGTAAAAACTATAACCCGACTACTTCAATAAGAGGTTTAAAAGGAACGAAACAAGAAAATAGCTTGTTCAGATATAAATCCAGAAAAGTATAATTACAGAAATGCTCAAGCTAGAGCCGTGGTCGCACCATTTTTTTGTTTCGTTCTTTTTAAACCCCTTTTTGACGTAGTCGCGTTTTTTAACTTTTTTTTTTATTTGTAACGATAAAAATTTTACGTTTATTATGTTGGTATTGAATGAAAAAAAAATGAAGAAGTTGTATACGCTACGTTTACCTCCGTATTGATATGTTGTTGGAATATATTACCTAAGTAGTGGTATACAAAAGTTTTAGTCAAGTTTGGAGCCGTGTCCTCGGGGCGCCATGCCCCGAGGACACGACCGCTGTACCGTAAGTCACAGATATCTGGTATTGATGGCCTTCATAGTTTACATACAGCGATCGGATACAATACAGGGGCATATTAATATTCTGAATGGATCTCATTTAAAAGCCGCCTCGGGTACCTTTCTTAGAAGACCTAAATGTTTTATGGTTCCGTAATGTGTAGGCCTCGTTTACATTTTACAGTGAGAAATCTGTACAAGGGGCTGTGTATGAATTTATAACAGATTCGGTTTGAATTTACTCTAGTAATTACCCGCTCACGTTTAGTATTTCATTATTAAGCCTACAGCGTTACTGCGTGAGATTCCTCGAAATCTGCATTATCAACGATGAGGTACACGTGTCAAATCGTGTTTTGAGCGTTATGTGTGTACTTATAGAGATTTAGCTTAATTATTTTATGAAACTGTAGTGTGCGTACAAGTGTCATATGCAGTTGTTTAAATATTTTCCTCTTTTGACACCGAGTGTTGTGAATTCAAAACATACATGGGATAAAAATATGTCGCTTGAAATTATATAACGTAGCTACGTAGCATTTATAACAGTCAGTTGATATTTTACTAAATGATCGACAATTATTAGGGATCTACTGATATGATTATTATAGGTATTATTTTCATATATTATTCATGTCCAGCAGTGGACTTCTCTAGGCTGACATGATGGATCATCCTCTGGTATATTAAAAGGTATCTTCTTAAGTCACTTTTACCGTTACCTTTACCTTATTTTAGTTGATTTACTCTTTAAGTACTGCTATTAATATGATTTAGAGAAATAACGATTTAATGACCTCCGGGAAGTGGGCGCAACGACAAAGAAAGTAAACACCAAACTTGCTACTTAATAGAATCAGATAAACTTCATTAATTAGAGACACAATATAACAAAACCAATTGGTGTCCGAGTCTCTCTGGAAATATCGTTGGTACGAAAGTTATCTTTTTCGGAATATCACATTTTGCCGTCACGTAGCGAATGAAGTCTTTTTGTTAAAGAAAGAACCGTCTCAGCTGATGTGTTTTAATCTATTTGAAATTTAATCTTGTATAACGGCTTAGTTGGTGAGCTTGTAGATAAAGGTCGGTTAAAGAACCGCTTAATTAAAAGTATACAATCGTCAGCGGGCTGTGCAAAGTGCCACGGCGGCGTGCCACTGTGTTATTGGATGTTAATCAAATTAACTATGAATAAACTGAGCTCCAATATCTATCAATTTACTTTCTGCTATTTACGCAGAGTACACGTTAAACTACCGAATTTAAATTATGATACTAAATATATTTGCAAAAATGGTAATGGAGTTTCAAAATGTGGAAAATATGTTTAATGGTATCGCTATATCATCTGAACATTAAATGCATATGCATCATATAATGATCATATAATACACCTACTTCTTATCTCTCTGCACCACTCTAAGGTAGACTGGTAGATTATGCCTATGGCATTAAGTCCGCCTATATACTTTGTGTATATGAAGAATAAATCAAGAAATAAAAAAATATGCGGCCTCGGCGACCCTCCAGCAAGCGACAGGAAACTTCTGCCGGTAATATATTCAATACACACACTTCATTATTTTATGGTTATCCCATTTGAGATATGTGAATGGCGGCGTTATAATACTTGATACCAAGTGCCATATAAACAACAATATTTATGCGAAAATATGGAAGTGCCGATTTCGTACCGTGTGAAAAAATATGCTCCCCTTTTGATGTGTAGGGTAAATACTTCGAGATCGACAATCAAACACTTGTAGTAAAGAGAGACCGAGCTCTTAAAAGTGAAACAAGGGCTGGAAGAAACCTTGTAACGTAGTAACTCGCCAGACATATAATGCGTTATTTTTTAGGATCTGGAAATATTAATGGGGTATTAATGGGGTGCATAGGGTTCCCACCAAAAACTTAGGGTCCCTAGCCAACCTCACCTGCAAGTGGTGCACCTGCCGATCAACGGACGAGGCTCTGGCAAACAAAATATCCCGATAAGCGGCAATAGGCTCGCCAACTATTACGTGGGATCAAAACACTGGCGAAAAGTGGGCGTTTATTATGCCTCTGCCTAGCCCTTCGGGGAAACAGGCGTGAGTCTATGTATGTATGTATGGAAATATTAATTTAAGCATATAAATCATTTTCAATTACTATTCTATTATATTCTTCTTTTTTATAAAGAAAGTTAACATTGTACTGTCTCACACTCCGCACACTCTGATGAAAATCTTCAAAAGACAACGTATTAAAACAACAAATATACGCTGAACCGCGACGAACATTATTTTTATTCTTACGTCACATAAATCACGACGCTGTGCTGTCGAGAAAAAACTGTGTAGACAAACAAAAGAAAGTGACGTCACCTTAGAATATCCCAGTTTTACACATGTAAGCGGGCAACTGTCAAAAACTATCCAACTGTAGTGTACACAAGTTTAAGGCGGCAATGTACGAAATTTTCATCTTCATGGAGAAGTTTTTTCTTCCACTAACCTCATTATTGTATCCATATTCATTGACGCGTTTTTTTTCGCTACATATCCTTTTATCATCTTAATATATAAAATCCTTGCGTTACTGACTGACTGACAGACATGCTACAGCCGAAACTACTGGTCACAAGAAGATAAAATTTAGCATGTATATTCTTTAAGAAGTGTAGGGTAAGAGAGGATTTTTGGAAATTCATTCCTTCAATGGGTTGACTCCAAACTTTGTAGGTATATCAGTTCCTCAAACGGCGATAATGAACACTAAAATTGATTTTTCTGGCAATTCCTACCCTCAGGGGGGAAAATGGGGGTCAAAGTGTTTAATGTGTATCTCTCTAATGGATTGACTTCAAACTTTGTATATTGGTACCTTATACGGCGATAGTGAACACTAAGAATTTGTTTTTTGAAAATTCCTACCCTCAGGGGGTAAAATTCAAAGTATTAAACGAAACTTACTATTCCTTTACTGGATTGATATATATGATTGACTTTAAACTTTGTATATTGGTTTCTCTAATGACCTTAGTAAACCTTAAGAAAATCTTTTTGGAATTTCTTACCCTAAAAGGTTAAAAAGCGGAGTCAGAATTTCTATGAAATCTTTTTATTGCTTCATTGAATTAACTTTGAACTTTGTACATAGGTTCCTCAAATGACGTTAGTGAACACCAAGACAGGAGTTTTCGAAGTCACTCCCCTATTAAGAAGCAGTAAGAATTTAGAAAGGGTGTCCCATTTTGTAATATAAAAAAAACTTCAATGGATTCACTTGAAACTTTGTATATCGGTTCCTCAAGTGACGTTAGTGAATTCACCACTAAAACGGGGAGTTCGAAAAGGGGTCCCAGTTTGTATGAAACTTTTAATTCCTTCACTTGATTTTTTTTCTTCGTCCCTAATGTGCATTTAAATTTATTTTAGTTTTAGTTAGTAAAGATGAAGAGCTTAGATGAGTCTAAGCGCTATTCATCTTCACTAACTAAAATGTTGGGTGGCATAAAAATATGACCAATAGAAGCCAAAATACTTAGAACCGTTATTTTGCTATTTTCATTTATTTTTAAGCAGGTAAGCACTTTTTATCAGTTATCTGCTTTGTCCAACTGCTGACTAAGGCTTCTCTCCTTTCTTTAACCTAAATTACTAAGAAAGGGTTTTTGAACTGGATAATTTATTTTACATTTTTTTACAATGTCGCTGAGATATACAAATGTATACTGCGACGGAATCCTTGACTAATTTAAATATAACTAGCTTTTGCAAGCAGCTACGCCTAAATGAAATTTTCATAGTTTCTTCGAGAGTTTCCATGAACCATTATTAGTAAAATACACATCTAAATCGATTCAGCCGTTTTTAAGATTATCCTGAATAAATAGACAGACAGAAACACAATCTAAATAAATCATTGGGGTACTGGAAACGAGTTAGCAATAATATGCAATACAGTTATTTTGAGATTACCGACAGTTTGTTTATTTTTTTTATAGTCTCATGCCTGTATCCCCGACGGCGTAGGTAGAGGTGTAATATTACACCAACATTTCACCACGTTGCATATTAGGTCCCACGTAATAGGGGGCAAGCCTATTGCCGTTACCAGGTACATTGGCAGTCCCCGTGCTGCTTCTGAGAATTGGGAAAAACTCAGTAATACTTTTGCCCGACCCGGGAATCAAACTCGAAACCTCCCGTCTAGCAGACGTATACGCTATCTACTGTATCTCCGTGATACAGTGGATAGCGGCAATTAAATATTATTTATTTGTATAATCTGTCTGTATATAAAATCCTTATTCGCCAAATGACGTTCGCGAACAAAAAGACATTTATTTTGGAAATTTTCCCCTAAGAGTGTGTAAAAGGGATTCAGGGTTTGTGTAAAATCTTTTATTTTTCAATGGAATCACTTCAATCTGTGTATATAAAATCTTTTCGTTACTGACTGACTGACAGGCACATTACAGCCGAAATTACTGGGCGCAAGAAGGTTAAATTTAGCATGAATGTTCCTTGAGGAGGGTGTTTGTACAAAATATTTTATCTTATCGTAATTTACGCGTGCGAAGCAGCGGGCAAAAGCTAGTTACCCATATATTTTCAATTGGGTTGAAGTCTGGGTGATAGACGAAGGACGCTGTGACCATGTTTTCTAACTAAAGTGTCAATTTTATATTCAATAAATCTTTGTTTGTTTTGCAGTATCAATTGATTGAGTTGCGATACTTGAGCCAGTTAATCATATCTTGTTTACGACTATTTGAGGCGGGATTTTCTAATGAATTGTGGTAATTATCTACCACAACAACGCTATTGGGTTTTAAATTTGGAATTAATGGCGTTTGAAACCATTTCGTATAGTATTCCGTGTTCATATTATTATGATAATCACCACTTTTTTGATTTGCTTTGAACATGAGCAGTGCATTTGGTACGAAACCGTCCTGTCCACCGGCATGGACTAAAACGTAATTAAACGATTTCTTTTGAAAATTGATTTCTTCAAACTAGAGTGCTACCATCTGAATAAGATTTCGAAGAAGTGTGAGTCGTTTCTATGTATGTTTTTTGTTAAAAAAGTGGTGGTATAAACGATTGACCGGCCCTGAGCGCGATATGCGGCAATTTTAATCAAAAAGTTGATACGAAGATAACGTATCTCATGTTTCTCCATTAAAATTCGTCTATTATCTTCTGTCCTTTTCCAATTAAATCCTAAAAGAGACACTTCTTTACGCAATGACCAAATTGAACCTGGATAGTTTATTTCTGTCTTCAACTTTTCATGTATTCGCTTCATAGTTGGCACCACTTTATCAGTAATACGAAAGTTGTGAATAGTTCTTCGAATTACTGTTTTATCAAAATCATCAATAATTATAACATTATTCCTTCATCTGGTCTTTTTTGGCGATTTAAATTTACTTCCATTTTCCGAAAGACATTTACCTTCTAACATAACTCGCTTGACAGTAGACATCGGAATTCCCGTCGATGTCGCTACCAATTGGGCTGATGTAATGACACTCGACATGTCTTTATCATTCACGCCTTTGAAATAAATATTCAAATTGCACAAAATTTCCTTCACTTGGCTATTTAGAGGTTTTCGTATTCTTAGTTTACTTGTATTGAAAGCCATTTCACTAGTAAATTTAAAATGGAAAACTAAAAAACAATTTAAAATGAATTAAATATGTCACGCTGCTATCAGTACAAGAGTGTCAGATGTGCCACGCGAGGGACGCGCCGCACTTCAAGCCGGTTGCCAAAAAGCAGTTTAAAGAGGTTTAAGTCATGAAAGGGACGCGTCGCGCTCTAGGCTGAAGTCACATATACACTACCTATGAACACTCACACAAATGCAAAGCTTAGATAGGCCTCGCGGACAGTCCGCGAGGCCTAAGCTAAGCTCATAATAATAACATATTGTAGTGTTGTTATAATCATAATAATAACAACACTACAAAGAAAGTTTTTAACCTTGAGTTTTCTTTGCAAACTTTCATAATACATACTAATGTATCTTCTGCATTAACGTGAGTCATTTAACGTGATTAATATGGCTAATTTGATAATTTTTTATATCGGTAGGATGTTATTTAATGTTGCTTTTTTATTCGAATTCTGAACTCTCCATAAAATGGATATATTCATTGGATATCTATCAAAAAATTAAGCTAATTGTAAAAACATATACCCAATGTAATGACATAATATATTAATTCTATAATCACAATCGCCTATACGTAGAAAATAAGTTGTGTCTGTTATTTTAATTATAAAGAATAAAACAGACGCTAGTGAACATGCCGCCTGCAATCCAATAATCTCGATACGATAACGCAACACTACCCTGCCATTCTTTCCGTACCGTTTGACATGTAGATTGTAGAATAGCTAATTTATGAAATGTGTATACTCGTATCCTATAACAGTATCGCAGCTTATTGATATGACAAAACTACAATTTAATTATAAAAGTTATTCGTAAATAGTGATATGTATTTATATTTAATATGTGTGAAAATAAAAAGTGCAAAGACTTGTCAGACTTTGAGTACTTAATTGCGATTCCCTCTTTGTTACTCCCTGTTATATAAACGTGGATAGCGGATTTCAACTGCGAAGCAATTTTTATGTATTCAACAGAAATTGTTATGTATTTAATTGCCTTCTTTTAAAATAGTATAACAATTTCTGTAACACGGTTTAGATTTTTTACCAAGCCAATGAATTATAACATGATGACAGAAATATGTACATATACTTATCGGTAAGAGGTATTGTCCGACAGATCTTAAACGAAGACGCAAGTACAATTCAAACAAAACTGTGACATTGTTCAAAGTTCCAGCTGTGCAATGCCGTGATAAATCGCCTGAACCGTGTCGATACATTAATAAAGTAGTTGTAAAAAATATCGATTTCCAGCAAGCTGTTAAAACAAATGAAAAGTTTTATATTCAATTGCACTTTAACAATAAATATTCTCGGCTAAGAAAAAATGTTTTCAGATTCTACCATTCCTCGTAGGCTGCTGTAAGCTCTACAACTGAAACTAGACTATTAGATATCCAAAACCGTAGACAAAACTGATACCAGAAGACCACAAGTACTTTGAAGTATTGCCAGTATCTGCTGGCAACCATTATTTGAAAATTAAGGAGATTGCTGTTTGTAAGAATAAAATTCATCATACGACAGCGATAGCCGAGTGGATTAACCCACAGACTGCCATGCAGAGGGTATCGGGTTCGAAACCACGGCGCGCACCAATGACTTTTCGGAGTTATGTGCGTATTGAATTGTTAATTACCGCTTGTCCCGTGCCTCGGAGAGCACGTTAAGCCGTTGGTCCCGGTTGTCATGAAGATCTTTGACAGTCGTTACAGGGCGTCAGTACCATAGATTTAGTATATACTAACGTATAGATCGGTGATGCGAAAGAGAAAGAATATAGAAACTAGTATGTTAGAGCGAGATAGATAGGCGAGAACATTCACGTACACGCTATTGACCTGTATTGTCCCAACGTTAATTGTGAACGGTACAAAACTCGCTTATTTTTCCAAAATAACGTGTTTATTAGTGAAATCCAGGTGTTATACATACAAAAACTATTATGGTAACCTGTGCAGTACCCGAATGTAACTCGTGTAAGAGAGAAAATCTCCAGAATTACTCATTTCATACCTAAGTACCGTTGAAAGATTTAATGGTCTTATTGCAATATTTTACAACTCTGAAAAGAAATATATGCACAAACGGATACGTTATAATATCACATTTGATTACATTTATATTCTGAATGCAAAAAGATTAGATTAAAGATAATATAAAATACGTGAATCTTTACTATTTCTAAGCTAAATTTCATAGTGATTGACGTAATGTCAAATCATATCGATAAAAAAATATTGATTTGTAACTTGACTGACAAAGGTTGCATACCTTCCATACTGTTATTCAAAGAGTATACAAATAATACGTAAGACTGTTATTTAACAAATAAATATTATTTACTTTTATGTTCTCTATCCAAATGTCGTAGTTATAAATATAATAAAAATAAATTAAAACATTTCAGATTTCCTCTAAATAATGAGGTCCGATCAAAGTGCCTAAAAATTATAATCAGAGAAGATTGGGTTTCCAAACAATATTCATCCATAGGCAGCAATCACTTTGAAGAAAAATGTTTTTCCAATAGGGGTTCTCAAAGAGTAAAGCTGGACCATTTGGAAACTAAAAAATGTTTCCAAATGGTCCAGCTTTACTCTTTGAGAGCCCCTAGTTCAGTGCGCTCTTGAGGGGGATTCTATAATAATCCCACTGCTCGACAATTCACAGCAGCCTATAAACGACTCATGTGCCATGTGGAAGTGCAAATCAGCGACAAAGCCAATTGTTTGCCTTTAGAGAAAATTTGTATTCTTAACGCACAGATATCACGTAACATTTACATGATTAATACGACAACCGGGCTTAGTGCAATAATAGCACCACAGGATGTCGCTGTTTGCAAAGTTCAGTTAATCGACGAAGATTTTGACTTCGTGTCATCTATGCTGTGGTGCCTGAAGGAAAGGGTAATATAATCAAGTCCATTGTTGAATATATTTGTGGATATGTGGTAAGAAAATTAAATGTGAACCCTGTCTCAGTGTACTTTACGGTGATATTAAAATAGATTCACTTATATATATAAGTATATTTATAAAGGATGTAGGTGGCCTTATTTATCCTTCCCAAGATGTTTATGAAATAGGTGTCCAATCTGAACGAATGTTCCGTAGATGTATGAAAGGAAAAAATATTACCGAATTAATGTTTCAAACTTTGGTAAATTATTGCCTCTGTCTATATACATATTCTGTCTTGCAAAAACCATTTCAAAATTCTTAACAATCATATTATAATGTATAGCTCACCAGCATAATTTTAATCACAAATACTTGCATACTTGCTAAGCAATAATTGAAATTTATTTATCAGTTAGAATAAAATATGAAGCAAAACTGCAGAATACTTCCAAAGAAAGTTTGCGACATTTTTATAATAAATTAGTTTTATTTGGTGGCAAATAAAAAATACAGTTTTTATCTGTAGTTTTATTATTATCTTCTCTCAGTTATTGACACTACTTCAATCATGCTTTAAATCGGGCTATATCACACCGCGCCCATATTATCGATAATCATAGTTTAGGCAAGCCATGCTCAACACTATTTGTCTTGTATACAAGCTCATTACACGCACACCAGTGTTTTCTTGTTTTGGTCTCACTTTACTGACTCCATTGCCAATCTAACGTTAGTATATAATAAATCTATGGTCAGTACCTTCTAAATAAACTGACACTAGTCTAAACCATGGAATATCGCTATCCCTTCGGGTTGCGGAGGTCAGACAGGCAGTCGCTCCGTGGAAAAGCTAATATTCAGCCAAATCCGGTTAGACTAGAAAGCGGACCCCCGATTGAAACTGGGATAACGCTAAGAGGATGATGAAGAATAGAATTCATCATGAAAATTGGCTGCAGTATTATGAATTATAGGCACAGTATAGCTCACTAGCTTTAAATATATGATGTACCTACACACCCTTAAAAAGAGTTACAGATATAGGTACATTGCTAACTTTGTGCACTCTACGGGTAATCGCAGTCAAATAGCCTTGTACTGTGTGAAAAGCTGCAAGTCGCTCTTTGAATGTGCTGTGCTCTCGGTACCGTTGCCTAAGGCTGGCTTTGCATCTCAGTGAATCCATTTTAGAAAAATTAGTAACTTACGAGTGATAGTTATGGGTCAACGGTCGAAGTAATGTATAAGAATTAAATACTTTTATTTTGAGTGCCGTGTGGTTGACGGCATAGAATACAAGTGTCACCACCCCCTATCTTCCCGTGGGTGTCGTAAGAGGCGACTAAGGGATAACACGATGCAAATACCATCTTTGCATAGAGACGGAAAACTCGACATCAAACCCTATACGACTGCCTCGTTGGTCTCGCGAGGTAAATGTGCGCGTGGGATCGGGAGGTCCCGGGTTCGATTCCTGGGTCGGGCAGTGTTATTGGGTTTTTCTGTCACGAAATTCTCAGTAGCAGCACGGAGTCTGGAAATGTGCCCGGTACGGCAATAGGCTCGCCCCTTATTACGTGGGACTAAAGTATATCTGGCGAAAAGTGGGTGTAGAAGTACACCTCTGCCTACCCCTTCGGGGATAAAAGGCGTGACGTTATGTATGTATGTATGTATGTACTTTTATTTTGTAGCTTATACCTATAGGTAGTACCTGTCTATCATATACAGAGTATAACAAGACCTATCACCAAGCCGAAGTCTACTCGTTTTGGACATCGTGCCAAGTGCTAGGCAATAATAATACCTGGGAACCGATTTCTTTTCTAAGCAGATACATATTTTAAGCCGCAATTCAAAGTACGCGCGTGCTGTGCTCGAAATACCTACGTATCCATGGGTGCATACGACATCTTTAGAACGAATTGACGGAGTAAATGCATCGATTTTGTACGTAATTAGAAAAAATATATGGTGACTTTAAGCCTCAATGTCTTTTGAACCAGTAATTTCTCAGGTATGACGCCAAAGTAAAAAAAAAATCGTAATAATTGGTACAATATGGAATTTCCGCTTTCGTTAAGGTTTTTTACACCCTGTATGTTTAATTACACAATGATTATTGTTTATCACCATTGCTTAGAGATAATTATTTACATGATACATGTAAAGATATTATGAGGTACATTTATAAAAAAAATGCTTTACTACAACGTATACAAACAATGGCATGCAATGCAGAATCATTCTAATCAAACGAAAGTGCACGTACTTACTCCAAAGTACGCAAATAATCTTTCAAACGTATATATCAACTTGTTTAATTTAATTTCAATTGGTCCATTTGTAAAATCGTTGGGAAACAAAAAACACCCACTATGAATTATATTAGGCACAGTGTAGCTCACTACCTGTTCACACATGAACATGCCATGCCATATCAGCGATATAATCCTACGTGAGTTTTTACCACAACAATTATTGTTCGTGATTTTTATTAAATTACGAGAAAATCACGTATTCACGAAAGGCATGTACCGCTGAGATGGCACCTTACACACACAGCACACAACTGTAAAGTTGCGTGTGTGTACATAGGATAAGTTTAGTATATAAGATCATGTAGTTTAAGAAATAAACCAGTCACAAGTTTAATCCGACTTTGACTCGATACCCTTCCCATACCTCTGACGGTGGCCAAGACACCTTTAGCCATCAGTACTGATCAGCTCGGTGAGTCTGTCGAGTTGGCCGTCAGAAAACCATTTCCACCATACCTAAGTCCTACCCACAGTCCGTCTGTCATCATAGGTCTCCGGTGGCAGATATCCCGCACCTATCTATATAAGTATATATAAATACGTATAGTAGGGCTAGGATCTAATAGGGATTGTAGGGACAAATAGGGTTAGGTTCTAGGCGCGTACGAATCGTAGGTCTGTATCTCAGCATACCACAGTAGTACCACGATAGTACGTGCCATAGGTTAGGCGCTTAGTAGTAAGTGCGTATAAGTGCTGGTCTGTATCACAGAATACCACAGAGCACCAAGCCTATACGCATTTTACGCTAGGTGCAAGTTAGGATAGGTTTAGGATACATATAGGTATAAGGATTAGGATAACTAGGATAGGATATTAGGTATAGGTGATAGGCTACGACTCTAGGATAGTGTAGGTTTATAAGTTAGATTAGGCCCTTAGCATTTAGTCCATTCCCTTGTACAGTGGGGTTTAGAGCGTAAAGGCTGCTAGCCCGCTGTACAAGGAGCCGGTAGGATTTAGCATTGTGGTCCTTCACCGGTAGGATAGGATTTAGGATTGGTCCTATTAGAATCAGTAATTGCCCACCCCCCCGAAGCACGTGGTCCTCTTGTCCCTTAAATTGACAAATTTACTGAGTGACAACTGATATACAGCAGACTTGCGCACCAACCTAGCGCTTGTTTCGTTGTATATTCAGTGAATGACTAACTTAGTTGCGTCGTTCGGTAGCGGATCAGGTATCGGTCTCCCTGAACAGGGTCGCCCCGGTGCTCGAGAAGTCGCACATACCGTAACGAGGAAACAGATCGCAACTAAGTTATTTTTTGTTTTCAACCCACCCCTTGTTAGGTTGGTTGCTTGTAGGTTAAACAGGATAGGATAGGGGCAGCAAGATGGACGTACAACAGATCAACGCAATTGTAAAAAGCCAGGAGAGCTACTACAAAGAAATCGGACGCATATTAACCAACATCAAAAAGGACTCGGCATCCAGGAAAACAGAAAAATACATCGCAGAAAGAAGATCGCAACTCACAGAAGTATTTACCAGAGCATCGGAGAACCATTCACTACTCGAAGACCAGGACATCTTAGAAGAACATACTTATATAAAGTCTAACTACTTCGGGATTATTAAAGACCTCTATACAGACGCTATGGATTACTTGGAACAATATGAGACAAAACTTTCCACTTGTCAGCAACGTCATGACTTAGAAAATGTAAACATCAAAACCAACAGTACCAATTCCGCAAAAATGAATTTGCAATTATATCGCATCAATAACTTGCGTCAAGACCTCAAAAAAGCAGCTTTGGCGATTGAAGACGATAGACCCAGCTATCATTATAAGACATTGATAGAAGCCTTACAAAAGCAGTGTGATAAAGTGGAAGAAGGCCACTTCAGTATCTACGAGGAAGAAAATATCTTGGAGCATAGTTATGTTCAGGATCAAGTGTTTGAAAACTTGAAAACGGATTACGATGACATAATCGACCGATTATATGAAAAGTTACAACAACATCACACTGATCACAAACCATCCGTAAAACTACCAAAAATAGTCATCCCTATGTTCACGGGAGGCTATGAGTCCTGGAGCTCGTTCTATGATTTACTTTTGAAAATTATTCACGAAGATAAATCACTCACAGATACAGAAAAGATGCAGTATTTGAAGACGCACGTGAAAGGTGATGCAGCTAGACTCATTAGGAATTTGACAGTCTGCGAATTCAACTATGAAACTGAGTGGACGTTGCTTAAAAATCGCTACAAATATGAGAGAATGATTATCACTAAGCACGTTGACAACATTCTCAACATACAAAAATTAAACGTAGGCACTGCGAATAATTTGAAGGTCCTGCATGATACAATAAACGAAAATTTAGAGGCGATTAGAAATCAGAAAATTGATATTTCGTCGTGGGATCCTATTTTGACAAGGATATTAAGGCGCACTTGGGATTCGGAAACTGACGAAAAATACGAACAACAACTCGTAGAGCCGAACAAGCTTCAACCATTCTCATCAATGATGTCGTTCCTGGAAAAACGATTTATGTGTCTTGAAAATACCAACTATGAAAGAAAAACCGATTATAAACAATTGTACAATACAAAATCTATAAATAGCACGTACGGCTACGAGTGCTGGCTATGTAATAATAACACGCATAACATATACATGTGCGCGCAATTTAAAGCATTGTCAGCAGAACAGCGTAATAACAAAGTCAAGGAAAATCACATATGCAGACAGTGCATAATACATGACTCATCCAATCAATGTTATAGTAGTGGAAAGTGTTAATATTGTGGCAAACTAGGTCACCATTCATTATTGCACCTTGAACCTCAAAAGAAGGTCAATGTCAACAATTACGTCAACAGAAATGACAACAATAAAGGGTTAAAGGATCGGAAAACCTTTGAAAACCCAACTACAAGTACAGCTTGGACAAAAACCAAGTCAAATATGTCGTCCGCGACGGTACCAGACACACAGAATACAACACTTTTAGCGACGGCCCTTGAGCATACATAAGCCAAGATAAAGGCTACTAAGAGTGCTGTGTGATCAAGGTTCTCAGGCTTCATTCTCACGGAAGAAGTTGCCTAACTACTAGCCTACACGTAGAAAAATGAAATGCGAGATAGTAGGTATCGGTGATGAAACACCGAAGACTTCAAACCACAGTGTTGAAGTTAACTCATAACAAAGGTACCAACAGTTTATTTGCTTCCCTGGAGTGGTGAAGAACATGCAATTAAATGAAAATTGCATCGTTGACCAATTATTTAAAAATCAAACTAACACTAAATGTCCTACTTATATCACTACACTAAAAGTCAAGTAATATCCATTGGAAACATCTTTGCACTGGTTGTTTATAATAAACATCAATAAAATTAGCGAGAAGGGATAATTGTTAGAGACGTAGAAGAAATAAAAATTGCCGACAACGGTATAACAAAAAGAAAACACCCCAAATCATCAAGATCTGATCCACCACACCTGCAACGTGCACCTCATCAAGACAGCAAACAACCATCCACTGCATGGAACACCGTCTACAGCCAGCCGAACCATCTGCTGAAGCCTCCCAGGAAGCAGCCGCGGAACCAGGACGCAGCCAAGGATGACTCCATAGAATTATACCAACTGGAGTTGCCTGTTCCTCGGAGAGGCCAGAATGTTCACACATGAACATGCCATGCCATATCAGCGATATAATCCTACGTGAGTTTTTACCACAACAATTATTGTTCGTAATTTTTATTAAATTAAGAGAAAATCACGTATTCACGAAAGGCATGTACCGCTGAGATGGCACCTTACACACACAGCACACAACTGTAAAGTTGCGTGTGTGTACATAGGATAAGTTTAGTATATAAGATCATGTAGTTTAAGAAATAAACCAGTCACAAGTTTAATCCGACTTTGACTCGATACCCTTCCCATACCTCTGACGGTGGCCAAGACACCTTTAGCCATCAGTACTGATCAGCTCGGTGAGTCTGTCGAGTTGGCCGTCAGAAAACCATTTCCACCATACCTAAGTCCTACCCACAGTCCGTCTGTCATCATAGGTCTCCGGTGGCAGATATCCCGCACCTATCTATATAAGTATATATAAATACGTATAGTAGGGCTAGGATCTAATAGGGATTGTAGGGACAAATAGGGTTAGGTTCTAGGCGCGTACGAATCGTAGGTCTGTATCACAGCATACCACAGTAGTACCACGATAGTACGTGCCATAGGTTAGGCGCTTAGTAGTAAGTGCGTATAAGTGCTGGTCTGTATCACAG